>CM053582.1:383527391-383644630 GCA_028627135.1 Pseudochirops cupreus | reverse complement strand
AGCCTTCTCCTGGATCAGAGAATGTCACAGCCCTCTTGACCCACTGCCCAATCACAAAGTAATAAGGCGTGGGCATTCCTGAAGAACAAGCCTCCTGCCACAGGTTCCATGTGACCACATTCAGCCTATTAGGGGGCTTTCAAATCAGGGAAGGTTTTCAGAGCCACTTAAGCAAAGGGCCTAAGGGCAGGGAAGATCTTCAGATTCCCATAACACCCTAAAGGCCATCTAGTCCAAGTCCTTCACTTTACAAATGAGGAAACCAAGGTTCAGTTGTTTTTCCATGTCCCCATAGATAGCATATTGGTACATCTTCTCTTCCTCCAAACCCAATACTGTTTATATTACACCTACCTAGAGTACTATGCTTAGGGCTGGCTCTCAGGATTTTGAGGTGACTCTAGGTTCTTGTAGGGAATGCCAGTGAAACACAAGTCCTAGCAACTCCTGGAAAAATTTCAAACTGCAGGTCTTTTGATAACAACTGTCATGTAGGGACTAGCCTATTTATTCAGAATTCAAGGCTTATTCCCGAAAGGTTAGCCCACTGGGTGATGATTTCTTTGGCTGTAGCAACTCTAGTTGCGTGTGTGTTTTTAAGTTTAATAGTATTTTATTTTTTTCCCCTAGTTACATGTCAAGAAAATCTTTAGCATTCATTTTTACAAGATTTTGAGTTCCAAATTTTTCTCCCTCCCCTCCCTTTCCCTCTTCAGAAAATGGTAGGCAGTTTAATATAGTTTATACATGTGCTATCATGTAAAAATATTTCTATATTAGTCACGGTCAGGAAAGAAGAAACAGATCAAAAGGAAAAGAAAAAATGTGAGAAAGAATAAAGTAAATGAAAAGATATGCTTCAGTCTATATTCAGAGTCTATCTGATAGCATTTTCCTTCAAAAGTCCTTTGTATTTGTCTCGGATAGCATAGCAACGATTAAAACCATCCACAGACATACGGAGGAGTTGCAGTCTCCGTTTATGGGGAGAAAGCATCCACACCAATGAAACAACTGCTCTCTTAAAGTATTAGGAACCTGCACATCTAGACTTTGTCCAGAAGAATACAGTCAGAATAGTGAGGGTCTTAGAAACTGTGCCATTTGAGATTCAAGTCTCTTAGGCTGTTTAGCCTAGAGAAGAGGTGATTATGGAGAGGCGCCCACATAGATGAGGGAGTTGACTTCTTTTGGAGAACAGACCTAGAACCAGTGGCTAGAAATTAGAAGGGCATTTTGCCTCAAAAATAAAGAAAAATGACTTTATAATAACTGAGACTGTTTCTACGGCACAATAAGCTAGCTGCCTTATTTCAGTGAGCTCTACGTCACTGAAAGTATTTTAGTAGAAGCAGAATAACCATCCATCATGGATTTAAAGGAAACGGTTTCTTCATTGGATGGGAGGTGAGACTAAATGACCTCCAAAGTCTCTTCTAATTCTAATCTTCCAAATACCTGGGCAATGTTACCTGATCTCTAATCCCCTAAGAATTCATTCCTGATCAAGATTCATGGTAAAAGTACAGGTTGCCACTGGACCCAGATGGCTCCAGAGGAGAAAGTGAGGCTATGACTTTGCACAGCTCTCCCTCACCTAAATCCAATTCATATGCAAGTTGTGGCATCACCTTCCTGATGTCATGGTCCTCTTTGAGAATGAAGGACAAATCAGTCTGGATCGTGGCATTCACCCCATCTGGAGTCATGCTTAATCTAACAGATCCATGAGAAGCCTCGTTAGGTCTACAGCCAACATAAAGTGTATTACCTGCTTTGGGGTAGACTTGGCATGGCTTTATTGGTACTATCCCTAGCACAGACTAGAATTATGACTGATGCAAGAACCATTCCCAATGAGATCATCTCTCTGGGAAGGGAATGATACTTGGCCTGGACCAGAACTAGGCTGCCTCCTGGGAGGACAGAAGAAGGGGAGCTGTTAACGTATACATCTACTTTCCTATTAGATAATAATCATTTATAGGGTACTTTAACGTTTGCAGAACACCATATATGCATTCTCTCATTTGAGTATCAATAATCCTTATGAGGTGGGGTGGCTAGGTGGCACAGTGAATAAAGCACCGGCCTGGAGTCAGGGGGACCTGAGTTCAAATGTGGCCTCAGACACTTAACACTTACTAGCCATGTGACCTTGAGCAAGTCACTGAACACCAATTGTCCTGCCCTCTCCCCTCCAAAAAAATTAAATAAAAGCAAAAAAAAATCCTTATGAGATAAGTACTCCATGTTATAGATAGGGAAAGTGAATGCCTGACTCAAACCTTTTCTTCCTCCGCCAATCCCTATGTGGCTAACCATTCAAGCAGTGGTTCTCAACCTTCCTAATGCCAACCTTTAATTCTCGTATGTGGGTGTATCTGCATGTGGGCGGACCCGCCTAGAGACAGAGGAGTGGTGTCTCAGTTCTTAAGACCATGGGAAATATGTGTTTTCCCATGGTCTTAGGCGACCCCTGTGACTCCTGTGAAAGGGTCATTCGACCCCCAAAGGGATCGTGACCCACAGGTTGAGAACCGCTGTATTAAAGTGATTTTCCTGAAGTAAAGGTGCAGTCATGTCACACACACACACACACACACACACACACACACACACACAGTTCCCTATTGTCTCCTGGATCAAATACAAAATGCTCCAAATTCAAAATCCTTCATAACCTATCCCCCTTCCCACTCTTCTCACACCTTATTTCCCAACACTCATTAATCCAGCGCGCGGGCCTTCTAAGACACTTCCAGCATTTCCTCTGACTCTCCCCCATGCCTGGACACTCTCCCTCCTCATCTCTGCCTCCCAACCTCCCTGGCTAGAGTAAGCCCCTACTAAACCTGTCATTATTGGTCCTCTTTGAAAAGGAAGGATCAACAACAGTCTTTGACAAGAGGCCTTTCGCAGCCCCTCTTAATTCTCCCCCCTTCCCGATGTTAATCATTTCCTAGTTATCCTGTATATAACTGGCTTTGTATATATGCTTGTGTGTCGTCTCCCCCGTTAGAGTGTAAGCTCTTTGTGGGCAGGGACCGTCTTTTACCTCTTTTTTGTGTCCCCATGATTAGCACAGTGCCTGGCACATACTAAGTGCTTACTAAATGTTTATTGATTAACTCAGAGGTTAAGTGACTTACCCAAAGTCGCACAGCTAGTGTCAGGTAGGACTTGAACAGGGTCTTCTTGGCTTTGTCCAGCACTTTCTACTATTGCCACGCTACTCTAGAGGAGCAGAGGGAACTATACTGTTGTGCTCTCTCTTCATCCAACATACTCTCATTTCTCTTTATTTTTATTTTTTTTTCAATTAACAAGCTTTGGAGAGATATTTGGGAGGTTGCTAAAAGTTGCCTTAAGGCAGCTAACTATCTTTAGACACAAAAAAAAAGAGAGGAAAGGGGGTGCTAAGCTTAGCCTTCCTCATTCCAGGTGTTTCTTTTTTGTTTTCTACCTTCATTAGAGAGAGAGATAAACATCCAATCACCTTGGGAGAGGTTTCAAAATCGTGGGGCCCCCGTGACCAAAGTAAGCTTGCTTCCCCTTCTCTCTGATTACATACAAATAGATCAGGGAAGTAGAGCCGATCTCCCCCAGGAACTGTAAGATTGGGTAGAAGGGATATTAATGCCCAATTAATTCAGGCATCACAAGAAAACAATCATAATTGTTCTAAAAACACCTCTCCCTTTACTGTCCAGCCTGGTCAAGAGGAAATAAACGCCTTTAGGATTAGTTTTGGTAATTGTCCCAAACTCTTCTCCACTTACCCCCAGGCTTGATCTAGATAAATCCCTTTCTCTTTGGACTGGTTTTCTCTAAGGGAATGGTCGCCTTATTGTATAAACTTGCTTTACTATAAGGGCATACGATAATCCCATCTTCTACTTCACTTTTACTCTCCTCTACCCTTTTTGGCTGTTGTTGAGTGGTGTCTAACTCTTTATGGCCCTTTTTGGGGTTTCTTGGCAAAGAAATTTGCCATTTCCTTCTCTACTTCATTTTACTGCTGAGGAAACTGAGGTAAACAGGGTGAAGTGACTTACCCAGGGTGACACAGCTAGTAAGTTGTCTGAGTTCAGATTTGAACTCAGGTTTTCCTGACTTCAGGCCTGGCACTCTATCCATTGCACCACCTAGCTGCCCCTCCATAAATGGAACTGGACTAATTCACAGCTTCCTTTATAGTATGTTAGTTTTGACAATAAAATTTCAACTATGGTAGTCTCTCAATTATCCATAGCAATTAGAGTATGTTAATAAGAATGACTTATTCCTAAGGAATCCCAGAGCTTCATTTTATCCAATGATTAGAATTTTTTGTCTCACCAAACTTTCCATAAGAACTGTGAATAAAGAGCCAATTTATCTGGTTTGTATTTAAGATTCAGTCAAAGGGCCACACTTCAGCCTCAAGGCTGAAGGTTCGCTACCCCCATGACCTGATCTATATCTTGTCATTGGACCCAAATGGCCCTGCTGGAGAAAGTGAGGCTGGTGACTTTGCACAGCCCTCCCTCAATTAAATCCAGTTCACTTGCATGTCATAGCATCACTTCCCTGGTGTCTTGGAAAGATCCATGAAAGCTGGGAACTGTTCAATGAATGCTGGTTTAAAGGGCCATTCTTTTAGTCATTCAAATGTTTTCCCATTGTTGTATTACTGTCCCTCTTTTCCCAGGTCATGAGGGTCGAATAGGAATGGCATCCATCCGCATGAAGGAGAACCATGAATTTGATGGGAAGAAGCTATACAAGCACATTGCTGACTACCTGCCTAGCTATGCCAGGCCTAGATTCATTCGGCTTCAGGTATGAATGCCAAAGAGGCAAGTGGGCCATTACTGTTCTTTTTTTTTTTTGTCGGGGGAATGCTGGGCAATTGGGGTTAAGGACTTGCCCGAGGTCATGTGGCTATTAAGTGTCTGAGGTTGGATGTGAACTCAGGTCCTCCTGACTCTAGGGCAGGTGCTCTATTCACTGCGTCATCTGGCTCCCCAAGCTATCACTTTTCCTAAGGGAAATCAAAGTAAGACCCTGACCCATCCCTTCAAAGTGCCTACATGGCCTGACTGATGTCAGAGGAATGGATTACCACTTCCCCCTTTCGGTCATAAAGTGCACTGGCATTGCAAGGAAGGTGATACAATAGAGAACATGTATCTATAAGTAAGTAGTTCTGAAACAGATTCCAATACCTGCCTCCCCAGGCTAATCCCAATAAATGTCAGACAGTAGCTTATTCATTTGGAAATCTTTGGTACAAAAAGGCTTACCTAAAGACTCACTAGCTTAATTCAATTTGATAAGCATTTATTAAGCCCAGGGTTCATAACCTTTTTCCATTGAACCCCTTGGGCCAGGGGTGGGAAACCTTCATCCTTGAGGCCACATATGGCCTCTCCACACCTCTGCCTTGAGCAGTCTGATAAAACCTATGCATCCCTTCTCAGAATAATGACTTTAAATACATAAAATAAAATGTGTAGGATTACAAAGAAAACCAATTATATTGAAATATTGCTAGCAAAACTTTTTTTAAACAAGTTTATGGACCCCCAACTTGAGAATACCTGATTTAAGCTGCTCACCATGGAGGTTTTCTTGCTTCAAGCACCAAAGCAGTGAAACATTTGATGAGATCTTTTGACTTTATACAATGGGAAATTTAACTGAACAGGTTCGGTCATTTGGAACCATTCTAGACTGATCTATAACTGGGGAAAGAAGGTGGATTCTTTCTAGATTGCTTTCAAGACCGTAGGTCAGTTAGCCAGTGCTGTTAAAGAAGAAAGATAACAGAAAGACATTTAGTTTAACCCTCTCATTCACTTCATAGATGAAGAGATTGACAGATTAAATGACTTCTCTGAGGTCTCACAATCACTTCTTCAAAAATTTCTACATATAGAAGACTTGAAGGATCTATGATTTCAATATGGAAGACTTCATCCAAAGTATAGATGGATAAGACTATAGGCAAGTTGCTTAACTTCCCCATTCCTCAGTTTTCTCACCTGTAAAAGAAAGAAGTTGTGCTAGAGATTTCTGAGGTTTTTTCCCAGCTCTGAATCTAGGATCTGATGATCCTACAAGGCATATGACTCCCCAAGGGAAGGAGACCTAGGAAGGGGAAGCCATCTGCCCAACTTCACACTGTTAGTTTATGTCATAGGCAGAATTTGAGCCTGGTCTTCCTGACTTGTGTTGTAAGGACCATTGGATTTGGAATCAGGTCCTAGATTCACACCCCAACTCTCCTACTTATTCATTGAGTGATCCCTTGACTATCAAAGGGCACACTAGTGGAAAGCTTGCTTCAGCAGCTCCTCCCAAGCTGGAAGGGTTCCAAGTAGTCAGGTTGGCAGAGCTGTATCTATTGACCGAGAACCAGGATAAAGATGTTCAGAGACGTTCAAACAGCAGTTCTTAAAAGTCCATTTAATAAGTTACAGAGAGTTTGCCATCTGTGTTGTGGGTGTAGTTCCAATTCTGAGGAAATTATAGCTCCTTGAGGTCTGAAGTCCCATAATTGATTGTTTCTATTGAATAACGAAAGGCACTGGAGAGGGAGCAGCTAGATGACACAGTGGATAGAGCTTTGATGCTAGATTCAAAAGGACTTGAGTTCAAGTCCTGCTTCAGACCCTAGGTGTGTGACCCTAGGCAAGTCACTTAACCCCAATTTCGAAAGAAAGGAAAAAACAAAGAAAACACTAGAGAATAGTAGATACAAGTCATCCTTAGAGTTGGAAAGCTGGATTACAAGTCCTGTCTCTCACATATGCTATCTATATGACCTTGAGGAAATCACTTAACCTCATAGTGGCCCCAGGGGACCATCTAAGATCATAAGTTAGAGAGTCTGCTTTGGGAGAGGGAGTTTCCTCATCCAGGATTTCCCTATTTCAACAAAATCATAGGTCTAGTCCCTACTCCAAACATCTAGTGCAGTTCCAGGCACATAGGGATTTAATAAATGCATAAACAAATTATTGGGTGTTTTTCAGGATACTATTGAAGTCACTGCAACTTTTAAGCACCGTAAAGTGACGCTTGTGGAGGAGGGATTCAACCCTGCTGTCATCAAAGACACCTTGTATTTCTTGGATGACACGGAGAAAATGTACATCCCTATGACTGAGGACATTTACAACTCCATAAATAATCAAAGTCTGAAACTCTGAATGTTTCCAAGACAGCAACGAGGACACAATCTCTGAATATACCTGTTTCAGCATTTGTTTATAATCCAATTGTAATTTGATTGAAGATTAGAAAATATACTTTTCTACGAGCTGATGCATTCTATTTGTTGCTGTTTTGTGGGGTTTTTTTTCTTTAAATTTATCTGAACTTTCGCAAATGCAAAGATATAATTTGTTTTTGAATTTGCACCTATTGTTTGCATTTGCAAACTGGACTTGTTGAAGGGAGGGGGATGTTTTTTTAAAAATCATAATAAAACAGATCAACATTAAAGTGTGTGATGGTGCCGTTTCTTACGTTCTTGATCAGCTTTATTCCAAATGTAGCCCTCGTGTCAGATGCTTCAATAATATGAAGGACTAGGGTTACTGTTCAAGAGTATACCCTTTGGAATGGTTTGATCTCCAAGCCAGAAACCTAGCAAAATTGCTGTCCTGGTTATCCCAGAAAGCTGACACTAGTTCTTCCTCATTGGTGAAATTAAGGTTTAGTCAAATCAACAGTTAACTGGGCACTGTGCAAATGGGCCAGTCACACACAGGTATCCAGGGCCTTACAATGAACATTTCCCAGTATCATTTTCATTTCCCACTGTCATTTGCAGTTCTGGTTCACAACCTTAGGGAAGCTACAGTTCATACACAGTAGGGCAGTAGATAGCATATACTCTTTAACCCTAAGCTATGTTGTTGCAACTGCTTCCACAAAGCCTCATACTGGCCAAGATCCTTTCTGGCAACCTTGCTGCAGGGATGTTGGCTGGCAAAGTTCCACTGACTAGTAATAAATCTCCTTGGTATTTTCACTGGGGAAATTTGGAACTTCTCCAAAGGCAACCTAGAGATTAACTAGTTCTTTTCCCTTATGTTTAGCTGCCAAAACAGTGATCCTACTCCCACCTGGCTACAGATTCTTTTATGGGACCATGGAATGAGCTGCCTTAGAAAAGAGTTCCCTATGACTAGAGAGAGGGTTCAAGCAGAGGCTAATGACAATTTGTCAAGGAAACCAAAGCTGTCATCATATTTACAGGCCAGGACAGATGCCACTATAATACTGAAATTTTTCAAGAGAAATGCTTTTAATGACCTGTAGGTTACATTTTAGGGTCAGATAGTTTACAACACGGTATAGATTCTGGTTATGGTTAAGCCAGATGGGACCAGGTAGTCTCTAGAAAAAGCCTTGTAGCATTTTCTTGACTGCAGCATGATATGACCTTCAAATCAGGAAGACCTGCATTAAGGTTTGACCAATACAGGCTGTGTGATGCTGGGCGAGTAATTTCTCAGTACTCTTCGGCACTTCTTAAAATGACCAGGATCATGACCCACAGTTTAAGAAGCCCTGAATGGGTCAAAAGTGGAAAGTTTAAGAAGTCCTGCTGTAGGCAACATAGTAAGTCCCAGACCAAGTTTCTCTTGGGAATTTGGGTTTTGATGGTTCACAAGCGAGTGTAAATGGTAGTTATTTCTAGTCTAGCCTCTAAGAGTGTTCCCCTCCCAGATTGACTTTTTTTTTCTAGAGTAGGTAAAAGAGGTTGTATTTTGCCTCATTTCTTACCTAGACTTGATTACTGAATGGGTGCTACCTTAGTCAAAGTGAAACCTGTTAAAGACCTTAGCTTAAAAAGGCCAAGGCCTCCCAATGCATCTGAGGCCATTTCTAGTTGTCCTGATCTATATATTGCCACTGAATGCAGATGGCTCTGGAGGAGAAAGAGGCTGAGTGACTTTGCACAGCCCTTCCTCACTTCAATTCACGTGCAAGTCAAGACATCCCTTTATTGATGTCACGGTCCTCTTCAAGAATGAAGGACAAACTGGTGGAGCTGTGAACTGTTACAATCATTCTGGAGAGCAATCTGGAACTATGCCAAAGGGCTATAAATAATTGCATACCCTTTGACCCAGTAACACCACTTCTGGGGTTGTGCCCCAAAGAGATCATAGAAGTGGGAGGAAGACCCATATGTACAAAAATATTTATTGCAGCTCTCTTTGTGGTGGCAAAAAATTGGAAATTTTTTTACAAATCAATTGTAAAAAATAAAATAAAATAAAAAGAATGAAGGAAAAACAAAAGCAATGAGACTGCAGCTTGAAGAAAGGTGTTTCCTATAGCAGGGACGTTGGTACCCAGTCCTTTTCCCCATCCAAACTCCTCCAGGTAGTTTAACCTGGCATACTCAAGCACTGGCAGTTTCTAGCCCAGTAGTATCATAGCTGAAAGTGACCCTAGAGAAAATCTGATCAGACCCGTCCTGTACATTCCCCCTCCCATTTTGTAGATAAGTAAACAGATGCCCAGAGGTGAAATGATTAGCCCTACATCAAATTAAATCTGTGGAAAAAACAGAATTTTAACACAGGTATCCAAAACCCTTTCTACCATACCATGCCGCTTCCTAAGTGAAGATACCAGCAGTAATGAGAACAGAAAGATATCTTTCAGGACTTCAAGGCATGTACAATGGCTGCACTATACCAGTAACATACATTTTGAGAGACTACTACAGGGGTGGGGAACCTGTGGCCTCCAGGCCACATATGGCCTTCTGGGTCCTTGGGTGTGGCCTTTTGACTGAATCCAAGTTTTATACAATAAGTCTTTTTATTAAGGGGATTTGTTCTGTGAAGTTTGGGTTGAGTCAAAGGGCCTCACTCGAGGACCTAGAGGGCCACATGTGGCTAAGTCTTTCTCTGTGACCTTGGGCCTCAGTTTCTTCCTTTGTAAAATGAAAGAATTGGATTTGACAATCTGTAAGATCCCTTCCAGATCTACCATGAAATTTTATTTGGGGAGGAAGAGTGACTTCAAGGTCTTTTTGAGCCAGGGATGTGCTGGTAAACGTTGGATAACTAACTCTCAAAAAACCAAACTACCCTACTCAATTCTCCTGTCCTTAGAGAAAGGATTCCTGGTACTGGGTATAGTTTATGGCAGCTACATGCCACACTACAAAGCAATTTCTTTGCACTCTCACGTCTTGCTCTTCTGGAGATTCATTTCTATCTCAGCTTGCAAAGGGGTCACCACCACTGACTCCATGCTTCTGTAGAGTGACCTGAGTCCTGTTGTCCTTCCAGTCTTCTATGGTAGAGTCTGAGTGTGGTCCCTTTCCCAGAGTACTGAGAAGTTGTCTTGTTTCCCACCTCAATCCACATGAGTCAGGCAAAGACAAATGACCAGTCTATACTTGAATGCCAAGCATGGTACTGAAGATGATCAGAGATAGCGTGGTACAGAGAGGAAAGAGCACTGGATTTGGACATGGAAGACTTGTGTCAAATCACTTGCTACATGTGTGACCTTGGACATAGTTTCCTCATCTGTAAATTGAAAGGTTGGACCAGATGACCTCTAAGGTCCCTTCCAGCCCTAGACTTATGATTCAATGGATCCTAGGACCCTACTTTCAACTCTGCTACTCCTGAGCACTGGAGAGAACTCTTGCTTCAGCTTAAAGCTAGCAGTAGCAAACATTTTGTAGCAACTGAAATGCAGGACACTATGGTACAGTGAAAGAAAGTCTGAATGTCTTTGAGATTCCTTAGGACTCATTGCTCTTATCAAAGGATGATATATCTAGGGCTAGAAAGGCTCTTGGAGGCCATATTGTCCAACTCATTTTGTTTTACAGATAAGGAAACTGAGGCTTAAGGACAGAAGTGGATTGGTCAAGGTCATACTGGGAGTAAGCATCAGAGGTAGAATTAGAATGCAGATTCTTTGACTCCAGAGTCAGACCTCTTTCCGCTGTGCTACCACCTTCCCCCTGCCTGACCCCCTCCAAGCATTTGAGAGTTTTGCAAGTTTTACCTTTGATCAATTGATATTTCAGGGAGGATCTAAACTCAAACCAAAGAAATAACCTGCCCTCTGTTTTATTGAGGATATGATTGTGTGTTGCCGCATCACTGGGAATCAAGTCAAATTGAGTGGGGTCCTAAATAGGAATGGTCTACACCACAAGGTCATCAGCCCCTCAGTCGTCACAAAGGGGACCTTTTAGTTGAGACACCAAAATGTCCAACCTGGGACAACGGTTGGGACCCATAGCTGCAGGGGCATGGGCCCTGGCTAAGTTCTGGCCCCTCTCCTCTGCTCCTACATTCACCAGAAACCAGCCGAGCTGGTCACCACCGTGACTGATGAGGACTATGGAGTACCTGAATTCTCTATGTCCTCGGTGCTGTTTATTGGAGGTAGTTTAGTAAGTATTTCTTATGTGCTTATTTTAAATTGCTGTATTTTATTGTAGTCTCCCAAGCAGTTCCCCCCTCCTTCTAGCTCTCCTTCTTCAGCCACCAGGCTTTCTGCTACCAGTTAGCTCTCCCAATTCCCTCCCCCTGTGGCCTGGTACCACACCTGCACACCTCTCCTTAGTGTGGAAAAAAAAAGAAAACCTCTCAGTAGGTGTGTTCATTAACAAGACCTCCCTAAGGGTGGGACTACAGATTTGGAGCTAGAAGGGACCACAGGGGCCATTAAATTGAGCTTTCTCACTTTATAGATTAGGAAACTGTGGTATAGTTAAGTGACTTGCTCAGACTCATACAGCTAATAAGTCAATCAGTCAACAATCATTTATTAAACACTTATTATACACCAGGTGTGTTACTAAGCACTAGGAATACAAAGAAAGGCAAAAATAGTCCTTATTCTCAAGGAGCTGATATTCTAATGGGGGAGACAACATGCAAACCACTGTGCGTATATATTACAGAGAAAATTGGAGGTCAGAGAGAAGGCGGTGGAAAGAGATCAGGAAACGCCTCTTGAAGAACGTAAGATTTAAGCTGAGTCCTAAAGGAAGCCAAGAGGCGGTGAGGGAGAGCACTTTAGGCATGGGGAAAAAGTGTGGAATTGAAGATGGTGTTTCATGAGTGAGGAACGGCAAGAAGGCCAGAGTTGCTAGATCACAGAGTTTTGTGGAAAGCAGTAAAATGTAAGAAAAGTGCAAAGTCAGGAATAGGCCAGGTTGGGAAGGGCTTTAAAAGCCAAATTAGAGAATTTTACATTTGATCCTGGAGGTAATAGGGAGCCACTGGAACTTATTGAGCCAGAAAATGACAAGGTCAGAGCCACGCTTTGGCAGCTGAATGGAGGATGGACCCGAATGGGGAGAGGCTTGAGGTAGGGAGGGCAACCAAAAGGCGATACTTAGATAGTTCAGGCATGAAGTGCTGAGGGCCTATTGCAGGGTAGCAGCTGCAGCAGAGGAAAGAAGAGAGTGTATAGGGTGATGCAAAGGGAGAAACAGAAATTGGCAATAATTTGCATGTAGACTCTATATTATAGAGGGAGAGGGGCAGAGGGACAGAGACAGAGACAGAGAGACGGGCAGAGAGAGACAGAGAGAGAGAAAGAGGAAGAGGGAGAGACAGAGAAAGAGATAAAGATTCCCAGTCTTAGAATAAAGAATAATAAAGAATTTTTATTATCATATTTAGATCAATAATAAGGAATTGTCAGAAGAGGGGAGGGTTTTGAGGGGCGGGCAGAAGAAAATTAGTTAATTAATCTACTGATAAGAGTCTGGCTGCAGATTGAAGCACACTCTTTTCACTTTATCTTTCGTGGGTTTTTCCTTTTTGCTCTGTTTCTTCTTTCACAACATGACTAATATGGAAATATGTTTTACATGATTGCACGTATATAACCTATTTAAAATTCTTATCTTTTTAGGGAGGTGGGAGAGGAGGGAGGGAAGAAGAAAATTTGGAACTCAAAATTTTTTTAAATGAATGTTAAATGATTGCACATATATAACCTATACCAAATTGGTTACCATCTTAGGGAGGAGGGAAGGAGAAAATTTGGAAATCAAAATTTTATTTTAAAAAATGAATGTTAAAAATTGTTCTTACATGTAAGTGGAAAAAATAAAATGCTATTAAAATGAATATTAAGGGGTGGCTAGGTGGCTGAATAGAGCACCGGCTCTGGAGTCAGGAGGACCTGAGTTCAAATCCAGACTCAGACACTTTAAAAAAACTAGCCCTGTTACCTTGGGCAAGTCACTTAACCCCAACTGCCCTACCTTAGCCCCTCCAAAAAGCAAAAAAAAAAAATTTAATTGTCTTTTGTGTAATTGGAAAAAATAAAATACTATTTTTTTAAAATGAGCTCTATTTGTACATGTTGAGTTTAAGATGTCTATGGAACATCCAATTCACATCCAAGTCTAAAGAAATCTAGAAGGGGCATTGCTGGAATAAGTGCAGTTCTTACACAGTGCGAACTCAAACCCTTGCACATTTTCTGAAAGGGAAATGTAAACCCAAAAGAGCCTGGAAATGAGTTTCCACAGGCTTAGTTCGGTTTTAGCAATCAATAAAGTCACAAAAGAAACTGCTTCACTTCAGGGACAAGCACAGTTTATTTCTACATGAGATCTCATGTCACAAGCTGAACCACAGAAGCTGGGGGAGACTGCCTAGAGAAGCTCACCTCGGCCCTCCTCCTCCCTCTGCCAGGCGTGCTGGAGGGGACTGACGCCAATGCACTGGTGAGTTTAAACGATGGCTTGCAAGGGGCAACAGGGCAGTTGGATCCCGCACTGGACGCTGCATTCGGGAAAGCTGGGGACACTGTAAAACTTGATCAGCCTTTTGAAGGCACTTTTCTTCAGCATCATCATCTCTTCGGGAAACCTCGAAAGGAGCTTAACCCGGGCAGAGGCCCCGCTCTTCCCAGGGGCTTCAGCCGGTCCTGGCTTCTGCCCCAGCGGCTCTCGAGTACCACCCATTGGCACACTGTTGCAGCTGAGGGAACGGACAGTCTTCTTCTTGTTCTGAACAGACAGGTAGCTGAACAAGAAGGAGGATAATTTATGCTTGGTGATCTCAGGACCCTCCTCCGAAAAGCAGTCATCAAGGGGATCCGCCTGATGGTCAAGAGGTTGGCTAACTTCTCTTCTGACAGGCCTCATTGCCATGCGCTGAGGCTGTACAGCAATCCTTCTGGACCCTGACATCTCTTCTCCCACGTTCCCCTGGGCTTGAGGGGGCAGGCCATTGGCCACAGCCCTGAGGCCACCGGCCCCAGGGATGCTGTTCCCATCCTGAGAAGCAGGCTGAGAGGTGCAGTGTTGGCTCAGGATGTGGGTGGCAGCGTCTCGGATGAGGTTCCAGTCTCGCAGTATATCCTCCTTGGTGGTAAACTGAGAGGTCACAGTGAAGCGGATAATGAACTTGTCCTGGATGATGGCTGGGATGAGGAAAAGGCATCCAGATTTAACGAGTTCTTTTAACATCCTTTCGGTTAGACAATTAGGGCCCTGTTGGGTGGATAAAGAAAAGTAAAATCTATTTCGATGCATTGACACATTCCTAGAGGCACTTTCAACAGTTCTGTAACCCCCTAAGGCAATGTGGCACAGTAAAAAGGGCACAAGCTCTGGAGCCAGAGGAGCTGGGTTCAGATCCTGCCTAGAATACTACCAGTGTGACCTAGAACAAGTCATTTAACTCAGCTAGTCCCCATTATACTCAAAGACACTCCATCTCTCTGCTCCAGGAATTCTCTCTAGTTGTCCTCTGTGCCTGGAATGCTCTCTTTCCTCCATTTCAACTGCTAACCTCTCGGGCTTCTTTTATTCAGTGGTTTTTCAATTGTGTCTGATTCTCTGTGACCCTATTTGGAGTTCTCTTGGCAGAGATGCTGGAGTGGTTTGGCATTTCCTTCTCCAGATCCTTTTACAGATGTGGAAACTGAGGTAAACAGGGTTAAGTGACTTGCCCAGGGTCACACAGCTAATAAGCGTCAGAGGTCGGATTTGAACTCAGGAAGATGACCTCCAGATCCAGCATTCTATCCACTGCACCTCCTAGGTAGCCTGGCTTCCTTTAAGTCCCAACTAAAATCACACCTTCTATAGGAAGCCTTTCCTAACCCCTCTCTAATTCCAGTGCTTTCCCTCTTTTTATTATTTCCTTCTATCCTGTAGATAGCTATGTACTAGTTTGATCAGAATTTCCCCCAATAGACTGTAAGTTCCCTGAGGGCAGGTCTTTTCCCTCTTTTTTTGTTTTGTTTTGTTTTTTGTTGCTTTTTGGAGAGGGGAAGGCAAGGCAATTGGGATTAAGTGACTTGTCCAAGATCAAAGGGCTAGTAAGTGTTGAGTGTCTGAGACTCGATTTGAACTCAGGTTCTCCTGACTCCAGGGCCAGTGCTCTATTCACTGCATCACCTAACTGCCCCTTTTGTCTCTTTTTGTATCAGCAATACTAAACCTGGTACATAGTATGTGCTTAGTCATTGTGTATTGAATACTTTGGTTGAATGAATGGATCTATGACGTGGAGGTTGAACCAGATTCATATCTATAATTCTAAATATTCCCAGTGAAACAGTAATTGCACTTTCAGAAAACTGAACTTCAGTCCTCACTTTGGCACATGGAATAAATGTGTTCAGAACTGGGGCACTAAAGATTACCTTCAGGCGAAACACCACCAAGCCAAGGTGCCTTTTGGCAGGAATTTCGAAGAGAGGGTCATTTCTGACCAAAGACTCAAAATATTGGGCCATTTCTGTACCCTGGAATATCAAACAGAAAAGACAGAAACAAGGTAGACATTTCAGGGAGACAAAAAAACACTTCATCAACTTTCACACAGTAACAGCTATTCTGGTAGACATTAACCCATTCGATCCATTAAAATCATCTTACGCAAACCCTATTTAACTTATTTGATTTCCGGGCTCAGAAACCTACCATCTCTCCCACCAAACAATGCCATACCAGGCTGCCATTTTTTCATAACTCTTGACCATTAGCCTTTTCCACCAGAACCTTTTATTCTTTCTCCCTTGTCTTCCAAATTCTGCCACCCTTTGCATCTGGCATACTCTTCTGATTCCTTGGACAATACAGTTGCAGTTTTGTGTGTTCTTAGGTCTTTTTTATGCATGCCAGCATGGGCTAAGTGTCCTCTTACTTAATATGCTTTAACATACTCAATTTAACACCCTCACCCCTCTACTTACCCAGTCTTCCAACCTAGAATTTAGTATCATACTTTAGCACAGGGGTTCTTACCCTTTTCTTTTCTTTTCTTTTCTTTTTTTTTGCTTTTTGGAGAGCAGCTAGGGTTAAGTGACTTGCCCAAGGTCACATGGCTACTTTTTTGTGTTAAGTGTCTGAAGCTAGATTTGAACTCAGGTCCTCCTGACTCCAGGGCCAGTGGTCTATTCACTGTGCCATCTAGCCTCCCCTCTCACCTTTTTCTATGTCATGGACCCCTTTGGCAATCTACTAAAGCCCATGAATCCCTTCGCATAATAATGCTTTTAAAGGAATGATATCATGGATCTTTTTTTCTCTCTACGCCATCACAAAATAGCCTCAAATCTTCCTGTTTTCTTTAGAAGTTTAGAAGTTTAAACTTTACAAGTTTCTCTGGCAAGAGAAGTGGATTTCTAACACATTGCTTTCAGTTGTTTCATACTCTAGTAATCATAGAATCACAGATTTAGTGCTGGAAGGGATCTCATGAGGTCTTCTGATCCAACTTCTTCATTTAACATTTAAGGAAACTGAGTATTTAAGAGGTTACTTGCCTTAATCAAGGTCACACAGTTACTAGTAGAATCAGGATGCAGACCAAGTCCCTCTGCTTCTTTTCCTAGCTCATGATGGCTGAACAATTATTTTTCCTCCTTAACTTTCTGCACAAGCTATTTCAAAATATGGGTAAGGAACCATTAAGGTACCTCTTAAAATAATTCAGAATTTTCTTTTGGCTATATCATTGACTATGTAGATTATCCCCAAGTCTCTCTTTCTTTGCATCATTTAGAGTTCTATTAGTACCAAGACTGTAATTGTTACACAGCTCTCCCAGATAGACTCCCCTTCCAGCTCTTGATTTATGGTCCTATGATCCCATGACCTGCCAAATCTGAAATAATATTTGTACCAGCAATGTTGTTTTCATTTTTGCACAAGACTTTATTGAAAGACTACCTATTGATAAATGTAGGAGGTAATGACTTTATCACTCCAACCTGAGTTACTTCATTTCCTTCTCACTATATTCTCCTGCACCACTCCCCCCATTTCCAGAACAAAACAAAACAACCTACCACAAACCCTTCAAATGGTAACAGCTTCTACTTTTTACAGGTTAGTGATTTAGAATGGAATACCACGTCACTAAGGGATACTCCCATCAATCTGTAGGCTAAATGTTCTGGGTACTTTTTGTCCTCATTGTAGTAGCAGATAGGAGATGAAAGATTGTGTGCAGAGGTTCTAGTCGGCCTGGATTACATGTCAGATGCAGGGTAAGAGGGCAATGGGTAGCTGAGAATCAGAAAAGTCTAAACCTGAGGTCCCTTCTAGCTTGAAATTTGTGGTGCTATTAAACAAAAATATTAGGATTGGCAGTGCTATTTTTACTTTGAGTTTAGCTAAGACAGCGGTTCTCAACCTCTTTGGGGTCAAACGACCCTTTCACAGGGGTCACAGGGGTCACCTAAGACCATCAGAAAACACATATTTCCAATGGTTTTAGGAACCAAGACACTGCTTCTCTATCTGTCTCCAGGCGAGTCCACCTACATGCAGACACACCCACATAAGACTATTAAAGTGTTGGTGGCATTAGGAAGGTTGAGAACCACTGAGCTAAGAGATAAGGTGAAGGGGTAAAGCACAGGTAGAGCTTTATCCTCCCTCACCTCCCCCCCTTTTCTTTGCATCTGCTGCCCTTAGCACAGTGCCTGGAACACAGGAGGAACTTAATAAATGCTTACTGATTGACTGAATGACACAAAGTAAAAAATGAAATGTTGATCTATTACTAGGTTTTTATTGAGGGTCTTTCCTCTCCCTCTCCCCATAAAACACACATTCTGCCCCGTGCAGGATAGAAAACAAGCATTCAGCCCAGTCCTGTCTTCCTGCAGAAACAGATCTAGCAAGGGAGCTTGAAACATTTAAGTAGCTGTGTGATTTTAACTAAGGATAACAGGAATTGAAAGGATTAAATAGTCAGGGGAACATTAACAAAAAGGGTGGGACTTCAACTGAATTACTGACAGATGGGTAAAATGTGGATCATGCTGGATGGGAGAAACGGCATGAGTAAGGGTGTGAAGGTGAAAACAAGCACTGCCTGTTCTGATGTAACCCTTGTCCCAAAGTTCATTGGTATGCGACTCTCTCCTTATTGGTGGAAATGAATTGTCCTGACCTGTGTGACCAGGTAGGTAGGGCCATGCAGGTCAGAATATTCCTCTCAGCAATAGAGGGACAGGAGTTACACAGGGAATCATGATGGGACCGGCAAAGGGTTTGGATGAAACAATTGAAGAAATGGGACAGTTTATGAAAGGCCTTGAAAGTCTGTCTGGTGGATGAATCTGAACTTGAAGTGATACTGATTTTAAGAAAGCATTGTTTTAGGGAAATTAGTTAAGATGTGCATGCTGATATCAGTATTTCCCAGCTACCTATCAACATTATAGGATTATAGATTTAAAACTGGAAGGGAACTTAGAGGGCATTGAATCCACCCCTTTCATTTTATAGGTAAGGAAAATGAGGCGTTGGGCCATTAAGTGACTTGGCCAGAGTCATACAAGTAGTAAGTGTCTGAGGCAAGATTTGAACTAAGGTCTTCCTGAATCTAAGGGACAGTTTGGTGGTATAGAGGATAAACGATCAGGCCTGGAGTCAGGAGGACCTGAGTTCAAATATGACCTCAGACATTTACTAGCTCTGTGATCCTGGGCAAGTCACTTAACCTTGTTTGCCTCAGTTTCCTCATCTGTAAAATGAGCTGGAGAAGAAAATGGCAAATCACTCCAGTGTCTTTGACAAGAAAACCCCAAATGGGAGTAAACTAGGTGGTGCAGTGACTAGAGCACTGGCCCTGTAGTCAGGAGGCCCTGACTTCAAAGCAGGCCCTCAGACACTTAGCACTTACTAGCTATGAAACCTCAGGCAAGTAACTTAACCCTAACTGCCCTGCCTTCCCCCTCCAAAAAATAAAAAAAAAAAAAAAACCAAATGGGGTCACAGAGTCAGACGCAAAGACTGAACAACTGAACAACTTCTGGAATCCGAGTCCAGATATACTATACTATTTCTATAAAATCAGGTTTTCCTGATTCTCAGCTTCCTGCTACCCTACCTGCCCTCTTACCCTGCATCTGGCATGTTATCCTGGCAAACTAGAACTTCTGCACACAATCTTTCTCCTCCCATCTGCTACTACTATAATGAGGACAAAAAGTACCCAGAACATTTATCCTACAGATTGATGAGAGGATCCCTAAGCGATGTGATTTTCCATTCTAAATCACTAACCTATAAAAACTAGCAGCTGTTACCATTTGAAGGATTTATAGCAGGTTGTTTTATTTTGTTCTGGAGGTGGTGGGGAGTGCTACAGGAGAATACAAAGAAAGGGAATGAAAAGTTTCCTTCAGGTTAGAGTGATAAAGTTGTTACCTCCTGCATTTATCAACAGGTAATCTTTCATTAGAGTCTTGTGCAAAAGTGAAAACAATATTGCTGGGTACAAATATTATTTCAGACTTGGCAGGTCATAGAATCACAGGACCATAAATCAAGAGCTGGAAGGGAAGTCTATCTGGGAGAGCTGTATAACAAGCATGGCCCATAAGCTTGACTATCTGGGTAACCTTCATATTTCCAGGGCCACAGGTTTAATTCTGTTATTATATTATCCAAACTTAGTTCTCCTCCTCCCCATTCTCTTACTCCCTGCCTCTTACAACAAACCAACCCAACCCAGCCACCATGTGGACTTTGTTTGGTGGTCAATAAGGCACAGATGGGCATGAATGGATGGGAACAGCCCTCAGGAGTGTCTGTGACAAGAAGAAACTTGGCTCTGGGTATGGAGACAATTTGTCCATAACACTTACCAGAAGTCTGAGGGACAGAATGCTTCATTTAATTTTCAGTACTGAGCTTCCCCTAATTTGATTAGCTATGGAAGGTACAAGACAGCAATTTTTTTGGTACCCCAAGTACAATTGTCATTTTTCTAAATGTCAATGCCCTTTGAAAATCTTTTCAATAAGAAAAAGCAAAAAAAAAAAATTTCACAAGACCAAACATTCTAAAGGACTGTATAAACAAACTAAAGTTCTATCCTGATGCCTTATGCTGCTATACAAGTGAATGGAAAGGTATGCCAATGGTACTCAGCCTCTGAAGGGTCCTTCCAGGCTGGAAAATCTTTGAGTATAGGCCTAGAGTTTGCTTTTGAAGAACCAATCTAGCTATGCTTAGAGAGGTCCATTGTCAGAATGTTGTCTACAGCAACTGATAAGGAGTGTCTACTGAGGCATGGTAAGGCTATGATCTGTATCCATGGCAGGACTATATCAGCATGGATGAAATCTTAGCTCTTTTTAACACGTTGAAAAACAAACAAGAACCAGTAAACATGAGAGGAAATGTGGGATACTTGGGAGAGTCTAGATTTGAAATCAGGAATCCTCCCTCTGACACACACTACAAGACCTAGGACTCAACCTTTATGGGACTCAATGAACATCCTGGGACTTTCTAAACCACAGGGAGTGGAAATGCACCAGTGAAAGATCTATCTTCTTTTTTGTTTGCATTTGTACTTCCAGTGCTTAGCACAGCGACCAGCACAAAGTAAGAGCTTAATAAATGCTTACTGAGTTGACTCTGGAGTTCCCACACTTAGGAGATATTACAAAAATCACAGATCCTGATGTAAAAAGTGACACCGAAATTTCTGTCTATACCATAATGCTGGAATTCCTAACCCATAAAAAACAGCTTATATTTTAATTTTGTCACTATTTCTTTAATTTAAAAAAAACAACTTAATATAAAATTGTTGGGGATGTTGGTTCGGAGAAGGAGGAAGAGGAGGAGGAAGAGGAAGAGGAAGAGGGGGAAGAAAAGGAGGACGGAGAGGGGGAGGAGGAGGAAGAGGAGGAGGAGGAGTAGCAGGGGAGAAAAAGAGACAAGAGAGAAAGTGCTACATTGAATAAACAGACCTCAAGAGTCTTCCAACATGCCTTCTGGTCCAACTACTATAGTTTTCCTGGTCAGGCTGACCTACAGTCAATCTCTGATTTACTTCCATATTAGGAAATTATGCAACACACAGCATCATTTATGACCAACATACATGTCTGACGTGGGCTTGGAGATTCTTCACCCCAAAGGAACGGATCACAAACCAGAGTTTGATAGAACGAAATCGCCGGCTCAGAGGAATCTGCCAGTGCTGAGAAGAAAAGAAGAGACACACAGGTCATAAACAGCCTGGCATCAGCTGGTTCCCTGCCTTCCTGGGGCATTCACCATCACCATGACACCGGAGGCTGCTGTCTCCAGGGAGGAGGAAGAGACTTTGCCATCTACAAAGTGAAACCAAACAACCTCTCCCAGAGGACTGTGGGACTAAATCCCTCATGGCTACTGCAAGTCAGGCCCTAGGAGGCAAGTGAAGACAGTCACTGAGATGTCTTCTCTGAATGTCATTTTAAGGCCCTCTCCTGTTATTTTCTAAGAACCTCTGGATTGATGGGACTTTTGTTTAACTTCTAAGAGTCCCCAAAGTCCTAAAGAGGTGAAAATTAGGGAATGAAGATCAAAAGTCACAGTCTAATATTTTATTATGTAAGATAATATATGCAGGGGAATATATGTTGAAAAGTACAAAGCATTATACAAATGTAAGATTAAACAAGGCTACATTGAATAGGGCAGCTAGGTGGCCATAGTGGCGAGAGCACTGGGCTTTCATGAGTTCAAATCTGACCTTAGACACTTAATAGCAGTGTGACCCTGGCAAGTCACTTAACTCTATCTGCTTTAGTTTCCTCATTTATAAAATGAGCTGGACATGGAAATGGAAAAGTACTCCAGCATCTTTGCCAAGAAAACCCCATAGACTCACAAAGAGTCTGATGTGACTGAAGAACAACAAATGCTGATTGACTGATTACTCAACCTATTACCCCATCATGATTTTCCCTCTGGCCTCTCTTTAACCTCAAGTTAACTTTTCTTAAGGCTTTCAGATTTATCCTCTGTGATTTATTTTAGAATTTACTAATAACATAGTAAATTGTCCTTACAATGGCCAAAATCAACATAGATAAAAGTTCAAGGCTAGTCATTTAATAGGGAAGATATATCAAAAAACTGGACCAAAGGCTTCAAAAACACTTGCAGATCCTTCGATAAGGGACCAAGTAGCTATAGGTGAATCAATGGTTCCCAGGAAGCACCTTCCAACTAGCAACCATTGCATCCATGCATCTGCCCCTAGCCTGATCCCCATTGACTCCCAAGAAATATCTGTCTTGTCCAATAAGTTTGCAAATGTAATTATCCACTCCCATCCCAGTTCTCTCACCTCTGTCCCTGATTCCTTGTTTCCTAAGCAGGCAGATGGTTATGACATCTCTACTTTGATTTAGAACGTGCTTATCAAGGGCAGTCAATATTGGGGTTCTAAGGAAAATTCAGACACCAGAAATTCTCTTTCCAGAGGCAGGCCAGCAGAGGGAGACAGAGAATGAGACTAAACCAAAATGCTAGCCTTTTCTAACAAGTGAAGTTGACTCCTAAATCTCTTTCTACAGGGATGAAAGGAACATTCCAATTTCCAAACAGTTAACGGTTTGCTGGGCTGCTTTCATTTTAACAGGCATATAGATATAAAGGATGTTGACTTGGCTTTCTTCATCATATGCTCTGCTCCAAGAGCATCAGAACTGTAACTAGGGCAGGTCAAGTGGAGCTTTTCCCAGGACATTAAAATAAAAATTTATTTTTAAAGATTCTGCAATTTGCGAGTGTGTTAAGTGTATTTTTAGATATCACCTTCAATCCTTCAGTAGCACAGAAACTAATAAAGCTAGCACCTAATTTGAGAAGACCCCACCTGTAATTTAACTGGCATAGGGAATTTCCAATGAAGAAACTCCCTCTGTCAATGCATATTGCTACCTACTCTGCATTGTAGAGTCTTAGAGAATTGCCTGGTCTGCTCCGGGTCATATGGTCTACGTCCTCCTGACACCAAGGCAGACTCTGTCTAGCGCTACATGCTGTCTCTCTAACTAGCACTTAGATAACAAGAAAAATTACTTAAAATAGGAAGCTACTCAATGCTGGCTTCCTTCTCTCAGTGGATGCACACCAGGCAAGCTCACCCCTGACCTGGCCCTACACTGCTCTCCCAGAGGTGGTATTCCCCATAGCACCAACCTTGGGAAGTTGTGGAGCCAGATGTATAACTTATAACTTATATAACTTATAACAGCTAGGGGCTTTATAACAGGCACTGACCTAGAGGAGTGGACTTCCTCCATTCAGTTCTCTGTGGTGATCTAGAGCATGGTAAAAAGGAAAAAATAATTGACTTAGAGACAACCTGAGACTTACTACCTTGAGTAAGTCACTATGTTCTATGTTCATCTTTTAAATGAGGAAATTGGACTCAATAACCTCTGAGTTCTCTTGCCCATATAACCACTTGTGCTACTGGTTTAAAAAAAGTCCTAGTTATGCTTCTGCCTGGGGTATCTTCCAAAAGACAACCAGGGACACTGGCCTGGTTTCCCTACCATGAGTCAGGGCCCTGAACTTCCTTTCCTGCTCAGCTGAATTTATTTCATTTATTTTTTATATCATTCTGACATCATGAACTACAAAGCTGATCAGAGGGCATGTGTAATATTGTTTGCCCTGAGTGTCATTTCAAGCTGCTTGCCCTTGGCATCAATATTGCTAGGTAGAACTCTGCCCAGCAGGATGAATTTGTTGTTTTTAATCTGAAATTAGCCCATGCTGATTCAACAGGATGGTTCTACAAACAAATGTTGGGGCCTGCGGCATGGATGGACAGTTGGTTTTATCAAGGCTATCCCAGGTCTAGCTTTTCTTTGGTTTGAGTTGTTATGGGGTTTTCTATACCCCTTGTGAAACACAAGCACTCATACCAAAGGTCATTGGCTATGATATTTTTTATACAGGTACAAATCGTCCCCCAAGGGCTCAACTGTGGTGCGTCCAATTCACTACGGCCCTGCTCCATAATTCCATGGTGAACAGCAGGGTTTTCCCTGATGTCAGAATGTTCAGCATCAATCTTAGGGTAAAAGATACACTCTGTGGTCCCAGAGAAGCAAATTCATTAGCCCATTGACATAAAGATGCTACTCTGGGCCTGTCCATATCAATCTATATTTAGCTTCAGTTCAACCACCTGAGTTTAAAAAGGAGCACAAAGCTCAGGCCAGGACAGTAATGAAAGCACCTGTGATGAGAGGTAAAGAAAACAGCAACATTTTGCCCTGATCCGGGAACAGGAGCATCATTCTAGAGAGAAGCCTGAGTGCCCAGTTTCTTTAACGCATTAGAGAAAAGGGTGATAGGATCACAGATTTAGAGTTGGGATCTTGGAAGTCATCAGAATCCAAATCCCTGGTTTTATATAGGAGTGGAATCAGGTCTACAAACAAGGGGTTATTTGCCCAGGATCAAACAGCTAATAAGTGTCTGAGGCAAAATTTAACTTCAGGTCTTTGAGACTCTATATATATATTCAGCTCTGATACCCAAAGCCTCTTCAGCACCCTCACTTGCCTCTCCCCTCTAACGGGAAGGCTGGAGGGCAGAGTAATAAACTCCTCCCAAAGCTTCCCTTTAGGGAAGGTTCCTCATTTCCCATCAGCTGCTCTGTTTGGTTTCAAGTCTACCAACATCATCCCCTTTTCAGTTTCCCTTCGTACACTGTCTTCCCCCATTAGATTGTAAGCTGTTTGAGGGCAGGGACCGTCTTTCTTTTCCTTATTTGTCTTCCCAGGATTTAGCACAGTGCCTGGCACATAGTAAGCATTCAATTAATGTTAATTGACTTATTGACTTTAGGTCTAGTGCTTCACCTATTATGCTACCTAAGCTGTCTCAACATAGGGGCAACATACTGGCCCTAGGGACACAGTCTATGGTTAGTTAAAGAACTCATTGACCTAATTTGTTTAGACTTTTAAGTTTTTAATAAGGTTCTTCAGAAAAGACAAATTTTTTTTTCAAATTGAGTCATTGTGGGATTGAAGGGAATGTTTTTAATGAATAGGAATCTGATAAGATATGA
The DNA here is from genome assembly GCA_028627135.1 of Pseudochirops cupreus. Lineage (NCBI taxonomy): Eukaryota > Metazoa > Chordata > Mammalia > Diprotodontia > Pseudocheiridae > Pseudochirops > Pseudochirops cupreus. Next base: position 383,619,266 of record CM053582.1, on the reverse strand, counting down.
AGAAAAGGGCCGAGATAAATAAGTCTCTCTCTAGATCAGCAGTTCTCAACCTGTGGGTTATGTTCAATTTGTAACAATGAAAATACATCCTGCATATCAGATATTTACATTATGATTCATAACAGTAGCAAAATTACAGTTATGAAGTAGCAACGAAAATAACTTTATGGTTGGGGGTCACCACAACATGAGGAACTGTATTAAAGGGTCACGGCATTAGGAAGGTTGAGAACCACTGCTCTGGATGAAGATGTGTAAACAGTTTAAAGGAAAATCAGGACTAGTTCTGGGACAAGTATAACCTAATATTTTAAAATAAATACATAAATGATATGGAAGAAGGATCACGTTGAAAAAATTTCCAATTTGCCAATTATAGTAGATCAAGTCATTAGGAATAAACTAAATGGAGATATTAGAAGCCTGTATAAATTATTATTAAAAAGTTCATTGTGGGCAAGCGTATGTTACTGAATGAACAAATGTCTAGAAACAATCCAAATGTTGGGCCTAAGTTCCCTCATATAGAAAATGACAATTGAACTAGATCTCTGAGGTTGCTTGTGGTTCTCAAATTCTCACCATAAAGTCCGTGGCTGCTCCAGAGTTGGCATGCCTGAGGTAGACGGGATTCACACTGAAGGTTTGCTGCAACTTGAACTTGTCTTTGACCCTGCGGGTAGTAAAATGGACATTGTTGGTTCAGGCCTCTCCAGAGGTAGATGAGAATATTGCACGTGGGGCTTGGCAAGCTGCACTCACCAGAAACCAGTACAGTCAAAATGAACCATCATCCACTTGGAAGGATTGAAAGTAAACGAATCCGCATACTCCACACCCTTCAAAAACACTCGGAATTCAGGGCAGAGGAAAGCAGTTCCTGCATATGCAGCGTCAACATGGAGCCACAGGCCCTCACTAGCACCTGTTGAAGCAAAAACCTCCGTGACTCCAAGAATTCTTGAAATAAGTTAGCAAGAGTAATGATGGGTAATGCCGCTCTGAACCTGTTCATGGTGATCTATTTTTAGCTTCAGTTAAACCATCTGAATTAAAAAGGAGCACACAGCTCAGGGCTGAGGCCAAGGGAGTAACAAAATCACCTATGGAGAGAGGTAAAGAAAATGGTAGTGTTTTGTCCTGATCTAGGAACAGGAATATCATCCTAGAAAAAAGTGCAAGCACCTAGTTTCTTCAATTCACTGGGGCAGAGGGTGATAGGATCACAGATTTAGAGGTGGGATCTTGGAAATCATCAGAGGAATTTAAGGATTTCTCTCCTCTGAGATCTGGACTTGACTGAAATTTGGTCATGGTCCAAAGTAAAGTGGAGCCCAACATATGTGTGGAATAAAGCATTTTCAATTTCTGAAACCAGAAAAAAGGAGAAAGGACAAAAGCAAGGCAGATAAAACAAGATGATGTCCTTTTTCTTCTTTCAAGAAGAGCCTGAAATCATCCCCGCTTGAATCCCAGAGATAAGATAGCCTACTTCCTTATTTCTTCATTCAAAATAGTCCATAAACTATCTGACTTCCTCTTTCCTGTCACTGGGGAAAGATCCCCATGAGCATGGTCAAGGAGTCTCCTGGCCTAGGTTAGAAAAGTACTTTGTAAATCTTAAAAACATTATGTCAATATGATTTTTGTTACTGTGATTATCTGTTCTTCCATTTTAGGGAGAAGTATTGACACATCTAGCAGACCCTAACTTAAACTATAGGAGAAATATTACTCTTCTCTCCAATTATCGAACTTTGAAGTCCAAACAGTGAGATTTGGAGTTCCTATCAACTTTGCTCCTTTCCATCTTCTCTTCCACCCCTACCTTCTTCTCCCGTTGGCTTAAAATGGACACTTATTCAGCAGAGGCCCCATACACCCTAACAACTTGGGTTGGGCTCACTTAGGTGGAAGAACAGAAGTCTCTGAGATCTGTGTACGCCTACCTTCTAGGAAAAGGAACAAGGTTGGACACAGCTAAAAATTTGTTCCTTTCAGTAATATTCACTGAGAGAACAATAATACTGGTTATCTAAGAGGGGGTCCTTAGCTACCTTCTGTAATCCTTCTGCCCTTATATTAAACAGGACTTGACTGGTGAAGGAAAGACAGGAGTTAAGTCCCCCCCAAAGCAGTTCCACACTGTCAATTCTTCAGAGTGCTGCAGTTTTGTTGGTGTAACTGTCTTCACCAGTTCAGACCACAACCCCTCCAGACCTAATTAGCTAGTCTTTGTGAATTGCTATAATTCCTCTCCTCCTTATCTCCACCCCTATTAAAAATAAATAAGAGCAGTAAGTCTCTCTGAATTTAAGTAAGCTGGTCCTTGGAAAACATACATACAATTTGTCACCAAGGCCATACTCAAAGTCTTCCCAGCTTGGTAAGATCTGTTAGATCTAGTGTTCTGCTGGCATAATCTCAAAAATCCAAGGTGACCTCCAACTGGTTAACAGATGTAGAAAATCATTGGATAAATTATCTTAGCCAGACAGGACATAAGCTTACAAATAGGCCCCAGCTCTGCCAAGCAGTCAAATGCACAGACACCAGTGGTCCCTAAGGTAGCACACACCTGAAAAGAAAACAGAATTAGGTTACCATGGTAGGTGGGCTCAATTTATGAATCTGTTTTTTTTCAAATGAAGCTCTGACCATAAATATTAATCTACCAGCTACTCTAGCATCACCCATGACTTTAGAATATTATTTCTGCTCCTTTTTAAAAAAATATATTGCTTATCTTCTCTCAACCAAAGCCCCTTCCCCACATTCATTGTCTATCATTCAAAATCACATCAACTTATTTCCCTCCCATGCTCATGAAGTGCATCCATTCATTCCAACTTACAAAAACAGGCACCAGGCCCCGTTTTCTGTCCTCTTCAATAGCTTTCTGAAGAGTTTCACCACGGAGGGAGAAATTTTTATCCACAGGTAGGAATTTCATCTTTACAAGTGAAATCAGACCAGCTTTTTCAACTGAGGAATGGGCCTAAATGGATGAGAGAGAATAACACCAACTCCTGACATTTGACATTTATGTAAGAGCATAGATTTAGAGTTGGATGGGGACCTTAAAGCCCATTCTGTCCAAACTCTACCATACCCCGATTTTGTAAATGAGCAAACAGAGGCTAAAAAGGTTCAATGACCTGTCTGAGGTCACACAGCTATAAAGTAGGAGGTGCAGGATTTGAACCCAGGTCCTGTGTCTCCAAAGCCATTACTTTCCACTGAACTACTTCATATATTTTACATCTTTCCTTTACATATTTATATATTTTATATCTTTCCTTTACATATTTATATATTTAATATATTTATTTATATGTAAAATGGCTCCATAAAATGAACCATTTTCTATATTTCTGCAAAGCCCTTTACATACTTTATCTCACTTGAGCCTCACATCACACACTCTGAGGTAATGGTTTTAACTATTATTGTACTCACTTTATAAATAAAGAAATGGGCTAAGAGAGCTTAAGGTCTTACAGCCATGAAGTGTCTGTAGCAGGGTTTGAACCAACTCTAAATGAGGCACTTTCATGATGATAATGATAACAGCATACACCTAGTAGTTTAAGGTTTACCAAGCACTTTAAATGTGTTAACTCATTTGGTCCTCATAACAACCCTGTAAGGTAGTGCTATCCTCTCCATTTTACATATGAGGAAGTCATTTAATCTCTTTGGGTTTGTTTGTTTTGGTTTGTTTTTGTTTTTGCTTTTTGGAGGGGGGAAGACAGGGCAGGGTTAAGTGACTTGCCTGTGGTTACATGGCTAGTCAGTGTTAAGTATCTGAAGCCGGACTTGAACTCAGGTCCTCCTGACTCCAGGGTTGCTGCTCTATTCACTGTGTCACCTAGCTGCCCCTCATTTAACCTCTTTGTGACTCAATTTCCTCACACTGAGGAATGTCTGAAGTAAGATTTAAAGGGCATTAAATGCCACTTCAGAACACAGAAGCTCTGGAAAGTCACATATTGGCTCAAGAATTCATCTCGTGAAGGAGTGATAACTTGGAATTTTTATGCCTGAGATGAATTCAGTTGAATAAAGGATGGGGGTGAGGGGGTGGGGGAAGAAGAACAGGAACTGGCAAATTATGTGTACTAACAAACCAGGAGAGGAGAGAGTCCAACCCTCTGAGAGTCAAGCCTTCATCCTCCATGGAGGCTTTTGACAGAAAAAGAAAGTGGGCATGCTGGGACTCTGGAGCAAAGACAACGAACTATGGCCCAATCCAAATCTTGCTGGCCTGGTCGGCTGCTTTAATACATATTGTAAAATGTAAAAACTATTCTCAGCTCACAACCAAAAAAGGCAACTGACCAGACTTGACCCTCAGACTACAATTTGCTGACCTCTGCCCTTAGAAGTATCAGTCCAGGCCAAGAGAAGAGACCATGAGGTAAAGTATAGGACAGTCATGGTGGGAAGGAAGGATTCGTTCTCCGGTTCAGATACTGATACCCAAGAGCAAACCCAACAACACTGCTGGGATCTATACCCCAGTGATGTCAGAAAAAGAAGGAAAGGACTTCTATGGACAAAAATATTTATAAAAACACTTTCTGCTGTAGAAAAGAACCAGAAATTAAGAATGTACCCATCAACTGGGGAATGACTGAACAAATTATAGACTATGAATAGAATAGAATATTATTGTGTTATATGACAAAATGTGACAAATTATGAAAGGTGACAAATGAGAATGTGACAGATTCAGAGAAACCAGGGAAGATATATATGAATTATGGGGAATGAAATGAGCAGAACCAGAATAATCTATACAATGACTATGACACTGTGAAGGAAAACAACTTTGTAAGCCTTGCAACCCATGATCAGTACAGTGACCAAATAAGACTACAGAAGACTGATTTTGTATGGGAGTTATTTTGTTTGTTTTTGTTTTTTGGACAGGGGAAGACAAAGCAATTGAGGTTAAGTGACTTGTCCAAGGTCACTGATTTTAAATCAGAGAGATGATGGACTAGAAGTACAGAATTAGACATCCACCTTCAGATATGACCACTATGCACATTCATTTTGCTTGATTGTACCCATTTGTTTCAAGGGAAGCTTTTCTTTATTTTTTTGGCAGGGGAAGAGGATTATGGAGAAAAGAAGAGGGTAGTGACAGTGATTAAAAAAAAACCATAATAAACATTTAAAAAATACACAGAAGAAAGAAGGAAATTCAGAATAAGGATAAAGATGGATAAAGACAAGAAGGGCAATGTTGGTACTGTCAGGTTAAATTTAATATATACTTTAAATTTAAAAAAAAGCCATACCTAATATATATTCAAGGTTTTATGTAGAATCCTCCTTCCTTGGCATTCTTTTGTATTTCAAAATATCTGTTTGCTAATATTTGTCACATTCACAGTAGTCAAAAAGAAAAGTTATTTTTCAAAGTCACATTCACTTCATATTAGTTAATTCTCCCAGTATATGAGCTCTCACCTGGTCTGAGGCATAAGCAACAAGCCGAGAGTTCAGGGAAGATTCATCCACATCTGGCTCAGACACTTTCAAAGCCAGGATTTTGTTTTTTCTGGCTGCTAGCAAAGCTACCAAGGTGGATTCACTGACTGTACTCTGTGAAGGAAGAGAGCATATGACTGGCAGCCCCTTTTTTCTCCCCCTCTAAATATTTCAGAATTTCTTTTTTTGAGTTTTGTTATTTTCTACGACTATCCCCAAGAAAGAGCAGTCTCTGTCTGAGGCTGTTCCTCATCTCTTCACATTATTCTCCAACCTCTATCATCTTTTCCTATTTGTCCACAGTATACCAAGACATGTACTGAACCTGTATATCTCTCTTACTAATTTGCTAAATGCACAAAGAAAAAAATCACAATGCCAAAGGATCATCCTGGAAGGCATAGAAGATGAGAGCAACCAGTCCCTGGTAAGTAATGATTAAGTTTCCAATATGGCAGGGGGGTGGTAAGGAGGAAGGGATAGGGGAAAGAACAAGAGACACATGGAAGCATGTGGGAACTTCTTAAAAAAAATTTTTTAAGACAGCACAGAGCTACAAGGGAAGCAGGAAAGTCCTTAACCCCAGCTCAGTTGATGACATGTCTCATTCCCCTTCTCAGGGGCTCAATTTCTCCATCTGTAAAATGTATATCTTCTCTCCTTCCCAGGTCAAAGCATATATTAATCAGAAATTAATAAGGAAGGACTAAAGCAGTGGTTCTCAACCTTCCTAAAGCCACAACCCTTTAATACTCATATGTGGGCGTATCTGCATGTGGGTGGACCCACCTGGAGATGGATAGAGGAGAGGTGTCTCAGTTTCTAAGACCATTGAAAATATGTGTTTTCCAATGGTCTTAGGCGACCCCCAAAGGGGTCGCAACCCACAGGTTGAGAACCGCTGGACTAAACTATAGAAATAAATGAATTACCATACTATGGGAACATCTCTTTATATTTCATTTGAAGTTCTCATATATTTCCTCATTTAATCCTTGTTTTCAGAGCTGTTTCTTAAAATCCTCAAGTGAACACTCTGAGTTTCTTCATGTCCCACAAAACACATAGGCATTCACACATGAGGAGGACAACATGGCCAGATCCTGATTCTCTCCTGTTGAACTGTGCCAAAACACTGACTTATACCCCTGTGCCTTAAAAGGGTTGTTGTATCTCCAGATACTTCCAACAGTCAGTAATTTTATACCCAGACTCTGGCTCCTTCATTTTCAGTAATTTATAGAACAAACTGAACCATGTAAGCAACTTTGATGTAGTGAATCTTAAGAGATAGCATCATAGGCAGAGAATACAAAGGCTACAAACTTATCTTGCTCATTTCTCCCTTCTCTCCAGTTTTCTAGAAAAGCTGTGAATTAAGTCTCCTAAGTCATGTAATCTGCCGTCCTCCTTATCCGGTCTCACCATATGGGCAGGAAGGGGTTTGTGTCTGTGTGTGGTTTGGGAAAGGGGGGGAAGGGAAATAGGGGAAGTCAGGATTAGAACGATCATAGAAATATGATGATTTATTGATTTTCTTTTAAGGAGAGAAGATAGGAAAAAGAAAAGAAGACAGGAATAAAGGAGAGGGAAGGAAAGTAAGAAGAAGAGAGAAAACGTGAAAAGAGAAAATGAAAAGGAAGAGGGGAGGATGAAAGGAAAAGGGAAGAATAAGAAAGAATGAAAGGGAAAGAGGATGGATGAAGGGGAAAGGAGAAGGAAAAAAAGGGAATATAAGAATATAAGGAAGGGGAAAACAAGGAAGCAAAAATGAAAAAGGGTATAGTATAGTGCGAGTGGGGCAGAAGGAACACTGTTGTAAACAGGAGGCCTACACAGGCAGGAAGGCAGATTTATCATTCACTTCCTAAATCAACATTTTTTCCAGTCTCAAATACAAGAGCATGGCATCATCTGAGGCACCTGTAAGACACCTCCTCCCTGGCTGCTTGGGTGGTGGTGTAGGAAGTGCTCGGGGAGGCCCAACATTTTCGCCAGCCAATCCATGACATTCATCTCGAGCTCAGTGCAGGCTGGGCTGGAAGCCTAGAACAGAAAAAGGAAAAGTCAGGACTTCTACACAACCTGCAAGGAATATTCCCACCCACCCATCCCTAGCTGTTCCTCTGCAAAACCCCTGATCAAACCCCACTCCTTTGCTAGTGGGAAGCCAAGATCTCCCAGAGTAAGAGATCAGTGAGTGACAGTCAAGCCCCCAGGCTTTCTCCCACCTCCCACCCTCCAGCTCTCAGGCAGGTAAAGGGAAAGGGAGAAGGGAGCTTTCCAGCATCTGATTATCTCTCAGTTAGAAGTCAGCTAATCCCTTAACAATGCTGGCCAGAGGTCACCAATTCCATCCGGCATAGCTACAGAGAATATGCCTGGGGATGATTTAAATAAGCATGGACTTTCTCAGCAAATCTCATAAGAGCAGTACTGCAGAGTAGGGGGGTGATACGACCACAGCTTAAAGCTTGAAAATTTTAGGATATAAAACAAAGTACTAATAATTGCTGAAGGTAGAAAAATATATTACTCACCTTAGAGAAGGGGTTCTTAACCCTTTTTTAAATTATGAACCCCTTTTTAGAATAATGTTTTAAAATGCATGAAATAAAATACATAGGATTATAAAGCAGATCAATTATATTAAAAATAAAGATGTCATTTTCTCTCATCCAAATTCATGGACTTCTTGAAATTTATCCACAGACTGTGGACCTTAGGGTTAAGAACTCTTGCAATAAAGGTATATAGACTAAAACTATAAATAGGTTCAAGAAGTATTGGGCTACATTTTGGTATGATGACAAGAGGGAAGTTGTGGGTGATAGAGTAATGATACACCCCCATATCAAGAAGGATTACTTCGCTCTCTCATAAAGCATTCTTTGTTGCCATAGTCAGAAAAAAGGAAACAGGAAAATAGGCCACTAGTCTGATCCAAGAGGCTGTGATTCCTGTTCTTGTTCCCCCTTCTAATACCAGCTATTTCCCTGCCCCTGCTACTTACCCAGGTGAATCCTAAGCAGTTAATAGCATCTGCTAACATGTCTCCTAACAGAGACGGCCAGGAGGTCAGAGCTGGAAAGTAGGCATGCATGTGGGGACTCTGCCAATGAACCACCTGGGAGAGAACATGCAGAGAACGTCAGAGGAGCACTGAGGTCTAGGTTTCTTCCACAGCACAGTGGAAGGACCTGGGCTGGGGCCGTGATACTTTTCCTATGCAAAATCCAAAGAGCGTTTTCCCTTCATCCGTTCCAAAGTCACCTGAAAACCCTTCATGTTCCAGAAAAGTTTCTGGCTAAACAGAAACAATCCCATCCTATCCAATCTGAGGAGAGACAAATGCATGTGTGTATATATGAGAGGCAGCTTGGCATAATGGACAGGTCTTGAAGTCATAGAGATCTGAGAAGTTAATACAAGTTGTGCGACCATGTGCATATCAATTAACCTCTTTGCACCTTAGGAAACTCTCTAAGTTATAGACAGGTCAAAGTCTACTACTGATGTGGAGTGTCCACATGAAAGAAATTATTAGTTATGTACATAATGAAGAGGGATAAGTATAGGGGGTTTCCACTGAAATCCTTTCTGGGTTCCCATCCGAAAAGAATTACCAGGCTTAAGCAATCTTGGCAGAGTTACAAGAGTTTATTGTTACACTGAGGCAAGGGGTGGGGTAAGGAGACGTGCAAGCTGATAGGTATTAAAGGCAGAGTTACCAAGTTAGTGTGATGCTCTTCAGCGGGCAGACGGCCTGCCAAGTGCAAGGGGAGGGGGTGTCAGAGAAAGCCTGCAAAGTATGACACTCTTCAGAAGGCAGGGATATAGAAAGACGACCTGCAAAGTTCTAGGGGCCAGAGAGGCAGTTTTTAAAGATACAGAATTGTCAGTCATAGGTTCATTAGGCTAATTAGGTGTACAAAGGTAGAGTTAGGGAGGAGCCAGGGAGTGGCTAATACTTAAAAGAACATGCACCCTTCACATCAACTGCGCATGTGCCTTGCCCATAATTCACTGGGAGAAACTGCACGGGTGCTTTGAGCTGGAGGTGTGGTTTTTGCCTTGAAATGTCATAAAGTCAACCAGCGGTCAGATTTGAGGTCAAATTTAAATGAGGAGTACCCATCCAGTCTGCAAATGGATGAGTCTCGTTTACTAGAACAAAAGGAGGTAGTGCCTTGAAAAGATGCTTGTTATCATAGTTATAGAGTTAATGGTTTCAGAGGAAATACTTCTAGGCTGGGGGCAGGGAAGGCACAGAGTCAATGCTTTACAGCTGTGGGGGGAGGGAAGAGTGACTTTTCACAAACTGATTATCACATACCTAGGTGCCTGAACTCAAATGAGATTTTTACAGATTGAAGTTACAACAATGTTTCAAAATTATAAAATCACCCCAAAAAATATCACAAAAGCCACTCAGCACCGCTTCAATAACATAACCAGTCTAGTTGCAATCTTGATGTTTTACATTAGTAAGGTAATATTTCTTTCAAACTGTCTTATTATAGGTCTCTCTACCTCACTGTTTTAGAACCTGTAGGAGAAGATATAAATTCCTCTGATTAGCATTCAAAGCTATTCACAACCTGGCTCATTTCTACCTTCCCAGTCTTTTGTACACATTCTACTTCTCCATACACTCTATGATCTAGACAGATACTGTTCCAACCATAACATACCACATGTCACCATTCCTTTGCGTTACTAGCTAGTGCACATGCCTAGAATGCATTCCCCCCCCTCCCCCGGAAAACCCTGGCTTTCTACAAGAATCAGTTCAAGCTTCAGCTTTTACTTAAAGTGTTTCTTGAAACACTCCCACCATCACTCCCCGTTGCTAGAGCCCTTCCTCCCAAAACTATCTCGTATTTATGTGTGTATATGTTGAATCCTCTGATAGAATGTAAACTCCCTGGGGACAAGGATCATCACTTTTTTTTTCCTTTTGGAGGGAGGAAGGTAGGGCAATTGGGGTTAAGTGACTTTCCCAAGGTCAAATGGCTAGTTTTGTGTTAAGTGTCTGAGGTCACATTTGAACTCAGGTACTCCTGACTATAGGGCCAGTGCTCTATTCACTGCACCACCTAGCTACTCCAATCATCACATTTTTCTCAAGATCCCAATAGCTCAGCACAGTCCTGGCACACAGTAGGCATTTATTAAATGCTCATTCACTGATTGATTGGTTGTAACTACCATGGGGGTGTGAAACAAATGTTCAATCATCATACAGTTCCCAAGGAAGGACATTTAAGTGGACTCATGGATATCTTTGGGACTCCTGTTCTTAAATTTTCTGTGAATGGGCCCTCCCTTGACCCATAGGCACAGTGGTGTTACATCTGGCATTTACATGGTGCTTTAGCTGCCCAGTGCCTTAGGTTGCACAAATATAATTATTCCCATTTTTCAGAGAAGTTAAGCAACTCACCAAAACTCACAACTAGCATGTGGTAGAGCTAATACCTAAAACAAAATCTTCTTGTTCCAAGTTTGGTGTCCTTTCTACTACACCACAAAAGGAATAGTTGGACAAGATCAAAAAGGAATCCTATAGAGCAGTTCTCAGTAATGTTTACATTTGTTCCGCTGGCTCCTTCATTCTTTCTCTCCAGTCCCCTCTTCCACAGCTCCCCCCACCTCACCCCAAAGCTTCTGCTCCAGCCCAATTTGATCTTGTCTGCAACCCAGACACTCTCATTCATACCCCTCTATCTTTGCTGGATCATGACCCCCAAATTTTGTAACTACTCCTCTCCTACTGCCTCCTCCTTGTCTATCCGAAGTCAACCAATTCGTCAAGGCTCAGATCAGATCCCTCTTCAGTACCTTCTCTGATGACTCCAGTAGAAGGACAGCCATGCTGGCTTCCCTTTCCCTTTCCATTTCTTGCTTTTTTTTTGGAGGAGGGAAGGTAGGGCAACTGGGGTTAAGTGACTTGCCCAAGGTCATGAGGCTAGTTTTTTGCGTTAAGTGTCTGAGGTCACATTTGAACTCAGGTCCTTCTGACTCCAGGATCGGTGCTCTATTCACTGTGCCACCCCTCCCTATCCTTTTCTAAACTCCTGTAGAACAATTTTTCTGTATATTCCACCCTAAGCTCAAATAGCTTAAAACTACACCAAGACTCTTGGAACATCTTAAATATGGTGACATATACCCCCAACTTCCTAAAAAGCAGAACTTAGGTGCTGCCTCCTACACACCCTTTCCTGTTGCCCCCAACAATGAGCCTCCTCTTCCTCTTAAAATTACTCTGTATGTAATTTGCATTTATCCATGTGCACGTTGTATTTACACAGTAGAATGTAATCTCCTTGAGGGCATCTCTTCTTGTTTTTACCTTTTTATTACCAGTATATAGCAAAGATTAGGTGCTTGATAAAGTATTACTGAATTGATAAACATTCATTTAATTGAATCTCTTGACTTTGCTAAATTAACCCTCAGTGTGTGTAGTTACTTTTCTCTATAGATCTTAAAATAATAATAATAGCAATAACTCACATTTATATATAACGCTTACTATGTGCCAGGCACTGTGCTAAAATCAAGCAAATAGTACAGTGCCCAGCATATTGCAGTCGCAGGTAGGTGGTAAGTAGGGATTTGACACCAGATCCTTTGACTCCATTGCCTTTGACTCCTATACCTCACACAGGTCTTATCTCCCCTACTAGACCATAAGCTAGGTGAAGGAATGCCTCTTATCTTTATTCTCTACAGATGTCTATAACAGCGCAGTTGGTTTAATGAATTTCTGTTGGATGGATAGATAGATGGATGGATGGATGGATGGATGGATGGATGAATGGATGGATGGATGATGATGCTAACCAAAGATATGCCTCTAGGAGAGCCAAGAAATCAAGGAACCATTGCCCCTAATTAGATCTCAGGAGGCTGATTCAGTCTTTGAGATTCAAAGTTATGTCCTATTATCATTCTTGAACAGTGGCTGTTGATGGGTGCCCCCTCTCAACTGCTACCATCTAGTGGCTATATCAAGATACATCTCACTAGATAAAGTATCTAATCCTGAAGAGACTTTATCAAAAACCAACAGACACCTACCTATTTCCTAAGATAAGCATCCTTGGCTCCGCCTAGCAACTACCACTGGATTTCATTACATCAAGTAAATCAGCTGTTTGTTTCCCCATCACTTTTTGACCGTTACTTTGCTTGCTTCCTTTTAGGCAGGAAAGCAGGCAGGAGATGACAGCTGCCAGATTACAGTTAACAGAGGGGTCATCCTACAGAACGGAATCACTGATCATCTCATCTAGGAAACAGCTCCTTTTGATAAAGTTTCACTTGTGTTTTTTAAAAAATGATATTTTTAAATTTGTTGGATGGTTAAAATGCACTAGGATTATCAGGAGCTTCTTCCCTTCATTTCCTCGCCGTGACTCAGTTTTATTTTATATGATTCCCTTTACTGCATTCTCCATTCTAGTCATGGTAGACCACCAAGCTATTTCCAGCACACGTGCCATCTGCCACTGCACGGGCAGCCCCCAAGGCTGGAAGGTACTCCTTCCCCTCCAAATGAGCTTGACATCAGCTCTCTTCACACGCCAGTTCGGTTGCCGCCCTCTATGGGTTTTCCTGATCTCCACTCTACTGCCCAATTCAGTAATCGTAATTACTTGTAATTACTTTTTATATGCTTTGTTACTCTTTGTGTTTATTTATCTGAGTACCAGTACTCCTTCCCCATCCTACCCCACCCCTCACTACAGTAAAATGTAAACTACCTGAGGGCAAGTACATTTTTTAAAATCCATCTTCAATGCCTTACATATAGTAGGGACTTTTTGGGTCTCTACCTCCACTGCCTTACACACAGTAGGTGCTTTTTGTTCCTATCTTCAGCACTTTGAACATAATCTTTTTTTGTTATTTGCTTTTTTTTTTGGAAGGGGGAAGGCAGGGCAATTGGGGTTAAGTGACTTGCCCAAGGTCACACAGCTATTAAGTATGTCAAGTGTCTGAGGTCAGATTTGAAGCCAGGTCCTCCTGACTCCAGGGCCAGTGCTCTATTCACTCTGCCACCTAGCTGTCCCATAATAGATTCTTAATAAATGTTTAGGTAGTTCAATGGTTTTCCTGGGCCACATGGGACAATACTTGGATCCAAGCATTCCATGTTGATAAAGCCATAGAACCACAGAATATTAGAGCTAGAAGAAATTTTGTTTTACAAATGAGGAAACTGAAACCTAGAGGGCAGTGAGAGAAAAAGGCCAAGGTCACAACAGTGAGTTACTGGAAGAGTCAAGACTAAAAGTCTGCTGACTCCTAGTTCAACACACTTTCCAGTATAAGAGGTAGCCTCCATGCAGTTTAAGAAACGATCACACAATAAATAAGAGTGTCATTGTGAGTCACATTCAATGACCAGGGTTGAATTAGGTGACCCCGAAGGTGCTTTCCAAGGCTAAGATCCTATACTCCTATGGAAATAAAGTTCTGCACTTTAGCTGAATCCTACAAGGTGGGACAAGAGTGCGTGACTCTTCTCCGGACTCAGAAAGCCTCTCAATTATGAGTAGCTTTTCAATCATAATCAAACCTAAATTATTTCTCCGTTTCTCCAGTTGTCATATGGAAAGACTATCAGTTCCTGAAGCACTTTAGCAGGAAATAATAGTAATTACAACAACAATAATAATAGCGGGAAATAATAATAAATAGCTAGTGTTTAATAACCTTAAGGTTGGCAAAGTACTTTACCATTCATTATTTTTATGTTAATGTTAACTTTTTATTCATTTTTAAAATTTTTTTATATTTTTGCTTTTTTTTGGAGGGGGAAGGTAGGGCAATTGGGGTTAAGTGACTTGCCCAAGGTCACATGGCTAGTTTGTGTGTGTGTGTGTGTGTGTGTGTGTGTGTGTGTGTGTGTGTGTGAGTGTGTACACGAGTAAGTGTGTATTCCCATTTTGCAGAACAGAAAGCCCAAGTGACTTACTCCTGGAAATACAGCAAGTGTTTGAGGCAGAATTTAAACCCGTATCTTAATGACTCCAAGACTAATGCTACATGCAACATTACTGTGCCTTTCTCAAAAAACAAAAAGAAAAAGTCTTGTTTAGCACTTTGAACAATGGTATAACACTCCATTCCTTTGTTCCTAGAGCCCCTATCCCACTCTCAGATGGTGACTCACCTATGTCTATTGAGATTAGTACATTAGAATAAGTGATCTCCAAAGTGGGACTAGGCTCTCTTGTGAAGCCTTAAGCCTGACCTCAAAAGTATGTTATTAACCAACTGGAGGGTAGGAAAAGAGATCTCAATCTACCTTCACTATAATAGTCCTTGAAGCTTGTCTCCAAACAATCACACCTATTCTTTTTACCCAGCACTCCCCTATTTCTTCCTTCCTCTCCTGTAAGCTACCCACACGGCTATGCTGGTGCCATCGGGAAAATTGTACATACACTTACCCACTGTTGTCAGATCACTTCCTGATGGGCTCTGCTTTAGAGACGGTGGCCAGTGAGTTAGATCCCTGCCTTCTCCCTTTTCATTTTGGGTGGTACGGGGTAGGTCACGCAGGTTAAGCAGGTATGGATGGATTGCAGCGATCACTACATTTTCATACTCCTTTAAACCCATTTCTTCCAAAACTTTTCTCTTACTGTGAAGAATACCACCATTCTTCCAGTCATCCAGGTTCACCTAGGTATCATCTTCAACTCCTAATCTTCACTCAGCCCAAATCTTCTTATTCAATTAGTTATCACATCTCTTTGGTTCTGCCTCCCTATCTCTCTCCCTGTCTCTATTCACACGCCTGGTTTTATCACCTCTCACCTGGACTATCGCAGTAGCCTGCTAATTGACCTCCCTGCTTCTAGTCTCTCCATTCTAATCCATGCTCCACTCAGACACAAAATTTTCCTAAAGCACAGGTCTGATTACCTCACTCCTTTATTCAGTGAAGTCTGACGGCTCCCAATTGATTCTATGACCAAATAATATTTCATCTCCATACTCCTTTTTTGTGTTTATTTGTTTTACAATCATGCAAGTGTTAGTACGTGTTTATAATTTATGATTATATATCGTAATAATATATGATATAATGTAAACTATAAATTATAATGTATAAAGAAGTAAATATACACATATTGGGGCGTGTGCTCAAAAATTTTTCATAGGGATGTGAAATCAAACAAGTTTGGAGACCACTGTTTGAGTGAAATGAAACAGTCAAGGGCTTGCCACCAGTTTGCTTCTCTCTATTCCATGGACACAGATTACACCTCTAACTCTGATTCTATCACAAATATGTGTTCTCTAAAAAAAATTAATTAATATGGTCCCTTGGATCCAAAGGAAGACAGATAAGAAAGTGTAAGATAGTGTGCTTTAGCTGGCAGTCTAACCCTGGGCAAATTATTTCACTTCTTTGGCCTCAGTTTCCTTACCTGTAAAATGAGGGAGTTGGGAGAGATTCACTCCAAAATCCTTCCAAATTCTAACATTTTGTTTTAATATGTTCTAAAGTGTCTTCTTGCCCCCACATTCTGTGATTCTGTGAAATCAATCCCCATAACCAGAAAAGTAACTCAGAGCACACACCCTACTTATTGACAGTGGGGCAGGCAGGCTGGGAGGAACTTTGTCAACAAATGGTTTAGCTGACACTTGACATACGAAGAAAACAGATGAACAAATCAGTATGGTAAAATACAAAGAACACTGGGTGGGGATTCAGATCCCAACTGTGTCACTTACTATCTGTGTGACTTTATGAAAGTCACATAACTTTTCATGGCCTCATTTCCCTCATCTACAAAATGAACATCTAGTCTAGACTAGATGACCCTTAAGGCTCCTTCCAGCTCCAAATCTACACCTGAAGATGACAAAGATTATTAATTGTCAGTAATCTGTCCAGTCCAGTTGTGAAATCCAGTACCCTGAATCACCCAACTCAAAAAGGCAAATGAAGCATAGTCACTGTCTACACATCTGAAGTGCTGAAATTGTGTGCACATTGTGCAACTTGAATCTCTAGAAAATCCAAGTTAGGCATCACTTCACATCAACCATCTGCTCCCGTCCTTAAGTTGGTACAACAAAACTGAATGCCCTTTTCCCTTTGGTATTGTGCCCATTCCTTACCCCAGGCATAATGATTTTCTCAATGTCTCCAAAGATGGCGTCCCAGCTGTCCGGCTCCATAGGGGCACTGTCAGGCAGCTGGCTTCTCATGTAACCTGGCTGAACATCAGGTGTAACTCGCCTCTCCCTCACAGTGCTCAGATACTGGAAAATGTAATCCACCATCTCCTTTCCTGAAAAGAGAGCAGAAGAGAGAGGCTACACCTTGTGACCTAAACAGCAATTTTATGTCATCATCCAGGCCTCATCATGCCTCTTTCTACCCTCAAAGAGCTACACTAGGAGACATGCTAGAGAGACAGAAAAAAAGAATGGAAGAGTGAACCTAACCCCAATGAGACAGAAGAGCAAAACTCATGTAACAAAAACTCAAAGTGAGAGTGAGTCAAAACAAGCTCCTTCATTGGCTATGTCCAAAAACGTATTTATTTTCAGGTGGAACGTGCAGAATTTTTTTTGACTGTTTCAGTCCACATGCCTTTCTCCCTGGAGGGAATATGTTCTGTGTGCCCAGTCACAAGGACCTTGCATTGATTCTGCACCACTCATTGCTCCTAAGAGAAAAAAAAATGTGATGCAGGGTAAAGTAAGAACAATTTATACAACAAAAATTAAGAACCAAGAGAACAATTTATACAATAATAACATGCATGGCAAAGACAAACAATTTTGAAAGACTTAACCACTTAACCACTCTGATAAATGCAATGCTAACCAGCCAGAAGGACTGATGATGGAAAATGCTGCCCACCTTCTGACAGAGTCAATGGATTCAAGATGCAGACTGAGACATATATTTTCAGACATGGCCAAGGTGGGGATTTGTTTTTCTAGACCACGCACATTTGTTACAAGAATTTTATTTTTCTTTTCTTTTCTTTCCCCTTTTAAATTGGGAGAATGGGATGGGAGGGTGAGGAAATAAATTCTTGTTAGTTAAAAAAGAAAAAGAAAAAAATTTTAAAAGAAATTAGAAAAAAATGAAGTAATCTCTCTCCTTCCCATTTCATAGAAGCAACCACAAGCCATGGACTAACATAAAGTTTATACAGATTCAATTATAAACTGCTTCCTAAAGAAACAAAGCGTAACTTAAAATATGGAGTATATTCAGTGCTCATGACTGGTCTATGAAAACACAAATGACAGTACTAGAATATCTTAGAAATTCATTTCCTCCTTGCTCTTATTTCACTGTCGAGAAATTTCAGAGTCTTAACTGCCATCTTTACTCAAAGACATCTGAAAACAAAGAATATGTATAAGAACACCTGCACCCATACCCCACCTCTCTCTCACACACACACAGAGTTCTCTGACCATATTCCTCGCTCTTGAAATTATAGTCATTTCTCTATGTTCCCAGGAAGCAGAAGATTTGAATTCTTTGATCATCTAAGACGGAAAAAGAGTATATTTATTCAGCATTCCAGAGGGTGGGGGGAGGAATTCCCCAAAGCTGAGTTTTCTGGAGCCCCTGTCAAACATTTCCTCTTTGTTCCCCCTTATTTCTCCATGTCTGTTCCTAGTTTTCTACTTCTAAATAAGTTCTCATTGGTATAATATATAATTTATATTATGTATTATGATATAATAATTGGTATAATGTCCACGCAAAATTCTCATATGGTAGTCCTGTGAAACTGTGAAACAGGTAAAAATTTTTCTAGGCACCTTCCCCACCTCCTCTTTCTGTTTCCCTCAGTCCCTCTTAGAGGCATTCTTGCTGCCTGCCCCAACCTCCGGAGAGCTCCCTCCAGTTCAGCACCACTTCCATAGGACTTTCCTTACTCTTCTGACATCTGGACTGATCCCCTTAGTCTATCCTCACCTTCCATAGATTCTCTTCTCAGAACAAATGCCCACAGAGAGGAATGCTATGAGATAATTGTCTGTTTCTGAAAGAAATCTATTAAAATGAGTTTAGACCAAGTTAGCATATTTCTATTTCTATGAAATATTTTAGAGGATTCCTTTGATCCAAAAGATTAGCTCCCAAATAGTAGAATGTTAGGCAATAAGGCAGATCAGTACAGGAAATGTGCTGGGTTGGGGGCACCAGGGAAATCTTTCTTAGAGCCCCATAAATTATACAAATCAGGCAGTTATGTCATTCCTCTATGGAGGTATCCTTAAACTGGGGCCCATTAAATAAGTAGACAGATATATGTGTGTGATATATACACACTTCATGTACATTGCACATACATCTATGTATATGCACGTATATATGCAGATACACCTATAAAGCATGTATACACACACACACACACACACATATATAACTGTACTTCAATATAATTGGTTTCCTTTGAAATGTTATGCCTTTAAAAAATTATTCTGAGGAGTCCATAGGCTTCACTAGACTGCCAAAGGGTTCAATGACACAAGAAGGATGAAGAACTGGTCTTGAGGCAAGACTATACTTTGAGGAGAGGAGACAGTAAGATTGGCCCTGGGAATATACTTTTATGTGGAATGGGAAAGAAGAAAACATTTTGAGTGAGATAAATATATATAGAATAAACTACACATTTATTTTCCATTTTATAGCCTCTGGGATAAAATATAAATTCCTCTGATTAGTATTCAAAGTTATTTACAACCTGGCCCATTTCTACCTTTCCAGTCTTTTGTACATATTATACTTCTCCATAAATTCTATGATCTAGACTATACTGTTCCAACCATAACATACCCCACATCTCCATACCTTTGCACTAGCTTGTCCCCATGCCTAGAATACACTCTTCCCTCACCTCCACCATTTGGAAACCCTAGTTTTCCTCAAGAATCAGTTCAAGCTCCACCTTTTACAAGAAGTTTTTCCTGACCACTACCACAACCTGCCTGCCTTTCCTCTCAGGACTATCTTGCATTTATTTGAGTATATGTCGTTTCCCTGAAAGAATGTAAATTCCTTGGGAGTCAGGGACCATTACACTTTTTAGAATACAGAGCAAATAATTTTCTGTTTAGTTCATTTAGAATCTAAATCTTCAGTTCTCTTTGGGAGCTAGAGAGCCAGTTATATTTGCCTCTGTGAGGAGGTAAAAGGTGAGAGAGATGGAGAGAGAGAGAGAGAGAGAGAGAGAGAGAGAGAGAGAGAGAGAGAGAGAGAGAGAGAGAAGGAAGGAGGGAGGGAGAGAGAGAGTCCAATCCCACATTACTCAGTCAAAAATAATACTGTACACTTTAATTACACTCTCAGACTTCACTGCTGACCACCAGGAATCTGGGCTGCCCAACAGGTGACTCCAGGAGGCAGAGGCACACACAGCAATACACATAATCATTTACCTCTCTCTCTGTATTCCCTCAGGTCCATGATGTGTTCCTGAGTCTCCTGCTCCTTTTACCACCAAGTTTGGTTTTGTCCTGATGTGCAGGGTCACTTGCAAGAGGCTTAGAACAGGTACAGTAGCACAGCTTCCTCAAGGGACTCTTCAGGTTCCTCATTCTCCTTTCAGCTTTTATTCCTCCTTTATCTAAAGGACTCACGTCATAGGGAGGCAACATCTCTCCTCTGTATCAACCCCACCCCTTTGTCCCCTTCAGGATCTATTTGTGTGTCCTTCTAGACCTTTGATGCTTCTGGGTATAATTTTTTTTTCCTTTTCAGTAATCTTTTCCTCTGATATTAAATAAACTCTTGCCCCACTCCCCCCCCACCCCCACTTCCACTCTCTTTTTGTGAGTAATGACCAGGACCCTGGCTTGTCAAGATAAAAAGGAGTTTCTGAATTAAACAATATGATTAAAGACCAAATAGGGGCACAGGTTCACAGTCAATGTGGGTGGACAGCCTCCCATATCATTCTTGCAAGTGATTCTTATGGTCAATGGAATCTCAGTTGATAAAACATCACCCAATCTTACTAACAACCACCTGATCATTAGTTTTATCACAAACTGTATCAGAAGAACATGCTGATTTCATTCATTCCATTACCCTTCTATTCTCAGCATGGAAACAGGGTTGGGCATAACATATTTCTGCTAACAAAGTTGTGATGATAAAAGAACAACCACTTCTCAACTGTGCTCAAAGCTCAAACTGATTTTTAAAGTATGGTATCTAAGAGTACTTTAGAAACTATTATATATACACATACACATATATATTATATATGTTGCATGTTTGAGAGTACTTTAGAAATTATAATAGCTTGAACATAAGTAAAAAAAAGCAACCTGAAGTTTAGGAAAAATAAACAAGTTGGAACTCTTGGGTCCTCATCTCTATTTGATAGTGGGGTAGTAGCTGAGGCCTTTCCCCCAAACCTGGCAACTTGTCTCAACTTTCCTACTGTCATTCAACAAATATTTATTATGTGCCAAGAATGAACAAGGAACTGTTAGGCCCTATAGAAGATAGCAAGATATAATCCCTACCTTCTATTTTACAATCAAAGAGGAGTTAACAGCTTCACCATCATCCTAGCTACCCAGTTGTCTTACAACCTTCCATTGCCTTTTTGGATTTCCTCAGTCCTTTATCCCTTACATTCAATTACTCAAATTCTTCTGATTCTTCCTTTCCCATGTCTCATTTGTCCCTTTCTCTCCAACCTTATCCTTGAATGTCTTTAATAGCTGCCTATCCTCTCATTTTTCATCCATCCTACACAAAATAGAATAAATTTCTCAAGTTTTCACTCTTATTTTCCTTCTCCCAACAACATGCAGAGCTGTTTTGTTATGTCAAATTGACATACACACCCCATTCTGATGTTTAAGGACCTCACTCAATTGGTCAACCCACCACTACCATCATCACCATATCCCTATAAGCTGTCTCGAGTATACCTTTATCACATCCTCTAACCCAACTAAAATAGTCTACTTGCTGTCCCCACATCTGGTTTCCCACCCTCATGATCTTATTAGAATGGAGTAGAGTAGGATTTGTTTCCATATATGTTTTTCCCCTCTTAATGAAGTATCACACAAGGGGTTCACACTATGGGGACTATACTGCTCCTTGCTGTTAAGTCATTTCAGTTGTGTCTGTACTGCTTTCCTATGATCAGTTCTTGGCAATTAGAAGACACTAATGCCTTCCCAAAATATCCCAAAGCTCTTTTTTTTCTTTTGTACTTATGTCTAACCAGTCTTTTCTCATTCTTTTTGTCTTACTGCATTTTGATCCTTGAATCAAATACCTCACATTTTTTCCCCAGTGAATACTACTGTTTTCTAGTTTGTTGGGTTTTTTTTCTCAACTTATCAAGGTCATTGTCTACTTTGTACATATTTCCAAGGTATTTGCAATTCACCGAATTTTGTATCACCTCCATATTTCATAAGAATGTTTTAAACTCCATGATTCATGTCCTCAGTAAAGATATTGCACAGAACAGGCCCCAGAATCAGTCATGAAAGATGACTCAATTCAATTCAATGAATATTTTTTAAGCAACTGCTACACTCAGAGAACTGTGCTAGCCACTGACAAAGAACAAAAATTTAGACAAAATAATGTCTTAAGCTCATGTAGTAGTTTATAGTCAAGTAGAAAAGTTTGACAATTTGATACTTTGATACAGGTACTCTCTTTAATAGTGCAAATAACACAAACCATCCATGTTCTCTCCCTATCCTCGCACAAATAACTAGCAAAATGTGAACTCCCTCTAGTTTGTCTTCTTATCCCCAGTGCCTAACACAGTGGACACGGTATGCACTTAAAATTTTTTTAATTGAATTGTTAAGTGAATAAGGGAACTGTGAACAAAGTACTATATTAAAGCCTAGGTAAAAATGAAAAAAAAAAAGGAGGTTTCCTAAGGGCATTGACATCAAAGTTGTAATCTAAAAGATCTGTGGAAACTAACAAGGTTGGGGTTGAGGAAAATAAACCATAGGGAGATGATGAGTAGACCATTGGACTATAAAATAATATGTGTTGGGTTGTAAAAAAAAAAGAATGAAATAATGAAATAATACTGGAAAGTGACATCAGATTATGAAGAGCCTTGCACATCAGACAAAGAAATTTGAATTTTATTTGGTTAGCATGTAAAAAGCACCATCAAAGGATTCTGAGCAAAGAAGAAACATGTCCAAGGTGTAAAAGCTAGATTGGATTAGGGAGAGAGCAAAGGCAGGAAGACTTATTATGAAGCTATTCCAATAATCCAAGTAAGTGACAATAAGGATCTGTACTGGGTACTTCTGCAGACTAATAAAGAATCATGGTCAACCACTCTTTGGATTTTTACTTCAAATCAATTCATTCACATTATGTCAAATAATCTCTTAACTCCTAAACTATTAGGGTTGTAGTATTTACAAGCAAGAAGGTACTTTAAAGATTATGTAGTAGCAAAGCCAAGCACGAGCAGCTTTCCAGAGGACTGCTGCTGTGAACAGCTTTTCAAGGTTCTGATTACACAGTACAGCGAACTCTCTATTAAGTAACAAACTAAGATAAAACATTCATAATAAACAAAGCACAGCATTCAGAATATTATAACTTCACAACTTATCACTAAAATGGCCACATAGTTTTTACCAAAGTGGTCACATAGTTTTAAAGAAAAAAAACATTCATTTAGTAAGTCCTTCATTTAGTAAATCCTTAATTCAATCACCCTTAAGGCAAGCCTCCTTAATTGACACAAAGTACAAATGTCAAAGTCCTCCACCCATGGGGTGTAATTAAGTTACAATATCATCAGTCTCTACTAAGTACCCTCCTAAGGGGTAATGGAAAGTACAAAGGCCATTCACCCCTAGGTCACAAACAAATTACAATAAGTCATTATTAAATACCCAAAGAGAGGTCTTTTCATCTTAGCTCAAGGCAGGCTCTCAGCTTCCATGGTTCCTCTTCCATGGTCCCAGCTCCTACCAGAATCCACCAAACTGTTACCTGGGTTCAAAGGCAGGTAGCTCTCAGTTCCTTGTCCAGCTCTCCTTGCAGTTCCTGTTCCATGTTGAATCTTACAATATCTAATCCACCTCAAGTCCTTCACAGTTTCTGTTCCTGAGAAGACAAAAGCTTAACCAAGCCACAATAACATTTATACACATTGCCAGAATCTTCAATTCACTTCCTGCCTGTGAAATCAACATAGACCCAAAACAGACAGACAAAGTAACAACACCACAGTTATGCTTCCTCTGGCAGCTTCAGCTGGCCCTTGGAAGTCTTCGCCAGCTCCAGCTGGTTCTCAGAAGCTCTCAGCAGAACTTTCAGCTGGTTCTCAGAAGAAGCTCCACCACCATAGGCTCCATTCTCAAAATCAAAATCACTTTCTCCAGCCTGGGCCTCTCCTCCTCAGCCTCCACATGGCTTGCTCCAAGTTCTGACTCTTCAGCTTGTGCTTTTCCTTATATAAGGTATTAGCTCCTCCCTGTTCTACCCCTTCCTGTTATGTCAGCAACAGGTGTTCATACCTTTTGTTTTTTAACAAAGGCTTGATATCGTTAACTTGAAACTAAGTGCTAAGTACCTGTTTACTTGCCAATACAAGAGGATACTCAAATTCCATTACTATTACAATAGTCCAATTCTCACATTTTATAGCTGCGGAAAACTATAAAAGTCAAAATCAAAGATTCCTATTTTATCAAAGAGATCAATGAATCATATCACACCTCTGCTCAGAAATCTTCATAGCTGCTTATAATGCTTCTAGGATCACATTACAAAGGCCTTAGCCTGGCATTTAAAGCATCCTATAATCTAACTTCTAGCTATTACTCCAAATTTATTTTGTATCATTTCTCTTCATGTTTCAGACAAGCTGGTCTTTTAGTTCTTCCCCAAAATAATCACTCAACAAACATTTATTAAGCACTATGTGCCAAGCATTGTGTTAAGCATTGGGGAAAGAAAGAAAAGCATAAACATTTTCCCTACCCTAAAGGAACTAACAATCTAATGGGGGAGAGAAGAGTAAACAACTATACATGGGAAGATATATACAGAGTAGATGGAAAGTAATCCCAGAGGGCAAATCAGTAGGAACAAAAGGAACTAAGAAAGACCTCCTGCAGAGAAGGAGGGAGGCTATGAGTTGAATCTTGGAGGAAGCCAGTAAAGCTAAGAGGCAGAAGTGAGGAGGCACAGCATTCTAGGTGTTGGAAACAAGCAGTACAAAGGCATAAAGGATAGACGTGGAGTTTCACATGCTAGGAACAGGCAGTAGGCCGGTATAGCTGGATCACAGTCTGAGGAGGGGAGCCAAATTTAAGCCTGAAGGATAAAGAGGGGTCAGGTTATAAAGGGCTTTAACTGCCAGAGGACTTCATATTTGATCCTGGAGTAACAGGGAAACCTTGGAGCTCACTGAGCAGTGGGGTGAGGCAGTCAGATCTGCATTTTAGAAAAACCACCTTGGCAGTCAAGTGAAAAATGGATTGAAGTGAGGAGGCAATGAGAGCAATTAGATAACTGCTGCAAAAACCTAAGGGAATGGTGATAATGGTCTGGAGAGAATGGGACATATGAGAAATGTTGTGATTTGACAACAGATTAATTAGATTTTGGGGTGAGTTCAAGTAAGAAGTCAAAGCTGACAGTGAGGTTGTACACCTGGGTCACTGGGATGATGGTGGTACCCTTGATGGTAACAGGAAAACTGGGAAGAAGAAAGGGTTTGGGGGAGGGAGGGGAAATTAGTTCCATGTTAGACATAATAAGTTTGAGATGCCCATGGAACAACCAGTTCAAGATGCTCAAGAGGCAGGTGATGAAATGAGAGCTCCAAAGATAGACTGGGGCTGGATATACACATCTGAGACTCCCTTCTTGCCTCTTTCTCTCATTTCCCCTTAAAGTCTCAGGTCAATCCAAGAATCCATCTCAGATGGCTAGGAGACTGAAAGATTTGTCCCCTTCCTCCTTTACTATTCCCCACTTTCTGGGCTGCTTGACTTTCACAGGGATTAGATGAGATTTAAGTCAACAACTCTATACCTTCTAATGTGATGGAGAACTAGTTAGCCTTATCATGTCTTTCCACTTCCTCTTAAAGTCCTGCAAGCTTTACTATATGCCCTGCAGTCCCTCAGCACTGTCACATCTTCTACTGATGTTACGTTAGGGCCTCTGAACTTTGTTATTCATGTCACTGCTACATTCTTAGACCCCTGGGTTTTGTTAGCTTACCTTTTCTACTTATATCTTCAGTACAAGCACAGTATTCAGCATATAGTAAACACTTAAATGATTTTTCATTCATTCATCTGAATAAAATAGCAACTGAACACAGATAGCCAATGAGTCATCAAGTAAGAGTATAAAGGAAGAAAAGCAGAGGGCCCAGGACAGCTCCTTGCGGGGTACCCATGACTGTTCTAAATAAAGCCACATGACAGGATACTGCAAAGGTACAATTAGACAGGTAGGAGGAGAATCAATAGAGAATAGTGTCACAAAAACCTAAACAGAAGCATTCAGACAATAATTGTGTCGAAGAATGAAGAGGGTTCAAAAAGTATGAAAAATGAGAAAGGCCATTAAATTTCTTGATGAAGAACTCATTGATGAGGAAAGAGCCAAGATAGTGGAATATCAGGAAGAAGTACAGATGAACTCTCTCCTCTAAGTTCTTTTCAAAAAGCTGGGAAAAAACAACTCACCAGACTGAGTCCTGACTGGGAAATCAAGAAAAATGCACAGTAAGTCATTTTTTCCAGAACTAGAAAACAAAGGTTGATGCAGAGAGGTCTTTAGACACTGGGGAATGGGATCTAGCTAGAAAGAGTTGCATGGTTAGTTCCAGGTCACAGATCCAGAGCAGACTTTGAAGAGAGGAATTGAACCAAGAGATAGCATACCAGGGTAAGGAGCATATAGGCTGCATATGAAACAAGAAGTAAGTTCAGAAATAAGCAGGAGCTGTGTAGCTCTGATCTCAAAAGCTGCAAAAGGGTCTTAGATGCAGCCTCCAGCCCAGTCTCAAGCCTGCCAAAAAATAAACAGGGCAGGAAGTCCAGACCAAAGGAGAGCTTACAGTTCTATCAGGCTGAACCAACACAGCTTTCCAGTGTGATGTCAGTGGCTGAGTCCAACAAGTGTACTGAATCTCCAACGAGGGGTAAATACACAGGTGTATTTGCTCAGATCCAAACCCAAGTCAGTAACTTCTGGAACTTATACAGCAGTTGAACTTGGCCCAGGATTAGACCATTTTTGGACCACTGAAAGCTTGCAGGTCACCTCCCTAAGCTATCCTGAGAACCTGGAATAACACAAACTCGATATCCTCAAGAAAGCAACAACAGGACTAAAATGGACATACCATATATTCACTCCACAACTGCATAGCCCAGCCCTAGCAGGCTAGAATCCCATATAAAGAGCTATTATGGTGATAGAGATACTCAAAACACAAATGAAGAAGAGAATGACTCCAAAACATTTACAGTAAAAGCCTCAAAGAAAAACACAGCTCAGGCACCAGCAGTACTAAAATTCCTGAAAGATAAAGCAATAGTTGTTGTTTTTTTAACAACTGATTTTTAAAACTGTTTTTATAAATAAAATGAGAGCTCTTAAAGAGAGAATCAGAGAAGAAATGAGAACTATCAAAGAAAGAATGGGAAACAGAATCAACAGCTTGGACCAGCAGTACAAAATATTACTCAAACAATAAACTTCCTGAAAATTCAAATGGACTGAATCAAATTCAAAGTCTCCATGAGACAACAAGAAATATATTTAAGTCAAAAGATGGAAAAGATAGAACAAAAATTAAGTATCTCATAGCAAAAACAACTAAAATGGAAAAAATTGAGGAGAGAAAATTTAAGAATCAATGGACTACCTGAAAGCCATGACCAAAGAAAAAGCCTAGACATAAAAAAACAAACAACCCCAAAAACAAAATAAAACAAAAAAAAAAAAACCCACCCAGATCACTTAGAACCAGAAGGCAAAGTGAAAAGAGAAAAAACCCACTGATTGCCTCCTGAGACCCCAAAATTTCTGCATATATTTCTGCATTATAGCCAAAATTTAGAGTGTCTAGATCAAAGGAAAAATACTATAACCAGCCAGAAAGAAATAATTCAAGAATTAAGGAACCATTCAGGATCACACAAGATTTAGAAGCAATAAAAGAGTGAATAGCTTGGAATATAATATTCCAGAAGACAAAATATGTAAGCTTACCATCAATAATAACTTATCTGGCAAAAATGAGTATAATCCAACAGAGGAAAAAAATTAATTTTTAATTAAAGACTTCCGAGCATTCCTGATTAAAAGTCCAGAACTGAATAGACAACTTTGAAATATAAAAACAAGGATAAACTGTTTACCATATAATATGGGGAAATGACACATGTATCCCTTCACGACACTATCATCACCAGTGCTCACAGAGGGAGTCAGATTATATGGAAGGCTTGGAAAGAAACCAAATTACAAAATTTAGTCCAAACTGGACATGCCAAGGGTAGAAATGAAGTCATCTTAATTAACAGAAATGAAGATCTGACCTCTTGCCTAGAATTCAAACATCACTGAGAAGTAGTTGCTGTTGCTCAACAGTGAGCAACCTTTCCCAAAAAGTACAGAGATGACATAAAATAAATTAATCAACAACGTTGCTGCATATGTTAGGTGCCTACCGTGTATCAGTCAATTCATTCCAGGAAACGAATGACCTATGGTTGCTTCCAAGAAAAAGGCAGAGAGATTCACATGGTGAAGATAGGAAATTCTAAGATCACAGAAATGAGGAACTTATGGTGGAGGGAAGGAAACTTAGAGAGCTTCTAATCCAATCTTTATTGAAATAATGAATCCTATCTAGAATATCCACTCATTGCTCCTTACAGTAGCTACATCTAGAGTATTCTACAGCTTTACTCTGGTAACTCCAGTTTGTTGTTGTTGTTTTTTTAAATATGATATTAGGAACAGGCATTTATTAAGTACTTACTTTTCTCCAGCTACTATGCTTGGCACTGTGCTACAGAGATAAAAATGAAACAATCCCAATCTTTAAGCAGGTTACATTCTATGAGGGGAGACAACATGTTGTGGATATGTGATGTGTACACAAGTGCAAGGTAATTTAGAGGATGAGGAATCAGTAGCTTGGGGGAGGGGTGACAGGAAGAAGAAAGTCTTTATTAGAAGGTGGTGCTTACTAAGCTTTGAAATAAATTAGCAATTCTAAGATGCAAAGGTAAGGCAGAAATGCATTCCAGGAATGGTGAACAGCTTATAAAAAGGCCTGAAGACAGGTGACAGAATTCCATGTATAAGAAACAGCAAGAAGGGCAGTTTGACTGAAATGAGAAGTGTGTAAAAGGGGCTAATGTACAGTGAGGCTCAAAAGGAGTTATGTGTTGAAGAGCTCTAAATCCAAAGAAGGATTTGGGCAAGGAGTGTGTATTTTATTCTAGAATTAATATAGAACTATTGGAGTTTATTGAGCAGAGGAGAGACACATTCAGACCTGTGCTTTAGGAATATTACTGGTTTGAACAGAGAGCACATTGGAAGGGAGAGGAACTTGAGGCCAGGAGGCTGATTAGGAAGCTATTGCAATAATACGGGTAAGTGCTAATGAGGGTCTGAACTAATGTAGTGATGGCATGAGTTGAGAGAAGGTGATAGATACAAGAGATGTTGTGAGGTAAAATAAAAATCTTTGATAACTGAAAGGATATGTGAGGTAAAGGAAGTTCAAGAATTGAGGATGACTGAGGTTAGGAACCCAGGTCACTAAGGATAGTGATGCTTTTCTATAGAAATAGAGAAATGGGAGAAAATGAGTTGTATTTTGCACAGATTTGATCTAATCATCCAAATAGAAAAGTCCAACGGACAACTGGTGATTTGGAACTAGAGCCTAGGAGAGACACAAGAATGTAAGTGTGTGTACATGTATGTGTACACTAAATATATATATGTATATATATGCACACACATACACACATATATATTTTTATATATAAATAAAATTGTTCAGTCATTTCAGTGGTGTCACTCTTCATGACCCCATTTGAGGTTTGCTATTTCCTTCTCCAGCTCATTTTACAGACGAGGAAACTGAGGCAAACAGGATTGAATGACTTGCCCAGGGTCATACAACTAGTAAGTGTCTGAGACTAGATTTTTAACTCGGTCTTCCTGATTCTAGGTATGGCCCGGCACTGTACTATACCATCTAGCTGCCTTAGGAATATATACAAATACATATACATATGCACATACATATAGTATATATTAGGTATATGTATATATATAAGTTGTATATATGAGTGTATGTGCATATATATGTATGTGCGTGTGTATATGGTCACCTGAATAAAGATAATTAAACCCATGGGAGCTGATGAGGTCAAATGAGAATGTAAAGAAGAAAAAAAGAGAGGGTGAGGTAATAGACTCCCTGAAAATCAGAATGGACCAGATATTCAGTCAGTCTATAATTCAATTTCATTTAATAAGTATTTATTAAGTACCTACTATGCGCTATGTACTAGGAATACAATGAAAAACAAGAGTGCCTCTGCCCTCAAGGAGCTCACAGTCTAATGGGGGAGACAACAAGCAAACAGATATGTACAAAGCAAGCTATATAAAAATAAACAGCAAATAATTAACAGTAAGAAATCACTAGAATTAAGTATAGGAAGAGGTTTCCAGAAGGTGAGATTTTAGCTGAGATTTGAAGGAAGCCAGGGAATTGACATGAGTAGGGAGAATATTCCAGGCATGGGGGAGAGCCAGAGAAAATTCCTGGAGCTGAGAAATGGGAGTGTCTCATTTAAGGAATAGCACAGAGTATGTGGTGGAGAGGAAGATGTAAGAAGACTGGTTATAGAGGTCTTTAAATACTAAATAGAGGATTTTATATTTGATCCTAGAGGCGGTAAGGAGCCACTAGAGTTTACTGAGTGGGGGAAGGGGAGGGAAGATGACATGGTTAATACCATTGTTTCAGCATAATCACTTTGGTGACTGAACGGGGAGAGATGATGACTCCATGAAACAATGAGAAATATTAAAACAAAGTGAAAATATCAAAGAAAAAGAAGAAAATGTAAAGTATCTCAGAGCAAAAATAACTGGCCTGGAAAAGAGATCAAGGGGAGATAGTATAAGATCATTTACTAACTGAAAACCAGGACCAAAAAAAAAAAAAGACCCTAGACATATTTTAATAAATCATGAAAGAAAAATGCTCAGATCCCTCAGAATCAGGGAAAATAGAAAGAATCTAGCAACCACCTCCTCAAAGAAACCCTAAAATGAAAACTCCCAGGAATGTCATAGTCAAAATGCAAGGAGGCAAGAAAAGCAGAGCTCCACAATTGAGAATGACTCAAGATTTAGCAGCTACCATCACAAAGGATGAGAAAAATTAGGAATATGATATTCAAAAAGGCAAAAAACATGGCTTTAAAATCAAGAATCAATTCCTCAGCAAAACTAAGTATAATCCTATAAGGGAGGAAACAGATCTCTCATTAAATAAAGGATTATTAAGTATTCCTGATTAGAACACTGAGCAGAAACACTGAGAAATACTGAAATGCAAACATGAATAAAGAGAAATGTATTAATGTAAATGCGAGCAAGCAACCAGAAAAGATTGTACAAGGATGAAATGTTTGCCTTCTAATGTGAGCGTGAGGCGT
The DNA here is from genome assembly GCA_028627135.1 of Pseudochirops cupreus. Classification (NCBI taxonomy): domain Eukaryota; kingdom Metazoa; phylum Chordata; class Mammalia; order Diprotodontia; family Pseudocheiridae; genus Pseudochirops; species Pseudochirops cupreus. The sequence goes on along the minus strand of CM053582.1, from coordinate 383,587,991 downwards.
AATGACACAAGCACACCTGAGAAACATGATGTCAGCAGGGATCCAAGAGTAAGTCAGATAAGATGGAGGGGCTGGGATTGATTTTTTTATGTTATGATCTTAAAAAGAAGAAGGAAAGGAGGAGAAAAAGGATAAACTAGGGAAGAAAAGGAAAAGAATGGAATGAGTGGGGGAAACATTTTTCACCTGATCAGGGGTGCAAATAGAAGTCCATGCAAATGAAGGAGTAGGAGGAGTAGGCATCACTTTAACCCCACAGTTTGAAATGATACAGGGTGAAATGTGCAGAATGAGAGAACAACTTATACTATAGTGACAACATTGCAAAAATGAACAATTTTGAAAGGAGAGAAGCTGAGGGAATAAGCATTTATTAAGTCAGGAGATGGCAGGAGATGACAAATTCTTCTCTGCTGTGTGCCATGTGTTTCACAGTTATTGTTTCATTTGATTCTCACAACAACCCTGGGAAATAGATATATTGTGATGCACATTTTATTGTTGAGGAAACTGAGGCAGATAGAGGTTAAACGATCTGTTTGCTTAAGCTAACATGGCTAGTGTCTCAGGTCACATTTGAATTCGCATCTTCCTGATTCCAGGTGCAGTGAGTGGTCTATTTACCGTGCCGCCCAGTACTTGAAAGACTTAGGAATTCTGACCAATGTCACGGTCAACCATAATTCCAGAAAACGGATTATTTAGAATGCTACTCACCTTCTGAAAGAGAGGTAACGGATTACGTATTCAAAGCAAGACGTGTTTTGGCACATGTTTTTGTTTAAAGACGCATATTTCTTGCAGGGGTTTTGTTTTTATTCTACCCAATCCCACCTCTGTGTGAGAGGGAATGAAGGAAGATGTTTGTTAATTGAAAAAAAATTTTTTAAAGATAATAACAAAACACAACTGTAAATTCTTTCAGGACCCTAGATTTTATAGAGAATAGCTAGGCAGTACTGTCTGACTTATTTTAGGTTTATGTTCCTAATTAATCATTTTTGTTTTGTCCTCAGTTTGAAGATCATTCTCTTACACAGAGGAGCAGCAGACCAAGAGTTAAGTAGTTCCATCTTCTCTGCAACATCCATTATCATCTTTTTTGTCCACCTTAAACAGGGCTCCTATTCTTTATCTGACATTCTTCCTTTTCTCCAATGTGGGGTCAAAGGGGAGAGGAGAGAAAGAACATAGAGGGAGGGAAGGGTGCTTTTTCTATAGCCTTCAGTCTATAACCTTGGGTCCAGATCACTGTACCTGGAGTCAGTTACACCTGGGTTTCAGATCCTATTTCAGACACTTAAAATATCTTTTTGACCCAAGGCTCTCTGAGCCTCGGTTTCCTCATCTGTAAAACTGGCATAATAATATCTGTAACACCTACTTAGGTTTGTGCTGAGGCTTCAATAAGATATCATATGTAAAGGACTTTGCAGACTAAAAGCTACAGAGAATTCGTAGTAATCACATTGTGGTAGGCACTCAAATATTGCTTGATTGGTTTTTGAGTTAGTGGAGCAACAAACACAAAATACAGAAAAGCTTTGGTAGTTTAGTTGAGTTCAAAGTCATTTATCCTTCAGTCCTTGATTCTGAGATCTAAATGACAGTGCGCAAAACTTCTTGCTTTTATCAGGAGGAAATAGTCAGTTCTTACAGAGTAGCTCTCTCTGCTAAAAAAAAAAAACCCTAAATTTTAGTCGTGTGGCTTTCATAAGATAATTGCTATTTCGTGATAGCAATTTTGATATGTGAAAGCAGTTTCAAATTTGGAACAGTAATTCTTAGATACAGAGATGATGATATGACATGGGCAGAATTCTAGACATGAGATGAGAGAAAACAGATACATAAACTAACTTCCTTAATTGACTTAAAATTGGCATACAAACACAAAACTTACTAAGTAATTTTTTTTTATTTTTCTTTAAATTATTTTTCTTTAAAAGGTCAAGAGGCAAGTAAATTGAAATAGTAATTCAGATATATTCCATTGAACTCTACTCTAAATGAGTTAAATTTTCTGATTTTATTATGTAGCACTTTTCATGGGTACCAACCACACACATTAGATCAAAACTATTCAAACAAAAATTGAGCTCAGTGAGGCAGATTTCTAGTAACTAGGCCAAACCTTTTTCTAGAATTCATACAAGAGAGTCTTCTAATACAAAAATAAACATTTATACAAGCAAAAGAAAGTGAAGACATCAACCAATATCCAGGAAATTAGATTAATGTTGACAGTCAAGCTGTTATTTTTTCACCTTTTTTTAAATGTTTTTTTGGGACTTAAATTATTGAAAAATACCCTTAAGTGCTCTCTTTATTTTAACTCATATATAGTATTACCAAGAATAATTCAAAGTGGTTAAAATCTGAACCCAAACCACATTCAGTGAAATTATTTTCATCCATTATATTATTATAAAGGGAGTCCTACACATCATATGCTAAGACTCTTGGGGTGGGGGAGAAAGAAGGAGGAAGGAATAAAAGGAGAAAGAATCCAAACCTGTGATTTGAACCTATGAATTTCCTCTACCAAGACATATCAGCAATTAATTTCTAATGCAAAACCGAATAGAGTTGGCTTGGGTGTGTGGCCCATGCTGGCACAGCTATTAGGTGTCAAAAACAGGATGTGAACCCAGGTTTTCCTAACTCCAAGATGTCTTAACTCTATCCATTATACTATACCTCTCAAGACTATTAATACTATTAACTTTATACAACCTTTTCATGATGTATTATGGTCTCAGTGTGACCTGGCAAAAATAAACAAGAAGGCTTCTCCCACATTGGAGTTAGAATTCTGATTTTGTGCTACAAGCAAATGTCAAGATCTTTTCTAACCTACATTATAGAGAATTATCAACATAATTAACTTATATACCTGGTATCAACGTGTTCTCTCATCTAGTGTGGGAAGAGTAAATATGGCTCTCCTTCAGAGGTACAACAGGTATTAACTATCTATAATGAAATCCATGAAGAGCAAATATCACTTACCAAAACAACAAATCTATCAGTTAGATCATTCCTCAATTTATCTGGCCCGATGGAAAGAATATTTACTCACCGGAAATTGTGTGAATAGAAAATCTTTTATTGTTGTTGTTCGCTATATGAGCCTAATGCCCACTGCCTTGGGAACCTACCCATGTGGAAATAAAAGGTTTCCAGAGTTGGTTTATGGTTATAATGGAAAAAGTTTTCCTTCATGTGCAGCTTCATGCAGGGTCAGGGATGCTGAAGCGTTCAAGGTACTTAAGGGTACAAAGAAACCCTACACTATTTTTCAGAAAGAAGCTTTAGGACACTCATCCAGGAATCTGTAGCTGTAACAATAAAGAATATTTTTGTCTATCAATGCCTCCCCCTTCCACTGGGCCATTTTTGATTTTCAATAGCTAGCAGCACAGATGCTCATTTGGAGAGAGAAATATTATAAGGATGATAATAATAGTTAACATTTATATGGTGCTGATATGTGCCAGGCACTATGCTTAGTGCTTTACAATTATAACTTCATTTGCTCTTTACAACGACACTGGTGGGTGCCATTATTAACCTAATTTTACAGATGAGGAAAGCAAGGCAAGCAAGGTTAAGTGACTTGCCCAGGCTCACACACCTAGTAAGCATCTACGGTCAGTTTTTAACTCAGGTGCCCCAACGACAGGCCTGGCACTCTTATCTGCTGTGCCACCTAGTACCCATTCCACTTAAGAGTCCACTGCCAAAGACTTTACTAAAAATTCGTCATAACTAAACATTCACACATGTCTTTGGCATAAAATGACAAGATTCTCATTATGTGGGATTTCTGGTTTGTTTTCCTATGTCAATAATAATAATCACCAACATTTATACAGTGCATTGTTTTAGAAAGTGCTTTATATCTGCCAAACCATTTAATCCTCATGACAACTTTGTGTATTAAATGTCATTATATCCTTAGTTTACAGATGAGAAATCTAAGGTTGAAAGAGTTTTTCACTGGAGCAGTCACACTACTAAAAGTACCTGGGCCCAGATTAAAACCCAAGTCTCCCATGCTCCAAGGTCAGTTCTCTACCCACTTTGCCACCTATCTCAGCCAGGAAGGTGCTTAAGAGACCATCTAGTCCAACCCGTCCTGAAAAGGAATCCTTTCTATAGCACACCCAACAAGAGCAGCAGATTTAAGGCGGAGTCAACATATGGAAAAGCCTCCTAACAAAATACCAAAAACTCTCTGAAAGTATAATGGGTTGTTTGGGAGGTAGTGGGTTCCCTATCCCTCTGCTTGAAGACCTCCAGCAACAGGGAACCTATGCTTCTACCTTGAATTTGCCCCTGTATTACGACATGTATCCACTGCTTCTAGTTTGCTCTCTGGGGTGAAGGAACACAAGTCATGTACAATGCAGGTACAGGACCAAGTACAGTAAGAGGCAAGGCAAAGAGACCCTCAGGAACGTAATCTGAGTCCTAGTTGCTCCTTTCCCTTGCTATGTGACCTTGGGAAACTCACTGTATATGTCTCATTGTTGGTTTCTCTGCCTACCTGGAAAAACAGACATGACTTTTCCTGCTCAAGTTTGCTGCAAGGACTATTGGAAAAGAACAGGCATACGAGTTCTTTGGAAAGATTTAAAAAGCTGTGGCAGTGCAAGGAATTCTCATTACTACAATTACTAATCTTGGTGTATAGGTATTAGTTAATTTCCTTGTTATTTGCTATATCCTTCTGACCAATTGAAAGAATTGGGGATGTTTAGTTTGAAAAATAGCAATGGGAGGAAGATATCTTTCTTCAAGTATTTAAAAGGCTGTATAGCAGAAGATCATTTAGACTTGTTCTTCTTAGCTCCTGGGGGATGGGAAAGCAGAACTAAGAAAATGGAGAAAAGTTTCAGAAAGAGAAAGAAAGCTAGATTTCAACTCAATATAAGGAAAAATAATTCTTAATAACAAGAACTATCCAGAAATAGAATAGCTCTCTTAGGAGGTGATGAGTTCACCATCAGTGGAGGTCTTCAAGCAAAAGTTAGATGACCAATTGTCAGGGACATCGTAGAAAGGATTCATTTTCAAATAGATGGTCTCTAAGATCTCTTTCAATGCAGAAATTCTATAACCTTTCTTTGATCTAGCTCCCTTTATGCTAAGTATAGGAAGAGAGTAATAAAAAGTGAACAGCTTGTTAACACTGGAAGGTTCTAGAAGGAAACACGGTACTATTCTTCCGTCATTCAAGTCAAGAAAATGAGCATTAGGAGTAAACTCTCATTACAAACAAATGAGTATCATTTACTAAGGAAGCATAATATTTGCCCACCTGTGTATATTGTGACCTCTCTTTTCCCAGTACACAAAACTATTTCCCAAACAATGTACTCAGAAATCATCCTACTATTGTATATAAGAAAAATGAACATCTGAAATCTTGGTCATCTAGAAAAGACTAATAATGCCACAATCCCAATGCCTGCCCAGTACAGGGAAATGTTAAGAATCTGAACCCAATTCTTAAGATATAAGATGAGAAACTTTTAATAAATAAAATCTGAATCCAAAAAATGCTTCCTTACCTGGAGACGAACACCACTTAGTTGTGGTTGACCTCTTAACTGCAAGAAGATGGCTCAACCTATAGGCCACAACCCTGATCAGGTGCCAGAGGGAAAAAACTAGAAGTATGGAACTTAATACACCATTAGCATTTGTCCTTCTTTGTGGACAGTTCTCATTATCAGAGGATTCACACAAGACAGAGATATAGTTTTGTTGAGCCCTGGTTATGAGGTTAGGTTTTTATAGGCCAGCCTAAGGTACAGTGTGAAAGAATCCAATCACAACTACCTGGCATCAAGTTTCAAGTGTTAAAAACCCTTCCCAGGGGCGGCTGGGTGGCACAGGGAATAGAGCACTGGGTCTGGAGTCAGGAGAACCTGAGTTCAAATCTGGCCTCAGACACTTAGTAGCTGTGTGACCTTGGGCAAGTCACTTAACCCCAATTGCCCTACCTTCCCCCCTCCAAAAGAAGCAAAAAATAAATTTAAATTTAAATTTAAAAAAACTCTTCCCAGATGCCTACAATCAAGCTTATTACATTTATGCCTATGAAGAAGAAAAAAAACCAGGCCACTCATGGAATTCCCACACAATCAGACTCTAAATAAAAACACAGAACTTCTTCAAAGATGATTAGGGAAACCTGACTACACCATTGTTGACTGCCATTCTCTTCCCAAAGATCACTATGGCATAGAAAAAAGTAGAAGACTTAAAGAAAAAAAGGAAATTTGTAAACCTCCACGCCACTGAATTTATCTCCCCCTTTCCCTACTCTGCCTCAAATTTTTTTCAGAAATGCTAAAACTAAATAAACAGGAATAGCTAGCCTGGTGTGTTTGGAGTGACTTGGGCAGGCTCTGCTACCTACTAACCAAATGACTGTTAACAAGTAAGTCACTTGGAATCTCTGAGCCCCAGTTTCCTCAAGTCTAAAAAAATACTGGCATTAGCTATGCCTCACAGAGTTGTGAAGAAGGTGCTTAGTAAACTGTCATTCTTCAGTTGTGCAGTCATGTCCTTCATAATGCCATTTGGCATTTTCTTGGCAAGGATATCAGAGTGGTTTACCATTTCCCTCTCCAGCTCATTTTACAGGTGAAGAACTGAGGCAAACAGGGTCAAGTGACTTGCCCAGGGTCACACAGTTAGTTAAGTGTCTGAGGCCAGATTTGAACTCAGAAAGATGAGTCTTCCTGACTTTGGGCCTAGCATTTTATCCACTGCACCACCTAGTTGCCCCTAGTAAACTGTAAGGTACTATGTTAAAGATGAATGGTTATTATTATTATTATTATTTTTAATTATTATTATAGGAGAAAATTCCATACCATGGCTTTAATCTTTGCTATGGGTGCTCCCATAGAGTATGTCTTATCATATGTATTCCAAAGCACCTGATTGCTATACCATGATTTTACTTAAATGACAACTGATTGTACATACAAGTACTTGCAAAAAAAAATTACAGTGGTCGCAATTGACTTTTTCACTATCCTGAAAGACAACACTACTGAAAAATTATTTCGTCATTTTAGTCGTAATCAGCTCTTTGTGACCCTATTTGGAATCTTCTTGGCAAAGATACTGGAGTGCTTTGTCATTTCCTTCTCCAGTTCATTTTACAGATGAGGAAACTGAGGCAAATAGGGTTAAGTGACTTGCCCAAGGAAACAAAGCTTGCAAGTATCTGAGGTTGGATTTGAACTCAGGTCTTCCTGACTCCAGGCCTGGCCCTCTATTCACTGTGCCACCTACCTGCCCACTACTGAAAATATGGACTGGTACATATGGAAATATTGCAGACAATTTTAGGAAACATATAATACAAACATGAGAAGAATGGAAGCTGTAAGGTCTCATGAGATTTGAATGCTTCTGAAATTCATTCCAATCTAAGATCTTTTTAAAAGTGCTTCTATAGAGCAACTAAACTTTTAAATTCATATTTCATAAATATTTTATTATATTAATAAATATAATGTAATTCCACGAAAGGAACCACAACCTCCTGAGGAATGGACAGATCTAAGAAGTTACACACCTGGCATTTTTATGTGGGAGATTCTTTTAAGACACAATGTGAAAATTATACAGTACTTTAATAGAATAGATTATGATTCAGATATACAATAACATACAGTTTTTAACGTATGAATGAAATAAGATCAAAAGAGAATTAAGTCTACACTGAACATATGTGGAAAAAGATATTTAATTGTAAAATAGAAAAGTAGACCAGAGTACAGTTTTAAGGGTAATTTCTTTCTTATACAGTATAGGTTATCTAGAGGATTTTTTAGGTTTAGATAAACATTTTCATAAAGCAGTGAAACAGAAAAGCAAAGCAAGAAAAAAAGGCCTGAACTTAAGTTTTACCAGAAAAAAAAAACAAAAGTGAACAATAAAGTCAAAATTTAATCATTTGCCTATCACAGAATTTAACAGTTTTATGATAGAGCAAGTCACAGCACAGACAATCTGTTTTTATACTGAAACACAATAATGCTAGACAACAGTGGCATCAATGAAGTATGAAAAGTTCTTGTCCTACATCCAAAAGCAAATGTTTTTCATAAGAATAGCCAAGATAACATGTGGCTCTTCTAGTTTCCTGGGGGAAAATGAGGCCTTGAGAGTATTTCAGAAACCCACCTGTGTTGAGCTTTCCAAAAATATTATCCTACAATCCAGTGCCTGGAAATGTTTTCATGTGGAAGTCATGACAGAAGGCACTGAGTACAAAGTTTCAAGTCCCCTATGTGAAATTTTAAAAGAGTACAGGGTCTGCAAACTTAAGTTACATTGCAAACTGCTACTTCCAAGAACACTGTCATTCCAATAGAACCAGATGCTAGCTTACTTAATTTCAATGACCTATGGACTAAAAGTTTTTTCTTCCTAATAACTTTCATCATCTTTGCAAAAAAAAATACCTATGCAAGTGATGCACTTTGAAATTATAAAAACATGCAGAATATGTACAAACTGAAAATTTAAAAAATATTTGCTTCATATACAGGTAAATCTACTCAGATATAGCTGAAGTTAAACAAATATAAAAGTTTTACTTTCTAAAAAATGTTTTCAGATAATCTGAGACAACTACTTAAAGCTATACAAAGATTTCCTTAGAGAAATCTACTCTTTAGGTAGAGGCCTAGTTGATACCTATAGAAATAATTCCAGAATCAGTCCATCACATAATTATTATGTAAATATTTGGTCTAATCAACAAGGATCACCCTTAAAACTGTTCTGTTTCTGAGAAATTAAGATTCATACTAAAATCAAAAGGAATTCACAAAAACAGTGGCTTATTATGTTTCTGGATCTCTTCAACCATCGTTTATCAACTCATTTTGGAACTGTAAAAAAAAACAACAAACCAACTATTTACAGAATTCAGTTTTTTAAATACTTTTCACACAACTTCTAAATTCATAGTTTATGTTACAAGAAAATTCAGAGCTCATGGCTTAAGTCCAATTATCCATCTAAAAAGTCTCTTTCCTCTATGCTGGATTCCCATGACCGTACTTATATGGCATATACAGTTCAAGACTGTACTCTTTTTTCTTGACTCAAGGTAAAATCAAACTGTACTGTCCATATCAATTACACCGCTTCTTTGTTAGTCTGGAGACGGGTCATGGCCTCTAATTTCTGCCTATAGGCTTCTGCTTCCTGTTCTTTCTTTAGAAGTTGCTGCCGGTATTTTTGTGCTTCTCGATTTGCTTCATCCAGCTGTTTCTGAAGTGCTTCTCTCTCCTAAAAAAAAAAAAAGGTTTATCAATCTTTGTGCAAATGTTTTAACATGTAACATGCAAATGCAAAAGATCCAACGCACCAGAAACAAATCTAAATTAGGTTACCTAATCATTAGTGAATATGGTACCGAGGACCCCTTCACAGAGAAAGGACTAATAAGGGTTGGGGGACGGTTGAACTAAACGATCTGACTCATAAGCAAATGCAAATACAGGAATACGTCTCTTTTCTATCTCAATCAACAACTATTCACTGATCCCTTACTGTGAGTTCAGTACTGTTCTGGGTCTTATAGAAGATACAGAAATCATATCAGACACTGTCCCTGTGCACAAAGTGCTCACAATTTAGTTAGGGAGACAAAACTAACATAGATGAAACAACAAAACAGGGCGGTATATAAAATGCTAACTGGGGTGCCATAGACTCTCGGCGCTTCAGAAGTTCCGTAGTTAGGGGAGGCTTCCTGGAGGAGGCGGATTTGTGCTAGGCCTACCTTATGTAGAATGGGTGGGATCTGGATAGGTATTAGAGACAGAGAGGGGCAGTCATGGTAGTAAAAAAGACCATATTAACAATTGTCATTTATATAACTCTTTAAGGTTTGCAAAGCACTTTAGAGATGTATTATCTCAGTTGTTCCATCCAATGACCCTGTGATTTTTTAAAATGTTGTTCTTTTGTGATCTAGGCATGCATAAAAACACACAGCTCCACCAATTTCTTCAAAGCATCATTTTTCAGGACAAGTTTCTGAGTGGTGCAAGGGGGAAAAAGCACTGGATTTGGAATCAGAGGATAGGTATTACTGCTATTACTTGTTGCTGTGGTATAGCACTTAGCACAATGCTTGGCATATAATATATGTTTAATAAATGTTTTTTCAGTCAATCATAAATAACTGATGGGAAGTTAATACCCAAAGATAAGTAGATGGTAACACAGCACCTACCTGTCCTCGATAAATTTAAGTCTCCTGGTCAAGATGAACTACATCCTTGCGTAATGAAGGAAATGGCGTGTGTGATTGCTAAGGCAGTGGTAGGATTATTTGGGGGATCATGGAAAATGGGAGAGGTACCACTAATACTTCAGAACATGCCAATTTCCAAAAAAGAGAAGAGAACAGTCTTCAAACTTTAAGTCAGTGAATATGCTTTTTATTTAGAGGAAAAATCTAGTATGGATCATTATGGAAATGGCTAGTGAATATATAAATGGGAACCAGTAGTTACAAAGAGCCAACACAAGTTCAAGATCAATTCATTTCCTTTTCTGACAAAGTCACTAAACTTGTAGATGAGGGGGATGCTATAAATATAGTTTACTTACATATTAGTAAAACATTTGAATACATTAACTCATACTATTCTTGTGGAAAAGATGGAGAGATGTAGAATACAGCATAATAAATTAGATGGATTCAGAGCTGACTGGATGGCTAAATTCAAAGGGTACTGGTTAATGGTTTGAAGTCAATTTGGCAGGAAGTCTCCAGTGGAGTGTCCCAGGGATTTGTTTTCACTCTTGTACTATCTGACATATCAACGCCTTGGAGGCAGACACAGATGGCATGCTCATCAAGTGTTTAAGAAGGCACAAGCTAAGGCTAAGGCAATATGATGATAGGATCAGAATCCAAAAAGATCCTGACCTACTAGGACATTGGGCTGAATCAAATATGAAATTTAATATGGATAAAAGTCTAAAGCTTGCATTCAAAATAATTTACTTCAAAAGTACAAGATGGGGAGGCCTGTTTAGAAGGCAATTTGGAAGATCTGGGGATTTCAGTACGCTGCAAATTCAATGTGAGCCAACAGTGTGACTTAGCAGCCAAAAAAGCTATTGACAACTTGGGCTTCATTAGGAATCATGGCTTCTGGAAACAAGGAGATGACTGTGTCTCTTGAACTTTGGCCTATATGGACCACATTTGCAGGACTGTGGTCAGTTCTGAGGGCCACAATTTTAAAAGGTGACTGATAAACTGAAGAGCATTCAGAAGAGGGCAGCCAGGATGATGATGGGTCTTGAGTCCATATCATAGGAGTATCAGTTGAAGGAGCTAGAGTTATTTAGGCTGGAGAAATCTCATTAAAGTGTATTAAAGTATTAGGTTCTGTGATACAGAAAAGGATGTATATTTGTTCTATTTGGCCCCAGAGGGCAGATCTGTGAGTGGAAACTGGAAGAGACAAATTTAATGTCAGGAAAAGCACCCTAACAATTAGAACTCACCAAAATTGAAACGGGTTGCCTAGAGAAGAGATGGGTTACCCCTTACTCATTAGGAGTCTTCAAACAGAATGGGTAACTATTTGACAGGTCCGCTACATTGAAGGATTTCTTTTGGGTATAGGTTCAACTAAATGATCAGTAAGGACCCTTCCAATTCTAGAATTCTATGAATAATTGTGTATGGGTGCCTTTGTGGGGTATGAGTATGTGTGTACAAAGAAGTGATGCTACTAAATAAATGGGAAAATAATACCAGACTAAAATTAAAAAAAAAAACTTATTCCATGGCACTCATAACACCTTGATTTAATATCACTGTCATTATAATTTTCTTTAATAGAAATCAATTGAATGAGCTTGTTTACAAGTAGCTAAAAGGTCTCAATGGACATTCACTCATAAACCTTGCATTACTTCATATTATCTCTAAATAGGGTAAAGATATCAACCTCAAAATGGAGGAATTTGAAACATGGAGAGAGCAAAGACTTTCACCAAGTCATTAAGTTAGTGACAAAGAAAATCCTTCATTACCAATGTCCTATTCAATCATTTATATACACTGAGCTACAATGCCTCCTCTCTGCATTCAAAGGAAATTTAAGATTATATTGATAATATTCATTTAAGAGAGAAAACTTATAAAATATTATACTGCATCCTAAAATACTTCCAGGAAAGGCAGCTTGCTGAAGTGAACGGAATTGTGTTAAATAAGAAATTCAATCAGTTAAAAAAAAGTTTTTTTATTAGAGAAAAAGATAAAGGTAGATCATATAAAACTAGAAGTCTGTTATAACCGCATACCTATAAAAACTGCTCATTTGGCATCATTTATACAAGATAATTGATATGCACTAGTTACAAAAGTAAAAGCACTCTGATACATACCACATAATGAAAGGGAAGAAAATAATTATTTTAATAATCAAGACCCTTATATACCTACACCTTACCTAACAATTTCTATTCCGAAAAAATAAAATAATAGCCTATTTGTGGCAGCTCATTTACCATTTCTAGGCATCAGTTCCCTCATGTGCAAAATGAGGAGGCTACAACAGACAACCTCCAAGGTCTCTTCCCACTCTAAATCCAGTATCTTATGAGATTAATTCTATTGAATAAACTTCTATTCTGAAAGTAACTGATTCAGTTCAGTTAAACAATTAGGTTAATTAAATGACTAGCAAATAACCATTTGTTTAAATAATCAGTTTGACAAAACTCAAGCCATTTTGGCTGTTCTCTCCAGAATTTCTCCAAAACAATGTGATGACCCAGCATGGGATTGCTAAAAGAAGCCAGGAAAATATCCTCTTTGTGATAGGGAGAGACATCATCTCTTGTTCACACCTGTAATGATGAATATATTTGAGATTATTACGGAATTAATGAAGGGGTGAAGTGCAGAAACCAAAGACCACACCAAAGATCCTATGCAAATCAACTATTGTAAACAAATTCTGTTGCAAAAAGCAAAGGCTAAAGTATAGTAAAGACAGAATGACAGCCCTATCACACTTCACTCCACAGCAACAGAAAACATCCAATGATAAAGGCAAACAGTAAGAAAAAAAACCTGAGTTTTATTGTGACCGCCCTAGTAAAACACACCGGGTAAAAGACTCCTTACTTCTATTTCCGCTGAGTCCACCCGATTTTCTATGATTTCAATACATTGTCTCTTGACTGGTGGTTCTTCACTTATAACAGTTTCTTCAGCTATGTCTGTTGCTGGTACTGTTAACACTGAAATGAAAGTAGTACATGGTTGTTATTTCAGGGCATGTTTATCACAATATTAGTAAAAATAAAATTATCCTTAAAATTACTGACACATGCATGTAACTTCAAAATATGTATTCACATATTCCAGACTATAGAGAAACATGCCTCAAAATGCTGGATTCCTGACTTTGGCCTTTTATTTCCTAAACTGTTCTAACTTACTGCAACGTACTTATTAAAAATATAAGCTTTTTTTTTTGTTGGAAGAAGAAGGAAAAGAACTAGCCCTGGAGTCAGGAAGACGTGGGTCCAAGTTCCACCTCTGTCAGTCAGTCAATAAGTATTTATTAAGCACTTACTACGTGCCAGACACTACAAAGTGTCTGAAAAAGACACCTCCTGCTCTCCTCAGACTAGCTTTGTGACCCAGGGCAAGTCACTTTAGCTCCAGTGCCTCCAACAACCCTCCAAAACTGTAAGTTATAGAAAAGAAGCCAATTTGTATTGGCAGAGGAAGATCCTCACTAAGTGCTTCCCATAGCAATGAAACCACAGGTCTGGCCTAAATAACAAAGTTTTCTATATCTAGAATCAGATCATTTTCTAGGGGACTATTTCTTAAAACAGTCTAGAAAATTCATATCCAGTTACACCCAACTCTCGGTTAATTGGTTTATGGCAAGTATTAAACCACAAAAATGGACTTCTCTGCCACATGGCACGCTTCTGGGTTGATTTTTCCCCACTGTCAACACATATTCATTGAAAGCAAAGAAATGTTAATATTACCATACAGAAGATGTGATTAGGAAGTTAAAGCAGCAGACACAGAGTGCTGGACTTGGATTCACAAAGACCTAACTTCAAACCTGGCCTCAGATCCTTTTTACTAGCTGGGTGACCCTGAGCAAGTCACTTAACTTCTGTCTGCCTTGGTTTCCTCCTCTGTAAAATGAGGGTAATAATAGGGCCTACTTCCTAGGGCTGTTGCCAGGATTAAATGAGATAATATTTGTAAAGCACTTTGAAAACTTTAAGGACTATATATCAATGGTAGCAATTATTATTACTAAATCCACTGTCAAAAAAAAAAAGAATACAATGAGGGACAAAGCTCAAACACATGACTTTTGGAGCTACTCCAAAATTTCCCTCTTAATTAATGAGGATAACAGAGAACTAACTTACCTTGCTGTCCATCTGGCATCGTTACAATGATGGGCTGACCTATTCCACTGGTTGGAATGGAGTGCAAATTACCAAGCTGAATTCCATCTGTAACTATCGTAATGACTTGCTGACCCCCAGAGCTAACAACTTGCTGGATGGCACCATCTACTGATTCTGCCGTCACCACCTCCTCAGTAGCCACTACTGGAGAAAGAGTTCAAAAGTATGTCAATAAACACCCAAACATCAAAAACTTAGATTAAAAAATAAGCTTTTTTCAATTTCAGTGCTCTTCTTGCTACAACTTCTCCGTGTGTTTGGATTTATATGAGGCAGTTCATGGACAGAAACTTGTTCCCAAAGGCAAAATATACGAATCAATCTTATTTTTAAGTATTAATAGCCAAGATCAGATTATACTTTTGAGAAAACACCATCGCTTCAATTAAAAGAACAAAAAAAGTAGTTTAAAAGCTTCCCCAAACCTTTCTGACAAAGGTTCAATACTTCTCACCGTGGGGCCCGCCTTATCAATACCACTAAACTATTTTTTCACTCACTCACTCACTCACTCGCTCACAATATGACTCCATCAGATGAAGGCTGTGCCCACCTCTGTGTCTGGGACAGAACTTCACACACGGATTCAAATAAAATATACCAAAGTCCAGTGACAGACTGCATGCCTGTCATTTCAGAAACAAGCTAGCTAAGTTCAAAAGCTTATTACCAGGCTGTTGTAAAGTCATGAAGGAGTTATGAATTTCATCAGTGGAAAGAATATCTAAACCAATGGAATAATGGATCCTTAAAGGACTGAAGCCAATCAGTCACAGGCACAGAGAAAGGGACTGAATCTGTGATTCCAAGGAAAAGTCCTCTACCAATGCAGGTGGACATCTTCTCTGTAACTTTTAGTCTACAGTTGCCTGGAGCACTGAGAGGTTGTATCTTGTCCAGGGTCAAACAGTCAGGATGTGTCAGATGAAAGACTCAAACTCAGGTCTCCTTGGCTTTGAGGCCAGTTCTCTAACCACAATGCCCCACTCGTCTCATATATGGAGTACACACTCTTTAGGACAATGAGTAATCCTACTGATGACATCGTTTCAAGAACAAACTATAGTGCCATAGATAGAAATTTTATTCTAGGTATATGAAAAACAGTAGATATATAGCAACTGTATTATCAATAGGCACAATTACCAAAAACAAAAACTTAAAACTTCATGATCAATTTGGTGATTTGCTTCCAAAAGAAAACTGTATCTTTAAAAAGAAATAACAACAAAAAAACCATTGTTACCGGCTTCATTTAAAAGAATCGGCACATAAAACTGTTACCAAACGGATTTTATTTTTAAGTGTCATGGGGCCAGATTTTATAAGAGACAAAATCTTATGATAAACTATAATTCACAGTTGGTCTGCAAAATAAACTCCAAGTTACTATTGTTTATAGCAGAACATCTTGGGTAATAATGGCTAAAGAATTTACTTCAGAAGAGGGTACCTTATAGGAACTTCAAGAAAATGAAAAAACAAGTGCATTTCAACCTTGGTGTTCAAAGGCGTATCTATGGCAACAGGCTTAGCCTCAAACCTGCTACTACCGTATTTGACAATTGTTAAGATTTAACTCACCAAAGATAAAACTGAAAATACTGAGTGCCTTTATATTTTGAATTCTCTAATTATTTTTGTTTGCCCTTTAAACTATAATTAAGCTGTATCACGAAGCACTTTAAGAAAATTTCAAGAAGAAATTCTTTTAAAAATATGAGTAATGAAACACACGGCATGAGTGACCAACTGTAAAGCTACTGATGTTTTCAGATGCATTTACTCATGCTTTGATTTCTTTTACATGCATATGAAAAAGAAATTTCCACTTTAGCCGGTTACAGGAAGGAAATATTTTAGAACATAATCTTACATTAGAAATTTCTGAGATCAGAAAACACACATGGAACAATTCATAAGCTTTCATCTTTGCAATTAGTTATACCACTATTTTCAATGATTGCCATTAAAATGGATACAATTCTTGACTTTCATCTAAAGATCTTTGTTCCTTTGCAAATTTCACTAGAAAGGATTGGAGAAAAAAAGTTACAAAATGTTTGTGTAACAAATCAAAGTACTGCCTAGAAACAGGATAACAAGCCAAAAATATGAAAAGTATTTTTTAAAGTTGAAAAATAACTTAGTATAAACAAATCAGAATATTTATGTTCTTAGATTTTTTTTCATGGTGTGACTTTAGTTTGAAACTTCCCACCTTCAAAAAAAAAGCCACAAAAGGGCTAATATACTTATTTCTCTCTTATTTTATTTATCAAAAAATGTAAATAAATATTCACTGGTCTGATTCAGTAATAAAAAGTATAAATATATAAAGCCAAAGATAGCCCAAAATTAAGCTATAGAAACTAGATAAATTGATTGATCCAGATATATATCTCTGAAGCCTGATATCCCGCATTAGAATACAAATTCCATGAGTGTATTATTCTTTGTACTGTATCTCCAGCACTAGTAGGTGATTAATAAAGTTTGTTACAAAACTAAAACAATGATTACCAAGAAAGAAGGAAAAGTATGTCTTAAAATACTGCCAAGTATTATTTTTCTAATGAGAGTTCTAAGTTAATTCTCTAAACTTAAAAAGGCTGGGGAGAGGAAGAACTATCTATAATCACTTTATAATAACTGATTTATTAACTCTCAATAATAAAGGAATTGAAACAAGATGGTTTGGCAATCCAAAAATGATATATACTGTCTCTGGAATTCATTTGGGCATTTAAATTTTAGTACTGATTGCCTAATAAACAGGAATTCATAACACTTCAAATTAGATAAAACCACGCTGTCCAAGCCTGGAGTCAAAAAGCGGCCTTCTAGCTTTCTCCACATTGCTCTCATCCATATTCAAAACTCTCTCCTACTACTCATTCCGATTAGAAATAGAGTTTGCTTCTCACAATATAACAAAACATTAGGCCAAAGCAAAAGCATATTAAGTGCCATAAGGCTTCTATGATGTGATGATAATGAAAGTATTCATCATTTTAAAACGTCTTCTTTCCAAATTATGGCAAAGATGCTAGCTCTATCAAACAGCTCAAACAAACAGAGCAGATGACAACATCACTAACTAGTGAAAGCAAGGTTTGTTAGAGATAAACTTGTAATTCAGACGATCCACATGAGGATTGATTTCATAGTATCAAAAGCTTTGCTAAATTTAAAAATTACTTGTCTCCCGTTTTTTATTCATTCCAAAAGAGAAAGAGAACTACTACTCTCCACTCACCTTCCTGAGCCCTCTGCTCCTGTCAAATAAAATTTAGTCATTGTCCCTGGAACATACTTTGCACTCATATATTTTCAGAGGAAGTGAATAAAAACATTTTCCCCACATGAACCAAACACACACACACACACACACACACACACACACACACACACACACACACACACACACACACACACACACACGCGTGCACACACACTTTCCCTGGTTTGTACAAGTCACTGCTGTTGCTGTTGTTTTTCTCTCAGTATGACACGTTTCATCCCAGACAGAGTTGCCAGCCACTTGCCACTGACTGTGAGAGGCAACAACTAGTTAATGCTTACTCCTCACTAAGTAGCTCTTACTTTTCTCTCCTTCACTCTGTTCCCTGCTCACGTCTTCCAACCCGCAGATTAAGATACGTGGCTTTAGAGTTCCCAATGTATACTTAATCCTACTACACGTATAATATTGGGAGAAGGATTTGAACTTGTAATTAGAAAGAAAATCCTATATATCAACTTCACCTTTTAGTCATTCAAAAATCACCTTCCTCTTTCACAAAAACCTCATCTTAAGTAAGACTTGTTAGGTTTCTATTGCAGTTAATTTTGCCAGTAATCACTATTCTTTAGTTAATCACGGTGATGACTGACAAGATTAATTAGAGTTGCTGAGATGCCACTGGACAAAGGCAAATATTCTAACAACGTCATAATCTATCTTTTTTTTTAGAAAAAAATTATGAGGGAAAATATGCAAATAATAATGTTATCAGTGATCGCCTTTCACCACAAAACTACATATAGAGCCTTAATTAATTTACTAAAAATCCGCTCCCAATTTGTGAGTATTAGAGGAATAAAGAAATATACTACAGCACAACAGAAGAGAAGTTTATTTTACACCGTCAATTAACCATTACATTTTATGTTGATAACTTTCAAACCTACGCATCCGATTCTGGTATCTCTCTGGAGGTACGTCACCGATTGCCTAGTCCATATTCATAACTAGATGTCCACTAATCCAAAATAGAACTCGGTATCTTTCCCTCAAAACTGATCCCTCTTCCAAAGTTCCCTATTTCTACCAAGGGTAGCCCTATGTTTCCAGTCACCTTTCTTCACAACCTTGGAGTCATTTTCAACCCAAATATTTAATCAACTGCCAAATCTTGTTGTTTCTAACTCCAAAACATCTCTCACATCCATCCTCTTCTACATTTATAATTAATACCTTAGTTCAGGATATTAATACCTCTGGGCTATCTAGCCTCCTAATTGCCTTCTCACATCAAATCTCTCTCCTCACTCTAATATACTACCTAGCTACCAGAGATTTTCTAATAGTGTAGGTCTGACCATGTCACTATTCAATAATTGAATCTATTGATTCTCCACTACTTCAAGGACCAAATACGAAATCCTGTTTCACTTTTAAAGCCCTTTACACCCAACTCCTTTCTACCTTGCCACCCTTTTACATCTGACTCCCTTACACATATTCTTTGATCTAGTCTAGTGACTGGCCTTGTTTTTCCCCACACATTCCATTCCATCTCCTGTCTCTGTGACTTTGCATTAGCTACCCCCCATTCCTAGAAGGTGCTCTTCCTTATTTCTACCTCTTAGGATTCCTAGTTTCCTTCAAGGCTAAGCTCAAGAACCATCTTCTCCATGAAACCCTTCTTGATCCCCCAAACCGCTATCAAGTTTTCCTCAGAAAGCACCTAGTATCTATTTTGCACATACCTATATATGTACATGTTGTCTCCTTGGGCTAGATTGTAAGTTCCTTGAGGACAATAACAGTTTCTCTTTGGTCTTTGTTATCTCCCGTGCCTCTTATTATGCCTGATCCATAGAAGCCTCTTAAGAAATGCTTGCTGACTAATTATCTAGAAAATTACACAGCCCTTAAAATTAATGCCAGCTCACAAGCACATCACCACAAAATTCAGCAGAACTTCAGATTGACTCAACCAGTAAACATCTCTTTTCCTATTCAATCTTACCTGGCTACCTACTAGCTACTACCAATGTGAGTTCTGATATCCTATTACTTTCCAATACTGCACTATAAGCCTATGTAATATGATCCAGACAAAGTAGACAAGAAGGACTGTTATTCAAAGGAATACTTTACCTCTAACCCCATCCTTGAAGATGCAAACACCTGATGTGACTGTTAAAAAAGTCACTATAGGCACTATAAGTTTGCCATGGGACAACCAACCTGAACTTATGAGTCACTCTATAATGAATCTTTTTGGCTTGCAGTGTATCTCCGCTTTATATGAAAAAACTGCTCATAATCTTCCATCATCCTTCTTCACGAGATTTTAGAAATTCGTTTATATACTAAAAAAGAATTGACTCTGGATATCATCTCTCTCCATTTGGCAAGTCAAATGTCTTTTGACTTGAGTGCTTTTTAGGCTCTTTTGGTCTCCTTCATATGGCAATGGACTTTTATCAGTTAAAACTTCCATAAGAAATTATTGTAATCAGCGTCGACATCCTTGCTACTGTCCATTACTCATTTTTCATTTTCAATAACTTGTTTGAATAGGAAAGGGGTCTAAAATAATGTAACCCAAATGACAAACATGAATGAGGAACAGTATCAAAGGAAGTTTTAAATGTCAATGGGGAGAAAGGAGAGATGCTGAGAGAAGATCACAAAATAACCAGAGCATAGACTGGGTGCTGAGCAAGAGCACCAAACTAAGAGAGAGGGTGATAAACGGGCACTGAAAAGTATATGTTAAGTGCTTTTAGATGATACCAGACTTTGTGCCAAATGGCTTCTAGGTGGTCAATAAAACAGAATGGTAATTTAAGTTTTAGTTTTGAAATTTCAACACCTTCCTAGAGTTGAAAAGCATATATTCCCAGAGCCTAAAAGAAATGAGACGGAATAAAAGGAAAATCAAGCCATGATGGTTATGACAAATGTAGTCCAATTTTGCTCACATTTATCTCACAGTAATCTGAGTCTGTGAGAAATCTTGGAATGTAATTACTTCAATCCTAACCCCCATCTTCTGCTTCCACAATGACGACAAACAGAGTGGTGGGGAAGGGACATAGGGCAAAGACCATTCAATTTTCTCAACTGCCTGAAAACATTAATTTAACCAATTCCACAGTACAATATGCAATATTTGCCCACCAATCACGTATACCACTGGAGGAAATTATGTCCATAACGGCCTTTTTGCTGCAAATGAAGCCAGAAAACAAAGAGTTTATAGCTAAATGAAAGAATAGCATACAGGCTCTCTTTCAAGAAGCAGATAACAGAACTAATCACATTATACAGTCAAAGAAAACAGATAGTTGGCTATCTCACCTTGCAGTGCTCACAATGTACATAGATAAAAAGGACTACCATGAAGGTAATCATAACTCACATGCCAAAATCTACAGCATAAGATGAAAAAGTTGAGAAATTCTATTCAGAACTTAAGACCCTCCAAATAAAGTTGATGTTAACCTTTACCCTGGAAGATTAAAATGCAAAGGTAGTGACAGAGGAGGTGGGTAGTTATAAGAAATAAAAGAGGCCTATTCAGAATCTTCATGCCTATTTATCACGAATACTTTCTTCAAAAAGTGGAACAGAAGACATTGCGTATGGTAAATATTCAACATCATCCAAAAAAAAAAAACCAACAACAACCCAACTCCAAAAACTAAGTCTTGACGAGAAATAATTTGTTATTAATGTAGGAATCATTTAAGAATAAGCTTTCTGAAATGACTTGCTTTACTCAGTTAAACATTTATTAAGAACCTAAAACGTACAAGGTATTTGAGAGCAGAATGTCACAAAAATTAAAGAGTCCCTACACACAAGGAGATTACTACTGAGGAGTTACAGTAAGTACACAAATAAGGACAGTATAAGGAAAATTAAGGCAACTGGGGGAACAAAAAAGCTTCATAGAAGAGGTAGCTTCACCTAAGCTGAACCTTAAAGGAAGACAAGGATTCCAAAAGGTAAAGATGGAGATGGAGTGCATTTCAGGCATGGACAATGGCTTATAGGAATGCACAAAGATAGGTGATGAAGTGTCGAGTTCAGTGAACATCTAATAGCTCAGTTTGGCTAGAATGGAGGGATCATGCAGGGAGAGTGTATGAAATAACAAAGGCCAAAAATAAAGAAAAGATAAAAACAAAGACACATTATGCAACTATGCTACAGGAACAGGAATGCCAACACGACCCATTTTCAGTAAGGAGTTGACTTCTAAAAAAATGGAAAATGGAAAAAAAGTGAAGACAATGATTGCAACATCATTTCTTTGAGAAGCTTAACTGATGCAAAACAGTTGCCACAATGAGGAGGTCAAAAGAGCCCAGAAACCACCTTACCCAGGAAACACTTGATCTCCTTGCCAAGAGCAGAGACATGGCAGCCAAGGGCAATACCAGCTTAGAGTACAAGCTCATTTGCAAAATGACGGAAGATGACGACCAGTGTTGCCTCACAAAACAGCGAAAGACAGTTGAGGAGGAAACGTGCCTGTAGGGAGCTTGGCATGAGACCCAGCTAAGCCAGATCATCCGGAGAACATGTGTAGATGACACTGGAAGAAGGACAACAAATAGAAATGAAATGGAACAGATCTGCTGGCATTTCTATGGTGATCTAGTCTCATCAACAATGAAAATGGAACCACTGCATTTGTACTCCACCATCAAGTACCAACGGCATTTGAGAAGACGAAGTCAGTCTGTCTGCTACTTGACTATGGGCAAGTTATTTCACCCCTCTGGGTCTCAGTTTTCTCATCTGCAAAATGAAGGGGTCAGACCAGACTATCTCTTAGGTACCTAGCCACAGTTCTAAATCTATGATCCTATGATTTATGAAAAACAGCTAGATGAGACCAAATACATGCATAAGAAATTCATGATGGAGACAATAAAATTTTAAAGGTATTCAGACATCGCTCTAGAAGAGGTTTTAGAGAAGGAAAAGTTTTAAAGAAATAAAGTCATGGATGGTATTGATAGTAGCTAGCATTTATTATCCTCCCCCCCCAAAAAAAATAAACAATTGAAAAGATGTCAGTAACCACTGATCCATGTATTACTCTCTCATCTTTATAAAAGAAGAACATACCAGGAACAAGCACGTTACAATATACAACAATGATCTGTATGTGAGAAATGGTGTAAAAAAAATCAGTAAGGATAGGCATGGGTAGAAAAAGAAGTAGACTAGTCATGGAGTGAGAGAAGGGACAAGAGAAGAACAAACCAAATTTCATTAGCTGATATCTTGTGACATTATTAAAAGAGCCAGAGGAACATCTCTAGAATACAAGGTAGATTCTCCATGGGAAATTTATAGGGAGACATTGACAAGAATCTCATAGGATAGGAGAAATAAATGGTTTGCAATCTCATTAAAGAAAGGAAAACCCATATCAATGATGCCGTGGATCAACCAAACAAAAAACATTCATTAAACATCTATTCTGTGCCAGGCACTCAGTATACAAAGACAGAACTGAAACAGTCTGTGGTCTTCTGGAGCTTCCATTCTATTAGAAGAGATAGCAATGGACATGTATAAATATGTAAGAACAAATAAAAGATAATTTTAGAGGGAGAAGGAGGCACTAACAACTAGAGGAAATCAGGAAAATCTTCATGTAGGAAGTGGTATTTGAACTGAGGTTTGACAGAAACTAAGAACTCTTAAGAATTTAAGTTGAGGAGGGAGTTCATCTCAGGCATAAAGGACAGGTTATGCAAAAGCATGGAGGGAGGTGGAATGTTGTATGTGAGGAGCAGCAAGAAAGCTCCATTGAAACACTGAAGCTACACATCTGTGTATAACTCACACTACTGCAATTGGGAAAGCAATTCAAAGTGGTACGGGATAGCTAGGAAAAAGAGAAGGTAGCACTGGTAAATATCAGCAGGACCTTCTTAATGTTGCAGATCAAATGGAATGATTATGTCTACTTGGTATTAGCTAAAAACTACAGGAAAAATGAATTTTATAAACACAATTTGATAAAGTCTTAGGAAAACCAAAATAAAGCAAACAAAGTGAATTCCAAGGAAACAATGAAGCATTTGCCAAGAAGTATAATCAATTTAAGTAAAACCAATTGAAAAAACAAATGAAAAATATAAGATACAAAACTGAAAAATTATGAAACAGAAATAGAAAAATCTAGTGATAAATAATGATTACACTAAAAAAAAGTTTTCAATAGTCCTCTTAAATGTTTAATAATACATCGTCAACATGGTAATGGGTCAATTAAGTCAATGGTATATTGTCTCCCTCCACACAGGGGGTAGTTAAAAGCAAGAGTATAGATCTTCAAGCTCTAGAATTTAGTGATATATTAAGCAATCTTGACTAATTATTCAAATACTCTCAAATGTAACTAGGATCTCATTAACTCCGAAGTTCCCGGTAACAGTAGGGATAGCCACCCACCTATTTCTGTCCATCTAATGTAGCTCTTGTCCCTATCCTCCCAAAAAACTAACCGTGGGGTAGAGAAGAGAAAGTCTGCCCAATATACTACAGGTTTCTTTGATTTTCCCAATTTTCAACAAGGTAATAGTGGAGCACCCTAGCTTTCCATCTCTATGACCCCTCACTATCACAATCTGACCAACACATCTTCTCTTCTTCTTAGATAGTTTCTTGATGACATCCTTCACTCCTGTTCTTTTCTGTAGCACCTCCCTGGTTTTGTGTTACAGTCTTCTCACATTCATTGCATGCCTCTCTCTGATGCTCACTTTTAGCTCTTTATAAGCCATGGTGTTCCCTGTCTTACTGCTATATAGTAACACTGGTAAAATATTAGTACTGAAAAGAATGGCCTTTATGTCCATGGGAAACCTGAGCCCATGTGTATGAATGAATGAATGAATGTATGTATGTATGTATGTATGTATGTATGTATGTACACACATGCAAATGTGTGCTGAAATCTGAGCAATATATATCCTTTATTAAGTTATTTCCTGTGTGAACACAGAGGCCAAAGTCCTTTAAGCGACTACTGTTTTTTTTTTCCAGGAGGCTCTGCAGTGATCTGGGGCTTAATTGCCATCAGCATAATGCCATCCACAAATAATAAGATCATCCGGTGAAAATCATCATTAATAATCACTCTTTGACCCGGATTCTGTTCTAGATCTCCTTCATCACACTAGCAAATAACTCTGGTGAGTATACCTCAGCCTGTTTTATGCCTCACCTGGTATTAATTATCAGAGGATCACAGAATAGGGTTCAACATTATATTTTCCAGAGAATCTTGAATAATATTGATGTATGGGTAGGAGGAACTGTTATGTAAAGGTTGCAATTTTTTTCTTTACATTTTGTTCTCTACATCTTAAATTTAACTATGAAATGGTAAAGATGTGATCCACTTTCGAATATTGCTTGGAAAAGCTTTCTGTTCCTTAATAACACCTTCATCAAGGATGCCCTAGATTCAGATATAGCTGAATTTCACAAAAGTTCTACTCTGATACTTTATTTTGTGGTAGCAGTGACCCTGGATTACCACAGGGTATGCCCATAGCTCTGACAAGTTCTACCATGATGAAAAGGTTTCGAGAATGGTTAGAGAATGAGTGTGCTTTCCCAAGACCAATGTGCCTAACTATGGAGAGACACATCATCAGTAAGCTGACTATCCGGTAACAAATTTTTTTGGTCATAGAAACACTGAAAACAAACAAACAAAAAAGTGGCCCTCAGTCCTGTGCAGCTCCCTTTCCTACAGTACCAATGGCAGAATAGCAGGAAACGGAGCATAGAGTGCTAAGAATCATACAGTTTTTAGACCATCAAACTTCAATTTAACTTAGTTCTTCAACTGTTTCAGCCTTATCTGAGTCTTTATGACCTCATTTGGGGTTTTCTTGGCAAAGATACTGGAATTATTTTCGATTTGCCATTTCCTTCTCTAGCTAAGCATTAAGTCATTTGCCCAGAGTTGCATAGCTAATAAGTGTCTGAGGATGGATTTGAACTCACAAAGGTGGGTCTTCACGATTCCAGGCCCAGCACTCTATCCACTGTGCCGCCCATGTGACAACTGATATTCTAAATGTGAGATCCAATAACTACTGAGTGGACTCACTGCTGGAGACCATACAATCTTGATAGTCTTGCTATTAAGTAAATCAAAAGAAAGAAGCTGCAGCTAAGTAGAAAAAGAGTTCACAGTTATGGAGAAGTAAAGAAAGGAGTTGGTAGACCGGGTTTTACTGTACACCAACAGGAAAGAAGAAATATTTTTGTGTGTGGGATATTTTATCATCACATATTATAGTACTTAATGGAAAGTAATTGCAAAAAAGACAACCATAAAAATAATTGCAGTTTATGTACCATCAAAGGTGGACTAGGATGAAGTGGGAGAGAAATTCTACAAAGAATTCTACAAATTCTACAAAGAAATTCTACAAAAAATTCTACAAATTTGTAAGACCCTTTCAAATTAAATCAACATACATTCTGGTACTTTATTTCAATGAAAATGTGAGAAAAGGTGAAGATGGGGGGAATTATACGAGAAAACACAGCTTAAGAAGAACGAAACAAAATATCTATAGATTATATAGTTACCTCACACTAGTATGAGCATTTTCTTTTCTTTTTTTTTTAAATTTTAATGAGCATTTTCTTTAAAAGAATGGTGAGAATCCTGAAACTAATTAATAGGAAAAGATTCGTCACTGATGTCGGAGTCATTCCTGAATCCAGCTGTTTATGTACATTCGGACCATCAACTCAACAGAGTGAAGATTAGATATAGTAAAAAATATGACTTAATCCTGGATTATTTAACACGTAATTAAAAAAATTAAAAAAGGAGAAATAACATTAACACTGACTATAATAATTTCATTTAGAAATTTAGCTAATATAAATTGACTGGCACTACAAGGAAACCCAAAGAGGCTAAAAATGGTCTTACGCAGGAGACACCTGATCTACTCGCCAACTGTAGAGAGATGGTTTTCCAAAGCAACAATGGGTTAGAATATAAACTTGTTTATAAAATCTTTTGAAGAAAGATGACAGAAGAATACAAATAGTATCTTTTCATAAAGCAGAAGGAAGAAGTAGAAAGTAAAACAAATTTAAAGAAAACTTGACAAGGTATCCAACTATGCAAAGTGTTCTCAAGAGCACTCAAGGATGAAAACAGGACTACAAACAAGGATAAAGGAAAAGATTTGCAAAAACCATTTTTAACAAAATGTTTTTATAGCAAGGATGGCAGAACCACCACACCTGTACCTAACATCACAATCTTGAGCTATACTCACAGAAGCAATAGAAATGTCACTAAAGAGAACAGAGAGGAGAAAAGCAACCATATTAGACAAAGTATATATACTTGTACTTTGTCTAATATGGTTGGGCTGAGTACGATCGAATTGGGAGAACTTCTTTGAGAAATATAAGGCATTAAAAAAGGCAGGTATTTACGTATACAAGGTATTTAATGAATAAGATATTTGAAGGAAGGAAAGATATTAAAGAATGGGGGGGGAAATCTAGGACCTTATTCATACTGAAAAATGTGCCTGAGAGACCATCAATAACTACTCACCTATAGGCCCACTCTTCCATCAATATTTAACTAATTAAAGTCACAAATATGAGAAAAAAATATGTATGTTCTGATGAGTAATAAAAATGCAGGTCAGATTTTCACATAGATAATTTTGAACTTCAACAAATTATACTCCACAGGAAGAAATGTAAAAATAAAAACAGAGGTGGACAAAGAAAGCTCATATATGGAAGGTTATATAATATCACACAATGCAACATGAATGAAGAACACTTTCCCTGTAAAATGATACAATTTACACATATACAGAGTAGAGTTAATGCAGGAGAAAAAGTAACAAAAAGAAACTTCTCAAAGTAATTAAACGGATAGAGCTCTGTTCAGGTTCTGGGAATGTGCTCAGCCTTTCCAAACTGACCCAGGCTACTTTGTTCCTAGAATAAATTTATCTTGTCATTGAGAAATTCTTTAATACACCAAAATATTTATAGGAGCACTTTTTGTCGTAGCCATGAATTGGAAACAAAGTAGATGCCCATCAACTGAAGAATGGCTAAATAAATTTGGTACATGAATGTAAGGGAATATTACCCTGCTGTAAGAAACGATGCACATGATGAATAAACGGAAGCATGGAAAGATCAACATAAACTTGCAGAGTGAAGTAAGCAGAGCCAAGAAAACAATATACACAGTAACGACAACAATGAAAACGGAGAGAATGACGCACCAAAAATTCAAAAGTGAATGTAACAAAATTATCAAGACCAAGCAGGACTCCAATGATAAGACATGGGAGGACAGCCTCAGCCCATCCCTTGTAGGAGGCCCACAAGTGTTACACACTGATACACTGAGAGTTGTGCTAACTTTGGTCCTCTTCAAAAAATACTATTCTTTATACAGGACAGCTCTCTGTAAGACGGAGGGGGAGGGATACTTGAGATAACTGATAACATAAGAAACAGAAGATATCAATAAAAACCTATTTTTAAAAGCCACTTTAGGATACAAAATTGTAAATATTTTTTTCCTGCAGTACTTTTATTCTAACTTCAGTGCTTAAGTTTTATACAGTCGAACAGAGTTGTCTTTGATCTACATGGGGCAGGAGCACTTCTGTAAACTTGTTTGGCTCATGTGCTGCCTAGATAAAGGAATTCTTGCAAATTACGAGTCTTACAGTTAATGGGCACTTTTTGATTTCTCATTCAAAATTCAACCACAAATCATGAATTCTCTATTTTGTCCTTTCAATGGAATATTACCATTTACTGCCACCTACACAGGTTATTTTCACATACACAAAAATTGTTAATAAACTGTTCCTCTTCACTCACTCAGCGCTTTATTCTCTGTACTAAATTAAGTTTTAAAACTATGTTTTACTACAACTGTGGAAAAATATTTCTCGTTCTTTTGTCAATCACACTATATCTCCATTCATCATTCTGTCTTCACTCTTAGATGAGAAGGCATATTCCAATGCCTTAAACATTTACATTATCTACTTATGGATTCTAAGTTTTCCATTGATTCTGGCCTCTTCACTCAGTAACCATCAGAACCTAGGTTAGAGAATCAACTCCACTTGATAAGGCAACAAAAGAACTGTCATAAAGTTTGCATATTGTACCATCCAAAAGTTTTTGAAAATAATTAATCTAAAATAATTAAAGAAGATCTCTGGAGGCTACAAATTCACTTATTTTCTATAGTTTCTCAGAACAACAATAAACTATGGTCTCTCTTTTATGGATTATTTAAGGAGTGACTGCTTTATTATTCAGTGTTATATTAATTTTCCATCCTGTAAAGAGAGGTGATTTCACAGTATTAGCTGGAAACCCACATTTAAATACATAGTCAATCAATAAGTACTTAATAACTGATAGTGAGTGAAATAAAGAGAGTTAAGTGAAAATATGTATAATGATCATAACATTGTAAGTTAAAAGATCACTAAAAGGAAACTGAACTCAAGGACAAACGAAAAACCAAGGACGGTCCTTGAAAACAAGTAATGAAGCATCACTCCTTCTGCACAGCAGAAAGAGAAGCATTTACTAAGACAGAATGCTGTATACTTTATCAGATGTAATCCCTGTGCTGGGTTCTTTTGCTAAATCATTTTCCTTTTTTGCAAGAGGAATTCATATTGGAAGGGAGGATAAGGGTTGCTTTCCTCCCTTTTTTGTAATGGAAGGACAAAAGATACAAACAAAACATTTTCTTAAAAGAGGAAATGGGCTTAAAAGTATTTAGTTGGAGAAACAAAAAAGAAAATATTGTGGCTATACCTATACTTCAAAGGTCAAGAGCACTTTATTTCATTGGCTTATATATTTACCATAACTAGAGTCCCTTACTAAGTAAGGGACTCTAGCAACCTAGCAATGTGGATAGCAACTTGCCCTATACCTTAGTAAATAGTCTTCATGTGTTGTTGAGGCTAAAAACAATTCAACAGATGCTGGTCAACCTTCTGATGATGAGCCTCCCAAATTTAGCTAGTGCTAGTCCTCAGCAGAAAGACCCATAGAACACCTATTGTTTATGTTCCCCTGGTAAAGCCTTTAAGAAGTAATGATAACCACGTCATGGACGAGGCATTAGAGCAAACCTTCAGTGGAGTATCCTGACTCTATCAGTTATTATAAATAGTAGAATAAGTTACTACTTTCTATCTTTAAGAACAGGAAAGAAAGTAGTCTGATATAATAGATAAAGAACTGGCCTCAAGGTCAAGGAGACATGAGTTCAAATCCCTTCTCCAACACAAACTAAATATATGATCCTGGACAAGATAATTAACCTCTCAAGTCTTCAGGGAACTCTGAGTTGCAGAATAGCTACTGATCTGCATTGGGAGTGAGTGTTTCTTCACTGGGAGTTCTTACACTGATATCATAGGTCTAAATGTACACTCCCCACTCACAGAAACAACATCAGCAACTACTGGACAATCACTCTTTTATCTTTCATGGTTTTGATGCAATCCTTTCTAGTTTTCTCAAGTGTTATAGTTCTGTATAGTTACAATTGCCAAGAATTATATCTGCTTTGTTTAAAACCATAAAACTTGTTTTTCTAACCTGGGGTTTCTGAAGAATTGGACAATGGAGCAGAAGCTTCGGCTAAAGCAGCTAATGTAGCTAATACTGATGTAGATGAGTTTCCAAACTGAACAGCGGATACTCCCGTTTCATCTATTAAAATGGAAAAAAAAACAGGGTACATTAGTTCTTTAAAAATTTTAATCAAATTCACAGTTTTGAGCTATTCCCTCCTTTTGGATCAAATTGGGATAATGTTTTGTTTTGTTTTTTTAAAACTCAACTATTAGTGTTTGTGCAATATCACCTTTCTTTAGATTATTTTATCTGCCCAAACATTTGTCATATACTAAACATACCAAAAAAGGAAAATGCAGCTACTGTGATCTTACCCTTATTCTCCAACAGTCCTTCCTTAAAATGGTGAATACCTACTAAAGCACAAAATCCCAACAGCTACCCTACATGCATCTCAATACCTGTTGCCTTGGATGAATTTTCTGAGGATACCAGACCTGTTAGGTTCACCACCCCTCCAGGTCCAATGATAAACTGTGGTGTTGCCGCATGGATCGTCACAGTGTCAGGGCTCTCTGGGTTTGTATTTATTTGGTTCTGCATTGCAATCTAGAGAATAAACCACAATAGATTTTTAAAAAACTGTCAGAATAGCACAGGCCTTCAATGCAACCCAAAAACTTTCCTTAAAGGAATTGTCTTTAACAAATTTGCCCAGGTGGTCTACTAAGAATAATACGTTTGAATTTCAACCTCAGTCTGTTTGTTAGGTAAAGCAGCAAAATAATGAGAGAGGAGAGAGTGGTTAAGAACAGTGTCTGACACGGTCACCAATACAGAATAGAGATTTGGGAGCCAGTAAGAAATTCATGGCTACCCTGTGCAAGCCCTGTTGCTACAGAATTTTGATTTAATACTTTATTTCTGGTTCTGCACCCCATGATGGTCATAGATTAAAATGCTCTCCTCAATTCTCATACCTAGAAGTTAAAATTGAACACCAGAATATCCTAGTTTCCCAATTTTTTTTTTTTTTTGCTTTTTGGAGGCGGTAAGACAGGGCAATTGGAGTTAAGTGACTTGCCCAAGGTCACATGGATGGTAAGCGTTAAGCATCTGAGGCCACATTTGAACTCAGGTCCTCCTGACTCCAGGGTTGGTGCTCTATTCACTGTGCCACTGAGCCACCCCATAGTCTCCCTAAATAAAGAAGCTTCTAAGTAATTAGAAAAACAACAGAGTCACTAATCAGCAATTAAAGAAAAAAAGTCAAACTGGGTAAGGAGAATTAGAAAGCAGAGAGGTCAAGATAATGACCAAGGAAGATCGTTTATGTCAATCTGAAGGAATTACTTCTTAATGACAAAAAGCAATCTGGCACTACAAAAAGGGGTCTGCAGCTCACTAGAAAGTGGCTCCCTAGTGGCCAGTTCTCACTACAAAGACAAGGGCCCCCCAAAAGTCTTCTGAAGATGATAGAAATCAGAAAGGGATATAAAGGTAAAGTAAGGACCCAAAAGTCAAAGAATACTTAGTTCATTGAACAGATATTACTGTGACTGTTGAAGTTACTTCTTTTTATTTAAAATAAACATAACTTACTCTTACAAAAATCTCAAATGAGTATACAAACACAGTATTCAAATTGTAAAAGGAATTAAAAGAAACAGCCAAAGAAATGAAACACCTAAAAGAGTTCAGAAACAATTTCATATCATGTAAATTAATGATTTATTAGTCCTTATTTAGATATTAAAAGATTGGAGCCTCCCTGAGATATGAAGAAATAAATAAGATTAATTCACTGGGGAAAAAATAAGCAGGAAATGAGAGAAAGGAAAAAGCCTCATTCAAAACATCTCAATGGTAACAAGGTAACAATTCACATCACGATAAAAGCAGGCATTCTTCCGTTAAGTTTTATAATTAAAAGTAAAAAAATGACCTGTAATATTTCTGCCAAATCTTCATTTCCATTGTCTATTGAAATATCCAAAGCAGTTTTACAAAATTTACTTTGTGTGTGGACGTCAGCACCGTATTTGATCAGAAGTTCTACCACCTCTTGATGGTTGTGCTCTGTAGCCCAGTGTAGCGCTGTCATCTTCAGCATGTCTTTTGCATTGACATCAGCGCCATGCTACAAAATATTCCAAATCCATAGAGTAATACTTAAAGTGTAAGATACAGTGCACATATAAGATGAAATTGTAATTGCTATACATGTCTGTGAGCAAGAATTTACAGCAGAGAAATATAATCAATCATCATTTATCAATGTTCAGATCATCCAAATATCCTACCAGTCAGTTATTTTTGTGCTGGAATGACTTTTCTGACTGCTTTCCTTCCGATACCTAAAAATGTCTTAATTATTCTGTTATATGTTGCTATTTATGTTTTCCTGTTACCCATCAGTATGGGCATGAAAGTTTAAGGAAAGGGAGAACTGCAAGAGGGAGTCAAATCCTGCAAGTATTCCTACAAATCTCTTTTAATATTCCTAATAGGACTAGGATCTGTGTTTTCATTTTTAAATTTACACACTAGTAATAGGTGAGTCATTTAAGGAGAGTCATTTAGAAGACAGGATCAAAGACAAAGAGTATCATTTTTTAATCCACCACTCCCAATTTCACACTTTCTCAGAGTTCAGAGAACTCTGTTTAGAAAGTTCTTTCTCAGTTCTCTGAATCTCTCTGAGAAGCTCTTAGATACTCCAAAAAATTCCTTTGCAAATTATTTCATTCTTTAAATTAAAAAAAACTCACTCATACTTAATGCTATTTTTCAATTATCAGTCTTAAAAGAACGTTAAATATATGCATATATTTCACATTTAAGACCAGAAGTCATTCTCCAAAAGATATGAACAGTTTTCAAAAGAAGTACTGCAAATGATTAAAACCACATGAAATAATACTCCAAATCACTAATAATAAAAGTACTACAAATCAAAAGAACCTTGAGGTTTCACCACACACCCTGCAAATTGGTCACAATGACGAAAGATGGGAATTGTCAATACTAGAAGGGTTGTGCAAAGAAAAGCACACTGAGGTACTACTAGTAGAACTGAGAATCAGTAATCATTTTGGAAAGTAATTTGGAATTACGTAAATAAAGTGACCAAAATCTCCATACCCTTTGACCCAGAAATTTCATTACTGGGCCTACACCCCGGAGAAGCTAGTCATAAGAAGAAAGCCCCACATATTCCAAAATATTTATAGAAGCACTTTTTGTGATAGCAAAGAACTGGAATCAAAGTAGATGTCCACAGATTAGAAAATGGCTCAAAAAACTGGTGCATGAGTGTAATGGAATACTACTGTGGTATGAGAAATGGGGAATATGATAAACACAGAGAAGCATAGAAAAAATGGACTGGTACACAGTAAAGTAAGGAGAGCCAAGAAAACAACATATACAGTGACTATAACAATGTAAACAGAAAGAACAAACAAGCACACAAAAAATCAAAAGTGAATATTGCAAAACGATAAAGAACAATCATGGCTCCAAAGACGTGACACTTTCACAACATGCCCTTCTGCAAGGTGGGAGGTCCACGAGTGCTGCAGATACGTTCGGACTCTCTTGAAATAGATTACTTATGCTCTTTTCCTCTATTTTTTTTCGGTTCTTGTCTTTAAAAAATATTATCTCTTATTTGGGATGGCTCTTTGGGAGGAAGAAAGAAAAGAACTGGGGGAAACTAAAGTGATTTTTAAAAATAAATTTTTATTGATTTTTTTTTAATAAGAAAATACAGAAAACACTACTTTTCAGAGCTTTCATTAGGAGAAACCTCAAGAACCTAAGAACCCAGTAGAGATAATTCTTCCAGAAAAAGAAAATTCTAAAAGAAAGTTTTTCTTTCCACAGCTGTTATTATTATAGGTTTAGGTTTACTTTCAAAGTCTGGAAATAAAACACAAACCTTAAGTAAAACTTCTACTATGCTCGCGTGGCCTTCAGAAGCTGCCATGTGTAATGGAGTGCGGTCCACTTTAGTTCTGGCATCTCGGCTTACACCAGCTCGGAGTAATACTTCTGTGGTTGAATAGTGCCCATATTGTGCTGCTAGATGAAGTGGAGATGTACCCAACTAAAATTCAAAATAAATGTAATATTTAAACTCTGATTTCCTAGTATCCAATATATATCTACTCTGTACTGTTATAACTTTCTTAAGAGGAACTCAAAACACTTTTGTACCCATTTTATTTATCCTTAAAATATCCCTATCATGTAAAAAAAATTCAATAAGCAATATTCTCATTTTTTTCCAAACACACATAAAGATAGTTTTCAACATTCATTTTATAAGATTTTGAGTTCCAAATTTTTCTCTTTCCCTCCCTTCCTGCCCCCCATCCCCAAGACATCAAGCAATCTGATATAGTCATACATGTAGAATCATGTCAAACACATTTACACATTAGTTATGTTGTGAAAGAAGAATCAGAACCAAAAAGAAAAACCATGAGAAAGAAAAAAAGTGAAAACAGAATGCTTTGATTTGCATTCAGACTCCATAGTTCTTTCTCTGGATGTGGATAGGATTTTCCATCACAAGTCTTTCTGAAATTGTCTTGGATCACTGTATTGCTGCCAAGCGTTAAGTCTATGATAGTTGACCACCACACAGCATTGCTGTTACCATGTACAATGTTCTACTGGTTCTGCTCACTTCACTCAGCATCATCCATGTAAGTCTTTCCAGGTTTTTCTGAAATCTGCTGCTCATCATTTCTTACAGAAGAATAAGTATTCCTTTACATTCATAGACCACAACTTGTTTAGCCATTCCCCAATAGATGGACATTCCCTCAATTTCCAATTTGTCACCACAAAAAGAGCTGCTGTAAATATTTTTATAAATATAGGCCCTTTCCCCCTTTTTATGATCTCTTTGGAATACAGACGTAGTAGTGGTATTGCTGGATCAAAGGGGTATGCACAGTTTGATACCCTTTGGACATAGTTTCAAATTGTTCTCCAGAATGGTTGGATCAGTTCACAATTCCACCAACAATGCATCAGTGTTCCAATTTTCCCATATCTTCTCCAATATTTGTCATTTTCCTTTTCTGTCATGTTAGCAAATCTGATATGTATGAAGTGGTACCTCAGAGTTGTTTTAATTTGCATTTCCCTAATCAGAACATTTTTTCATGATTATAGATAGCTTTAATTTCTTCATCTGAAAACTTCCTGTTCATTTCCTTTGACCATTTGTCAACTGGAGAATGACTCATATTCTTATAAATTTCACTTAGTCCTCTATATATTTGAGAAATGAGGCCATAATCAGAAACAATAGCTATAAAAATTGTTTCCCAGTTTCCTGCTTTTCTTCTAATCTTGGTTGCATTAGTTTTGTTTGTGCAAAAACTTTTTTAATTTAATGCAGTCAAAATTACCCATTTCTTAAATGTTCTCTATCTCTTGTTTGGTCATAAATTCTTCTCTTCTCCACAGATCTGACAGGTAGCCTATTTCTTGCTCATGGTATCATTATCCTTTATGTCTAAATCATATACCCATTTCAACTTTATCTTGGTGTAGGATACCAATATCCTCATTTTACAAAGAAAAAAACTAAGGCTGAGAAAAATTACCTGTCTAACCTGTGATTTCACAGTCAGTGAGAGAGCCAGAAATAATCCTGATTTCTATTCCATATGATCTACCCACTAAACCCCTACTTATTTCATAAAATTCAGTATGAAGTTTCAACATGGCAAAAATTTACTCGTTTATTAGCACAGGCAAAATTTAAAGGATGTGAACTGGAGGTGATACTCTAGGTGAATTTGTAAGAGAAACATGGTAACTGAAGTCAATACCAATTTAGAGTTCATATAAGCTAATGTACAAAACAACATGGAGAAGGATGACAGAAGATGACAAGTGGAACTTATTCAAAAAACATCAAAAAAAAATTGAGGAGAGGCTTAGAAATTTAAAAGAAAAATCTTTAGACAAATAGGCTATTCCAGTAACATAATCTAACTGCTCATGACTCCCATATGCTCAAATTCTAACAGATAGTCATAATGCTAAAATTATGCAAGTTAACTTGTAAAATTGCTCCAAACAAAAAATGATTAACTTTTAACTCTATGAATATTCAAATGGATCTGTGATCTCATGTGGAAGTTCTTTCCAACAAAAGAAATCACAATCCATCCTGTCATCCTACAAGTCAAAGGGTGATGGGGTCAAGAGGGAGAATGGATTTGGCTCTCCTTTCCTCAATAACTTTTAAAACTGTCAGAGGAATTAATGTTTAGAGTAATACTAATTAATTAATGTCAGAGTAATACTAATTTATCTCTTGCTTTTGCCTCTGTTCATAACCAGCCAAATCTTTTTCTATCATACATTTCTTTGATGGTATAATTTAAGGATTTATGAATAAATTCATAATTTGATTAAGTCAAATAATCAAACTGACAAATTGATATTAAAAATAAATGAAAATAAAATTCACACAAGATTTTTTTTTAATTTAAATTTTTATTTACCCAATCTGTAGTAAAAGGAGCTCCATTTGCCATCAAAATCCGAACTTCATCATCTTGACCTGCTCGTGCTGCTTCTAAAAGCTTCTTTCCCAAATCTACCAGGGACATCTAGACAAAAATCAAAGAGAAAAAATAGTTCAATGCTAAATTTTAACTTTAAATTTAAAACTCATGAACATTGGTTTTTGCTTCCCAATTCTACAATTAATTCAATTCTCAATTATCTATTCCATAAGAAAGAAAAAGTATATGGCTAATTTACCACTAAAGACAAAGCAAAATCAATTAATATTTAGTTTTAAAATATATTTGGACAAAGATGTATTCATCTTCCTATTTATGCTTTTGCTTAGGATAATATGAAAATCAGTCTGTAATTCATGCACATACAAATACAGCAAGGTAAGAAAAAGCAGACTAGATTGCAAGAGAAAAATGGACCCAAATTAAAAACAGACACATAATAAGGCTGACTATATTACATTCATCTGTAGGCACTCAATATTAGAAATGTTACTTATGTGTCACAAGAGTAATGTGGCATTAGAAATTTTCCTCTGATATTGATACAAATAAAACGAAGGCTGTTAGACATTTTCAATTAGAATGAGAGTTATTCTGAGTCTTAAAAGAGATCGTGATGTCTTCTACCCCTCTGCATATGTGTGATCTACTTGTTAAAATTCTTCCAGGAAAGGACTAGATATCAGCTATACCAGATATTTAAGTAACAGAAGAATCAAGAAGCATTCTTTTAAAAATTTTATTGATGTCTTTTGTTTTCTTACAATGTAATCATTCCTCCCCTACAACAAAGAAAAAAGTAACTGATACCAGACCAAACACATCCAAAGGTGTATTCAACATTCTACACCTGAAGTCCCCGATCTTTAAAATGAAAAAATAAAAACACGTTTCACTTTCTGTTACCTGGGACCCAGACCGACCACTGTAATCAATCTGAGCTGAGTACCACTTTACATTGCTTTTGCTTATATTATTGCTGCTTTTCTGTACACTGTCTTGGTTCTATTTTCTTCACTTTGAGAGGTTCATATAAGTCCTCCCATATTTCTCTGAATTTTTCATATTTGTTTCTTAATGCAATATAAATCAATGGATTATTGGTAATAATCCATTAGTCAAACTGTCAGTAAACATTAAAATGCATGGAGATGAGAAACAGTATCTGGTTTGCTTCATTTCACTCACATATAAAATGTGGATAATAATAGCACCTATCTCCCAGTGTTGTGAGAATCATGAGATATCTATAATGTGCTTAGCATATCACCTGGCACACAGTAGACATATTATTATTATTATATCTAAGAGACAACTTAGGAGCCACTGGAGTTTATTGAGGGGGTGAAGTAGAGGGTATAACATTTTCAGACCTGAGTCTTTGGAAAATCACTTTGCTGGCTGAGTGGAAGATGTACTAGGGAGGGGAGACTCTTGCAGTAGCAGGTAGATCTACTAACTAGCAGGCTACTACAATAGTTCAGATGTGAGGTGACAAGGGCGTATACTACAGTGGTGGCAGTGTCAGAGGAGAGAAGAGGAAACATTTGAGAGATATTGCAATGGTGAAATCAATAGGCCTTAGCAATAGATTGCACAAGAGAGATAGAGAAGAGCTTGGGATGACATCCTCTATCAGGGTGGAGAACCTGTGGCCTCAAGGCCACATGTAGCCCTCTAGCTCCAAGGGTGCAGCCTTTTGACTGAGTTCAAGTTTTACAGAACAAATCCTTTTATTAAGGGGATTTGTTCTATGGAAGTTTGGAATCAACCTAGGTTCTAAGCTAAAAGCTTTAATGACTAGGAAGGAGGATAAGGACACTGAAAGGAGATGGAGAAGGATTGGGGGGGAAAGATAATGAGCATGGCTTTGGACACAGTGAGTTTAAGATGCCCTCTGGATATCCAGTTCAAGATTTCTGAAAGGCAGCTGGAGGTATGAGACTAGAGGTCAGCAGATAGATCTGGGCAGCTAGGTAGACATGAGAACAGTTAGCACAGAGGCAATAATTACATTCCATTTTATATATCACAGTTTGTTCTGGCTTTGACCCATTAATGCATATGCACTTCGTTTCCAGTTTTTTACTACCACAAAAAAATGCTATTATGAAAATTTTGTTTTATATGGGTTCTTTCTTTTTGTGTTTCATATCTTTGGCAGGGCAGAAAAGAAATTAGGCAAAGGAAGGGGATGGGAAGAAATCTTCACATAGCTATCCTCTTTTTTTTTTTTTTGCATTATTTTGGAGGGAGGAAGGTAGGGCAATTGGGATTAAGTGATTTGCCCAAGGTCACATGGCTAGTTTTGTGTTAAGTGTCTGAGGCTGGATTTGAACTCAGGTCCTCCTGACTCCCGGGCTGGTGCTCTATTCACTGCGCCACCTAGCCGCCCCTACCTATCCTCTTTCTTATCTCTGTCACCCTGGTCTCCTAGAAAGGCAATGGGCATACTCTTCCTTTAAGCATACACAATCAAAATTTTCTACCCAATTCAAATTATAATGGGAGCAGAAAATCATTCTCCCTTCTCTCTCAAGGACTTCAGCACCTGGCTCACCATATACCTCTCCTCTTTGATTCCTGTCCTTATACTAGGGAACCTGAATATCCACAGACACTTCTTCAAGTTCCCTAACTTCTCAATTCTTCAGTCTCCTTAAATGCCATGACCTATTCCTTCACTCCACCTCAGTCACAGGCAGAGTAGATGACACAACAGATCCCACCATTACCCATAATTGTTCTCCTTTCTAATTAAAACTCAGACACTCCCCTAGCTGACCGTAACCTCATCATTCCACCTCTATGTCTCATTCCTCTTAAACACTATTTTTCATCCTCACTGAGACTTCCTTTTAACCCTCAGTACTTTCTGAAGCCATTATCCCTGCTCTG
This sequence comes from Pseudochirops cupreus, assembly GCA_028627135.1. Taxonomy (NCBI): domain Eukaryota; kingdom Metazoa; phylum Chordata; class Mammalia; order Diprotodontia; family Pseudocheiridae; genus Pseudochirops; species Pseudochirops cupreus. Next base: position 383,548,088 of record CM053582.1, on the reverse strand, counting down.
ACATCTTTATCCTTCTTCTCCTATTGCAACCCAATCATTAGCTGTTTTACCTCTATTTTCTGCTTTAACCTCTGCTTCTCAATCTCTTTCCCCTTATTTCTAGATGAATCTTAGCCCTGGATCTACCTTCTCGATTACTGGATAAATCTGGAGGAGGTCCCACAACCATGCTGAATGGGCCTTCACTTTAGCAAGAGAGGCCTTTTATTTCTCCACAACTGATCCCCAATTTCACACTCCACAGAAACTGTTCTAAACCTTTCATTCCTTCCTCAAGCCTCACCCATACCTTCTCTCTGTTTCTCTCTCTCTATTTCTCTCCCCCCCTTTACTGCCCCATCCAGGACCTTGACTCTTACTTTACCAAGAAAACTGAAGTCATCTAAAATTAACTCTTCTCTCACTCTCTTCATACCAAAACACCTTTCTATCATCTTCCAGTCTTTTCTCCTTTCCCCTAGTCTCTGACAGGATGTTCCTTCTTCTTACCAAGGCCAACTCTACCCTCATGTCTCCTTCATCCCACTCCTTCTATCTCCAGTAGACCACATCCTTAATCATTCTCTTCCTCCCTCTCCCTGATGCCCAACCTTTCCCTATCGCCCTCAAGTTATTGTCTTCCTTTGTATCTTCCTATGTATGTTTCTTTCCCTCCTCAGACAAACTCCTTGAAAAAACTGTCTATCCTTGCTGCTTCTACCTCCCTTCCTCTCCCTTACTTCTTTGCAATGTGGCTTGCAATCACATAAACTGAAACAGTTCACTCCAAAGTTATTAACAATCTATTAATTGCCAAAGATGATGGCCTTTTCTCAGTCCTAAATTCTTCTCAATTCATCTGCTGCATTTGACACTGCTGGCCACTCTCTCCTGGATAGTCTCTCCTCTTTGGGTTTCTGCGATACTAATATTTCCCAATTCTGCTCTTACATGTCAAACTACCCCTTCTTAGCCTGTTTTGCTAGTTCAGTATCCATATTATACTCCATAAGTGTGGGTGTTCCCTAAAGTTCTGTCCTATCCCTCTTTTTTTCTTCTACACACTCTTTCGGTAACCTCTTCAGCTTCCATGGGATTTAACTATTACTAAATCTATGCAGACTCTTATATCTATAAATCCTGTTCCAGTGTCTCCCCTGAATTCCAGTCCTGTATCACCAATGACCTACTGGATATTTCAAATGACAAAGTGGATAGAATACTGGACCTGGAGCCAGGAAGACTCGAGTTCAAATCTAGCCTCTGACGTTGATTAGCTGTGTGACCCTGGGCAAGTCACAAGTAACTTCTGCCTGATTGTTTCCTCATCTATAAAAGGAGGATACCAATAGCTTCTATCTCTCAGGATTGTTGTGAGGATCAAATGAGATATTATTTGTAAAGCGTTTTATAAACCTTCAAGTGCAATATAAATGCTCGCTATCGCCAAAGTGGACGTCAGCCAGTAAACGCTTATCAAGTGCTCGCTGCGCGCCAGGCCCTGGGCTCAACGCTGGAACACGTCCTAACTGAACTCACCGTCTTTCCGCCCCAACCCTCTTCCCTCTCCTCAACCTCTTCATTCCTGTGAAAGGCTGATTACCAGCTTTCAGCCAGTGTTTGTAACCTACGCAATGATCGCGGACGGCTCACTCTTCCTCATCCCATGTATCCAATCAGTCGCCAAATCTTGACATCTCTCAAATTGACCCCTTGTTTCCACTCATATAATAACCACCTTTGTTCAGCCCCTCATCACTTCTCACCTAAATTACTACAAAGTCTCTCAAGTCTATCCCCAGTCCAGCTGATCCTAAACACAGCAAAGTAATTTTAGTTAAGCATAGATATGATCATGTGACTCCCCTACTCAAATTCTAGTAGGTTTCTAAGCACTTCTAAGACAAAATATAGACATCTCTGTTTACTTTTTACAGCCCTGCAAAATCTAGCCATGACCTATCTTTCCAGATTCATCAGACATTATTCCCCCTTCCACACTCGACCGTCCGGTCAGAATGGCCTGCTCTCTGCTCATCCCACTTGACAATTCATTTCCCATCCCCAAGGTTTTGTACTAGTCATCCCCCATGTTTGCAAAGCATTTATTCCTTAACTCCATTTACAACCTCAAAGTCTCTCTGTCCTTTCAGATGCAGCTCAAGTATTTTCTGCATGAAGCCTTTCTTCATCTTCCCAACTGCTAGTGTTACACAACTACTTTGTATTTAACTACTTTCTCAATGTCTGTATCTATGAACTTCACATTTATGCTATATCCGTTTTTATATGTACTTACTGTCTCCATCAGAGTGTAAGCTCCTTATGAGCTGGAATTGTTCCAGTCTGTACTTGGATTTCTAATACCCTCCTGCTAAATCAATACTTACTAACCGACTAATTGTAATGATGTGAGAAAAAAACCATACTCTGCCTGGTATACACATGAAACATGGAATAGGAAAAGAAAAGATTTATTCTTAAAGAATATATAAAAATTAAAACTTAAAGAAAATTTAAAAATTTAAATCAAACACATGTCACATTACTATAAAAACTAACAAACGACAAACTCACAAACTGAAATTTATTGCAAACTGCAACATTAATGCAATATATTTAAAATTAAGTGCTCGCTAAGTGAACTGCTTATTGTTTTTCAGTAGGTTAAATTTCTATAATTTTTACATGAGATCCTGCTTATTTGAAAAATAAATGTATTATTATTATTATTAGCATTCAGAACAATAGCAGCTAACATTTATATAGTGTTTACTATGTGCCAGACCCTGTGCCAAGAACTTTACAACTATTATTTCATCTGATCCTCACAATAACCCTAGGAGGTAAGTGCTATTTATCTCCTTTACAGATGAGAAAACTGAGCCTGACAGCAGTTAAGTGATGTCATAGGTTACACAGCTAAGATGTGTTTGAGGTCATATTTGAACTCAGGTCTTCCTAATTCCAGGCCTAGCTTTATCTCACTGTGCCCCTGTAATGGCAAAGAAGTCCTTAGCTCCTTGTTTGAGTTCAAATGTCTTTGAGCCTTGCCCTGATTATGTCAAGTCTTTGTTAAGAAACAGAACCTGTGAATCTCACTGTGGGAGGGACTTGCCAAAGACAGGAACAGGAAGGACTAAGAGGTGGGCAGAACAGGGGGGAATTAATGATCACATGAAAGCAGAAGCACAAGCTGGGATAGAGCAGAACTGAGCAGGGAACACTCCTGGTGGCCAGCACTCTGTTTGTTCTGTCTGTGTTGATCTGTATTTGTAATATTTTGTACAGAAGCCCTGGGACCTTACTACAAGTCATGAAAGAGGATTTTCTTATTGTCTGTTTACAGAAGTCCTGGAGGAGGGTTTCAGAGGTCCTGGGCTATCTTGATAATTTGTGTTAAGTTCTCAGACATTGTTTGTGGGTCTGTGTCGATTTCACAGGCAGATAGTGAACTGATGATGGTGTAAGCAATGTGCATTAATGTTATTTTGGTTCTGTTAAGCTTTGTCTTCCCAGAAACAGAAACTGCAAAGGACTTGAGGTGGACTGGACATTGTGAGCTTCAGTATGGAACAGGAGCTGGATGGGGAACTGGACAAGGAGCTGAGAGCTGCCAGCCTGTGAATCCAAGTGACAGTTGGGTAGATTAAGGCAAGAGCTGGACCCATGGAGAGGAACCATGGAATTTGGGAGCCAGCTTCACACCAAGTTGAAAAGACCTCTCCTTGGGTACTTAGTGCTGACTGAGAGGATGATGATTTACTGTGGCCTAGGGGTGGGAGAACTTTGTACTTTGTACCTTGTACCCCTTAAGGATGATTGAGTTAAAGATGACTGGAAACTGATCTGCAATCAAGAAGAAAGAAGACTTTTTGACTGAGAGATTATGACAATGTGACCTAGGGGTAGGAAAACTTTAACCTTTGTACTTTGTGTCCCTTAAGGAGTATTGCTCCTTAAGGACAACTGAGTTAAGGACTTACCGGATGATATCTTTTATTTAAAACTATATGGCCACTTTAGTGATAAGTTGTTAATGTTATATCATTGCAAATGCTGTATTTTGGTTTCTGCAAATGTTTTGCTTTAGTTTACTGCTGAACAAATATAGAGTTCACTATACTATGTGATCAGAACCTTAGAGCTATTCACAGCAGCAGTCCTCTGGAAATCTGATCCTGCTTGGCTTTACAGCCCCATAGCTGCCTAGAAAGAAAATATAAAAGTTGGCTTTTATTTTTTCAATTTTTTTGGCAAAATATATATGTACATCATTTAGTCTTCTGTAATTAAAGCATAATTTAAAAGTTAACATATATTTTATTAAAATAAAATTGTACACTAAGATATAACTTTATTCAAAAAAAGCTATTCTTTTCAAATACATTTTTTAAAGTTGTGGCTTTACTTTCATACTATCAAACTGCAGAAGTGAATGTTTATACAATCAGAAACGCTTAGTTCCTAGAATAAGCTTGCAAATTATTATTTAGAATTATTCATGCATTCATCATGAAATATATATGGATTTTAAGAATTACATTAAAATTTAATTATATTCAATACTAATTATATAATTAGTCGTTCCGTACCAAATCAGATTCTCATTGGCTGATAACTGACAGAACTCTTAATATCTTTTTTTTTAATTCACTAGTTTCATAATTGATTTTTAAAAAAATCAACAGACAATGAAAGACAAGACAAAAACGTGTAATATACACATGCCCGAATCCCTCTTCCAGACCACTTGGCCCAAGTAAATTTTACCAGCCTCTAGTGGGATGGTGTGGTTAAAGGGATATGATTCTTTTAGCGACCTTTTTCATATTATTCAAAATTGTTTTCCAAGTCACAGTTCCACCAACAAGATAGTAATGAGACCATTTCTCTTTACAGCTCTTCTAACGTTGACTTTTTCTGTCTCAATTTTGTCAATTTAATAGGTAAAAAAATAAAACCTTAAAATTATTTAATTTTCCGCTTTTTATTAGTGAGTTGAGGCTTGTATAACAGTTGTTGATACCTTAAAAAGAAAGGCAAACTGTTTGTATACTTTATCTATTGGATCTTAGTATTATGTATTAGTGTCAATTTCCTATATAGCTTGGATATCAAAATTCTCTCAGAAATATATAATTTGAAGATTTTCCTCTGAAAATTTTTCCTCTTACTCTAGTTACATTTGTTTTATTCATGAGAAAACTTTTAAATTTTATAGAATCAAAATTATTCTATCCTCTGTAATTTCTTCTATCCTTTATTTGGTTACTATTTTTCCCCCAACCAAAGATTTGATGGATATTCATTCCCTCCATTCTCCTCTAACTGTTCGTTTGTGTGGAGGTTTTATGACATAAGCTTCTACTTTAAGAATGCTTTTTGTATTGTAATGCATAAAATTTTGGTTTGAGCCTATTTTCTGCCACATTGCTTTCTACTTTTTCCTAGCAATTTTTGTTGAATAGTAAATCCTTCCCCTAACAGTTTATGTTCTTGAATTTATGACAAATTGAGCTACTAGATTGTGCTATTCTGCAGCTTGCTTATAATCTATTCCCTTCCACTTATCTGCTTTTTAACTAGTACCAAATTGTTTTTCTGATTATTGCCTCAAAATATAGTTTAAGATGTGGTACCACTGTGCCCCTTTCATTCCTATTTTTCTTATTTCCCTTGAAATTCTAAGATTTTCTCTCCTACCCCCCCCCAAAATCTATTTTATATTATTTTCTCTAGTTCAATAAAGTAACCAATTCCTCTGTAGCCTTTACATAGCATTCTAACAGAAACATGTTAGAAGTTACTCCAGGGAAAGGGAGACTATCCTGGAACACAAGTATCAAGAAAATGGATGATAGAGAGGTTGAAATCCCAGAATGTGTGTGTGTGTACATGCATGGATGTCTCTATGTGTACTTTAAGTGATGTTTATCCACAAATGGAAGAGGTTACCACAAGAATTTTTATCCAGGGTTGTATAATAGTCCATGGAGCGGAGAAAATGAAAAAGTGAGAGATATTATTCAAAACGGTTTTTGAGTTCAAGAGATGCCTATCTTAAGTGGGAGAAAGGTGCCACATTGGAAGATTGTTCAAAGAAGTTTCTCTTGGTTATAACTAATACTGAAAAAAACATTAGGGGAGGAGAAACCAAAGGGACTTTATTACTTGCATGAAAAAAAAAGTACCTGGACTTGAATTTGTCCTAGAAGTATATTTCTTGAAGGATAAGTGGACAACAGCAAATCAGTCCCAAATAGAACAGGTATTCTTCAACAAGTAGGTACATGAGCTGGGAATCTGACAATTGGTATGTCCTAATTATGTGTTGGACTAGATAATAACAAAATTAGCTTGCATTTCCTTACCACAGACAAATGGAATAGGAAAAAGCTGAGTAGCAAAGAGAAACCACTTTGAAATTTAAAACTTCTAACTTAAACCACAAAAATTATTAATCCATACACTTGGAATGGGCAGCTAAGGGGGAACAGTAGATAGAGTGCCAGACCTGGAGTCAGGAATAACTCCTCCTGAATTCAAATTTGTCACTAACTAGTCGTGTGACCCTGGGCAGGAGAAGGAAACGGTAAATCACTCTAGTATCTCTGGCAAGAAAACCCCAAATGGGGTTATGAAGAGTCAGACACTGAAAGGACTCAACAACAACATACTTTGGAGTTGATTTATATCATGTGATTATCAATTAGGTGAACCTAATGCAACCTAAAGCAACTAATGGCTTGCATATGCTCTTGTCTGAAAAGCCTGAGGGAAGGAATTAAGGAATCTTGAGATATCAGGCCACATTATTAACAAATACTCTTCTGAAGTCTAAAGCACTATATAAATGTGACCCGTTATCATCTACTTAGAATCATCTGAGCAAATTCAGTCTTCTCACACGCCATCGAGCAGCCTCAAAGCCAGAAAGTCCATATATTAAGCATGTAAGTTAATTCTTTCAGTTTGGTTTTCAAAATGCCGTGAACATGCAAATTTTTTATTTGCAGTAGTAATCTAATATTGTTGCAGATAGACAAATGAAAGTAATCATTTGGAAATGAAACCAAGGACTCTGTTAACTGTCACACACTCAGAAGAAAAAAAATATAAAAAGCATATCTAAACATGGTCATCTACTACAGCTTTCTGCCTCTTCGAAAAAACAAGTTGATTTGACAGTGGTAGAATTCATAATCCTGACCATTAGATAACCCACTAGGTAACTCTAATCAAGTATGATTTTTATTAAAAAAAAAAAAAGCCAACTGATCAAATGTGACCACAGCCCAAGTTTACTCCAGACCTATACTGCTAAAGATTTCTGCTACAATCATAAGTGTTCAACACATTACAGCAGCTGGCAATAAACAGTTTACATGGCATAAAGTGACATGTTGCATTTTGTATTGAAACTTTTCCTAAATAACTGAAAAAGCATTTAACTTTGGTTTAAACATGCAAGTCGAATCTCACTTGTGCTTCGATATCACTGGTTACAAGTAATAAAATCTTTAAGTTATCTATTACCGTGCTTTCCTTCATGAATTCCACTGAATCTTGTCACAAATAAATTTAATAAATATTTTCATTTTTATAATTCAATTACCTTTTACTATGAGTTATGGGCTGAATTCTGATAACTTTTCAACAACAGTTCAAATGACCTGTAAATACAACAATCTAATTTTGCTTAGTAGCTCCCTCATGCTGAGAGGGCCATCTATTGGGAATTGAGGTAACTGTCAACTAAATTTTAAGTGTAAAATGTCGACTCTCATATACAACAAAATAAGAAAAACAAATTATCTGAATTTACATGCATATCCATATGGAAACAGGCTATTTTTTACATATGTCATTCAATCAATCATTTGCTGAACTCCTATTTTGTACAAAGTATTGTTAGGGACTGAGAAGGGAAACCAAGCAGTCAAGTCATTGACAAACATTTATCAAACATCTATTTTGTGTCAGGCACTATGCTAAGTAAAGGGAGCACAAGTCAGTCAATCCATAGTCATTTATTAAGTACCTACTATATGCCCGGCACTGTGCTAAGTGCTGGGGATACAAGAAGAGGCAAAAGCCAGTCCCTGTCTTCAAGGAGACCACAAACTACTGGGGGAAACAACAGGCAAACAAATATGTACAAGCAAACTATATGCAGGATGAATAGAAAATAATTAAAAGAGGGAAGGCAGTAGAAGGCAGAAGGGTTGAGAAAGGCTTTGTGTAGAAATGGGATTTTAATAGAGAACTGATACTCGGTATAAGTAATCCTACACCACCACAGCACACAATGCCCCTGTATTTTTGTTAGATGCTCTTGAAGAATTACTATGGCCAAAACATTTATTACACTGTTGCTAACCTGGTGAAAAACCTCTCCGAATTTAGCTATGTTGCCCTGAGACAAGAGACGTAAAAGTAAATTTCCAAGCCCATAGGTTCCTAAGACAACTAAAAAGTCTATTTACTGAACAATGTAGCTGAATTGTAGTACTAACAATGTCACTTAAAATCCACCTAATTACTTGTTACAATGTAACTTCCACAGGAAAATGCATTACAGAAAAGTCATTAAATTGTTTTTAACTCAGACCACTGGACTTTCTAGCTCAAGAATTGTCACTGACAGCAAGAAAAGAGCCTCGTGTACAAAAAAGAAATGTTCATAGCAGCATGATTTATAAGAACAAAAATCTGGGAACAAAATATGTGTCCAAATAGTTGGGTTATGACTGAATAAATTATGGCAATGTGAATGTAACAGATTATCGCCATACTAAAAAGAACGCCGGAGAAACATGGGAAGACTGGTATAAAGTGATACAGGCAAGAAAGCAAGAGCCAAAAAGTGAAAATAAAACCAAAACGAAGGACAAAATTCTAGTGAAAAACCCCAAAAGTTAATGCTAGTGCCATACTTGTCAACACTAAAAAGTTCATCATACCTTTCTGTTTTGGGATTTGGGGTGTTTTTTTTGCTTTTTGAAGGGGGGAAAGCAGAGCAATTGCGGTTAAGTGACTTGTCCAAGGTCACACAGCTAGTAAGTATTAAGTGTCTGAGGCCACATTTGAACTCAGGTCCTCCTGACTCCAGGGCCGGTGCTCTATTCACTGCATCACCTAGCCCCCAAGAATGTACCTTCTCAGAGGTTTTATTTGGTTATTGTGAAGTATCTGCAGTGGTGGTAGTGGTGGTTATTCATTCAGTCCTTCTGTCCCATCTGCCCTCAAGATCTCATGGACTTTGTCCATGGGGTTTTCTTGGCAAAGACACTAAAAACTTGGCCACTTTCTTCTCCAGTGTGTCCTCATTTTACAGATGAAGCTGAGGCAAATAGGGGCTATGTGACTTGCCCAGGGTCACACAGCTAATAAGCATTTGAGGTTGGATATGAACTAAGATTTTCCTGACTCCTGGTGCACCACCTAGCTATACTATATCTGAGATAGCTTCCCTCATACTGGAATTCATAATAGTTTGTTTTTCTTTTGTAAAATTCTTTTAAATTTAGCTATTTTAAAAGTACTTTTTAAAAAGGAACTGCATAATGAATTCCATTTCAAGATACCAGAAATACTTCTCTCACATATATACCAAGAAAATGGAAACCCTTGGGCTCTACAGCAATAGCTCTAGCACTCAAGAGTAGGGTGCAGATATTCCTAGGCACCAGTAACTTGTCAATAACTTTATATGTTCTCATAACAGAAGATCTCATAATACAAAGGAATTAGTTTCTTTCTCTCTAGGTCAGTCATTCTCCTGCCATTCTGAATAAAAGAACAAAAAGTAGGAGGCAATTAATAACTGGGAAGGTTCTGGGGGTAAATTTGTGTATAGCTTCTCCAGGTAACTTTGTAAGGAGGCAACAGTCATATGAATACATAAGCTCAGGTACTAAGTTTCAAGAAAAATTATACCCTGCTAGAGAAGGGACAATCCTAGGTCCTGGGCACCCCAGGGTCCATGAGTTGGAGCAAATGACCTCGTAGAGCAAGAGATGGTACAAAATAATGTACTAGAATACAAAGTATGGAGTTAGAGAGATGAGGGCAAATGCTAACATTTATCTTCCTTAAATGCCACTTTCATCATGTCTTTTCTACCCTCAAAAAACTTCCAGTTCCTTAAATTACAATCTCATTAAGTTCAGACCTTTAAAGTCCAACTCAAACACTCTCTCATCTACTACCTCTACTCTGAACAATTTTCCACTACCTCCATTATCACTAACTACATTACCTCTCAAACCTCATATAACACTTCATTTTATAATTCTCTAATGCATTTGTCCAGTAATACTGGATATTTTAGTTATCTGAGTTATGGTCTTATCCCCTCTACTAGTAGCATGAGGCCCCCGGAGGCAGGTTATGGTGCCTTAACTAAACTTTTTATCTTCCTCTGTAACTCCTTTATCGTTCTGCCCTTGGTATGATCTTAACAGAGGATAATTGCTGCTCCTATGTTTCCCTTCCTTTTTCTAGTCATGAAGTTCATGAGTAGTTTTAAAAAATTATTTTGATAACTACATTTCATCAATATCATTGGTTTCCTTCGTATTTTATTTTGTGCCTTTAAAAACAGCAGTGTGAAAAGGGGTCCAGGCTTTACCAAACTGATACAAGATAGTGAAGAATTCCTGTGCTAGTCTACCCCTTTTCCAATACAACCTAAACACCCTAATTAGAAGAGTCTCTCCCTAATGTACTATTATCATGTTGTCTCTACTTAAAAATCTTGAGGGCTACTCATTCCTTAGTCCTGATTGGCATTCAAGGTCATCCACAATTGGGCATACTATCTCCTACATACAGTGCATGTTCAGCCAAATTTAATTTTTTTTTACCTGGGTCCACTAGAAATTTTTGCTATGTAACCTCAACTAGGACTTCACTGCTACATGGTAATCTATTTGTTCATCTTTTCTAGATTGTCACAATCACCATAGTAATCTATCCCTTCTCCATTTTCCTCAAGCCATCTACTTTTGGGGGACAGGCCCAGGTCAGCAATGCTTCATTCCCCTACAGATGTACTTCTGATTCCCCAGATTTTGTCTCCATAACCAAACAGGTAGGTATATTCTCTCATTCCCCACCCCTACAACCTTTTCAGTTCCCTTTTCGAGTGCTGTCTTCCACCACTAATTGATGGGGCTCCATTTTGTTTTTAGGTGGTTTTGTTTTGCTCCTCCTAATGGTGCTGCTATGAATATTTTTTGTTTGAATGCCTTTCTTCTTGTTACAGACTTCCTTGTAGGTATATGACCTGAAGTCTGATGACTGAGTTAAAGGGTACAATGAGTTCAGTAACTTTGCAAAATTCTAAACTTGTTTTTCAGAATAGTTGGACCAACTCATAGCTACGCCATCAGTAAGCTCCTTGAGGGCAGGGATGGTCTTTCTCTTAACTTGCATCAGTATCCCCAGAGCTTAGGATAGTGTCTGTCATGCTTGTTGCCTACCACCTCGATTCAACTCCAGCCCCATCTCCAACCCGTCTCACGCATCAGATGACCCTGCTTCCTAGTTTCCTTAAAAGATTAAGACTAATTATCCAAGACAAGTTCATGTCAAAGGACATGAACAGTCTCAAAAGAAGAAATGCAAGTATCAAAAACTACATGAAACATTGATCTGTCATTAATAATAAGAGAATGACAATGTAAACAATTCTGAGATTCACCTTATACCCATGACACTGGTACAGATAATAAAAGACAAAAACCGTCAATGCTGCAGAAGCTATGGGGAAACAGGCACAACAACAAATTACTGGGGTAGCTACCTACAAAAGGAAGTCTATAACAAGAAGAAAGGCATTCAAACAAAAAATATTCATAGCAGCACCATTAGGAGGAGCAAAACAAAACCAAAAACCAAAAAGCACCTAAAAACAAAATGGGGCCCCATCAATTAGGGAAGGGCTAAGTAAACTGGGATACATGAATGTAACAGTATATGACTGAACTATAAGAAATTATAAATATAAGGAATCTTCAGAAACATGGGAAAAATATATGAACACTACAGAGCAAGGAGAATAGAAATAACATATGAAATTTTACTATAACAACAAAAATAATACTAAAATGGTGCAGAACTCATACTAATTGTGGTAACTAATCTTGGCCCCAGAAAACTAATGATGAAACATATTTCCCTCCCTTTGGCAGAAAGGTAGACAACTGCATATAATGTCAGATGTAGTTTTGCTCAAGTTTTAGAGAATTCAATGTGGGGTATATATTGGAAAACAATTCAGAGGTTTAAAAAAAAGGCATAAAATGTTAAATGGGGAAAAAAGAACAAGGCCAATGCACAGGAATAAGTTTAATTTCCCTTCCTCCATATTTCAAAACTCATCTTCATTTACCCTCTTTTCCTTCCCTCTGGTCTCAAAGGATTACCATGCCAAGGTGAACCCTTTTACTTTGTCCTGGATCCTATTCCTTCCGGGATCTTGCTCTAGCAATTATCCCCTCTCCACTGGCTGGCTCCTTGCCCTTAACAAGTTTCCTCAGGTTGTACTAATAGTTTAGGGGAAAAAAATTCTTTCACTTCCTCCTGTTACACAATCCTCTCTACACTTCTCTCCCCTTCCTTTCACTGTCAAACTTCTAGCAAAAGCAGTTTACATTTGCTGCCTCTACGTCTTTATCATACACTTTATTCCTTAACCAAAGGCAATCTGACTTTTACTAGATTGTTCAAACTCATCCAAAATTACTAATCATCTCTTCCTGATCAAATGCAAGGGCTTTTTTATTCCTTAATACTCTTCAAGCCCACAATAACATGATATCATAGCCTTTTATCACTCTAATCACTCTTGTGTTCACACACTCACATGCACTTCTCTCTCTCCCTCTTCTCTTCTCTCTCTCTCTCTCCGTTCTCCCTCTCTCTCTCTCTCACTCTCTCTCCCTCTCCTCTTCTCTCTCCCTCTCTCCTTCTCTCTCCCTCTCTCTTTCTCTCTCTCTCCCCCCAACCTCCACTCAGTTGGCTTCAATGATCATATCTAACCAAATATAGGATGGCTGTATTTCCAAATCCCAATCTCTCCTCCACTTCCAATTACCTGCTGGGGACTCACTCAGATTACTATTTAGAATGACATGCTACTCAAATTTATGTTTACAACTGAACTCAAACTTCTTTAAGCAGCTAGGTGACACAGAGGATAGAGTATCGGGCCTGGTAGTCAAGAAGATTCCTCTTCCTGAGTTCTGCAAACAGGAAATCACAACTTCACAAAACTTATATGAAAACTAGGTTTATTACATACATGTGGAACCCAAAGCCAGAGCAAAGAGTTCACAGTTCTTACCAAAGTTTGCATATTTATGACTGCAGGACAAAGGAAGTAGGAACTATCAAAAGTTCCACCTAAAGGGGTATGGCATGGGAGGGGAAAGGTACAGTAAAGGTGGAAAAAGACACACCACCACCCCCTCCCGAAGGGGAGGCAAAAGCCACATGTTGCCTTGGGAACTGCTAGACCATGAAAATATGATGGTCTCCTTATCTACAAGTGTTCAGATGCACAAGCCTAGTGCAAACTATCCGACACCTATCTTGACTCAAGGACACACAAGGAGGAAAGTCTGAGAAGCAAAACAAAAAGTTATGTTAGCTTGAGGGGGAGGGGAGAAAGTGCACATTCAGGATCTCCTGCATACTCTGGGTCCAGTGCTTCTGAAAAATATAGCAACTCAAGAAGACAAGTTTTCTTTCACAGTTCAAATCTGGCCTCAGACACTTGACAGGTGCATGACCCCGGGTAAGTCACTTAACCTTGTTTGTCTCAGCTGTAAAATAGCTGGAGAAGGAATTACAAACTTCAGTATCTTTGCCAAGAAAACCCCAAATGGGGTCATGAAGAGTCAGACACAACTGAAAAAGACTGAACAACTTCTTTCTTATAAACTCAGTCCCACCATCTTCCCAGTTTCTCTCAATGGAAATCTCGGTCATCTTCAACTTTCCCCTCTCCCCTAATCAGCCCTGACATATCCTCTTGATCTACCTTCAAAATATCTGTCATGATACGCTAGTGACTATGCTAGTTCAGGCTCTCATTACTTCTCACCTTGATTATCCCAACAGTTTCTCACAAGTCTCCCTTCTCTAGTCAATTCATCACTAGACTGGTAATTTAACTGATTCACAAAAATGATCACGCATGCCCCTCCTCAAAGACCTTCCAGTGGTTCCCCAGGGCTTTCAAAATAAAATAAAAACTCATATTTAATATGATGCTTTAAGATTTGCAAAATACTTTTCTCACAATCATTCTATGAGTTAAATAGTGCAAGTATTATTATCCCCATTTTAAAAATAAAGAAATGGAGGCTCAGAGAAGCTAAGTAAGTCGCCTCAGGTTACAAAATAAATTCCACAGCCTCAGTGCTCTAACCTAAGATCTAGTGCGGGGTGGGCAAACTGTGACCTCAAGGCCACAGGTGGCCCTCTAGGTCCTCAAGTGCAGCCCTCTGACTGAATCCAAACTTCACAGAACAAATCCCCTTAATAAAAAGATTTGCTCTGTAAAACTTGAACTGGGTCAAAAGGCCACACCCGAGGACCTAGAGGGCCACATGTGGCCTAAAGGCCAAAGGCTCCCCACCCCTGATTAACCAAATGATACCAAGGTCTAGGTTCTTTCTACAATCCCACATTTGTCTCCTTTCAATTCCATACGGTATTCAAGTCTTTCTACAATCAAGTTCGATGCATTTACTTCTGTCACAAGCTCCTTTAAGGTCTTAACATGGACTTGGGAGCCGCCTTGTTAGAAGTGGGTCCTAAAGGCTTGACTTTGTTCTACCAAATCAAATTTTGTTTCTAAACACCATGCAAGAAAAGATTTTATGATCTCTATTATCTCAGTCAACTATGAACTACGTGGTATAAGACGTGGTTGGCCATAGAAATTAATAAGTAAAATTCTTTTTCCGTTCCATGTTTTCATCAAGTATAACCTAGATGAAAACATTAACTCTATATGGATGAAAATTAGATATATGGCTCAATAGTTGCTGGTCTTCTCAATTACCTTTTTTGACAATAATTGTGATCTTTTCTACTCTTTTATAATCTTCCTCTCTTAGAGATATCTTGGAAATCTGAACCCCAACTTCCTCTAAAATTCTATCATTCTCAGCATAAATTTCTTTTTAAATATTCTCTTCCCAAATTTATCTTCTCAAATGTTATTTTCATTTCTTCACACTGTACAATGTGTACTAAAGTGATGGAATGTATTTATGTCACTCTCCTAACACTGATGAAGAAAATAGACTTTTGAGTTGACTGTAAATTCCTGGTCAAGCTGTTAATGCTTTAAGATATTAACAACTGGGGATGGCTGGGTAGCACAATGAACAGAGCACCGGCCCCTGGAGTCAGGAGGATCTGAGTTCAAATCCAGCCTCAGACACTTAACGCTAACTAACCATGTGACCTTGGGCAAGTCACTTAACCCCAACTGCCCTGCCCTCCCTCTCCAAAAAGGAAAAAAAAGGTATTAACAATCAATCAACAAGCTTCTATTAAGCAATCACAATACATACCAGGTACTGCGCTATTGTTAGCTGATGAACTATAAAAATGTGACTTCTTGATTTTCAGGACAAAATTTCAGAAGGCTTTGATAAACTGTTTTAGGAAACTGACATTTGTAAGCAGCTTTGATCACTTTGTAAAAATCTGCAAAAAAGCAAAAACTGAATTAAATGTGACTTCATGGTCTTACTCTGCAGTGTTTTGCTATCTTTGAAAACTTTATTTTCATATAAAACTTCTCATCATCTATTTGTCCTCAGTTTCTTCATCTCTAAAAAGAGGGAGTCAGGCTAAATACTTCTAAGGTCTTTTCTAGTTCTAAACTTCATGATATGATTTCCAGTTGATATCAAGTCAGAAATCCCTGAGGTTATCTATTCTCATCATCAGTTTCAATGGACCAAGAAAATTCCTGGTCAATTCTGGAGCTTCCTCTGACAAAGGGAAAAGCTATGAACATGGCACGATTCCATGGGACTAGCAAGTCCAGTATGGTCCAGATTATAAAAAGTGCTTGTGAACCTGACATCTCCTCCCCATCCCAGTGATTCTGAACTCCTGACTGTCATAGCTCAAATCCTTTTCTCCTTCCCCCACTGAAGGCTCTCTCATTCCTATCTGCCTCAACTCAATCCCACCAACATCCCATTCTAAAGCTAACCACTTCCCACTGTGCTCTTAGAATGTCTGTTCCATAAGTAACAATATGTTTTCATTTTAAACCTTTTTCCTTTTTCACCCTTCCCATATTGGAAGAGACCTGATTTCCTTCTGGTGACACAGTCTTGGCTACCATTCCTACAGCACTTGGTTGCACTTTCATTTATACCTCAACTCACAGGTTGAGGTGGAGAGTCTGAATATTCCTTGCTCCCCACTACTGCTTCCAAGCTCTCCCTCTACCATCATCATTTGGCAGTGTCTCCTCCTTTGTGGTTCATTCCACATTTATGACCTAATTAAGACAGTGGTTGCTATAACTGACTGAACTTTAGGTCACTCTCCTTTCTTCAGTAAGTTCAGTGCCTGGTTCCTAGTCTTTATCTCCTCCCCAACTCCTGCTGTCATATTAGGGCATTCCTAATACTCCTAATACACGTTGTTCCTAATACACATTGATTAACTCCTCAAATAACTTAACTTCACATTTCTTCAACTTAATTCATTCCCTAATACTCAATCCTACATCCTACATCAGCTATACACAAAGACGGTCACACCTTTGATCTTGTCATCACCTAAAAGTGTGCTACTTCTAGGCTCATGAATTCTGAAATTCCATTACTTATTCACAATCTGTGGTCATCCCAATTCTCCTCTGCCTTGCCATCTCAATTCTATTTTTCTGTCCTGAGCAAACATTCAGTGACTCTCCTCCTTAGCTCTTTCTCAGTCTGTCACTCTTACACTGAGATATACTCTCTTCCCTTCCCCATCCTGAACCCTCAATGAACCAGTTCAATTCTATACTGTCTTTTTCCACTGAATCCCTTGTTCCTTTAATCTATCAATGATCTTGACCTGCCAACCTTCAGCCTTGCATTGTTCCCACTATTCACTGCCTTCATTCCCCCTACTCACATCCTGCTCAGTGAAGCTGGAGAAAATCACAAAACTGTCCTGAGTGGGTTCACTACAAATGTGCTACAGAATCTCAATTGGGGCCTCAATGTAGCAAGACAATCCTTTTACACTTCTCTAACTCACTATACCATTCACCACAGCAACTCTTTCCAACCTTTTCATTCCTCTTCAAACCTACCGTGACTCCCCCACCCCTGCCCTCTCAGCTGACAACCTTGCTTCATATTTCACGGAAAAAAACAACCCACAAATATAGCTTTCTTCCCTCCTCCTATTTTTATCCCACGCACATGTCTTCCCTCACTAATTATGCCCTCACCTCTGAAGAGGTAGACATTCTTGCCAAAGCAAACCCCTCTACATGTACCCTTGATCACATCTGGTCACACCTTCTCTAACATACTGCTTTTCTATCATTCCTACTCTCTCTCATCCTCAAATTCTCCCTATCTACTGGCTCCTACTGCCTACAAACACACCTTTGCCTCAAATTTTCTCAAAAAAAAAAAAACCTTACTTGATCTAACCATCTCTGGGAGCTACCATCCTGTATCTCTCCTCCCGTCTGTAGCTAAACTTGAGAAGACTTAATTTGCATTAAGGGCCTCCACTTCATGTCCTCTCGCTCTCTTCTAAACTGCTGTCTAGTTCATTATTCAACTGAAACAACTCTCTCTAAAGTTACCAGTGATCTCTTCATTGCCAAATTGAATGGCCATTTCTACTTCTCATCCTGCTTGACCTCTTTTGTAGCCTTTGCCACTGTCAATTATCCTCTTCTCCTTGAAACTCTTTCCTCTTTAGGTTTTCTTAACATTACTTTCTCCTGGTTCTCCTACTGGTCTGATTGCTCCTTCTCAGTCTCCTCTGCTGGATATTCATGCAAGTCACACCCACTATCCATGGATGTCTCCCAGGGCTCTGTGCTAGACTCTCTTTTCTTTGGCCTTTATATTATTTCAAATGTTGCTTTCATCAGTTCCCATGGATTCAATTATCACATTTTTGAAGATGATTCTCTGATCTTCCTAGCCTTACCTTTAGTCTTGGCCTCTAGTCTCATATCTCCAACTATCTATTAAACATCTCAAACTGGATATCTCATAGACATCCTGAAATCAACATATCCAAAGCTGAATTCATTATGTTTACCTCCCAAGCCTTCCCTCTTCTTAACTTTTCTACTACTGTCAAGGGAATTATCATCCTCCCAGTTACACATTCCTGCCATCTATGTGTCATTCTCCACTCCTCACTGTCTCTCATTCTCCACATCCAAATCAGTTGCCAAGTCCTCTCCATTCTACCTTACAAACATCTCCTTTTCTTCTCTGACACTGTGCTGGCCCTCATTATCTCATGCTTAGCTTATTGTAAAAGTGTTCTGATGGGTCATCCTGCCTCAAGTCTCTTTCTACTCCAATCCATCCTCCATTCAGCTGTCAAATTAATCTTCTTAAAATAAAGATCTGACCATGTCACTACACTATTCAATAAAATCCTGTTTGCTTTTTTAAAGCCCTTCATAACCTGGCCCCCTTCTACTTTTCTGTCTTTCCTCCACCTTACTCCTCCATAAATACATATATACTCTACCATCCAGTGATACTGATCTTGTTCCTTCCACATGAAACTCCATCTCTAGACTTGGCATTTCCACTGGCTGTCCCACATGCCTGGAATTTTCTTCCTCCTCATCTCTACTTTCTGGTTTCCCTGAAATCTCAGCTAAAATATTACCTTCTATAAGGAGCTTTTCCCAGTCCCTGTTACTATTAATGCCTTCCTTCTGTGATCATCTATAATTAATCTGTATATTTTGTTAGTATAGTTGTTTGCATGTTGTCTCCCTCATTAGACTGTAAGCTCCTGAAGAACAAGGATTCTTTCTTGCCTTCTTAGAGCTTAAACTGCAGTGCCTGGTACACTGTAGGAACTTAATAAATGCTTGCATGCTGATCTGCCAAACTGGAACTCAAATCAAAGCATTGGAATATAGTATATTTGGGCAGAGTCAAAATGGCGGCATAGAAGCAGCAAAACTTGGCAGCTCTCCCCTAACCACCTCAAATACCTGTAAAATATGACTCTAAACAATTTTTAAAGCTCAAGAACTCACAAAATGACAGAGTATCAAAGCTCCCACTGAAGGCAGCCTGGCAGGCAGACAGGAAGGGGTTCATCGCAGCGTGCTAGGAGCCCAGAACAGTACCACATGAAACCACGGCTGGAGCCTTAGGGCAGCCAGAACAAGCCGCAGCTGGAGCTTGAATCACCAGCAGCTGTGGCATTTTCCAGAATTACAAACCCGTAAGAAACAAGGACTAAGTGAAACGTCAGTGGAACTCGGATAAATTTGGGGGAGAGAGTCCGGCCCCCTGCCTGAGAACAAGGAGTGGCTGAAGTGGTGGCCCTGTAGCTGTCTCTACATGGCTGCTGCAGAAGCTCCCGGCCTGCAGACTGCAAGGGGGCCAAACGATCATTCAGAGGCTAAGTGCTCTTGCCTTGAGCTGCCTGGATCAGATTGCGGTCTTGGGTGGTGGTCCTGAAGTACGTTTTCAGTGAGCCAAAACTGATGGGGGCTGCAGAAACAGTGGCCTCCTAATAGCTCTGGCAGCTGTGGAAACCCCAGTGATTTGGGACAGAGATCTCCCCTCTGAAAGCAGAGTTCTACTGAACCCAAAAGTCAAGTAATTGACTGGCAACATGAGTAGACAAAGGAAGCAAAGCAAACCCAGCAATGCAACTTTAGATTCCTTTTTGGGGGACAAAAAGGATCAAAGCATGGAACGGGAGGAAGACAACACAGTCAGAACTCCCACACCAAAAGCTTCCAGGAAAAATATAGATTGATTACAAGCCACAGAGCAGCTTAAGAAGGATTTTGAAAACCAAATAAGAGAAGTGGGGTTTTCTGGAAAATGCCACAGCTGCTGGCTCAGCTCATCTTGGTTGCCCCAGGGGGGCCACGCTGTGGTTTCAGGCTGGGCTGCTTTCGGCTCCCAGAGCTGACATGATCTCTTCCTGCTGAGCTGCCTTCAGCAGGAGGTGTATTTGTGTGAGTTTTAGAGCCCTAAAGTTTGTTCAGAGTCATATTTTATGGGTATTTGAGGTGGCTATGTGGGAGCTGAGGTACCTTGTGGCTCCTATGCCACCATCTTGGCTCCACCCCCCCCAGGGATAATATTTTAAAAGGTGAAATTGAGAGATGAGAAAAGAATAGTATGAGAGGAGACAGGGAAAGACAGAACGGGATTAATCCTCTATAGAGAAGAAGCAAGGGATAAATTGTTACAATGGAGGAGAATAGGAAGGCAAAAGGGAATGAATGGGTCAACCTTACTCTCATTGAAGTTGGCTTAGGGAAGGAATGACATACACTCTAAATTAGATATCTTAGCCTACAGGAGGGTAGGGGGGAAAGGGAAGGTTGGAGGGGAGGGCAGGTTGGGAGGGAGGGTTGTTAGAAGCACACACTTCTGTAAAGGGACAGGGACAAAGTAGAGAATAGAACAAGTTGGGGGTGGAACAGGAAGGAGGGAA
>CM053582.1:383482285-383526891 GCA_028627135.1 Pseudochirops cupreus | reverse complement strand
GAGAGAGAGAGAGAGAGAGAGAGTGTTTCTCTCCCAGAATCTAGAAGCTGAATGAGAACTGAGGTGGAGTTTTCTTGAGACCAGAATCTGGTGAAGGCTGAAGTTGCTGCCTCCTGGAAGGCTGAGATTCCTTCTGGGTCCTAGGGCCAGCCAAACTGCTACAGGACTGAAGAAGCATGACCAGGATAACCTTTGTTTGTGGCTTGGTTGATCCTTGAGTTCCTAGCAACAGAAGTTGTGAAGGGTTTGAGATGTGCTAGACCCTGTGAACTTCAGTGTGTAACAAGAACTGCCCAGAGGACTGGACAAGGACCTGGGAGCTGTCTACCTCTGAATTCAGGTGATTGTTTGGTGGATTCAGGTAGGAGTTGGGACCATGGAAGGGGATCCAGGGAATATGAAAGACCACCCCATGTCAAGATGAAGAAAAGGCCTCTCCTTAGATATTGAACGCATGATGAAATTGAAGTGTACTATATACCTAAGGGTGGAGGGTTTGTGTAATTTTCTAATGATTGTATTTAGTGATTAACAATATTTAGTGACTGATTAGTAGATAAGTGACTGATTAATTTAATCTATGATTGCCCCATGAGTGGAAGATTGAATATTGTATTGTGAAATGACTGAATGATTAAGTAAGGAGGGTTTCCCCCCTTAGGGAAACCAGATGATTATTCTTTTGTTCTTCGTTCTAAATATTGTGGTCACTGTAGTGAAAACTATGTGGCCATTCTAATGTTAAGCTACTGTGAACACTATATTGTGGTTTTCTGTGATAAGATGTAATGTTATGGATATTATATTGTGATTTATTGTGAATGTTTGCCTTGATTTGAAATGGAATAAATGGGGTGTTCACTATACTGTGTAATCCAAACCTTAAAAGCTGTTCACAGTAGCATTCTTTTGGGAATTTGCTAGTGCATGGTGTTACAGTATTCGTATCTTTAATCAATTTTGTTTTGTCTTCTCAATGGATGGGGAAAGAGAAAATAGAGGGCAGAGAATTCCAAACTAAAATTAAAATAAAATTGAATTTTAAAAAATATCCATTCCTTAAACATGCAACCTGTATTTATCCTTGGTATTTACTTTAATGAAGTTCGTTATAAACTCTATGTGAACAAAGCACAGGTCATATTCTTCTTTCATACATTCAAAATGCCTTGTTTGAATCAAAGCAAACTGTTGGATATGTACTATAAATGTCTGTTGAATTGAAGCTGTTTTACAATTTTTTTTGTATACTATGATCACATATTTCACCACATAGGTACATGATGGATTTATGACCAACACTGACTAAAGCAAAGTCTAACCGATAGTTTTTCTCAAGGCACAAAAATAAATCCTCATTTCTCATCCAGTTGTACTACACTTTGGGAATTCTCTGACTTTTCTACTGTACCCCCAAGTTGGGTACTTTCCCTATCCTCCTCTCTCTGTCTTCTCCTCTTTCTGGTTTCTTTTTAAGTTCCCTGAGGGCAAAGCCAGTCATTTTTTTTATACTTGCATCCCCAGCACTTAGCATAGTCCTTGGTGTGTAGTAGGTAGGAGGTATTTAATAAACGCCTCTTGACTGACTAAGTCAAGCAAAAGACAATAAATGAGACAGCAAATGAATATTTTAAATTCAACCTTTTTCAAAACAAACAAAAAAAACATACTCAAGAATCGTGGAGACTGAAGCCAGCTGAGAGAGAGAGAGAGAGAGAGAGAGTGTGTTTCTGTCCCAGAATCTAGAAGCTGACTGAGAACTGAGGTGGTTTCAGCTAAAAGTGGTTTCAGAAATCATGCAAAACAACCCATTCTCACTTTACGGAAGGAGAAACTGAGGCCTAATTAGGATTTATTCAAGGTCAACCGGAACTGGCAGTTAGAAAATGAACCCTATCCTCTGACTCCATATTTGGTGCCTTCATACTCATACTTCTATTTCCATAACCTCAGAAAAAGAGTGGTTAAATTCATTTACAAACTCTAACATGTAAGTACAAGTCAGTCTTCCCAGGTACTATATTTATTTCTTTGAGTCTTCTTACAAGATAGAAACTCTATGAAAACAATGTAGCTGAATTAACTAGGAGTTAAAAATTCCAACTTTACAAAAAAATTCAACAAAAAATAAAAACTTAAAACTATAAACATCACAGAATTAGCTTATGTCTAGGTTGAGAAAATACCAACTCACTATGTTATAGGTATCACTCAATACAACTAAAAAGAACCTAACATGCCATGGCTTATCCTAAATTAGGTCACCCTTGATATTAATCTGTAACTGCTAGAAAGATTTAGATTTACATACTACTGTAATTTCAGAAATAATGTCAAACATTCCTAAATCATACTGTCTAAAAAAAGATAATGATTTTGTGCAGCCAAGATAGTGGAGTAAAAGCAGAAATATAATAATTTTAATTATAACACCAGTGTTCTGTCTCTATATTCAAGTCATTTTCTTCTCCATCCTTAACTTTGGTTTCTTTGAAAATCTGATACTAAATGTGAACTAAACTAAAACTGTGTTAATGAATTTGTTTAAAAGTTGCTATTCCCCAAGTGACCTGAGAAAACATTAAAATATTTCACCTTAATTACATACATTATTAGTATATTTGTTACATATGTGCTTTACACATTCTGCTTATAGTCTGATGATACATAACCAGTCTACTCATCAATTTAAGATTATAATCTTATCCAATCAAAATTATGTAAATTCTTTAATACCTAGTACACCTTTAGTGCCTAAGTACCCTATCGACATAAAATTTTTATTAGTCATGACTGCTTAAATAATATTCTTATGAGCCTATCCAGCTCAGCTATTTGTTCAGTATCAAAAGCACACTGACCAGTAATAAAATCCTCCCTTAATTAAGTGTTTAAGAGGGCTTTCCAGTCAAGATAGTGAAGTCAGAGGTTCAAAATGAGCCATGCCTTCAAAAACCCCCCCAAAGACCAACAAAGATTAAAGGAAGAAAAGGAAGAAAATGGCTAAAAACAAAAGGTAATAAGAAGAAAAAAAAGAAAATAAGCATGGTAAAGTATATTAATACTACTTTAAAAAATTAAGTCATTGAAATAGTCAAAATAACACAAACAAGACAGATGGGAAAAAGCAACACAATTATTTCCTAAGAGATTTCTTCAAATCGATAAAATGAGAAAACTAAAATGGGTAAGAAAAAGCACAAGTAGAAATGAAAAAGATCTTGTAGAGAATTCTTTAAAAAGCAATGAAAACCAAAACTAGAATAAAAAGATAATAAAAATGGTTGAAAAAGGGAAAATTAATAAACACTACAGAAAACATAAAAGTAAAAAAATTTAATATTAAAAAAACCAACTAGACTTGCTAAAGGAGAAAACAAAACTGACAAAAATACAAGACTGGAAAAAAGAAGCTCAAAAAACAAAGGGATTGCTAAAAAGATTTTGGAAACAAATTTAAATGAAAAACCACGAGAATAGGTAGAAATGCAATAACTGAAGATATGATATAAAAAAATTAAACAAAAAATCTTAACATTCTATTTCAGAAATTGTTCCGGGAACCTCAGTAGAATTAACAGTGATGATGAGCAAATCGAAAGAATACACAGCATCCTGACCAGGCAGAATTCAAGATTACACTCTTCTAAACATATTACAGTTAAACTTTAGCATTATAATAACAAAGAAAAGCCCTAGCAAGAGGGTAGATGAAAGAGGAAAAGGAACTGACTTGATGACAGGAATGCACAGCAAAGCTCACTCTCTAGTTAGGAGTATGAAAAATGAAAAGCAGTGCCTCTGTTTATCCTCCACCTCAAAAAGATTCAGTAGAGATTGTAGAATATGTGTAGAGCTAACAATCTTTACTCTAGAATGAGGAAGAGATGAAAGAATTTTACTTATTCTGAATCAGAGCACTAGGGACCTCTTAGCGTCAGGGATTAGATACAAATGGCCTTAAAAAAAAAACACCTAGGTCATCCTTTTGTGTGTCAGCTGAATGTGATGTAGGTTTCTGTAACAAAAATTATAAAAGATGTCTGCTTAATCACCAGGAGGGATTAAAGGGAGTGGTGGTATTACAACAAAGCATTAACACAAGACTAAGGTAAAAGCAGCAGCAGCAGCAGCAGCAGAGGACAGTGCCAGACTCAAGGAGAAGCAGTATACAATAGTATCAGATAGAGAAAGCAATGGTAGAAGGTAGAGCCACAGTGTATAATGGCTAAAGAGGCAGGATGGAATTAGAACAGCAAGGAAGCTCTAAGATCATATCAAGGTAGCTGCAAAGGAAAAGGAAGAGGAAAATTGTCAGTTGATAGAAATAAAACAATGTTCTAGCCATGACACAACTCTCCTGTGTGGAGTGATGCTAGATATATCCCTTTCCTTACTGGCATGGGAGTGTGTAGGAGATTCTACCCCTAAATGTATTACAGAAGGAGATCGTGGAAGACTGACAATGATCCTACAGTTGGACATCCCCTGTTACTTACTTTACTGTTCTACCCCAATTAAATGTTTTGAAATTGATCTGTTTCTTACCTGGTCTATTGGAAGAGAATGCACTGGATGGGGACTTAAGCTTTGGTTAGTTCTGCTATAAGATTTGTTTCAAAAACACAAATTTGTTCCAATGTCATTAATATATTGCAAAAAAATATTCTGAGCATAAGATGGGTTTTAAGTTTGCTTCAAGGAGATTTCTTCCTGGAGAAACTACAAGGATACAGAAAACTGAACTACATCACAATAACTCACAAGCTGCAATCCTTCCAACACCAAATTCCATCAGCAATCTTCAGGTTTTTATCAAGGTAAAGTGCCACATGGTATTATATAATCTTCTGGTACAGGAGGAACTATGAGTAGAAAAGGACTTCCACCACAGACACACATTTTCTACAAAGAAGTTGCAGCCTGCTCAGCTTAAGAAAGACTTTGCCAGTCTAGCCCTATAGGATCTGGGGCATAAGGAAGCAACAGTCCAAGGCCCACTGTTTATTGTAATATTTATGCATTTCTTAACCATCTAATATCTATAAAACTGCGTTACTGAACTTATTAGGTTACTATGCTTTTTTAAATGTGTCACTAACAAAAGTTTTTGCACTTCTAACTCCATTTCTCCCATTAGCTCTGGGGTTTTTATTCCACCATCCTGTGAACACATATGTCAAGTTATAGCAAATTATAGCAAAAAAAACCTAATTATGATTATTCAAAACATCCCACAATAAATCTAGGATAGCTACAAGTTCCAGAGTTAAACATGAAATATTACATTTGTCCCACCCACAACCCTGGGGAAAAAAAGAGATTCCTGCAGATCTCTCAAGGTATACAGTTTACTGGATACAACAGAGTTGTAATGAGGATAAAATGAGGTAATATTTTTAATTATATATGTTTTTCAATCAACAAAAATCCTTCTCTCTCCTTCCCACTACAACCCTCCCAAAACAAATACACACACACATACACACACAAGACAGAAAAACAAAATTCCCGCTGCAAACATGTGTAGTCAAGCAAAACAAATCTGCACACTGGCCATGTCCAAAAAAGAAAAATATGTCTTACCCTGGGCTCTAAGTCCTTCACCTCTATCAGGAAGTAGGTAGTTTGTGTCAAGATTAGTAGTCTAGAATTTTACATTGGTCACTATATTTATCAGAGTTCCTAATTCTTTCAATGTTGCTTGTCTTTACCATGTTGTTGTCCTAGTATAACATATATTGTTCTCCTGGTTTTGTTGACTCATTAAGTCTTCCCAGGTATCTCTGAAACCATTCCTTTCATGTCTTGTAGAACAATAGTGTTCCATTGTATTTATATACCATAACTTGTTCAATTAACTCCTCCTCGGATTCTCATTCTTTGTCACTTCAAAGAGTCTTCCTGTAGTGTGAAATGTATTTCTGTATCCAATTGTGTATGTGTGTGTGTGTGTATGCATGTGCACATGCATACATTCTTCTACCCTATAACCAGTTAGAATGAGAGTGAGGTTTGTGTCAGGACCACTCCCTTCTACCCATTGTGCTCCTGTTTTGTACAAATATCTATTTGTACAGACTGATTATGTGCAATAACCTTCCCTAATATTCCTTTCCCTTCCCCATCCTCTCTTTTTCTTCTTAAGATCATTAATACATAACAGAACCAATCCAGATCTTCTGTCTAATTAGACTACAGATGACCCCTAATGCTGATACAATTCAATAGGATATATGCATCATCTTCCAACACTATAATGTAAGCAATTTGTCTTTGCTTTTTTTCCTATGATTGTTTATTCAGGTTTACCATTTTATGGTTTTCTTAACTCATGTTTGAACTTCAAAGTTTCTTCCCAGCTCTGATCTTTTCATCAGAAATACTTGTATGGGGGCAGCTAGGTGGCACAGTGAAGAGAGCACCAGCCCTGGAGTCAAGAGGACCTGAGTTCAAATCCAGACTCAGACACTTAACATTTACTAGCCGTGTGACTGGGCAAGTCACTTAACCTCAACTGCCCCAACTTTCCGCCTCCAAAAAGCAAAAAAAAAAAACAAAACCTTGTATGTCTTCTATTTCATCAAATATCCATCTTTTCCAATGGGAAAAGGACCCACATGTACAAAAATATTTATAGCAGCTCTTGTTTGGTGGGCAAGAACTAAAAATTGAGGGGATGTCCATCAATTCATGAATGGCTGAACAAGTTGTAGTACATGAATGTAATGGAATACTATTGGGCAATAAGAAATTTTGAGAAGGTAGACTTCAGAAAATCCTGGAAAGACTTATATGAACATATGAACTAATGCTGAGTGAAGTGAACAGAACCAGGAGAACACCGTACACAGTATAACAGTCACATTGTATGATGACTGACTTTGATAGACTTAGCTCTTCTCAGCGATGCAGGACCTAAAACAACTCAAAAATAATCATGATGGAAAATTCCATCCATATCCAGAGAAAGAAATATGGAGTCTGAATGCATAACAAAGTACACTATTGGTTCTCTTTTTTGTTTTGTCCTTTCTTTCTCATGGTTCCTCCCATTTATTCTAATTCTTCTATATAACATGACTGTGAAAATGTTTAACAAGAATGTATATGTAAAGCCTATATTGGATTTCATGCCATCTTGGGGAGATGGGTGTGGAGGGAGGTAGAGAAAATTTAAAACTTGTGGAATTGAATGTTGAAAACTAAAAGTAAATAATTTTTAAAACATCCATCCATTTTTCCCCCTCTACAATTATACTCAATTTTGCTGGGTAAGTTATTCTTGGCTGTAAGCCTATATCCTTTGCCTTCTAGAATATCATATTCCAAGCTCTCCACTCCTTGATAGTGGTGGCTGCTAAATCATGTATCATCCTAACTGTAGTTCCTCAGTACTTGAAATTTCTTTGCTACTTGATGTATTTTTTTCCTTTGACCTGAGAGGTCTAGATTTCAGCTATAATGTTCTTGGGGGGTTTCAGCCTGGGATTTCTTTCAAGTAATGACTGATAGATTCTTTCTATTTCTACTTTTTCCTCTGGTTCCAAGAGATCAGGGTAGTTTTCTTTTACAATTTATTAAAATATGTCTAGGCTCTTTTTTGTCCATAGCATGGCATTCAGGTAGCCTAATGATTATTAATTTTTTTTCTCCCTGATCTGTTTTCCAGATCTCTTGTTTTTGTTTTTGGTATGATTTCAGAGCATATTCATATCTTACATTTTCTTCTATTTTTTTCACTATTTTTTGACTTTATTTTAATATTTGTTTGTTTTATGGAATCATTGAGCTTCTATTTATTCCGTTCTTATTTTTAGGGATTTTGTTGTTTGAGCAAGGTTTTATACCTTGTGCCAAGTTGTTAATTCTATTTCCATTTCTTTCTGCCATAACTCTTATTTCTTTTGCATTTTCCTCTAGTACTCTCATTTCATTTATAAAAACATTTTAAACTCTTTAAAAAAAGTTCTTGCTTCCACTTCTTCCAGAATTCCAGTTGAATTTATGCCCAAGCTGTATTTTTCTTTGAGGCTTTGGTTCATTCAAGGAAAAACAAGAATGGTAGTGTTACTGAATTGGAAGTGTGTAGAAGAGAGTAATGCATCAGAGAACTAAAGGTAAGAAGGCACTAGATTTTGAATGGCTTTAAAAGACAAAGGACTGAATATTTGCTCCTAAAAGTAATATGGAAGCACTAGAGTTTATTGCGAAAGAGATTCTATGGTCAGACCTGCACTTAGGAAAATCACTTTGGCATATAAGTGTATAGGGTAGATTAGAGTCTACCATGTCTTTTTACATTTCCCTTTGAAACATCTACAACTCAGTCTTTGGAGTTTGTGGCGTTTCAAGATTTTTAACCTAATTTGTATGTATTTTCAAGATGAGCCAAGCTGGTCATGTTTTATTCCCCTTCCAGCTATTCTGATTTTCTGAATTTCACCACTATAACTCAGTTGCCTTATCACTCTGGAACACTCTTTGACACGCCACTCTCCTTTTCCCAATTATGAAGTTCTTTCAGAGGACTATCAATCTGGGGACGAGTCACAGGGTTTCTTTCCCCTCCAGGAAGCATTTGTTTAATTTTGCCACCATGCCCCTTGGAAGTACCTTCTTTCCTCACCCCCCCCCCCCGTCCCCCCACTTTTCAGCTCCCTTTTATGTGTTGGCTTCCTCCTTTAGAATAAAAGCTCCTTGAGGGTAGGGACTGTCAGTACCTGACTCATAGTAAATGATTCCTTAATAAATGCTTCTTACCTCATTTTGCCTTATGTACCTGTATGTGGCCTATTAGGAAATTCAATGGCAAGTCATTACAGACTTTTCATCTATTTAGTTTTTTCTTTATTGATTATTAGGCCAATCTCTTTTGAATAATCACGGATCTCACTGGAAAGGAGTCATATTTTCTGGAACTTGTAATCAGTACAATACCACTCACAAAAAAAGATTATGTAGACAACCTATCCTCAATTTCTTTTCCAATTGGACCTTGGTCATGACATTCTTTGGGACAATGGTAAACATCTAAATAAAGAAGCAGAAATAATACTTGGGAAGAAAAGGGAACAGTGGTTGGACAAGACTCCTGACAAAAATCTATGAAGAAACACCTAGCAGCTTTATGCCTCACTTGAAAAATAATCAATCACTGAATGGTTAATTATCTCTGTGGTTGTATTCTTCAAACAATCTTGTATGATCTTAATACATCATGAAATACATCATTAAAGATTTCATTTTGCTCTACTGAGTACTAAGTATTTTTTCAAAAAAAATCTGCAAACAACAAACACAGCATGATCTGGTATGCTTTGGATCTTACAGCAAACTGTTTAACTGCAAAGGTGAGGTTTTCATACAGAATAATGTTTGCAAAAGCCTGCTATATCCTTCTCATGTTTCCACTGAAGATACCCTGTTTACATATGCAGATTTCTCTTGTAAAGACTTTTACTAGTGAAAAAACTGGCACATATAAGCTAGTAGATTGGTATTCACTTGATCCCTCTGGGAGAATATTGATTATTTTATGCATAATTTTTCCCAATATTCTGTCATCTTGCCCTCTCTGAGATATCTTGCAAAGCAATACCTCAGTGCTTTCAAGACTTTCTCCTCCAGCAAAACTTCCTCTATGTTCCTGGTCTTATCCAACCACCTCTCCTTAATCTGCCTTCTCAAGAATCATTTCTACTTTTTCCTTTGACACTTTGATACATGAGGTGTTAAAATTTAAATGTGGTAGTCCTACAGAGTGACAAATTTGCTCTACTTTATGTCTATTTGTTGTTCCCCTGGTGTGGGAGGTATGGTGAAATAGCTCAGTTTATCTGAAAAAAGATCTTAGTGGGCTACAAGAGCAATGAGTTAATCAAGGTGAGATGACAGCCAAAAAAGGGAATACTACTAATAGTACGAATACTACTAATCAAGCCACACTGAAAGGAACTGCTTACGGTACTAAGGAGGTGATAGTCCAGTTATACTCCACCCTATCTGGAATATAATGTTCAGATCTAGAGACCACAATAGGAAGGATATTGATAAGTTGGAGAAAATCCAGAGAAGGCTAAACAAGATGGTAAAAAGGGATTTGAGTCTATGCTATATGAGGAACAACTGAAGGAAATGAGGATTTGGGGGCGGGGGGGAAGGGGACAAGAAGAAAACCAGGGTGTGGGGGAAAGTATAGGGAAGATGCTATCTCAAGTATATGAAAGCAAAGTAGAATGAAGAGAACTTGGAAAGTGTGTGTGTGTGTGTGTGTGTGTGTGTGTGTGTGTGTGTGTGTGTATTGTACAATGACTACAACATAAATAAAAGGAAAAATAAAATGAAATGGAATGCCGTGTAATCATAACAACGAATTGTGAATGCAGAAAAGGAGTTTAAAAAATGTGCCTCCCTGGCCTAGCCCTACCAGATCTAAAACTATATTATAAAACAGCAATTATCAAAACTATGTGGTACTGGCTAAGAAATACAGCAGTGGATCACTGGAATAGATTAGGTACACAAGACACAGAAGTAAATGCCTACAGTAATTCACTGTTTAATAAACCCAAAGACTTCAGCTGCTAGGATAAGAACTCATTATTTGACAAAAATTGCTGGGGAAACTGCAAAATAGCATGGCAGAAACTAGGCACAGACCAGTATCTCACACTATATACCAAAATAAGGTTCAAATGGGTACATGAGGGTGATATCACAAGCAAATCAGGAGAGCAAGAAATCAGATCAATGGAGTTGGGAAGAATTTACAAGCAAACAAGAGACAGAGAATATTATGAAATGGATAATTTTGATTACATTAAATTAAAAAGGTTTTGTACAAAGTCAATGCAACCAAGATTAGAAGGGAAGCAGAAAGATGGGATAATTTTTTTTACAGTAAGTGTTTCTTATAAAGGCCTCATTTCTAAAATATACAGAAAATTGGGACAATTTTATAAGAACACTGGTCATTCCTCAACTGATAAATGGTCAAAGGATATGAAAAGGCAGTTTTCAGATGAAAAAAATTAAAGGTATCTATAGTCATATAAAAAAAATCCTCTAAATTAGAGAAATGCAAATGAAAACAACTCTGAGGTACCACCTCACACCTATCAGATCAGCTAACATGACAGAAAAGGAAAATTATAAATGCTGGAGATTTGGAAAAATTGGGACACTGATGCACTGTTGGTGGGCTTGTGAAACTGACATAACCATTCTGGAGAGCAATTTGGAACTAGGCCCACAAGTCTACGCCCACTGTGTCTGTATCTCAAAGAGATCATTAAAAAAAAAGGAAAAGGACCTACATGTACAAAAATATTTATAGCAGCTCTTCTTATGATGACAAAAAACTGGAAACTGAGTGCATGCCCTTCAATTGCGGAATGGCTGAACAAATTGTGGTATGTGAATGTAATAGAATATTATTGTGTGTAAGAAATGATAAAAGCAGGTAGTTTTCAGAAAAACCTGGACTTACATGAAATGATGCTAAGTGAAGTGAGTAGAACCAGGAGAACCTTGTACACAGTAACAGTAACACTGTGAGATGATCAACTATGATTTGACTTAGCTCTTCTCAGCAATAAAAATGATCCAAGATAATTACAAAATACTCATGACAGAAAATTTTATCCATATCCAGAGAATAAGCTATGGAATCTGAATGCAGATTGAAGCATATTAACTTTTTTGGGTTTTTTGTGGCTACTCCCTTTTGTTCTGTTTCTTCTTTCACAACATGACTAATGTAGAGATATGTTTCCATGATTGCAAATACATAACCTATATCAGACTGCTTGCCATCTTGAGGGAGAGGGTGGAAGGTAGGGAGAGAAAAAAATTCAGAACTCAAAATCTTACAAAGATGAATGTTGAAAACTATCTTTACAATGTAATTGGAAAAAATAAAATACTATTTACAAAAAAAGAGAGAAAGAAATGTACATCCCTATGGCTGTGGAATGTTGCATATGATGTCAGAGGTCGGGCTTGATGTCAGTTATTTTTGTTTAACTGACTCTTGTTTTTTCTTTGTTACAGGGGAAGGCTCCTGGCAGGAGGGGATAAGGAAGAAGGAAAGAGGGTTATATATGAAAGTGACTGTAATGATAAAATACTCATACCCGAAAAAAAAGCCGATCGAGAGAATGTAAAATAATAAAATTTAACTAAAAAGTGCATGAAGGGATATCGGGTAGAAGGATTAAACTTGTTTGATTTGGCTCTAGAGGGAAGAACAAGGGGCAATTGGAAGAAGTTGGAAAGAGCCCAACTTGGGTTTAATGTCAGGGTTATAGCAATCAGAGCCATCCAAAAACTCAAATGGGCTGCCCTAGGAGGTGGCAGATTCTTCCTCACTGGAGGACTTTTAAGTAAACCCTAGATCAGAGACTCCTAACCAAGAGACCATTAATTTGGCAGGCTTTTAAAAAATAGCTATAGATGAATGTACTTCAATATATTTGGTTTTCTTTGTAATATTATGTATTTTATTTTATGTATTTAAAAATATCATTCTGAGAAGGTATCAATTGGGTTCATTAGACTGTAAAAGTGATCCATTACACAAAGAAAGTTAAGAACACTTGCCCTAGGTGATCTGCTCAGTTGTAGAAGGGATTCTTTTGGGGCTAAGGTTTATCTATGTCCCTAGAAGTTCTTTGATAATTCTAAAATTTTACGACTCATCTTCAAATGCTCTTAGGATGACATGGTTTGAGTCTCATTCCAAGTTTTCTTTAGATTTGTTTTCACTTTCATTGCTTTTCACTGTTCTATAAAGGCAACGTTAATTTTAATAACTGAACATCTTCCTCCATAGTTTTATAAATGAGTCTGAATTCTAAACCAATGTTATCCCTGGCTGTCTAACATCTCTACTTGGAAAGATCAAGTAGAGGGAA
This sequence comes from Pseudochirops cupreus, assembly GCA_028627135.1. Lineage (NCBI taxonomy): Eukaryota > Metazoa > Chordata > Mammalia > Diprotodontia > Pseudocheiridae > Pseudochirops > Pseudochirops cupreus. The sequence continues at coordinate 383,513,974 of CM053582.1, read as the reverse complement.
TTCTGGGTTCTTCAGTCTCCTCCTAATGGTGATGGTTTTAAATGTTAAATTTTTATAGAAATCATGATTATTAAGGACAATGGCTTTTTCCTTTTCCATTTCCTACTCTGAGGATTCAAGAACTAATTTGATGTTGAAGTTACTGCAACTGTTCATAATGTCTTGTCAGCATATTTTCATCAATTCTTAAAGGGTGAGCTCAAGTCCCACCCCCTGTGTAATGTGTTTCTGTAAGTGAGAAAATGTATTAAATAATTCACAACCCAGTACTCCTCATGTCCCCTAGAAAGGTCAAAGACAGAAAGGAAGAATCTCAGATATTATCAAAATGGATATAGCACTTCATGGAAAAAAAATAGCAAAGAAAGTAGGTTCATATTAACTGAAAAATGTTTGAACAAATTGTGATATGTGATTACTATTGCACTGTAAGAAAAGACAAATATGAAGAATTCAGAGAATAGGAAAACTTACATGAATGTATGTACTGTGATGAAAGCAGAATTAAAAAAATCAATATATACAATGCCTACAATAATGCAAATAAAAACACTAGAGGGTAGAATGAATTCATGATGGAAATAAGTTAATGCAAGTCTTCAGATTCTGGGACACTGCCTTCTAAGAACATTCACCTTAGGAAAAGGTTATGGGAGACAAACAGAGTAGAAAACAACACTGATCTAAACGAAACGAAATTCCACCTTGTGAGCTAAAGGCAGTGACGTGCTAGGGTAATTCACTGTACTATATAATGGAATCTAAGCTGTAATACTTATTTTTATCCTGTCTTTCCCTAAAATCTTCCCATGGTATCTAATGTACTAAGTACATTCTAAGGGGGAAATAGTGTTTATCATAGTCTTTATTTTTTAATTACAAAAAAATCTAAAAATTTCATTTGGGATTATGAAACATTATAGTCAACAAGAAGTTATTAAATATCCAATATGCATAGTCTTATGTGAGAGAACAAGACTTGCCTTCTGTAAACCATGTATCTGAGCTAAAACCTGGGAGAACATTCGATGCTAGTCTCTACTAAGCATTTGCCGAACTGAAATGAAATGTTTTAGAAATAATAAAATCTCTGTCTTTAAGGAACTCACAGGAAACAAGGTACAATTAATAAAAAAAATATGAATGATTCTGGTAAATTCAAGCATGTTGAGTGGGTTAGGATCTTCGTAAAAAGGATGAGGTTAAAGGCTTTTCAATTTTCTGTGACTTATAAAATAATAAGCCACATTCCTGTCTTGCTAAATTCCTGCACAAAATATGATGAAAACAAAGTTCTTAATTTTCCTTCATTTCTGGAGGGAAATTATAGAAAGGTAGAAGAGTGGATTAGGAAAAATCTTTGCTGACTCCACCTTTTCTTTTTAATCTACAAAATAGGCAGAATATACAAGTATCATTTCAAAATAGGACTGATCATAATATGCTCTAAAACAGGCATAGAATCATATATCTAAAAGATGGACAAGACCATATAATCCAATCCTCTCCTTTTACAAATGAGGAAACTGAGGCTCTGAGATCATATGCAGGAAGGGGGTACAGAGGAAGGGGAAACACCATTTGAATCCACTTCTCCCAACTATCAATGTTGCTCTTTCCACACTGCTATGGATTTTTTTTCTGCCTTATTTCTAGATCCATGAAAATTAAAATAACTGTAAAACTAGGACTTTAATTATGAACAAAATATCATAGCATACTCAAACCTCAATTAACTAACATCTTGGCTGGAATCCAGTTTTTAAGGAAAAGTATCAATTCAACAGAAAACAAGTTCATACAAGTACCTTAGGCCAAAAACAAAAACAAAAACAAAATGCAACAACAACAAAAAACCAAACCCAACTTCTAGGACATTACAGCTTCAAACACAAGCTCCTACTTTTAATTATTATACAATAATAATAATATTCAGAAAGATTTCTCTGATATATTACAAAATGCAGAGTCAAAGATGTAATTATTTAGGAAAATAGACTAATGTATTTTTAAAAGACTTCTAACACATGATCAAGCAAAAAGGGTTTTCTGTTTAGTACTCAATTAAAATGAAAACTCATTCTCTTTTCTAAGAAACTACTGGTTAATTAAGGTTTTACTATAATGACCATGTTGGGTCTCAATGCCTATCTCAAAGGAATGTGCTGAGGAAAAATTATGCTACCTATGTATTAACTGGTTTCAAAAGAGAAGAAATACATACCCCAAATATGTCAATTAAGCATATTATCCTAATGTATAAAAGTATTAAGCCCAAGACAGTCTAATAAATATCAAATCAAGTAAGTGCAGAAAACCACTTGTAGTGACATAGATAAATAAAGGTATTAGCCTTCTTATATTTGTGCTTTGAAGAATTAAAACTAGAGTTAGACAAGAGTTTAGATTTTTTTATTTCTAAAATCACCTATGACTATCCATTAAGTTGGGAATCAGAAGATCTAAATTCTAGTCCTCTAGCATATGTTGGTTAATATGCTATATGAAATAAGGCAGACAGCAGAATGAGGGCAGACTTACTTTTGTCTGATGTCCCTAATGCCTTATAACAGTACCTTAAACATAGTGACTGCTTAATAAATGCTTGTTGAACTGAATCCACCTCTCTGACCTTCAATTTCTTCATTTAAGGGGATAAATTCAATTTCTCCAAGGTTATTTCTAGTGCTAAGACACCGAAATTCTATAATTCTAAGAAGAGAAATTTTCTCAAAGCTAATAGTTAGTGAACCTAAATAAATGCACTCTGGCCCACCAATCACTGAATTATTAAGTGAATGGACTAAGTTTTATCAACAATATTTATTAAATACCCACTGTTTGAGGTGTTCAGTACTACAGGTAAATATAGAGTTTTACTTTAGGGAACTTAAAATCTGAAGAGTAAGATAATAAGAAGTTAATAAAAACTTTAAATACCAGGTTAACTACAACACTCAGGGCTCTAGCCGTGCTGTAAGAAATCTGCCCATTGGAATAAGCACAGCTCTTAACTGCAAGCTGCAATCCTATCTCTGGCTTCCTCACCACCTCCTTTCTCTCTTCTCCCTCTTCCAGAGCCCCCTAAGTACACGGTTTCTGTCTAGGGCCTTAGAAAACTTCAAGGACTTAAGGGTGATAAACCAAAACTCTGCGTGTCTCTTTTTTAAAAGTGTGTTGGAGTTAATGAGAGAACTGTGCTACAATGGTGAAGCTTACTAAAAGGGATTCAGCTAAGAAATCATAGTTTTTCAATGGATCTGTCATCTCATTTGTATTTCCTCCATAAGCGAACAAAGTAATCCATCCATCCATACTTTCTCAACACACTGCAATTCTTACCTATCTTCTCCCATCTTTTTTTTTTACATATTTGATTGGTATTAAGGATAATACTCAGACTATTCATCTCTTATCCCCTACACTCTTGCTTCATGACCACACCACATCTTTTTCACAGTCCTTCATGTTCTAAATCATAGCTAGAAATAACTTCTTATATATGGAATTATTTTTAGATTTTTAAAATTACCTTTAAAAAATAACCACTGTTCATGTTTAGGCTAGACTATGATTAAACCATTTTTTATTCATGGGCAAAACCATTCTTTCTTGTAGAAGTGAGATCCAATGTACACTTCAAGGTAATTCAAATAGTTATTACACATACAACCAGACATCAGCTTTAAAAATAAAATCAGGCCAACCAAAATGAAATTTTGAAATCTAAATTTGCACCTAAAACATGTTAAGAATTTGCCTCACACTATAAAACTACGCATACCCGTTGACTCAGCAAAACCATTACTAGATCTGTATCCAAAGAGATCAAAGAAAAAGTTGAAGGACCTACACGTACAAAAATATTTATGGCACTTCTTTTCATGGTGGCAAAGAATTGGAAATCAAAGGGATGCCTATCAACTGGGGAACAGCTAAACAAGTTGTGGTATATGAATGTAATGGAATACTATTGTGCTGTAAGAAATGGGGAGGAAATGGACTTCATAATAACCTAGAGTAACATATAAACTGATGCTGAGGGAGGAGGGCAGAGCCAGGAGAACTCTGTATACAATGACAGACACATCGTATCTGCAACAGCTAACTTTATAGACTGGGCTCCTCTCAGCAATGCAAGTTACAGGACAGCTCCAAAGGACTCATGATGGCAAGGGCTATCCATACGCAGAGAAGGAATTATGGATTCTGAATGCAGACTGAAGCAAACTACTCGATCTCTTTTGCTTTCATTTCATTCCTTCTTTCCCGCTCACCCCTCGGTTATAATTCTTCTCTACAACTTGACTAATGTTTAACGTTTATTTGGAGAACCTATATTGGATTGCTTGCAACTGTGGGGGAGGGGAAGAAAATTTGGAACTCAATGGATTGTGGAACTGAATGTTGTAAACTAAAATAAATAAATTTTTAAAAATTAAAAAAAACTAGAGGTTATTAAGAGCCTAATTTCAAAGGATAGAGATACTTCAATACATATCGTGGGGCACTGAATTTCGATTCTGTTTTCCCTCCTGCTGCTTCCAACTGAGATCATCCTCCTGCTACTTTCCATATCATTTACTGCATTAAGACTAAAGTTTTCACTATATAGAATGGAGGGGTGGGGGATAATAGAGCATTTGGAAGCTTCCTTGGGTATCCTCTGGGCTCCTCATTCAACTGCCATGATAGTCTCTCTTACTGCACCAACCTAATAGGAGTAGCATGGATTAGTCTACCATGTTCCCAACCATGCACATCATTGCGTTCTATATCAACATAAGAAAAACAAACATTAACTATTTAAAAGACCTCTTTCATGTAACTGTCTACATAATCCAGACATACAAGTATAAGAAAGGTTTAGAGAAACTGTTGCAGTTTTAACAGATTAAGAGAATTTAGGGAAACAAATATAACCTTTTGACCACATTCTCACAAATCATTTCAATGTCATGCTCAAACAATTTGAGATTGAATAGCCAATTGATCTAACACAAAATGCCTTCTATGTTCTTGAAAAACAGACAACCACAATTCAGATAACTTATACAGAACTGAGAACAGAATTTAATGAAATACAGTACACAAACAGTGTTGGAATAGTCAGTCATATTTTTAAAATCAAACTCACAAGGTAGAAACTAACGTGTAATCATTTGCATTTACAAAACGATTTTCTGCTTCAAAAAAGTTTTAACTTCTGTAATATACAAATAAGCATTTCATTTACAAAATTCTGTTCCTGCAAATTTTCATCACACATCTACAATGGAAACCTTGCACAAGTTATTTAAAGGTAATCATCCAGATAATTATTGGCAATTCATTTAAAAACCCTACCTTGGTTCTCTGGGCACATGGACAAATTATGTTAAACAGTATTTATTACTCATAAAGTTTAAGTAGTTATGGACTTAACCTATAACTTTAATAAAACAACTCTTGTCCTTCAATAACAGTATTTGATTGAATCCGTTTTTTTATTCATCTTTTTGAAATGAGATATCGAACAAGATATATCATGAAGGTCAACTGACATTTGCATAGGCAGATCAGAGGACAGGAAACACAAGCTGAAGAAGATGGCAGAGAAGAATAATTTTTCCTGTAATTTAAATGAAAGGACGTGAAAATGAAGCGCCTAATTTGTTCATCAAAGACAAACAGGTATACACAGAAGGGCAATGACGAAAAAGATTTTTAAAACTTAAGTCGCCTTCAAATGTCTATTAAGGGGAAGATAAACTTTAGAACTGCAGAAAAAAATACTTCAACTGCAGTGCTCAAAACTCCCTTAAAATATATGTAGAAAAGTCACAGTACAGCATCTTTGATTCTTTGATCCCAAACTCCTCTACAAAAATTACTGACAGTTACTGCGCCATTTTCCAGGAGAGGGGGAAAAAAATTAAGTCACACAGAGAGGAGACAGCAAATCAGAGCCCAAGTCTAAAACTTAAGAGATTAGCAGGCGTCCCACTCCCTCCGCCCCCAGCAGGGCCGCCCGCCCCTCCTCCCTTCAGATATGCTCCAGCACAGTCCAATCAGGTTTTAAGCCTGGGTGAGTGGAGTGAGAGCAAGTTTTCAGGGGGGATAAAGGGGAGAGCCAGTCCTTCCGAAGCCTCCAGCTTCTTCACTTTTTCCGAATTCTCTCCCCAGTCTGGCCCTCTTGTCGTCACCCTCATTTTTAATCACAAAAACGCTTCCGTAATAACAGGTTAAACCAACAGGGATTATCTCTCTGCCCTGACCACGGGAGTCTAGCAAATATCCCCCCAAGTTCCTTCTCCTCTCCCGCGCGGCTCCCTCGGCGGCTGCCCGATGGCCAGGCTGCGTCCCCCGGCAGCCCATGCCCTCCGAGGTGGCCGCTCGGGGCTCGCGGTGCCGCCGACCCCGTCCCAGCTTGGCTCCGAGCTCCCCTCCCCCGACCCCCGAGGGATCGGTGCTCCGGGGAGTCATGGAGGGGACCTCCTGAGTCCGGGGCCCCAGCGGGGGAGCTGTCAGTCGGGCCTCCCTGCATGGAAGGGGGGAGGGGAAAGAAGGTGGGGGGGACGCAAACAAAGAGGCCCCGCGGCGCCCGGGAGAGCGGGGCCGAGGCCGCGCCCGCGCCGGCCGAACCCCGGCCGCCCTCATTCCCACAGCGGGGGCGCCGGGCTCGGAACCGGCCCGCCGGACGGGGCGGGAAGGGAGGCCGGAGGAGAGAAACGAATGGGTCCCGCCGGAGCCGGGGAGGGGGCGGCGGCCGCCACCATGTCTGCCCGCCCCTCCCCAGAAGCAGGGTGCCGGGCGGACAAAGCACGGCGGCGCGGGCGGGCAGCCCCGACCGCCCCCCGCCCCCCGCCGACCCCCGCGGAATAAGCGGGGCCAGGAGCCCCGGAAACCCGGCGCCTTAATGCAATAAACAGGAAATCGCGGGGATGATCTGGGTTCCGGGGGAAGTGGAATTATTTTTTACCAGCGAAGAGATCAACTTCCACATCCGGTGGTAACAGGGCCCTGCACAGACCCGCACTGACCTGGAAAAGCTTCGGGAGCGGCGGCGGGGGAGCAGCGGGAGATGTTGCGGGGACCCGAGGCACCTGGTACCCGGCCGGGCTGACGCGGCCCCGCTATCAACAAAGCGCTTCAGAACCACCGGGCGCTATTTTCCGAAAATGCCGCGTCTGGTCGGCGCCCAAAATCCCCACCGAAAAGTCCCCCGTGCTTCTCGCGGAGGGACACATGGTGTGCGAGTGAGTCGAGCTCCCAGCATCCCTCCCTTCTCCCTGCCCTCGCCGAGCTCAACCTAACTTTCCCCCTCCCCCCCTTTTTTTTGCTGCCCTCCAGGCACGAGCTGCTTTTCCCGTATCCTAACCCCTGACCCCAAGGGAGAGAGAGGGGATGGTGGTTCTGATATTTAACCGAGGAGAGGAAATTATGCCATTTCGAGGTTTTCTGCTACACAAAGAAACCGGCGGAATGATCTGCTCGTGATAAATGCGAGTCCCGGCTGGTAGTGCGCCTGCGTGCGGTGAGGGGGAGGTGGCTATTTGTCCATGTGGACGCTTGTCCCGAGCGCAGGCAGTTCCTAGTCTCTTCCCGCCTGTTTTTATTTTTCTATTAATTGAAAAAAGCAAACGACCAGCAGTTTCTCTGACCTTTATTTGCCTTTGATGGAACCCGGGATCCGTCTATGCCCCCATGTCCTGTGTGGTTGGAAGAGAAATGGGGGGGTGGAAACGTGCACATAAGCTTAATAAGCTGGCCAACTGTGCCTAGTAGAATTCTGGGAGGCTTGGGGGGCAGGGAGAAGGGGTGTCGTGTTACTTTGAACAACCTAGGGATTTGACTTAAAGCAACCATAGGTCTAACTAGGCTAGTGTGGGTTGGAGCCAGGGGGCAAAATAAAGAAAGGTATTTGCCTCCAGACCGTATTTTAGAAAACTGAGCATCTAGGATTGGCTCTTAGCTAGAGGGGTCAGCTCAGCCTCATGGATGTAAAAGCAGCACCCTGTCCTTACCCCATAGACGCTACAAACTTGGCTTTCAAGTCTCTGTGCTTATTTTTCCAAGACCAGGTGGTCAGGTGGTGCTGATCTCTGCTTCACTAAGTCTTAATGATTAGAAAATTCACCTTAAGGTCAAGATGACCTGGTTCAGGCACTGAGTGAACAGCTGTCTGTGTGACCCTGGACAAGTCATTTAACTTCTTGTGTCCAGCGCCTCTGTACTAATTCATAACCTACTAGCTGCGTGTGTGATCCTGGGCTCTTCACTTAAAACTTCGTGCCTCTGAACTGGGTGAGGGATTTTCTTATCAGGCTTAAATATTTAATTCACAAGGTAAAAACAGTCCAGTTAAATTTGTATTTACAGCCTGCTGTTCTATTTGAAAAATCAAAAAGCTGGCTTCTCCATTGGTTTTGTTTTCGGCTGTAGAGTCCCATAAGCTGTTTGCATACCCTAGGCAAATTTTGAACATTGATAAGGAGTACAACATTTGAAAGATGATTCCCATTGTCCTTTGGACCAGAGGCTTTGATCTTTCGGGGTAATACAACATACCTGATTTAAATACTTGTCATAAAAACCTGAATTGTCTGGCATTAGATTTTGTTATTGCTCAGTCCTGTCAGATTCTTTGTGACCCCATTTGAGATTTTTTTGGCAACGATGCTGGAGTGGTTTGCTGTTTACTGCTCTAAGTAATTTTACTGATGAAGAACTGAGGCAAAGAGGGTTAAGTGACTTGCCCAGGGTCACACAGCTATTAAGTGTCTGAGGCTGAATTTAAACTCTGAAAGTGAGTCTTCCCGACTCTAGGTTCAGCACTCTATCCACTATGCCACCTAGCTGCCTGGCATTGAAATATACACATTTATAAAAATGGTGTCCCTCTTCATCTACCCTCCCAATATTTTACAACCCAGGCAGCTTTGTCAGTAATTGAGCATTTATTAAGTACTTATTTTGTTGCAGGTTTTGTACTGAGCCCTGGGACTACATAGAAAGACAAAAAGTCTCTGACCTCAGTGTACCTTTTAAAGGAAGAGACTACATGTAAATAATTACATATATGTAAGACACATCCAGAGTACATGGAAGGTAACCTGGGAAGTGAAAGCCCAATAGACAGAAGGACCAAGAAAGGCTATCTTCAAAAGTTGGGATTTGAACCCAGTCTTGGCATGGGTAGATCTTGCAAATGCACTGAGGGAGGATGTTCTATTTGAGGGACTGCTTACAGGCCAGTTGTAAGTAGATCATAGTGTTCTTGGAGAACAGTAAAGTCTAAGAAGACTGGAAAGGTAAGAAGGGGCCAGGTTATAAAGAGCTTTCCATGCTAACCCTAATCATTCAAACATGTACATCAGTGCTGGTGGTACCAAAATAACAAACAAACCCAGTCACACTGCCCTCATGTAGTTTATTTTTCCTTTTACAAAATTTATGTAATAATAAACTGATTAAGTTCTTGTTTACCTTTTTTGAATTGACTTACCCAGAAAGAAGTAAACTGTAATTTTAATTAAATATTGGGTTCCCTCCCCCCCCCCATCATTTGAGATTTTATAGCTAGTAAGAGACTTGGCAGGTTTGCTCATTAAAATTCACTTTTTTGTAACATGGTTTTTGACAAAGCGCTAACAGACATTTTTTTCGTTTAAAAATTTGAAAGGGGAAAAAAGACAAAGATTAGTAATATAACTGAAAATAGTATTTATGTAAGGGAAATTCAGTGCTCATAGGAAAAGTTAAAAGGATTAAATTAGCGATTGAGTGAAAAAGTTTTAAAGAAAATGGAACAGTGAGTAACAAACCACAATTTTGCAACCTGGGTGTGACTGCCTTCCTGGAAACATTTTTTAAATCCATAAACGATTTTTCTGACCTGAACTAAACATCAACTGCTGAAAATTCGAAAATGGACAAGAGTACATTTTATATGTTTATGGTTTCAAACTTTGATGAGCATATAATATGCAAGTGAAATATGCTAGCAGTAACAGGTTCGGTGCTAATCAGGAATTAAATGGGATAGTATTGGGGAAAGGGTGAAGTTCTATGAAAGAAATAGGTGGCAGAATACCTCATCAGATAATGTGAACAAAAATACATTTTTACCACTGGCTTTTACCTTCATTAAAGAGAAAATAAGCATTTATTAGGCACCTACTGTGTGCCAAGCACAATGCTAAGCAAACAAAGATAAGTGAGACAGTTTATATCCTCAAGGATCATAGATCTGGAACTGGTAGGGACCTCAAAGACCATGTACTCCAGTTCTCAAGTTTGGAGAAGTTGAACGACTTGCTGAGGATCATGCATCTGATGTCTGAGGAGGTATTTAAACCCAGGTCTTCTGATTCCAAGTCTAATGCTCTCTCAAGGCCCAAGGTCACAGAGTTATTAAGTGACAGGCAGGATTTGAACTCAGCTCCAATGCAAGGGTCCTCCCAGTATACCTCAATGCTCTTAGGTGCCTGTGATATGTCTATCCCTCCATTCTGTTGGGGGAGACTCGTACATATGTGTAAAAAGTGGATAAGGTGATTTGGGAGGAAATGGTCTAAGCACCTGTGGGATTCAGGAAAGGCCCTGTGTAGAAGACTAGAAGTGAGGAGAGAGTGAAGTCTAGGAATGGGGATGGCCAATTGGAAGCCACAGAGGTGAGAAATGGATTGCTATTATTAATAACGGTCCTCTATTTGTATGTGACAGCACTATCTCTCATCAGCATTCTTTTGTACTGGCCATCCTCCATGCCAGGAATGCATACCTACCTCACTTCCACATTGTAGAACCCTTCCTTCAAGATCAAGTTCAAGAACCTCATATTTGTAGTCTTTCCCAGTTCCCAGCCCCCCTTGCCCCCACCGACTGCTAGTGCCCTCCTTTCCAACAGACTTGTAGTTAACTGTTTTGTTATTGTGTCTATAGATGGGGAACTGAAGCCTGAGGACTTACTTACATGTGTACTGCTTGTCTCCTCTATTCCAATGTCAGCTTCCTAGTAAGGAGTTTCATTCTTTGTAGCCCTTCGAATAGAGCAGACGCTTAATAAATACTTGTTCCAGTCCTGCAACTCACACCTCATCAGTACTGCTCCTGGGGCTCTTCTGATTAAAGGGGAGAGAGCTCCCCAGGCCAGTCATTCCTTCATTTCTCACTCAGCTATAGACTGTGCTCCTTTGGCCTCCATCCTGCTCCCTCGACAGGCACATCCCCCTCCCCCCAATCCCTTTTTATCGTCCTTTGGTCTCTCTCCCCATTGAAATGTAAACTTCTGGAGGACAAGGACTGCCCTTTCTCATATTTGTATCCCCAGTGTTTATTGAGCACAGTACCTAACATGTAGTAGGCACTTAATGTTTAGTGATGACATCTCTCAGTAAACCTCCAGATCTAAAAAAGCCCAAAAGATAAAACACAGTTGAATTTGGTGCCAGAGGAACAAAGTGCTACATTTCATCTTCTAGTAGTTTGAAGATGAAGGTCTTGAAGCACTGTAGTCTCTTTTTCTATATCTTGCATGTTTTTGTCCTTTTGGTTCTTTTTTAATTTATGGAATAAAACAAGCATTTTCATAATATAGTACAATAAGAAAATATGATTGTACATGAAATTGCAAATCTATGCACAACTTGCTATTCCTTTCAAATACACAACAAAATTATCATGTAGATTTTTTCTTTTTTTCCCCCCTGTCTCTGGGTTTCTGTTTAATTACACGGACCTGTCTGCCTCCTAGAAGCTCTGTTTTAATTTTGTTTATTTGCCTGACCACTCACTTCAAAATCCACATCTTTGCCTTATGTAACCAAAGCCTCTTGATCTTTGTGGTTCTATGGAAAGGCTCTGAAATCAGAAGAAGAGGAATCAAGTCCTGCTTCTGACTTATTTTCTAGGTGACTTTGCACTAGTTACTCAGCCTCCCTGTGTATCATTTTCCTCATCAAGCCCAAATTTTCCTTTTTGTATTTTCTACCCTTTGTTTCTGATTCTGCCCTTTGGGGATAAACAGAACAAGTTGAATCTCTTTTCCACATTACAGCCCATTAAATGCTTGAACATGCCTGTACTGTTTCCCAAGTCTTCTCTTCCTGCTAAAACATCCCTAGGTCTTTTGACTCCTGATTGCTCTCTGCTGGATACACTAAAGTATAGCAACATCTTTCTTAAATTGTGAACACACAATAAATAGAAATAGACATGATAGTCAATCAATAAGCATTTAATTAAGTACTACATTCTAAGGACCATGCTAGGTGCCAGAGATGCAGAAAGAAATATTTGTGTATGTACATAAATATGTATGTGTGTTTGTGTACATATATGTGTATGTATGTGTTTAAAATTAAGAAGAAAGATTGCCTTCAGCCAAGAGAATCATGCCTGAAACCCTCTTCCCTCCTCCCTTTTAACTACTGACATCCTTGGCTTCCTTTAAGTCCCAACTAAAATCCCACCTTGTACCGGAAGCTTTCCCTCACCCTTTTTAATTCCAGCGCTTTCCCTTTTAAATGATTTCCGAATTATCTTGTACATAGCTTGTTTTGTGTATTTTCCTGTTGTTTCCCCCTTTAGATTGTGAGTTTCTTGGGGGTGGGGACTGTCTTTTAGTGATTGTATCCCCTGGCACTTAGTAGGCACTTGATAAATGTGTATTGACTTTGAAAGCCAGGGTTTCATCTACCTAATTCAGCAGGCTTTGGAGTGTTGTTGATTGACTGACTACCCAGTGATCTTACCTGCTTTCAAAGACTGAATCCTCCACCCTGGTGACTAATTTTTTATTTTATTTTTTTTGTGGGCCAGGGGGAGGGCTGGAGTAGGCAGCAGACATTGAATAACTTGTCTAGGATCACACACTTAACGCACATCTAAGGCCAGATTTGAACTCGGCCGATACTTGAGCCATTCCACCACCTAGCCACCCCTAACCCAAATGACCTCTTAAGTCAACACAGCTCTCAATCAACATGGCCAGCTTCTAGTGCTCCAGGAACTAGGCTGGGCCCTGGAAATGCAAAGTCAAAAAGTACAGCTCCCAAAGAGCTTGTATTCTGTTGTGCATGTAGCTAGGTTCTAAACCTACTCTCCAGATCCTCATGTTAGCAGGTTGTGTCCTAGGAAAAAAAGACATTTCTCCCTCAGAGTTCTAGGAAGCAGCACTGAAGAGTTTCTTTCCCAATTACTAATACTAGCCATTGAAGCTTCCATTCTAATGTGTTCTTCCCTAATATCAATCACTAATGATTAGTGCCCCAATATCATTCAACCAGTTCACATCAATTAGTTTTTACAGAGGGATATTTACTGAGAAAATATTGGCCAGATATAAAATTGGCAAAAAAAAATTTTTTTGCAGTGCAATATGAAAAATATACTGACAGAAATACAAGTATTTCCCTCCTAAGGGTGGGGGTGCAAACCTTTCTTGCACTTCTTCCTAGCAAGAATGGGTTCAAAGGAGTTTCTACAAAGCATCCAGTTGTAGACGAGCCATGGCCAGTGGATGAGTCCTAGTCTCTTTGGGTGGAGTCAAAAGAAGATGATATTCAGAACCTTAGCAGCCCTCTACCACCTTTGGACTTCTGGCTCTCCCTCTCCGATACTGGTTGCACTTGAATCAATATCCCTGAACTGGTTGTGCTGGGATAGTTAGAAGATTGCCCCCTATTGCCATTTATAGGGTCCCTCTACCGCCATCCCTCAATAGCTTCTCCAGTGATATTCAATTAATCCATATTTATGATCCAATCAATATTCTGATTATTGTTTCCTGCTGACTCCTAGGACATTCTTCCTTTCTCAGTGAGTTCATAACCTAGTTCATTCTTTCTACCCCAGCTCCTACCCTCATACTAGAGCATTTAAACGTATATACTACCTTAAACAACCTAACTTCTGATTCTTCAGTTTACTCATTTCCTGTCATCACCCCACCTTAGCGATTTTCAGAGATGGTGATACCCTTGATCTTGCTATCACCTACAAGTGTTCTACTTCCATGTTCATGAACTCTGAAATTCATTTACATCAGTTGTTCTCAACCATCCTAATGCTGTGACCCTTTAATACTCGTATGTGGGCATGTCTGCATGTGGGTGGACCCACCTGGAGACAGGTAGAGGAGCAGTGTCTCGGTTGCTAAGACCATCAGAAACATATGTTTTCCGATGATCTTAGGCGACTCCTGTGAAAGGGTCATTCAACCCCTAAAGGGGTCGCAACCCACAGGTTGAGAACCGCTGATTTACGTGATCATGCTCTATCCTTTCCTTATACCACACAACCTGTGACACTATTCTTTGTGCTCACCATGACCTTTCATCCCTCCACCCCTCAGTTCTTTCCCATTCTCTAACTCCTGTACTGGTGACTCTTCTCTAACCTGTCTCTGCCTCCATCAGTACTTGAATCCATTGTGCCCTAGTTCTATCAAAAATCCAAATCAGCAAATATTTATTAAGCACCTACTATGAGCCAGGCACTGCATGGAGTTGGAGGGATGCAAAAATAGGCAAAAGATAGTCCCAGCCCTCAGGGAATTTACAATCTAATAGTAATTATCTAAAGATAATGCTTTGCCAAACCCCAACCTTGGATGACTCCCCACGTCCACAGGTATAAGGTGCAAACGAGTGAATGAATGCAGTGTGTTCCAATAATCTTAGTGCAGTTTTAAGCTACTAAAGACTTGGGATACCCTGAATAAACTATTTAGAAAATTTAAAAACCAATAGCTTAAAGCTACACCAAGACTTTGGGGAGCCCGATAAACGTCTTTGAAAACTTCAAAATACTATGTAAATGTCAGTGATTGTTTGTTTTATATAAAATTTATGTAGCACTTTAAGGATGTGACAATAACTCTTTAAGGTAGATAATAAAAGTATTACCACATCAACTTTAAAGAAAAGTGACAAAGCTGAGCGCTAATTGACATGTTCTTATCACAACTGCTAAGATCCTGAGCCAGGATTTAAACCAGTCTTCTGCCTCTAAATCTAGGACACTTTCAACTGAAGTCTAATTGTAACCTATCTTTCCAGCTTTATTCACATTATTCCATTACATAGAATCAATGCTCCAGCCAAACTGGATTACTAACTGTTGCCTTTTTGTACCGCAGCATTCACACAAAACCTCTTCCTGTTCCCTCCCCGGCTCTCTCTGAAATTCTTTGCTTTCATTGTCGGCCTTGTCTGCTACTTCCTTAAAGCTCATAGGCTTGAAGCAGAAAAGACTCTGGTCAGCTAGTTCAAGGAGATTGAAGCTGTGAGGGATTGAGTGATTTAGGTAAATTCACGTAGTAGCGATTGACATCCAGAATTCAAATCCAGGTGCTCTGAGTCAAAATACAACACTCTATTGCCTTCCTTCATACTTTCACTGAAAGAAATTTTTCCTTATTCAAATAGTCTTCTAGCATTTTGTCTCAATTCTCCTTTGCCTTTATCGAAGGTTACCTTTTATTATGCTTATTTTATGTATATATGCGTGTGTGTGTATCTTTTTTTTTTTGCTTTTTGGAGGGGGGAGGACAGGGCAATTGGGGTTAAGTGACTTGGCCAAGGACACACAGCTAGTAAGTTTGAGATGTCTGAGGCCAAATATATATTTTATATATATATATAAATTATTTTTTTCCTTTGAGGCAATCAGGGTTTAGTGATTTCCCCAGGGTCACACAGCTAGTAAGTGAGTAAGGCCAAATTTGAGCTCAGGTCCTCGACTTCAGGGCTGCTGCTCTATCCACTGTACCACCTAGCTATCCCTATGCTTATTTGTAAGCATCTTATTACTTTGTAAGCTCTTTGGAGCAGTAACTGTGTTTTTCACCTTTGTATTTCCAGGGCCCAATATTGTGCCTTATATATAGTAGGAATTTAAAATATGTTTAGTTGAAATTCCGCTTTGATCCATATGAACTTAATATTCATTCTTTTGGGGGGTGGCTAAGTGGTGCAGAATAGAGCACTGGCCCTAGAGTCAGGAGGACCTGAGTTCAAACTTGACCTCAGACAATTAACACTAGCTGCGTGACCTTGGGCCAGTCACTTAACCCTGATCCCTCCTCCAGAAAGCAAAAATGAAACCCCAAAACTAAACAATATTCATGATTTTTCATACTTGGAAAGCCTCAATGACCACATAAAGTGACTTGTTTATTTAAGCTGGTTTCTCTCATTTTAGTGGGACCTGTAAGAGTCATAAATGCCAAACTAAATGATATTACTATAGAAATTAACTATAGAATCACTAGAGAATTGCCTAAATACTTATTCCTAATGAGTCTTATGTTTGAGGAAGCTGGGTGGTACAGTGGATAGAGAACTAGACTCATACTTAGGAAGAGCTAGGTTCAAACCTACCTCAGACTCCTACTACCCTTACTGCTACTTGACCCTGGACAAAAATCATTTAATTTCTGACTCACTTTCTTCATCTGTAAAATGGGATTCTAGATTCTGGATTCAGGAGGACCTGAGTCCTCAGACACCTGACGTTTACTAGCTTTGTGATCCCATGCAAATCACTTAACCCTGATTGCGCTGAAAATGAATAAATAAATAATAGCACCTGCCTCCCAGTGTTAACTGAAGACAAAATGAAATAATATTTGTAAAGTGCTTTGCAAATCTTAAAAATGACTACTAAGTCATTTCCTAATAAATAGTTAAATGAATGGGGCAGCTGAGTGACCCTGAAGTCAGGAGGACCTGAGTTCAAATGCGGCCTCAGACACTTAACACTTACTGGCTGTGTGACCTTGGGCAAGTCATTTAACCCCAATTACCCTGCCATCCCCCCTCCAAAAAGGAAAAAAAAATTAATAAACAGTTCTCAAAAGAGCTGCAATGTATTTATAACAGTATGGGGAAAAAATGCTTCAAATTACTAGTGATGAGATACATGCAAATCAAAACAACCCTTCAGTTTTACTGCACACCCTGTCAATTGGTAGCAGTCAACATTGGAGAAGTTGTGGAAGTGTAGGCATACTAATACATTGTTGGTGAAGCTGTGCAATGGTACAACCATTTTGACAAGCAGTTTGGAATTATGCAAATAAAATTATTAAAATGTCCATCCCTTTTGAACCAAGGACTCCATTACAGGACTTATATCCCAAGAAGAACTTTTTGTGATGGCAAAGGACTGGAAACAAAGTAGCTGTCCGTCTCTTAAGAATGGCTAAACTAATTATGGTACGTGAACACAATGGAATATTACTGTGGTGTAAGAAATGATATTTGTGAGAAATACATAGAAGCACAGAAAGATCTATAGGAACTGATACAAAATGAAGTAAGTGGGATGCGAAAACAATTTACACATTAACTGCAACTATGCAAATGGAAAGAATGACACTAAGAAACTAAATGTAAGTGTAACAAAATTATCAAGATCAAACAGAACTCAAGTGAAGCTGTGTGAGACCGCTCCCAGCCTCCCCCTTCGTGGGCGTATTATACATTGTACATGTTTTCAGACTTTTTCGGTGTATTGATCAGTTATTGCAGATTTTTTTCCTCCAAAAAAACACTTTTTGTCATATGAGATAGTTCTCTAGGAAGGGAAAGGGAAGAGATACTTGGGAAATCCAGTGATGTAAGAAACAGAAAAATATCAATAAAACATTTTTAAGTGCTGTAAAAATACTATCATTATTATTACCTGCTAATAACTGTACAATATATATATTTACATACGTCTCTCTACTATAGGATTTAAGAGCAATGAACTCTGAACTTAGATTAAACTCAGGTGAGTTCAATAGTTTAAATTTAAATTTTGGAAAAAGTAAACTCAGAAATTTCTCCCAAGGGCCTTCACTCTGAAAAATACCTTCTATTCCTTTTAAAGATCAAAGGGGAAACTCAAGCAATATGTATACCTATGGATAGATTAGCTCCTGTTAGTGTTCTTGAGAGAGTCAAAAACAGCTAGCAGCTACAATTTTATTGGATGGAGCTGTGAAACGCGAAAGATACACTTGAGCAGCTGTGGTTTTCTAGTTAGCAATAGTTAACACCTTATGCAGAAAGCTTAGTGGTGATGAGATGGTATTAGTACTGGGCAAATAGTTTTCCCAGGACCTAATATAAATTTACCTGACAGGTCTTGGGCAGGTTATCTCTCAAAACGAACAAAAATCCCAAAGCCTCTAGCTGAGCCACATAGGACTGATGAATTAAGTTGGCCCCTGGAATGGTCACGTTTTTGAGCAACTGCCTAGTTTTTGGTTTTGCTCTATGTGAAGTGACAAGTACAGAACCAATAATTCCTCCCAAAGAAGGAAGCCAATGCAGGTCAGATCTCTGAAATTTATAGTCTTAAGAGAGTTGTCTATAGCACTAAGAGGGTAACTGTCTTGTCCAGGATCACATAGCTGGTGTATGTCAGAAGCAGTCTTCCTGACTTCCAGCTCAGCGCTCTATTTGCTATGCCACAATACCTCTTTAAGCTGAGAGAAAACCAGATAATGTGGCCAGGAATCAATGCTTCCACTTCAGGCAGGTAACTGAGAGGTTCATCTCATTTATAAAAGCAGTGATTCCTATTTCTGGATTTCATACTACATTAATAGGAGCAGTAGTTCTGGGGTTGCTTGCAACCTATTGTGCTGTTCCTCTATCCCTTTTGTGGATATATCTAGTTGTTTTTGTGGTAGGAAAGAAAAGGTTAGAAGCAAGTCTAAAGAGGAACCACCATGTGATGGGGAAATGCTGTTTGCAGCATTGAACCTAAAAGCTAAAATTGGAAGTGAAAATTGGAGTGAGCAATCTCTGGGCTTCAGAGCAACTTCATAGAAACTGGTTCTCCTACTTGGATGCTCATGCTGCTACAGCCAAACTCCTGCTACTGTCTTTTCCCTTGGCTTCCTCCAACATCCTAGGGATCTCAGATCACCTCCAGAAGATAAATTGAAGCTTGTTCCTTGAGTTGTCAGTGCTGTGCTACCTACAAACCTGCCGCTGTTTCCAACTCCCAGGATCCCATAGCATACTTGCTCAATCGCTTACTCTCTCCCTCTCCTCTTTTTCTCTCTCTCTCTTTCTCTCTCTCTTTTTCTTTCTTTCCCTCCCTCCTTTCCTCCCTCCCTTTCTCTCTCCCTCCCTTCAAAGCACTTAAGGTAGGACACTCCATTTCCTACCTATAAAAAACAAAAAGGTCTTCAAGGATCAGAGCCTGTTTTGTGAGAACCAAATGGCTTCTAAAGGGAAAAAAAGGCCTCAGGATCTTTCCCATTACTTCATGGTCTCTCCCTCTTACAGCACTCCCAAGAAGATTACTTATCACACCACCAGAACTGAGCTGGAGATAATAAGACCAAAGGGCTGGTAGAAATCTTTAATTCCTTTTCAGTGACTCTAATAATTTAATTACTTGAGCTAATCAAAGAGCCTTTCATTCATTGGGTTAACTGACAGAACTGGTTGCACATTGTCTATACAAGTTCTACAGTGTTCCAAAACACTTCCCTCACATGGTATCACAACTATCCTGGAATCAGAGTCCCAGTCTCTCCAATGGAGAGACTTTATCCCAAGTCCTCTGAGCATGTACTTTTTTTTTTTTTAAAGAATTGATCACTCTTAAATGACTGGTCTGTTGTTAATTCATTTGTGTCAAACTCTGCATGTCCCCACTTGGGATTTTCTTGGCAAAGATACTGAAGTGATGCAGAGTGGAACAGACTATTTTCATTCTTTTTTATTTTGTTTTGTTTTCTTTCTCATGGTCTCTCCCATTAGTTATAATTCTTCTATACAACATGACTAATGTGAAAATCAGGATGTTTAATAGGAATGTATAAGTAGAGCTTAGATCAGATTTCATACCATCTTGGGGAGATGGGAAGGGAGGGAGGCAGAAAAAATTTAAAACTTGTGGAAGTGAATGTTAAAAACTAAAAATAAATTAACTTAAAAAAAAACGTTTTATCCAGGGCCCTCAAAAAGAAAAAAGATACTGATATGGTTTGCCATTTCCTTCTCCAGCTCATTTTTTTCTTTTTTTTTTATTGACTTGTTTATTTACTTTTAGTTTACAAGATTCAGTTCCACAATCCCTTGAGTTTCAAATTTTCTCCCCTCACTTCCCCACCCCCCCCCCATGGTGGCGTGCAATCATGTGTAGGATCTGCAAGTACTTTCACATTGTATAATAGTCTGGTTGTATAGAAGGGTTGTAACCAATTCTCCAGCTCATTTTACAGATGAGGAACTAAAGCAAACAGAGTTAAGTGATTTGCCCAGGTTCACACAACTACTAAATGTCTGAGGCCAAATTTGAACTCGGGAAGAAGAGTCTTCTTGACTTCAGCCTCAGTACTCTATCCACTGTGCCACCTACATGCCTCTTGGCAGCTATTTGTTAAAGCACTTTTATAAGTAAAGAACCTCCTCTAGGTTCCCTCTTCCAATTTCTATTCATTCAGGTAGATTGATTCTTGTAATAGTAATGTAATTTGATCCTTTTGTATTGGCAAAGCTACCAGGTACTTAGCACCTAGTTTGAAATTAAATAGATCAAGCCTCTGTTAAGAGACAAAAGGTATGAACCCCTGTTGCTGACATAACAGGAAGTTGCTGATGTAACAGGAAGGGACAGAACAGGGAGGAGCTAATAGGTATATAAGGAGAGCCCTAGTTGGAATTACAGATTTTCTTGGAGCCAGGTTCTGGAGGCTGAGGAAGAGAAGCCCAGGCTAGAGAGGATGATTTTTATTTTGAGAACCTAGATGAAGTGATTTTGATTCTGGAAACCAGCTAAAACTTCTGCTGAGTCTGAAGGCCAGCCAAACTGCTGAGGATTTCCGAGCACCAGCCAGAGCTACAGAAGACTGAGGAAGCATGACTGTGGTGTCGGTATTTTGTCTGTTTGTGGCTTTGTTAAGCCTTGACTTCCCAAGGGAAGAGACTGAAGGATTGAAGGTGGACTGGACACTGAGCTTCAGTGTGGAACAGGGACTATACGGAGAGCTGGACAAGGAGCTGGGAGCTGTCTACCTTTGAACCCAGGTGACAGTTTGGTGAATCCCAGTAGGAGCTGGGACCATAGAAGGGGATCCAGGGAATCTGAGAGCCTACCTTGGGTCAAGATGAAGAAATCTCTCCGTGGATACCGAGTTGTGATTGATTGAAGTTGTAACTTACTTATGACCTTGAAATTATAACTTAAATTTGACTAAGGGGTGGATGGCCTGTGTACTTTATACTACCCCTTAAGAGAGTGCTGAGTAGTGACTGATATTGTAACTTAGTGTGCCCCATGAGTGGAGAACTTTAACTATTGTATATTGTGACCCTTAAGGAGGCCTCCTTAAGGATGATTGAATGATTGAGTTACTGTGTTCAAAACCATGTGACCACTGTGGCAAAAACTATGTGGCCATTTTAGTGATGTCATTGTGGATGCTGTATTTTGATTTATCTGTGATAAGCTGTAATATTGTGAATGCTGTACCTTGATTTACTGTGAATATTTGGCTCTGATTTGTTTTTGAATGAATAGAGTGTTCACTATACTATGTAATCAGAATCTTAAAAGCTGTTTACAGCAGCCATCCTGTGGAAAGCTGTTCATGTGTGGCTTTACAGTTCCCCTGGAGGAAGCTGTATACTTCAGAGTTTTAAGGGTTATCCCTAAAGGAATGAAGGTTTCATCCATCCAGTATGTCTCTCATCAATTATCAATCAACTAGCTAGACCTAATTAGCTTTTAGAAAAGATGTCTGATTTTCCCAGGCAATTACAAGATATTTTCTGTCATCTGTATATAATAAGAGGATTTTATAGTTCCCCAAATAAGGACTTGTTTTGTATATTGTTTATATAACTGAGAAACCGAGGCTTTTTCTACTCTCATTTCTCCTATATATGACCCTTTCACTCTTTTGCATCCTTTTTTTTTTGGCTTTTTGGAGGGGGGAGGGGCGGGAAGTTGGGGTTAAGTGACTTGCCCAAGGTCACTCGGCTAGTTTTTTGTATGTGTTACGTGTCTGAGGCCAGATTTGAACTCGGGTCCTCCTGAATCCAGGGCTGGTGTTTGATTCACTGCACTACCTAGCCACCCCTTGCATCCCTGTTCTTTTATAATTATTCAAGACTTTTCACTAATTTAGTTTTTTCCCAAAACTTAATTAATGAGACTTCACTGTATCTGAAATAGTATCCTTGAAGAACTTGGAACAGTATTGGGAAAAAGGGAAATGAGGGAGGCACTATCAGGGCAAATAAAGAGAAATGAAAGGCAAAACTCCTTTGACCCACCTTTGGGCATGGTCTCTCACCCAACTCTCTTTGGTTCTCAGTGGTGGCAGCAGCACTGGAGGAGGCAGTGGAGGCAGCGGCTGGGGTGGCCGCTCTGAAACCCAAGAAAATGTCTGGTAACAAGGATTGGTTTCAGAATTCCCAGGTTGCTAGCTTTACTCAGATGTTGAAAAAGAACTTGCCAGTTGAACCTTCTTCAACAACAATAAATCCTCCTCCAGGATATTCAGCATCAAAAGATTACAGTTTGTTGAATTTAGCTTCTAAGATTACACAGATCACAGAATTGCTGCTTTCCAAAGTAGTATTGCCTAATCAAAATACTGCCCTTTGTCCAAAGAAGATTCCCAAGGAATTTATCATTAAGTACAAATGTGGAGAGATCAGTCCAGTTTCAGCCCTCCATCAGTTTGCACAAATGCAACGTGTGCAATTTGATCTTCAGAAAACTATAATAACAGGTGACATGATAGGTCCTTATTTTGCCTTTTGTTCTGTGGTGGATGGTATTCAATATAAAACCAGTCTGGGACAGAATAAAAAGGATTCTCGATCCGACCAGGCCAAGCTGACTCTTGATGAGCTTTTGCAGTTGGATGATCCTGAACCAAGGAATGTAGAAACCTCAGCTCTCTAGGTTTGACCATTTTGACCTCAAGTCCCTAAAAGAAACCTAAACAGAGCTCCCAAAATGACCATGTTTTTCTCCTTCCTGAATGATTCCCTACGATGACCCACATTGACCTGATTTTCCAAAATGGTGAAGTTGTGAGTTATGAGAAACAACAGTGCAGAGCCAGAAATTTTAGAGAAGCAACCAGAAAGCTTTGGCTGTAAGGTGCACTGAAAACCTGTGGGAAAAAAGTTTTAGTTACCTGCAAGCTGTCGTCCCACCAAAGACTTGTTGTGATACATGAACATATGTTTGTATTACTATTTTTTTCATGTGTACATAGATGTTTTTATGATTAATAAACTGCAAATAATTTTTTAAAAAGGCAAAACTCCACCAAAAATTGGGAGAGACAAGTGATGGGGAGAAGTAAAAAAGGATGAAGTAAAAAGGATAGAAAGACTAAGGAAGAACACTGAGATTGAAGCTGATGAATGCTGAGGTAATTTGTCAGACCATATGAATCTGTAATTGATGTACTCCTGAAAATCCCTGTCTATACTGAATCATTTTAAATATGTCAAGAATATGATTGTGAATCTTTCTGTGAAACAAATCATTCTTTTGTAATGTGAATAGTCAGTCATAGATCCCCTTTGGGAGGGATTAAGTCTAAATATTTTCATATATTGGGATAGCTTTCCCAAAGTTAAGATATAAAAAGTAAAAATATATGAAGTTTAAAAAAAGAACATAAAAGTATATTTAAAATAAGGGAGAGAAAAGGAATGAGGATGTGCCAGGATGGGGTATGTATAACACCAATGCAATATTCACAGTGCCCATGATGGCTATGAATATGCTGGTGTAGTTGTGAATCACAATATGTAACAGGCTCTCCACATGGAGAACCAAAGCATTTATTCAAATACCAGAAAACCAAATCCCCAAACCAGAAAGCCAAATTCACAGTAACCACAAAGTTGATACATATAACCAATACAGCAAACAACAACATTCCCAAGCCTTCCCAACCTTCCCTCTGCCAGGTCTTCAAAACAAAACATACTCCCTTAAGCAAGAATGCCCCTCAAATTGGCTAAGATGACAAAACAGGAAAATGACGAATGCTGGAGAGGCTGTAGAAAAAAATTGGAACACTAATTCATTGTTGGTGGAGTTGTGAACTGATTCAACCATTCTGGAGAACAATCTGGAACTATGCCCAAAGGGCTATAAATAATTGCATACCCTTTGATACAGTAATACCACTTCTGGGGTTGTATACCAAAGAGATCATAGAAATGTACATATGTACAAAAATATTTATTGCAGCCCTCTTTGTGGTGGCAAAAAATTGGAAATTAAGAGGATGCCCATCAATTGGGTAATAGCTAAATAAGTTGTGGTATATGAATATAATGGAATACTGTTGTGCTGTAAGAAATGAGGAGCACATAGACTTCATATTTACCTGGAGAGGCTTATACAAACTGATGCTAAGTGAGAAGAGCAGAACCAGGAGAAACTTGTACACAATGACAGACACAACATATGTGTAACAACCAACTTTGTTAAACTGGCTCTTCTCAGCAACACAAGGTTATAAGACAACTCAGTAAGATTCAGGATGGAAGGAGAGGTCTACATTCAGAGAAAGATCTAGAAAGAACAGAATTTAAATGCAGAATGAAGCAAACTATATGCTCTCTTTCTTTTCCATGTTTGGTTTTGTTTTCTCTTTCCCATCGTTCATTCCAATGGTTACAACCCTTTTATACAACCAGACTAATGTCCAATGTGAAAGTATTTGCAGATCCTATACTTGATTGCATGCTGCTATGGGGTTGGGGGGGGGGAGGGTAGGGAAGGGAGAGGAGAAAATTTGAAATTTAAGGGATTGTGGAACTGAATCTTGTAAACTAAAAGCAACCGAACAAATCAATAAAAAAAATTAAAAAAAAAAGAATGCCCCCCTGTCAGTTGCTTGCTCCCAGCAGTTCTGGCTCTCTCTCAGCTTGTGCTCAGCTTTTTATTCTAGTTATTAGCTCCTCCCTGTTCCATCTCTTCCTGTTGCATCAGCAAGTTCCTCCCACTGTGGGATTCACAAATTCTGTTACAAAGCCTTCAAAGCCTTGATGTAATCAAGGGCAAGGCTCAACTTGAAACAAGGCACTAAGTACTTGTTTGCTTGCGTTACAAGGGGCAGGGAAGATCTTCAAATCCCCATTACCATTACAGTATGTCAATGACTATGTCATCATTTTATAATTTTATCCAGCCCTAGAGATATTCCTAAGGGACTAAGATTATCATTATACCTAGTGTGGCTAAAAGAAATGGGTGGCATCTAGAATTTTTCCATGCTTAATTTTTTAGTATTTATTTCACAATAGTGATAAAATATGACCCCAAAGTCAGCAAAGAATAATACCTTTAGGGGTCAGAGGAATTGGGTGCTAATCTTAGCTCTGCTGCTTATTAGCTGTATGACTTTGGACAAATATTTAACCCCACTGGGTCTCAGTTCCTCATCTATACCATGAGGGGACTGGACTAGACAGCTTTTAAGGCCTTTTCCAATTCTAAATCTACATTTCAATGACCATCAAGGTGGGTATTCTATAAGTTTCTTTCCTTGCAACTTTTTTCTTTCTTCTCCCCCTCCCTTCCTTAGTGATCTTATTTGCTCTTAGGCCTCTTTTTTAAAAAAATGTTTTATTTTCAATTTATGGGATAAAAAAACATTTCCATAGCAGTATAATAAAAATATGATTGCACATAAAACTATAAATATATTATGTACAACTTGCTATTCCTTTTAACTATATGATAAAGTTATCATGTGTTTCTTTTTTTCATTTTTTTTCTTCCCCCTCCCCCCAGAGATGGCTACCATTAGACACCAATAGATATATATGTAAAATTATTCTATACATACTCCTATTTATCAGAGCTTTCTCTGGGTGCAGATAGTATCTTCATATGTCCTTTATTTTTAATTTGTGTGTTTATAATAGTCAAAATTATTTAGTCCCTCAAAGTCATTCTTAAAACAATATTATTGTTTCTGTATAAAATGTTGCCTTGCCTTTCTATTAAATTGCCACTACCCTAATTCAGGCCTACAATACCTCACGCTTAGGCTTTTATAATAGCCTAATACAGTTTCTGTGCTTCTAGTCTTTCTCTTTTCCAATTCTTCCTACTCAGTTTTACCTTATTAATTTTCATAGACTCAAGTCAACAAGAGTTATTAAATAGCATGTGCCAACACTGTACAATGGACTGGGTATACAAATACAAAAATGAGAACTGTGACTGCTCTGAAAGAACTTAGAATCCACTGGGGAAACAAGTACACAGATAAGGAAATAATAAAATAGATACAAGGTACATACAAAAATAATTTGGAGGTGGGGTACAGAGCACTAATGATTGATGAGTTCAAAGAAGGCTCATGCAGCAGGTGGTGATTAAGTTGAGCCTTGAAAAGAGCCAGGGGTGAAGAAGCTGAACATTCCAGGCATGATGAAATGCCATGTATAGGAAGCTATATGGCTAGTTTGCCTGGAATATGTGGATAGGAGATAGTAGTAATATGAAAGCAGTCTGGAATGATAGGATGTAGCTATAACAGAGCCACTGTGAAAGGCTTTACATAACAGAAGAGCTAATATTTTATCCTAGAAAGATCAGAAAACTTTTTGAGCAGGGGGATAACATGAGATCTGTGGAATATTGATCTGTCATCTGAATGGAGAACATATTGGAAATGGGAGATACTAGAGGCAGGTAGACCAATTGGGAGGTCGTTACAATAGTTCAAGTGACAGGGAAGGTAAGCCTAATGACCATGGCTGTGTAAGTGCTGGGAAAAGGAGATATATAGTATAGCTGTCATAGCAAAACTGACAAATACCAGGCAACTGATTAGATAGTTGAAAGTGTGAAAAGTCAAGGATGACACTGAGGTTGTCAAAATGGATGACTGGAGGGATGATGATATTGACAGAAATGAAGTTCATTGGAGTGGCAGGCAATCTCATATAGAGTATACACATTCAATCAAGCAAAACGCATTTTCATATTAGCCCTGTTGTGAAAGAAAACAGACCAAAAAAATAAACCCCAAAATGTTTTTTTTAAGTAGATTTTCATCTGCATTTAGATTCCATCAGTTCTTTCTCAGGAGACGGATAGCATTTTTCATCCTAATTCCTTCAGAATTGTCCTAGATCCTTGAACTACTGAGAACAGCAAAGTCATTGACATTCAGTCATCCTACAGTATTGCTGTTATTGTGTACAATATCCTACTGGTTCTGCTCACTTCACATAACTGACAACTTTTTGACTTGAATGAGGGTCTGATTGAACATGTAGAAAAAAACCAAAATGTGGGTGTGGGTATGTGTTGGGGAAGTGGTAATGATGGAGCCCTTTAAGGCAGTGGTATCCCTCATTTTCAGTTGTCAGCAAAGAGATACAGAAATCCTGTACCTAACTACTCTGTTTGGTGTTCTCATCTCAACCTCAATATTATAATAATTAAGCACTCAATTCTGATACCCTATCAGCACAGTTAGAGGGTTATCATTGCTTTCTCCCATCCCTAGGACTTTGTAAAGTTAGCTGTACATGGCAGTTGAGACCATCTCCATTGTTTTAGCTTTAGCCATGGCCTCTCAAAGCAAAGCTAAATGTAACCAAAAGCCTGCCCTTGGAGCAGGTAGGGAAGAACAAATTTGACAAAAAGGTTTGTAGCTAGAGGAAGGCTACTGATGACCAAACAAAAGGGATCACACAGCTTTTGTCTTACAGTTATTATTCGCTTCTATTCCCCTCCTCAAAGACCACATTATTCATATAATTAATTCAGGACTTACATAAGTCGTGGTTATTGTAAACCTTGGTCAGACAGCCTAGAGAATTGGTATCAGCACCGCTTCCTTTCCTATTGCTTCTCTGTGTCTATATAACAAAAGAGTGCAAAGATTAGAAATTAAGGAATTAGGAGCAGCTAAGTGGCACAGTGAATAGAGCACCTGGAGACAGGAGACCTGAGTTCAAATCCAGTGTCAGACACTTAACACTTACTAGCTGTGTGACCCTGGGCAAGTCACTTAACCCCAATTGCCCTGCCTTCCCTCCTCCAAAAAAAAACCACTATGGAATTCAGAAGCACCAAAGACCACAAAAGAGTTTATGGAGGGGATCCTCTACTAGGCAGAAAGAATAAACTATTTTAATAATAGTTACCTCAAATTATGTCCACAATTGAACTCATATGCTTTTTAAAGAGATTCTCCTTCCCAGTTCTGTCTCAACTGGTGGTAGATAACATTCATTCTACTTCTGAAGAAACTGAGGCCCAGTGATGTAACCAGTCACACAGCTGAGTAACTGGAGGAGCCTGGATTTGTGCCTAGACCCTCTGGTCTAGCATCCATTCCCCACCACCTTATTGTTTTAAGTGATCAGAACTTTCCAAGTAAACAGAGTAAAGTAATAGTGGAGGAAGAATTAGAATTCATAGACCTATAGTTTTCTCTCCTTTTTGGGGGGCAGGTTGAGGTGAGAATAGGAAGGGAAGTGGATCTGTGGTTTCATTAGTATAGGGAGCTTCAGATGAGGAAAATACCTCTACTCTTATACCTGACTCTAAGGCCCCCTTTCTAGCCAATAGGCTACCCAATCTGTATTGTTACTCCTTCAAACCAAGCCCTAAGACCTTGTACACAGCTTTTCTGCTAGATGATGAAGATGAATAAGCAGTCAGTTTCTAAATTTGAATTAAAGCAGCAGAGTGAGCTCATCTAACTGCTTAACTGCTAATATCATCCTTTCCAAAAAGACTTCTGGCTGGCTCTGTAGGGTTTTGCTTAATTGTTTCCTTTTGTTTTAAGGGGAGGGCTCAATGGGGCTGGGGGGGAAGGAGACACATGTCAGGAAATGGCTAACAAGAGGCATTAATAACACTTAAAAAATCATTTATAATGTGATTCTTCAATAGCAAAATAGCAAATATGAGTTCTGAAGGAGTACACATTTTAATATGGTAGACATGCAAATTTCATGTGCATGTGTTGTATATAATGTAAATGAAATGTCATCTTAGAAGGAACTGGGGTGAGTGAGGAGGAGAGACAAAAAAAGGTCTGCAGAAGGCCGGATTTTAGTTGAGTTTTGAAAGGAAGCTGGGATAGAAGATGGTTTAAAGTAAAGAGAGACTTGAGATGGGAAGAACAGTTAGAAGACTATCAGAGTGGTCCAGGAGAAGGGGGATAAGAGCTTGTAATACGGTCATGGCTATGTGAGTGGACAAAGGGGAATTACATGAGATGGTGTGAAGGTAAAAAGGACAAAATTTGATCACATATTAGACATGCTGAGATGATTGACAGTGAAGAGTCAGAGATGACAAGTCATGCGCCTGGATGACTGGAAAGATGGTGGTGCACATAAAAGAAAGAAAAGATAGGAAGAGGGGAATGTTTCAGGGAAAAAAATGAATTCTGTTTTTGGTACATTGAGTTTTGGATGCCTACAGGACATCCAATTTGAGATATCTAATTTGGTGATTCGGGACTGGAGCTATGGAGAGAGAGTAGGGCTGGATGTATACATCTAGGAAAGATATGTATGAAGATGATAATAGAAAACATTAGAGATGCCTGAGTGGGAGAAGAGTAGGGGCCCAAGACAAACCCCTGAGGTCATCCACAATTAATGAGCACTAACTGGATGAAGATGCCACAACAGATTCTGAGGAGGAGCAGTCAAACAAAAAGGAAAACCAAGAGAAAATAGTGTCACAAAAACCTGGAGAGAACAGAATATCAAAGAGAAAAAAGTGATTGACAGTTACAAATGCTTCAGAGAGATCCAGAAGGATGAAGACTGAGAAAGTCGATAGTTTTGGCAATTAAGAGAGTATTGCTACTTTTGGAGAGAGCAGTTTCAGTTAAATAATGTGATTAGAAGCCAGATTATAGAGGATTTAGAATTGAGAGAAGAAGAAATAAAGGTAGCTAATGTGGACAGCCTTCTCAAGCAATCAGCTGAAGAGAGGAATATAGATATAGGATAATAGCTAAAGAGGTGGGTATATTTGTAAGGAGCAGGGAAGGAGCCACAAGTCAGAGAGAGAGTGAAGAAAAGAATGTAGGGATGGTAGTTGGGACAATACACTAGAAGAGATGGGAAGGGATGGAAGTAAAAGTAACTACAGAAGAGTTTGCCTTAGCAAAGAGGAGGGCTACCTTTTGAGTGGAGATAGAAGTAAAGGAGGAGTTAATGGGGGAAGTTATATGAGTGATATCAGAAAAGGAGAAAGGGAGAAGAAAGACCCTTTATCAAATAGCCACCTGTGTGTGTGTGTGTGTGTGTGTGTGTGTGTGTGTGTGTGTGTGTGTGTGTAGGAAGTGATGTCCTCAGCATGAGTATAGGAGGGCAAGGGTATTGCGGAAGGCTTCAGAATGGATAAAAAGGTTCAAAGTAGATGCTGTAGTGAGTGGGATATCAAATTAATTATGTAATTTTTTTTTTACAGCTAGTGGCACAGCAGATAGAGTGCCAGACCTGGGGTCAGGAAGACCTGAGTTCAAACCTGGTTTCAGGTACTTACTACTGTGTGACCCTGAACAAGTCACTTAATCTTATTTGCCTCATTTTCCTCATCTGTAAAATGAGCTGGAGAAGGAAATGGCTAAACCATTCCAATATGTGTAATGGCAAGCAAAGAAGTACTTAGCACCTTGTTTCAACTACTGAAGTATTTAGCATCTTGTTTGAGCCCCTTGTGATTTGAAGGTGGGAGGAACTTGCTGACAGGAAGGGTGGGACAGGAAGGAGAACGACCATATATAAAGAGGAGCCCAAGCTGAGACAGAGTAGAACTGAGAAGGGAATGTTTGTGGTGGCTGGCACTCTGTCTGTGTTGATTTGTATTTATGATACTTTGTATAGAAGCCCTGAGACCTTACTAGAAGACTTGAAAGAGGATTTTCTTATTGTCTGTTTACAGAAGTCCTGGAGGAGGGTTTCAGAGGTCCTGGGACTTTGCTGATGATTTGTGTTGACCTCTCAGACCTTGTTTGTAGGTCTGTGTTGATTTCACAGGCAGATAGTAAATTGATGATGGTGCCGGCAATGTGAATGAATGTTGTTTTGGCTCTATTAAACTTTATCTTCCCGGGGGCAGAGCCAAGATGGCGGCGTAGCAGCAGCAACATATCGCAGCTCTCACATAGCCACCCCAAAATACCCATAAAACAGGACTCTAAACCAATCCTAGAACTCCAAAACGCACACAAAGATACTTCCCACTAAAGTCAGCTCAGCTACGAGGAACCATATCAGCACTGCGAACCGAAACCAGCCTGCCCTGAAGCCACGGCTATGCCCCAGGGGCGACTGGATGGAAGGAGTGGAGGAGCCTCTCAGGTGAGCGGATTAGCAGCAGCTGCCAGTGGGATTTGCGCAAGGGGGAGATAAGCAGTCCGGCCTGAAGGCCTCCAGAGCAGAAAAGCAAAAGGCAAAGGTTTTGCACCCGCCTCGGCTTTGTAGCTTCCCGCCCGTGGCCTGCAGACAGCAGGGGGACTTAGCGATTGTTTTCAGCCCAGTGCTCTCATGTTGAGCGGCCTGGATCCGGATCGCCGTCTTGGGCCTCCATCTTGGAGTCTTTATTATCCAGTCTGCCAGAGGTGTTTAGGAGGACTCCCAGCATCTTCCTGAAAGCTACGGCAGCCGGGAGGACCCCAACGATTTGGGACAGAGCTTTCCCTTCTGGAAGCAGAGC
>CM053582.1:383386716-383481785 GCA_028627135.1 Pseudochirops cupreus | reverse complement strand
AGATAGACTTCATATTTACCTGGAGAAGCTTATACAGACTGATGCTAAGTGAGAAGAGCAGAACCAGGAAGAACTTGTACACAATCACAGACACATCTATGTGTGACGACCAACCTTGATAAACTGGACTCTTCTCAGCAATGCACAGCTATAAGACAACTCTACAAGTCTCAGGATGGAAGGAGATGTCTACATTCAGAGAAAGATCTAGAAAGAACAGAGTTTAAATGGAGACTGAAGCAATCTACATGCTATTGTTCTTTTCCATGTTTGGATTTGTTTCTTCTTTCCCATTGTTCACTCCATAGGTTACAACCCTTCTATACAACCAGACCAATGTCCAGTGTGAAAGTATTTGCAGATCCTATACTTGATTGCATGCAGCCATGGGGTGGGGGGGAAGAGGGAGGGGAGAAGATTTGAAACTCAAGGGATTGTGGAACTGATTCATGTAAACTAAAAGTAAATTTAAAAAAAAGAAAAGAAAATTAATGAACAGAGAATAAAATGAAAAAAAAAACTCTACACGAGAGACAGGAAGGTGAATGTAAAGTTCGCAGAGGGAGCTGTTGGCACAGTGGATGGAGTACTGACTAGTAAATGGCAGACCTGTATTCAAAGCTGTGTGACCCTAGACAAGTCATTTAACTATTTTTTGACTCAGTTTCTTCAAATGTAAAATGGGGATAATAATACTTTCCTCTCAGGGCTGTTGTGAGGATCAAATGAGGTATTTGTAAAGTGCTTAGCACAATGGTTGGTACATAGTAAGTGCTATAGAAATGCTTATTCGCTCCTCCTCTTCCCTTCTTCCCAATAGGAAAACAATAAGTTATAGTAGAAAGAAGGCTGGATTTGGAGTGAGAATTTGGGTTTGCAACCCAGCTCTGCTATTTAGTGCTTGTATGACCTTGGACAAATCCCTTTAACTTCTCGACCTCAGTTTCCCCATCCATAAAATGTGGGGGTGGAACTAGATTACTTCTAAGGTTCTTTCCAGCTCTAAGTCTTTATTTGTATATTCCTGTTTCTTATTACATAAATCACTTCCAGGGGAAGCTAGGTGGCAAATTGAATAGAGCACAGACTCTGGAGTCAGGAGGACCTGAGTTCAAATCTGACCTCAGACACTTAACACTTACTAGCTGTGTGACCTTGGGCAAGTCACTTAACCCCAGTTGCTCCTCCAAAAAAAAAGTATAAATCACTTCCAATGATGCCGCCAGAAATTCAACATATTGGCATTCCCTCCCCCTCCCACAATTCAGAAGTCCTCTACCTTAGCCTTTGATAATAGTACAAGAAAAAGATCCCTAGCCTACCTGCATGACAGATAAAACTTGGATGAAATTTACAACAATGAGAAAAAAAATCTTATAATTTTTAATTATCACACTTAGGGGCACAAGTTTGGGGCAGATTCAAGTAAAGTTTTCAAATCATCAATATTTAAATTATGAAATATTCTCTAAATTTTTAATATAAACTCCCTTCCATTTTTATCATTCTATGATTCTGTAGCCCCAGGAATTTATTTTATCAGGGTCTTCCATATTATAAGATGTTGGTATTACAATGTTCCTACCAGAATCTGACTTATCAATCTTTTCATACCCTAAATACCTGAAGACTGCCTTGATATGTAGTTTTAGCCACAAGGTCTGTCTTTTGCACTTTTGTCTTGCTATCTTATAGCTTCCTTGGTACTTGTGCCCCAGATGTACCACTCTTTAACTATTGCTGTATGACAGTTGGGTCTGTGTGTTATAACTGTTTACTAGTACTCTTCATCTAACCTATCTTATAACAATGGGAATGGCACAAACTCTGGTAAGGGATTGGCTGGCCAAAAACTTCTTGGGATTTGTAGTTCTCAGTTTGGGAAGAGAGGAGAAACTAATTTGCCTGGGGACAGCAGTGAGCAGCTTGTATTTGCCACATCTACGGGTCCCTCCTTTCTACATGGACAAGCTAGGAGGTATGTATGATTGTGTGTATCTTATCTTAGGTGCTCACCTGAGGGGAATAACCCAGCTAAGAAGAAGAGGCAGGCCCTACCCTGTCCCATGTATTCTTTCTGTTGAAAAATATATGTTTGATTTAAATTTATTTCCTTAATGACATTTTATTTTTTCCCACTTACATGTAAAGACAATTTTTAAAATTTACTTTAAAAACATGTTTGAGTTCCAAATTTTCTCATTCCCTCCCTCAACTGTCCCCTTCCTGAGACAGTAAGCAATTTGATATAGGTTATACATGTTTAATCATGCAAAATATATTACCATATTGGTCATGTTGTGTAAGAAGACACAAACTCAAAGGGAAAAAAAAACAGAAAAAAAATAATGTAAAAAACAGTATGCTTCAATCTGTATTCAGATGTTATCAGTTCTATCTCTGGAAGTGGATAGCATTTTTCCTCATGAGTCCTTTGGAATTATCTTGGATCACTGTATTGCTGAGAATAAGTGAAGTCATTCACAGTTGATCATCGTACAGTATTGCTGTTACTGTGTACAGTGTTCTCTTGGTTCTGCTCACTTCACTTTGCATCAATTCATATAAGTCTTTCCAAGTAATATTGTTTTTTATAAACATCTACAGTCAATTTTGCCTTTATGTTGCTGAATATTCCTTTGTTTGTGGCATGAAGGCACAATGGAGCCACACAGGAGAAAGTGACCTTTCCTAGTGCCAGTCTGGGGGTTCAGCCTTCAGCTGATTGCTAGAACCGTGCTAACCAGAGGTATAAGCATGAGCCATTTTTATAATTAAGTTCAGAATCAGTATAAATAAAATCCTTGCATTGAAGGAAATCCCAAAATTTGGCTTTTTTCCCCAATTTTCACTCTTAATGCCTACCTATCCACAGATGTTATAATATAATCTTTTGGAACAATAAAACATTCATGTTTGGGTAACCCAAACATTTCTAGTAAACTAAATTTTGCTTCAACTCCAAGGAGGTGAGATAGATATACATGTAAGTGAGGCAGAGAGCCCAACCTCTTCCTAAATGTTAGGAATGTTTCTTACTAGGGGATTGGAGCAATTGTGATTGAACTCATAACTCTATCCCTCTTCCATATGAGCATCCTTCAAACACATGAAGGCATCTATCATGTAACATTTGTTAAATGCCCAAATTGGGGTTTGGAATCTGGACCACACTTGAGTTATCTTCCCACACTCACTTAGCCCTGGTCAGAGATGATGAAAGGTATTGGACCTATGATTTCATTGACAGAGTGATTTTCAGAAATAATAATAGCTTATATTTATATGGTGCTTTACTGTTAGATAGTGCTTATTGTGCCTTTTCTTATTTGACTTTCACAGTAACTTTTGAGGAAATATGAGAACCCGTTTTATGGATGAAGAAACTGAGGCTCACAGAGTTTAAATGATTTGCCCAAGGTAGGAATCAGGGCCTATTGTGACAGGAAACAAGGGGTTAAGCTGCCTGGCAACCAAATCACAAACCAGCAAAGGGCAGCTGAACTGTGGCTATTTGGGCTCCACTGACTGAGAGACCAGAAGCAATGGGGGCAAATGGAAGGCTTTGTGGAGGAGCTATATTTGCAATATGTGCTGTCATCACTGAGAGAGCTGTCTGAGCAGAGACTGCTAGGAGACAACAATAATTAAGGCATTATATCACAGGTTCAAACATAAGTATATCCACATCAGAGATTCCAAGCTGAGTCAAGCCACAGTGTGATACCTCTACTTACTGAGTCCAGTGTGAAAGGGAGTGGGGAACCAAAGGAAGCCTGGGCCCACATCCAGTGATGTTAATCAGGAACTAGAAAGATGGGTCACTGCCCAGCCAAGATACCTCATAAGAAAGCAGAGCTGCTGTAATCATGCCAACTTCTTAAAGAAAGCATGGCTCCCTGTCCCATGATCATGGATGATAAAACCAAGTCCAATGCTTACTTCTGTCCTGTCAGGTTTTCTCTCTCTGGAAAGCTGCCTATTGGATCATTCACCCACTGTGATCATGATATTCTCTCTCTGCTCCCCAACATTCCATTTCTTGTAAATCCTAGAACTGGAGGTGATGCAACATACAATTTGGCTTAGCCCATCTGTCTCAAAGCAGTTACTATCATCATTTTGCAGATGAAGCAACTGAGTTCCAGTTCCTGGTACTAGCTTCACAATATCTTTCCACATCTGTCCTCTCTAATTCCATTCCCTACCCCTCACTACAGCCCAGTTAGACTAATACAAATGGTCTAACTTTGTCTTCCTGTCTCCATTCTCATTCTCTCTTCTATCTATTACTGCTGTATTAATCTTCCTAGGAACAGCTAGGTGTTGTAGTGGATAGAGCACTTGGCCTAGAGTCAGGAAGACCTGAGTTCAAATTGATCTCAGACACTAGATGTGTGAATCTGGGCAAGTCACTTAACTCTGTTTGCCTGTTTCCTCATCTGTAAAATCATCTGGAGAAGGAAATGGCAAACTACTCCAGCAAAAGTGAGGGGGGAGTGATTCCAAGGAAGGGCTATGGCCAGGGCAAAGACATAGAGATACAGGATGGATTGCCATGTCTCTCAAAAGAAGGCCAGTTTGGAGTAGAGTCTGAGAAGAGGAGTCATGAATAATGAGGCTAGAAAGATAGGTTGGGACAATGTCATTAAGGGATTTAAAAGTCAAAGGAGTTTATATTTTATACTATAGGCAATAGGAAACCACTGGAGCTTATTGAGTAGAGGAGCTACACTGTCAAATTTGCTGCTAAAGAAAATACTTTTCATAATTACAAAACACTTTTCACACAAATAAAGTCAGATCTAAATAATTAGAAAAGTATTGGTTGCTCATGGATAGGCCAAGCTAATATAATAAAAATGGCAATTCTACCTAAATTAATTTGCTTATTTGGCATCATAACAATCAAACTACCAAAAATTATTTTATAGAGCCAGAAAAATGATAACAAAATTCATCTGTGGGAGAGGGGGGGTAGAGTCAAGATGGCAGTATAGAAGAAGGAAAACTGTGGGCTCCCCCCATGACCACCTCAAATACCTATAAAATATGATTCTAAATAAATTTTAGAGCTACAGAACCCACAAAGTGACAGAGAGAAACAAATCTCTCGCTGAAGGCAGCCTGGCAGGTGGACAGGAAGGGTCCATCACAGCACGCTGGGAGCAGAGCCCAGCCCTGCATGAACCTGTGGTTTTAGCCCCAGGGTGGCCTTGACCAGCAGCAGCTGGAGCAGACTTTGGGAGAGTGGATCACCAGCAGCTGTGGTGATTTCCAGAATTATCAACCCATAAATACCAAAGACAAAGTAAAAGGTCAGTGGAACTTTACTGGATCTGGGGGTGGGAACAGAGTGCCTCTACCCCCAGAGCAAGAAGTGTTGGAAGCAGTGGCCCTGCAGCCACCTCCACATGGCTGCTTCAGGGCTCCTGGCCTACAGATTGTAGCAGGGCCAAGAGACCATTCAGAAGCTAAGTGCTCTTGCCTTAACCTGCCTGGATCTGGATCGCAGTCTTGGGTGGTGGTCCTGAGGTGCATGACCAGTGAGCCAAAGCTGGTGGGGATTGTAGAGACAGCACCTTCCTAATAGCTCTGGCAGCTGCAAAAACCCCAGCAATTTCGGATAAAGCTCTGCCCTCTGGAAGCGGAGTTCTACTGTGGCAAAGAGCTCAAAAGTCAAGTAATTGACTGTCAACATGAGCAAGCAAAGGAAGTAAAACAAAATTCATCTGGAAGAACAAAGGTTCAGAACATCAAGGGAATTAATAAAAAGAAATGCAAGGGAAGGTGGTCTAGCTGTATCAGATCTAAATCAGTATTATAAAGCAGCAATTATCAAAACTACTTGGTACTGGATAAGAAATAGAATTGGTAGATCAGTGGAATTGGTTAGGTACACATGACACAGTAGTCAAGGACTATAATAATCTACTGTTTGATAAACCCAAAGCCTCCAGCTTCTGGGATAAGAACTCACTATTTAACAAAAACTGCTGGGAAAACAATATGGCAGAAACCAGGCATAGACCGTATGCCAAGTTCTCACATCATATACCAAGATAAAGTCAAAATGGGCACAAAATTTAGACCTAAAGGATGATACTATAAGCAAATTAGGAGAATGAGGAATAGTTTACCTGTCAGATCTATGGAGAATGGAAGAATTTTTGACTAAACAAGAAAGAGAGCATTATAAAATGCAAAATGGATGATTTTGATTATATTAAATTAAAAAGTTTTTGCACAAACAAAACCAATCCAATCAAAATTAGAAGGGAAGCAGAAAACTGGGAAACAATTTTTTAGAGCAAGTGTCTCTGATAAATGCTTCATTTCTCAAATATATAGAGAACTGAATCAAATTTATAAGAATACAAGTTATTCTCCAATTGATAAATGTTCAAAGGATATGAACAGGCAGGTTTCAGAGGAAGAAATTAAAGCTAACTATAGTCATATGAAAAAATGCTCTAAATCACTATTGATTAGAAAAATGCAAATTAAAACAACTCTGAGGTACCATATCACACCTAT
Source organism: Pseudochirops cupreus (assembly GCA_028627135.1). NCBI lineage: Eukaryota > Metazoa > Chordata > Mammalia > Diprotodontia > Pseudocheiridae > Pseudochirops > Pseudochirops cupreus. Next base: position 383,475,248 of record CM053582.1, on the reverse strand, counting down.
CAGATTGGTTTAACAGGACAAAACAGAAAAATTATAAATGCTGAAGATGATGTGGGAAAATTGAAACACTAATGCATTGTTGGTGGAGTTGTGAACCAATCCAACCATTTTGGAGAGCAATTTGGAACTATGCCCAAAGGGCTATAAAAAATGTGCATGCCCTTTGATCCAACAATACCACTTCCAGGGCTGTATCCCAGAGAGATCATACAAATGGGAAAAGGACCCACATGTACAAAAATATTTATAGCAACTCTTTTTATGATGGCAAACAATTGGAAACTGAGGAGATGCCCATCAACTGGGGAACTGCTGAACAAATTGTGGTCTATGAATGTAATTGAATACTATTGTTCCATAAGAAATGATGAGCAGGCAGATTTTTTTAAAAACCTGGAAATACTTACATGAGTGATGCTGAGTGAAATGGGTAGAACCAGGAGAACATTGTACACACTAACATTATTCAATGACGAACTTTAATGGACTTAGCTCTTCTAAAAAATGCAACAATCTAAGACAATTCCAAAAGACTCATTATGGAAAATGCTTTCCACATCCAGAGAAAGAACTATGGAGTCTGAATGCAGATTGAAGCATACTATTTTCTCTTTTTTTCTTTCTTGTGTTTTTTTCTTTAGTTCTGATTCTTCTTTCACAACATGATTAATGTGGAAATGTTTAATATGATTGTGCATGTACAGCCTATGCTTCTCATTTTGGGGAGGGGGAAAATTTAGAACTCAAAATCTTATAAAAGTTAATGTTCAAAACTAAAATTTAATTAATTTAAAAAATCATTTTGACACTTATGTGTAGGATAAATCAAAGTGAGAGACTGGAGGCAGAGAGACCAAGTAGGAGGTTCTTATTGTAGTCCAGGTAAGAGGTTCTGAGGTGATGTCATCACCTTCTGAACAAAGGTGGTAGATGTGTGAGTGGAAAGAAGGGGTTGAATGTGAGTGATACTGTGGATGTAGAAACAGTAAGATTGGGCAAATGTATGACTATAGAGTGAAGAAGTATGAGGAATTATGGATAATATCAATATTACAAACCTAGGAGATTGGAAGTATGGTAACATATGAAAAAATAGAGAAATTTGTTAGAAGGTTGGATTTTGGAGGGCAGATAATGAGTTTTGTTTGAGATACACCTGAAGAGAGCAGTCCAACAGGCAGGTGGTGATATAAGTGGTAACAATTAACCAATATTACTTAGGTGTCTGCTATGTGCCAAACATTGGTATAACAAAAAGAAGACTTGATGTGGATTGATGAGAGATATGGGTTAAAATTGCTTCTTGGATATTCACTAGCTAGGTAGGCCATTTAACATCTCTAAGACTCAAATTTCCTTATCTGTAAAGTAGACAAAATAATTCCTATAGTATAGACCACAAAGCTTGGCACAGGGCCTGGCACACAGTAGGTGCTTAATAAACATTTGTTGACTGACCATTAACTGACTTGCAGGGTATCCTAAGGATCAAATGACATCAAATACATGTAAAATATTCTGGAAGCCTGAGAATACTATGTAAAATCTATGTAAAGTTCTATTATTATAATGGCACATTTATATACTAAAGTGCTATGTATAAATGCTATGTATAATTCATTATTATGTTTATTTATAACAATTATAATTATTTATTTATAATTGTTTATTTATAACAATTATAATTGTTACAATTTATTATTATAATGATAAGTCTATTTACATAGCACCTGCAAGCTTGAAAAGCACTTTACATACTTTACCTTATTTGATCTTCTTGGCAACCCAGGTACTACTACTATTATTCTCATTTAACAGATGAGGAAACCTTTCTGAATCTCTAGTGGTATTGTTCTGCTACTGGTACTGTTCCTGGCACTACTGGTATTATAATAAGGAAAGCTTTCTCAGTCTCAGTTAGGTGTCTTATCCATGGTCACATAACTAGAAAATAACATTTTTTAATATTACTAATAATAATTGGAGGGAGTTGTGGGGGGGAAATAGGAACAGTCATCACGACATCTTGAGGCATGAACAACGTAGAAATCTTCCAACCACCTAGAAGCCTGATAGTGGAAGTTTCCAACTGCTGTTGAAGGAGAATTAAAATATAACAAACTATGTAGGGACATAGTAAATTAGAGTCTCATCTACTGTTGTAACACCTGCTTGTCCTTGGTTAAGAGATACTTACAGTCTTGCCTAAATGGTTACCTCAACCCTATAGTTTTGTCTAAAGCACCTTCTTTCACAGATATAAAAGTATTTAGTCACTTCCCTTATCTCCTGCCCTTGAACAGTGAATGTCTTCTCATTCTAATAAAAACTCTGTATAACAAATATGCTCCCAGAAGCCCCCCCACACTTTTTTTCTTCAGATAATCCCCCTTTTCTCTACTTCCTCTCCTATGAAATGCTTTGCTTATTTCCTAAATTGCAGCAGAATACTGTACTCTTGTATTCCTAAATGGGCCTGAAAAAGTACAAAAACTAAATCTCTGCTGTAAGAAACCAGTCACTATCAGTGAGAACAATCTTCCTCACCATGCTAATAGTGTGCTTTGTTTTCAGGTTGACATCCTATTTTTGGCCCAGTCACTGGACCCTCTCCGAAAGGTATGATTCTCCCAAGAAATCCTATTCTTCTTGGTTGAGAGGACGTTGGCACAATCAAATTCTTGAAGTTTTGAAGTATGAGAAAATAGATGAGTAGGAGAGATGTGACCAGAGGCCACTAGTGACTTGGTAAAAGTACTCTTCCAGTATCTCAAAAGGTCTGTTATTTCATTGATTTACACACCACTTCCATAGGTGTAGACTACACCCCCTCCATACCTCCCAATCCTGTATAATTCTAATCCATATTCTGCTATGTATTTTCCATTGGGGAATATACTCCAATGTGCTTGAGACCTTCTCTAGGTCTTTTAATATTTTGTAGATATCAGCCAGCTGTAAATTGCCAATTTCCAGGGTATAAATGCTTACACTTTAGCCAGTTCAGTCTGGCTCCAGTTGGCTCATCCCTGATAGGAGCATAGCACTTGGACTATCTTTATAGTACTAATAACGACTGATATCTACATAGTCCTTTACAATTTGTAAGGTGTGATGCATACAGTAGATCTCTTACCTCCTTTATAATTCAGAAATGAAGAGTTGATGATGTATTATGAGTCTAAGTTTCATCATAAAATAATAGCATGTGAATCACGTCTTGGGTAACACCCTTACTTAGATTTCTCAATGGTTCATCAGAGTTATTGGATTGGCCACTGCATGTGCTGGGCAGGGTGATGTTTGAACATCCAAATTGAAGCTATGGCTAAATTCAAGTTTATCACTGGCAAGCATCTTCTATTTAGATACAATGATCTGAATAAAGGCAATGTGAAATTCACTAATAAGTAGTGTTCCAAAAGGTAATTTGTAAACACTTTTCCCCATGGAAATAATATGTTAAGTGCTAGTTGCTTTCAGGCCAATCCACAAAAGTCTATTTAACCCAATCTGTCATTTGTCTACCTGAAGTACAGGACCAGAACAATATTTGAAACAAGGTTATAAAAAAGAGAATTCCAATTTGGAGTGTCAGTGTAACATCTAAAGCACAGTCATCTCATGTGGATCACTCGGAAAAATTATCCGAGTTTGAAGATACTATCTGTGTCCACATTCACTCAAAACCACTCTCTCTATCTGGCCAGTCTCAACTCCATTCCATCTAGCCATCCCATCAGACCTCAGGTGAGCTGGATCACTTTTCCAACTGCCTTGCCAACCTCTGATCCTCACCATCTAGACCTCCAGAAATCCCATCTGATACCTCGAGGGGATTAATCCACACAACCTTGGGGAAAGGCTACACTTGTGGTTTATAGAGTGTGCCATCCCGCCTGCCTCAGCCTGAACATTATACCATTAAAGTATCCCAACAGGCACCAGTGTCTAGCCAGTTTATCTTGCCAACTACCCTGATACATTTGTATACTCCTTCTCTCCCCCTTTCTAGCTTTTTGTCAGGGAATCATCAAGTCAACATTACTCTTGCTACAGGGAAAGTCATGACAATCTAATTTCCTATTAATCTATGTTCCGCCCAGAACTATGATTCTGAATCATAAAACTAGACCAAAGCTCCCTTCCCTGGCCACCATTTTTCACTTCTTCATACTCATCCATGTCATCTCTGTCTTTTCTAGATCTTCATCCAACTCTACCCTTCCATTGTATTCTGTGGTACCCTATTTTCCCATGTCTTTGCACAAGCTGTCTCCTATACCTGGAATATTCTCCCTCCTTGTCTCTACCTTTTGGAACCAGTATCTTCCTTTAAGCCTTCCTCAAATACTGCCCCCTTCAAGAGTCCTTTCCTGATTTCTCCAATTATTTGTGCTCTTCCTATCATTCTGTATTTGTATGTCTGTTAAGGATATATACTTAACAGCAAATCTATTGTATTCTTCTAATAAAAACTAAATCTTTAAGTCAGGGGACATCCCACTTTTGTATTTGTATCAACTGAACGAAGTGAAATGCCTTTACTTTAAACTAATTCTATCTTCTATTTGACTCGTAGAAGGGAACACATCACCGAGTGGTCATGAATCAGTCCACAAGCATTTAATGAGCACCTGCTATGTGCCCAACTCTGTGCTAGCATTGTACAAAGGTAAAGCAAGTCTCTTGCCACCAGGAGCTTACATTCTATTGGAAGAAAATAACATGTACATAGATAAGTAAATGTAACATGTAGAAAGTAATTTCTGGGGAAAGGCCATAAGTTTTTAAAGTTTCATATGTCCCGTAAGTTTCATAAAGGGAAATTTAACAATAAAACATGAGTTTCAGAGGGAAAAATGGGAGGTAGGAAAGAGTAGGAAAGAGACACTGGAGAGATGGAACTTGATGTGGATGGGTGTGATGGAGCGTGGTAGTCAGGATTAAAAAATTAATTCCGAGTTGAGCTTTAGAGCACTGGCGTGTCTTGCCCTTCATATGAGCAAAGGACACCAGTCCTTGAGAAAGAAAAGGAAAAGGGATTAGAGGAAGAAGGATACATGAACATCAGATGGGGAAATGGCTGGTCCCTGAGCCTCCTTGACAGTCAAAAGTATGATTTGGTGAAATCCTGCATTCTCTGGATCCACACCAGGACCTGCATGCTGTGGTGTCTTTGATTCTGCTTGCTGGATGATGAGTTTCTGAGATAGTCAGTAAGACTTGACAACTGATTGAATATGAGGGTAAGGGAGAAGAAGAGTCTAGGATAGTGATACTCTCAGCAGAACTAGAGAAGTTTGGAAGAGAAGTTGATTTAGGGGGGTGAGTAGCATCAGATGCATGCTACAGAGAGGTCAAAGAAGGCGAGGACTGAGAAAAAGCTTTCTAAGCCTGAATCCACTTTCCTCTGGACTCTGTGCTTGTGGGAGAGTGTGTCAGACATTTAGGGGGATGCTAAAGAAATACTTTAAAAGCTACTTAAAATTGGCCGATTAGATTCTTAACCTGTAATCTTAACCTATAATCTTGGAGGAAGGGATGCACACCAGACGGGGCTTGGCATTAGAGAATCACCTCTCCCCTCCCTCCTCAAGGGTACCCTAAAACCCTGAGGATATGTAGTCCAGCTTTAGGAACCCAACTCATCCGTGAGAGTAGGAGTTGTAATTAGGCTCTTCAAAGACTACTTTGGTTACATTCCTTTTGTATGAGCAGATCAGTGGCAAAGGCGGACCAGGATAAGGAATTAATAGTCCACGTGTCCCAGCAGCATGCAGGAGAGGTCACATGTTACAGAAAAGCACCTGGCATTGGGTGGATCTCCTCTCGAGTGGAGGAAGGTGTGTACAAGGGTGTTCGGAGGAGAAATCGTGGGTGAGCTTCAATCAGCAGGCTCAGAGGGGGGGAATATCTAAATTGGCGAGGCCATAGAGCCATTAGAGGATCTAAATACATGAAAGTAGTGTGTGTCAATTCCACTTTTCGGAATATTTCAACAATTACAAAAAATTTTTTTAAAGGAGGGAAATAAGTCAAATCCCGAATACTGTCCCAGTGCCAGTAACTTCAGTCTAGAAGTAGCCTGCACCTTCAGAAAGGTGCAAAACTTTTAACCTGAACTGGAGGACATGTATTCCCTTCCTGACTGCTTTTGCAAATTCCGAGGTGGTTATTTCCAGAGCAGAACATAGGCGTCCCGAGGACAGGGTTATTGGTTTGTTTGTTTTTTTCTTTCCTCACAAATGTTTGTTGAATTGAAATGTGCAGGGTTGAAGGTCCTTTTTTACAGAGTTAACCAAAAAGAAAAAAAAAAAAAACTCGGGGCAGTGAGGAAGCTCGCTGTAGCCCGCGGGGAGGGGAGGGAAAAAGAGATGCTCGGGTGACGCCAGAAGGGGAGGCGCGAGACACCCACTGACATCACTAGGGCCAGCTCGCTCCCGAAGCGCGCGCGGCTTGGAAAGCGCGCACGCGCCTGCGAGGAGTTGGGGTGAGGGAGGAGCGCCCTCTCGGCTGGGCTCTCCGACTGTCCTCCCGCCTCTTCCCTGCGGGATCCTCTCCCAACCCTGGGCAGAGCTAGGACCAAATGGGAGCCCCGCCCTTCGGGATGACGTTTCGCGACGCGACGCGTCGCGTCGCGGTGCAGTTTGGGAAAAAGGGGATGAGCCGGGCTCGCTTCCGCCTGGACGGCGATGGCTGATTCCGAGGGTTCCCGGGAGAAGGGCCTTTGGCGAACGCAAAGGCGCTGGTGAAGCGTGTCCTCCCTCCCTACCCCACGGTAAGCTCGGGTCAAGGCTACAGTCCCCTGTCCCGAGAAAGCTACCCTGATTGACGTCCACCGTGCCCGTCGTCGCCCTGAAGACGATCCCACTCCGAGAGCGGGGAGGGAGCCAAGGAGGGCTGGGCGGGGACACCTTGGAGCCGGGACCGGCTGGGAGGGAGGCAGGGTCGCCTTTCCCGCGGCCCACTAGGGGAAGCTGAGAGGATCCAGTGTGACCTGTCATGACCTCCGGTTCGTGGGGAGAAGACAGCCCAGTGCACAGCAGCCTCCCGGGCTTGGGCAGCTTTCCGTAACCTCCTTCCCTTCCTTTCGCAAGCCCGGGCCTTAGCCTCGGTCTTCAAGGCTCTCTTAAACCGCCTCCCGTTTGACTTAATCTGGATAGCTCTGAAGGGGCGGGGAAATTGGAGACCTACCTACCTTAGTTTAGCTTCGTTCTTTAGATTTATAATTGTGGGTGCCACACATGACACCCCATCCATCTCTAAAATGTGCCTTCTTGCCACAGAGCTATTAAGACAGTCAGTTAATTTTCCCATCTTTTTAGTTGGACACTCCCCAGAACCCTGTATTGTGGTGGAATGCTCTTGTGAGTAAAGCTGCAGAACAAGGGTCGAGACGTCTGAGTTTATTTCTTGCCTCCAGTTCATTCTCTGACCTTGAACAAGTCACTTAACCACTAACAAGACATTTATCAGCCTCCAGTAGTTGTTGCAGAGATTGAGGTATTTAATGTTTGTGAAGAGCTCTGAAAGTCTTGGATAAAAGCCATGACGTAAGTAAAGGATTCCACTCTTTCAGGATCTGCAGGCACCCTTAGCTTCATGACTATCATGCTGCAGCCATTTAAAAATGTCAAGTGATAGTGGTTGAGTATTATGTTAATATTCAAGGCTTACTGGTGAATTTTGCCAAATAACTAGGTTTTCTTTTTCTATGAAACCTAAGGTTCCTTGTTTCAAATAGTTCCTCACAGATAAATTGGAAATATTTTGTTCAAAAGCAGGTGATGCCAGATCTTATTGGTAGCAATTTCTGGAAATGTGAATTCTTTTCATCAGGACATACTTAAGTAAACATTACAAATTATATATTTCACAAATTTAATAAAGTCTCCTTACTATAGAAAGAAAAAGACTTAAGGAAATTTTATATCACTAGTTTTGTGAGGGATCATATGACTATAGAAAGCTTTAATATTGTATATTTTTTCCAAAAAGATATTATCTTTGACATCTAAGTGATATTGGAAGGTAAAGCTCGTTATCACTTCAGATATCTAATTTTTTCAACAAAATTGTGCCAGCATTGGGCCACGTTCAAATTTTCTTAGTGTAAGGAATACCAAAAGTTCTGCTGAAGCAAACAAACCTATACATTGAAATGTGAAAAGACATTACTGTTAAAATTATAAACGCAATTAAGGAAACACATTTCAGTGTCTGGGTTTGACTGAAGAGCATTTGATGTGATTCAGGCTTCTTGTGTGTGTTTAAATGCAGAGCAGGATATAATTAAAATTTCTTACTCTGATTTTTTTCTTAACCATAATTTTAGTTTAATATTAGTTAATGATATTATTCTTTGCTACTGTAACAACAATATTAATGAAAATTTGGTGATGTAAGGAGATAGAACTCTTTCTTAACTTTAAATCCTTAAGTTTCTTAACGTTTACTTCTTTAACACAAAGGAGACCCAACAGAACTTCAGTTTTTTTTTCTTTTCCAAAGATATTCTCATTTATATTAGCTGTAGGGTATTTCGTTTCAATTTTAGATTTTGAGGTAATCTACTCACATCAGAAGTTAAGTAGTGTTACTGAATAAGTAGTTTCATGTCTAAGATTATTGCCATGAAAAAGAACATTCTGATGATGATAATGGCTTATATAGCCTACTTTCCAACTGGATATTTTGTACAGTGTGTATCCAAAATACCTTCTTAATTTTATATGGTTCATTTTCCACCGTATGGAAGTATCCAACCACGAGGTAACTGGTTATTGTCAACTCTCAATTTAACCTCAGGCAACCAGGTATCAGTGTTATTATTACAGACAGCATATTCTACATGTAATTTACAAATTATTTTTTGTCACTTGAAAAAGCTAAGCTTTCTAATAGTGATAGGTACATTGCTTTCTAATTTAGTGAAATGAATGGGTCATAATTTACATGGATTAGGATCACTTTCAAAGCAAGTTAAAACTTTAATACAAATGAATCCTTTTCAAAAAGTTGTATAAACCAAATCTTAATATGTTCTTTTGAATATTCATGTTTGGTGGACTTTGGAAAGACTGTGTTTCCTCACAGTAATAAAATTTTTGGTAGAAAAGGAATTATGACTCAGTTAATACTTTTGATTAAGTTTAAGGCAGCCCTGAAGGAGTGGCTAGAAAAACCAGACTGTCAGGAAAAAAACCTTGGTTTAAGATCTGCTTCTGTTTGTGTCTTTGAGCAAGTTACTTAATCTCTCAGTGCCCCAGGGTAGCTCTCTAAATAATATGTCTGGCAGGTGCTGATCTACATTAGTGATGAGAGTTTGCTCACCTGGAGTTACATAAAGGAATGCAATCACAGATTCCCCTCCCCCCATTATGCTTAAGTATCTTTTTTGCAAGTTAATCAAATTATCAAATTGAATACACATTAAAACTCTTTGCCAGCTTCCTGTTCATTTTCTTCTTACTATATGTACTTGTTTAGCACCTTCTTTCATAAAGTACTTTAAAAACTTGAGTCAGATTGCTTACTTAGTCATTGTTGAAAGCTGTCAACTGAGTAAATGAACAACTACTCAGCACTTGTGACTAGAGGTCATGTGAGCAGACCCTGTACTTGAAACCAACAGTTCTTTTTTTTATTTCTAGTCGTAGTTCCTCATTATAGACGGAGGTGCTGACCAGTTTATGCTTTCATGCCACAGATACCAAGACTGAACATTTTACACTTTCTGTGTGTTGAGGCCATTACATAATTTTTTAAAAGTCCACCAAAGGCTGAAGATTGTTAAAAACAAATCGAACCACACCAGGTGGTTCTTTTTCGTATCCACCCATTACCTTTTTAATCTAATTTAGGTCCTTTCCATTGTACTGATATCAAAGTTGATACCAGTGGCCTCCTTAGGGAATACAGGTGACGTTTTCTCAGCTCTCCTAGTCTGACCTCACTGTGGTATTTGACTACCCCTCTCCTTGGAAACTCTCTTCCCTTAGTTTCAGTAACATTATACTTTCCTGGTTTTCTTCCTGCTTTTCTGATTATTCTGTGGCCTGTACTTACTGCTCATCTTTTTCCTTCCTCATGATTGGAGTTTGCTGAAAAGATTTGTCCTCATTCTGTTCTTTGTTCTCTCCCCAGCCCTGTCTTTCTCTTCCCATCCCCCATTTTTTTTCTGTCTCCCTTTCTCTTCCTCTCTCCCTCCCTTTCTTTTCCTATTCTGATGGTAAGGGCAGCTTGAAAAGCACCCTCAAGTCAACTTTGTAGCTCATTAAGATAAATTTAGTTGATTAGGAGAGGGAACTAATTACTGTAGTGGCTTATAGATGGTTGTTACTAATGGGATCTGCTACAATGATGTGGTAGCTTCCCATTTTAAATATTCTCGCTAACTAGGTGCTAAACTCTCTTTTTTCTAGTTGTTGAAGAAATGTTAAGTTTTGTGACTTTTAAGTTAATTTGCTTTGGGAAGAAAAGCTTTAAGAGCCCTCCTTTAGTTAAAGACTCTTGTTTAGAGACTAATAATATCAGAGCTTCAGCCCCTATGCAGGTGACCAACAAATCTACATCTTCAGCCCAGACTTTTCACGTTGCCTGTGTTTACATCTTTTACAGACTTCTACTTGAATATCTCCCCATTACATCACACTCAATATGTCCACAAAAAACTTTTTGTTATCAGATACTACATAGCCTTTTCCACCTCTGTTCCTGCAATTATTCCATCTACCTGGGACTTTCCTATCTGTGTTCCTGCAATTCCATCTACCTGGGACATACCCTTCCAAGTCCTGAAATCCTACTCATCCTTCAAAACCTGTTAAATCATCCATGAACCTCTGCTACAGTAGCACTTTTTGTCTCTTGTAGCAATTACATTTGGCCTTGTATTGTAATTATTTGTACATATCCCCACCCAGTCCCACTAGTTTATAAGCTCTTTGAGGGCAGAAAGTAACTTATTCTTATTCCTGCCTGCACCTTGCTCACCATAGAAATTATATAAATACATACCAAATTGATTAAGACATTGTGATCTTCCTTAAGGACAAAGACAGTCAATAATGTATCATCACTTTGCATCATATATCTTATCATTCCAGTCACTCTGGTTTTCTCACTGCCTCCTATATATGTTATTCATTTCCAATGCTGCTTTCGCTCATCATGTTTCCTTTGTTTGTGGATAACACTCTTTTCTCTGCATTCCTTAAGACTATTTTCAAGTCCCACTTCATTGCCATTTGACATTTGAATAACTACCAGTGTGTATAGCACTGGGGAGTCAAGGAAATGTGAAACATGGTTTCTGCCACCAAGTGGCTTACAGTTTAGGGGAGACAGTATAAGGAAGGCAAGTAGATCAAGTGAATGGTATAGGAAATAAGTATTTAAGTAATCCAAGAGGGAATAAACCTTAAGAGCCGCTGCTATCAGGAAAGTAATATAGAGAAATGGGAGAAAGGGTGGTCTTGAAATTATCCTTGAAGAGAAGAGCAGAACTATTAAAGGATAAGGGAAAAGACCTAGGGGTAAGGGAGGGTGGATGACTGAGACACAGAAATGGGCTGCAGTTGGTAAGGGAATGAAGCCTTCTCTTACTGTTCCAGCCCACACTGATGTCTACTTTCTCTGAATTCTTGTTCCTGCTTTGATTGGGAATTATGCAGTGAAACACATCATTATTCTCACTGGCTGTTAGTTTGGTTTTAAATAGATTTCAAGTTCCCTGAGGACCTTATCATATATCTCTATCTGCCAGACGAGCTGGCACATAGCCTGTATTCAAGAAGGTTTTCCACATTGATGTTCCTGAGATCATCATACTTCCTTTATACCTTAATAAGAATAACCATCCATTCAGATTTTGAGTTACAAATTTTCTCCCCGTCTTTCTCCTGCCCCACCCCAAGTTAGTGAGCCTACTGAATACCCCTCCCCCCAATGTGTTCTCTCATATCCTCCCCCATCCCTCCCAATTTCCTAGCACCTACCTCCTAGGGTTGTTGTGAGCACCAAATGAGATAATGACTGCAAAGCACTTAGCACCATGCCTGGCACAGAGTAAGTGCTACATAAATAATTTTTTAAAATCCAGTCCAGCTTTTTCAGTTGAGTTCTGCATCTTCCCATCCAATTCTCTTCTCCTTTCCACTGGAAGAAAAATAAATTAATGGAGATAATATATATCCTACCTTTTCTTTACTATGGATAGGTAGCATGGTATAATGGAAAGAGTAATATATTTGAATTCAGGAGAAAAGTATGGGAGTGCATGCCTGTAATCCCTATTGCTAGAAAATCAGGCTTTAGGGTCCTAATCTCTACTGCTAGAGAGTCTGGACGTGGCAGGATAGCTTCAGCTCTAGAGTTCTAAGGTACAGTGGGCTAATGCAGTGTCCACACTAAGTTCAGCATTAATATGGTGAGCTTCTGGGAATTGGAGACCACCACATTGTCTAAGGAGGAGTGAACTGGCATGGGTAAGAAATAAAACAAGACAAAGCCTCTGTGCCAGTCAGGAGAGGAACCTGGTCCCGGAATGGCTATTCTACCTCTAGCCTGGGAGAATTAGGAAGATCCAGTTTGGGTTATAAAATAATTTTTTTTCCCAATTTATTTGTTTATTTTTAGTTTTCAACATTTATTTCCACAAGATTTTGAGTTACAAATTTTCTCCCCGTCTTTCTCCTGCCCCCACCCCAAGTTAGTGAGCCTACTGAATACCCCTCCCCCCAGTGTGTTCTCTCATATCCTCCCCCATCCCTCCCAGTTTCCTAGTAGGGCAAGATGAATGTCTATACTTCAGTGCCTGTATATCTTATTTCCCAGTTGCATTTAAAAAACAATTTTTTTAAACGTTTTTAAACTTTGATTTCCAGATTCTTTCCATTCTTCCCTCTTCACCCACCCCCACTGGGAAGACAAGCAATTCAGTATAGGTTGTATATGTGTAATTACGCAGAACATTTCCATGGTAGTTTTATTGTGAAAGACTAACTATGTTGCCCTCCATCCTATCCCACACCCCACTTATTCTGTTTTCTACTTTGACCCTATCCCTTATAAAATAATTTTTTTGAATGCAAGAACTGGGTTTGAGTTCTGCCTCTGGTGTTTCCCCTGTATTTGACCATTAGAAGGTCGCTTAACTTGTTGCAATTGGTTTCTATAATTATGCACATAACTATACCCCGCAATTTTCTCCTAAATGGGTGTTAAAAGGATCGAATGAGAGTGTATATAAAGACCTTGGGGTTTTTTTAGACATTTATTTATTTTTAGTTTGCAGCATTCACTTTTATAAGATTTTGAGTTTTTATTTTTCTCACCTTCCTTCCCCTTTCCTCTTCCAAGACAGATTGCCATCCTATATAGGCTATACATGTACAATTGTATTAAACATTTCCACATTAGTCATGTTGTAAAGAAAGATTAGAACCTAAGGGAAAAACTGGGAGTAAGAAAAAAACCAAAAAAAAAAGAGAGAAAATAGTGTGCTTTGATCTGCATTCAGACTCCATGGCTCTTTCTCTGGAGGTGGATAGCATTTTCCATCAGAAGTCTTTTGGAATTGTTTTAGATCATTGCATTGCTTAGAAGAGCTAAATCTGTCAAAGTTGGTATGCCCCTCTCCAACATTAACTGTTCACATCTTTTTTCATCTTCGCTAATTTTCATGGTATGAAGTAAAACCTCAGAGAAGTTTTAATTTTCGTTTTTCTTTCTGTTAGTGATTGGAACACATTTTTATATTTTAAATTTAATTTAGTTGGTTTTTCTAAAGTTCAGTTTATTTCATTTTCACATTCATATTATCTCCTCGTACCCTCCATCCTTACTGAGAAAGTAAGGAAAACAAAACCCATTACAAACACGTATAGCCAAGCAAAACAAATTCTCACTTTGACCTTGTCCAGAGGAAAAAAGTCTCAATCCACACTCTTGAGTTACTCACCTCTCTATACAGAAGTGGTGAACTTGTTTTATCATTATCCCTCTGGAATTGTGGTTGGTCATTGTATCGATCAGGTTCCTAAATCTTTAAGAGTTGTCTGTCTTTACTGTATTGTTGTTATAGTGGAGTATAAGCTCTGTACCTAGTAGCCATATAATATGAACTGAAATAGAGATTTTAAAAGTTTTTTCTCTCATACTGTTTTACTTCAAAAATATTATTGGTTTGGTTATTTTTCTTCTGGTAAACAGAACAAGGAAATTGAGGGTTCAATCAGTTTTCTGTCTCTAATTCATTTTTAGTCCAGATATTTTAATATTTCAGTAATATCTAAATATAGCAGGACAAATTACCAAGTGTATTGATTTGATTCCAGTGCTATCCATAAATGGATTTGGGATCCTTTGGATGAGGAACTAGGTATCTCCTTAGAATAACTCATTAGAGATCTCCAACAAGGGCTAGATGAACATCTCTTAGAGATTTTGAAGAGATTCCTAGTCAAATATGTTAGATTAGCTGAACTCTGAAGTCCCTACTCTGAAATGCTGTAAACTTCAATAGCAATTAAAGTCCTGCTTATGTGCTTTTTGACTCAGGCAAGCACCTTTTACCTTGTGCTTTGACTTCAGCAAGAAATTAGTGCAATTATTTTAATTGCAACTTCACCCTCTGTAATGCTTAAAATAAATTTTAGCACCAAGTAGCATTACTTGTCAGCTCTGCTTTAAAAATATAATCATGCTAAACAACCATAGAAATAAAAGAGAACATTGTCCTTTAAGGGACTCAAATAGTAATCTGAGGAAGCTGTTTTTCATTTGGAACTGCTCTTAACCATTAACAAAGAACAGAATATATAAACTTATTCAAATTTGGAATTTAATACAAATTTCTGTTTTGTTCATTAAGCCAAATGACCTAAGCAACATAAATCTTTTTTGTTTTACTAATCCAGATCATGAGTATAGTCATGAGTTAACAATAGAGTAAACTTCAAATTGTTACCTTCTTTCAGCCAAGAAACCTAATTGTCGTGAAGTTATTTATCTTTTTTTCCCATAGATATGTCAGATAACCCTAATTATTTCTATTTGGATATATCCAGTAACTCAGATTAGTCTTCTCTGTAGCCTGTGTAGAATAAAAAAATGGTAAAAAAAATGAGCAATGGTTGGACTAGTGCCACAGAGTCTCAGATTTGGTACTTGTTCCTTAGTGCTTATAATATTGCAGCTGTGGAATACTTAAAGTGTTTAGGGATTTCCCTTGTTGGAATTGTGGTCCTTGTCTTGCTGTTGTAGAAGTGAACTGTAACAATAGGTGGCTGGAAGCAGGTAAGTAAGAAATTACTGCTATTGCTACCCATCTTCTAAATGTCCTTATGTAGGCAGATATTAAAATTAGGTCCCTGTTCTAGTTATTAAGTATGCAAATCAGAAATTGTGCTTAATATTTGCCAAGTGCCGTTTAGCTAAACATGATTTATAGACGTGCATAAATAGTGGGGAAATGGTGAGTTTTTTTTTTTAAAGGAAAAAAACATGAGAAGATCAGTGATTGATGAATGAAAAAGTACAGGGTGGGATTGATTGGATGATTGAATATAAAAAGAAAAGTCCATAGATTATAGCAAAGTATGATCCGTTGGGTTTTTTTGGACCAGGTCTGTGATTTCATCAATGAAATCATGACCATTAGAAACTTATGTGAAATGACTGTAAAATCACATTGAATTATCCATCTAAACCTAACTTCTCATAAATTCATTACCTTGCATCAGTGAGCAAAACCTCCCTTTATTGTTATGTGGCATTTTCTGTGAGCTTATTAATATTATGATAGCCATTAATAGTGAAACAGGAACAAAGTGAGAACAAAAATTCCTAAGTTTTAGGGACAGCTAGGTGGCACAGTGGATTGAGTGCCAGGCCTGGAGTTGAGAAGACTCCTCTGGCCTCAGACACTGGCACAAGTCTCTTAACCCTCTTTTCCTCCTTTTCCTCATCTGTAAAATGAGCTGGAGAAGGAAATGACAAACCACTCCAACATGTTTGATAGGAAAACCCCACTTGGAGTCATGGAGAATAGGACACGACAGAAATGACTGAAAAACAACAACAAGCTTTAGGGAATAAGAGTTGATGGAGTAGATAGCAAGCCTCTGAGCCCACACAGGACACTAGAAGTGTCAGGGATCCCAAGGTGCTCGCTTTCTTTTCTGTACCGTTGCCAATTGCTAATGGTAGGGTTTGTCACTTTCAGAGATAATCTTGCAAATCTTTCTATGCTTTTTTATAATCACCTTCAGGCATTTGGCCTTTAATATTGCCTTTTCAGAAGGAATTCTTCTATAGAAGATAAGATTGAAAGATTTAGAGTGTGATTTTTAAAATGTGGGCTTCCATTCCAGAATCATTTACCCAGTAAATCTAAGCATCTGTTTGAAGGCAAAAGATAGACTTTAAAAAACCCAGAATATTTTTCCATTAATGAAGAAATCTCATACTTCCAAAGTTCTTTTCAGTTCAAGCTAAAATTTACCCTGAGAGATAAATAGCTGATCCTGAAACAGAACAATGGAAACTTAAAACTGGTTGTTGTTTTTAATTAAACTTTTTTTTGCAATTAATTAGCATTTATTTTTCTTTCCTACCCCTCTCTCTCTTTAGGGAAAATAAGAAAGTACAAAATCTTTGTAACATATATAGTCAAGCAAAACAAATTCCTATGTTGATGTGTCTCATTCTACAGATCTAGTCCATCACTTGTCTTTGAGGAAGTGGGTAGCATTCTTCTTCACTGGTTCTCTGGAATCATAGTTGATCATTGTGTTAATCAGAGTTTTTCACATTTGATCATTTTTACATTATTTGTTAAAATATAAATTGTTCTCAGATCTGCTTACTTCATTCTGCATTAGTTCATACATACCTTTCTGATTTCCCTTAAGCAGCAGTTCTCAACCTGTGGGTGGCGACCCCTTTGGGGGTCGAATGACTCTTTCACAAGGGTTGCCTAAGACCATGGGAAAACACACGTTTCCGATGGTCTTAGGAACCAAGACACCTCTCCTCTGTCTCCAGGTGAGTCCACCTACATGCAGATATGCCCACATACGAGTATTAAAGGGTTGTCCCATTAGGAAGGTTGAGAACCACTGCAAGCCAACTCCTTGTTATTTCTTATAATAGTATTCCATTATATTCTTGTGCTTTAATTTGTTCATCTGGTTCCTAATGGATGGATATCCTCCATGATCCAAGCTTCCAGAGAAAGCAAAACATAGTGCCATAATGGAAAGATATTTAAAATTTGAATGAAAAGGACAAAACCCATAAGCATGGAGTCAAAAAGAATTTTAAAAACATGTGCATGAGCATAAAAAGAATTTCACATTAGCAAAGGAAAATGAAGAGGTAGTAAGAAAAGATGGAGAAGGGAGAATTGGTGATTGCAAAAAAAAAACACCTACTCATTTTTGTCAAAGTGGAGGTTGTTTTTTTAAAAAATTAATAGGCTTGCCACATCAAAAAGGAGTTTTGTTAGTTAAGTTGTCGAAGTAGTTATCATGAAATAAGAGACATTTATGTTCCCATGCAACAGTACACCTAGGGATAGCTAGGTAACCCAGTAGATAAGAGTACCAGGCCTGGATTCAAGAAGGCTTATCTTCCTGAGTTTAAATCCGATTTTAGGCACTTATTAGCCGGGTGACTCTGGGCAAGTCACTTAATATTTGCCTCATTTCCTCATCAGTAAACTGGAGTTGGAGAAGGAAATGGCAAACCACTGCAGCATCTTTGCCAAGATGAGGTCATGAAGAGTTGGACATGACTGAGAAACGACTAAATAACAAACCAACAATACAATGTGAGAATAGAAAAAAAATCCAGTCTAACAGTGGTAACATTAAATTTGAATTCAATTCCCCTATAAAAGGAAAAAAGCCGTGGAGTGTATTTCAAAATATATACTTTACCTGGCTCTAGGAAATAAAGGTGAATATATAGGTCAAAATACTACTGGATTTGAAATCAAAGGACTCGATTTGAAATTTTAACTCTGCCTTTAATAAACCTGTGTGAAACAGCAAGCCATTTAACCTTTCTGGAACGCAGCCTTTGTTTTCATTTTAGGGGGCTCTATGAAGTAATCTCCAAGTGTAAACTTTGATCCGATTTAAAAGACATTTCTAAATTGTATCTTTGCAAGAACTAGCTCAAGGAAAACTAAAGTTGTAATAATTATCTAGTAATTAAATTCAGACTAGAATGTATTGGGAGACATAAGTAAAGTCATTTTAAACAATAGTAAAAAAAATTAAAATCAGTTTTTAATCATTGAGCAATAAATAACTATAAACTCCTTAGTTTTATAATAAGAAATAGGCCTGCGTCAATAAGACTTTTGTAGCACCATTTATGAGTGTGAAACGTGAAGTACAAGTAGAGTAAATTAGGTTTGAATGGATTAATGAGCAGCTGTGTATAGAAGATGGCCCAAAAGGCTTAGTGTAGTTACTGGATAATTTTGTTGAGGGAGGGGGACACAAATGCACATTCTTTTCAGGTACTCGACAAAGAATTCACAAACGATTAATTATATATGTGGGTACATAAAAGCATCAAGCAAATCTAGAGACCTAGAGGTTGTGTGTCTTTCATTCAAAGCCACAGGGCTACAGGTGCAAATTAGAAATAAGTTTTAAAATGATGGTTAAAATGTGTGTTTACATGACAGCTTTAGAAAACTATTAAGCATCTGCTACTGGATAAAGAATCACAGTATTTCAAGAGTTGGAAGAGACTTCATTGATATTTAGTCTCTAATCCATAAAGGAAAAAAGTGTTCCCCACAGAACTGTATCGGAATGTTCATCCAGCTTTTTCTTGACACCTTCCAAAGAAGGAAAATCATTTTCTGTCAAGACAGCCTGTTTCTCTTTTGGAAGAAATCATAGTCATGACTAGCATATTTAAATGGCAAAGAGAACACAAATACAGTATATCAGAATGTTTGAGATGTAGCCAAAGTAGTTCTTAGGAAAATTTATAGCACTGAATACCTGCATTCAAATTAGAGTAAAAAGAAGTGAGACCATAATTTGAAGAAATTAGAAAAGGAACAAATTATATTTGGAAATGAATGTGTTATAGAAACAAAAGACATTAATAAAAAAAGAACAAATTGGTAAATTGAAGGAAAGCATGAAAAAAGATACATACATAATTTTAAGATGAGAAATTAATAAAATGGAACAATTGAAATAAGCCAAGAGTTTTTTACTTAATGTTCAATAAAATTGATATAACAAAAAAAGAGAAAAATATAGTTACCAGAATTAAGCCTAGAGGGATAAAAACAGCAAAAGAGATTGAGAAAATGTTAGAATTGGACTATATGTTGTCCAAGTTGTCTGTCATTTTAATATTTTCAGCTACAAGCCTGCAATCCAAATACCATTTTAATTTAGTTTCTCACCAGTCTTTTCACTTCCCAAATTCTTTTCTGAAGTACTTCCCTTGAGGGGTGCTAGTGTGTTCCCAAGGGCTTTGATTTCTTATCCAAGACTTTGAAAACTTTGGGAATATTTTCCATACTTCTGGTAATACAGTATCATTTGTACCCCAGTGAATCACTAAAAGTGAGAGGTGAGTTGTAGTCGTTTTTGTGACAAATCTTGCTACATCCTCTCACATCTTGTATACTGCCCTTTAAAGACAATGCCTCTCTATCATTGTTATCAGCTTAACAGATAGCACCACTTAGCAGAGAGGTATCAACCACCATTACTTGTGTTTTCTCTATCTGAGTCTTATTAAATGATCTATAGACTGACAGCACAGGTTGTTATGTTTGGTAGGATAAGCAGCTGCTTTCTCTTCAGAGGACCCAGATTCCCCTTTGTCAGGAAGCCCCTCCATTCTATCTCTTTGTGCCAAGTGTTGTATGTGTTTTCTCTCTCCTTCTCTATGTTATGTTCTTCTACCCTCCAACCTTTGGGCACAGGTTGCTTCCTTTCTTCCCCTTCAACATAATCTCTTCCCTTTTTTAAAATAATAATTTCCCCTAATATCCTGTGGAGTAGAGAAGCCTTCCTTGAATCGCTTTACTCTTTTCTAGGAGGGAGAACAGTTTGCTCTTTGTACATAAGTAGCAGGTACTTGGTAATCAGAGAAATAAAAACAATTCCAAATTCCCTCTGTTCTCCATCCTTGCTAGAAATTAGACCCTTAGTCTTTTGTTTTGCTTGCTAGTATTTCCCTGAAGAACTGCTATGACAAATTACCCTTCTTGAAGAAATCAAGGAAGAACTGAATAATTGGATACTTCATTAAATACAGTTAGAATGCCAGTGCATTCAAATTAATGTATGGATTCAGTGCCATACCAACCTAAAGACCATTGGGGTACTTCATAGAACCAATTGGACATAGAAAAGACAAGCAGGCAAGACTGTTGCTCCCTCAGTTGGATAAAAGGGTATTTTAAATACCCTGCTAGAATTCAGATTATAAGGACTATCAAGTGCTATACCAAAATAGAAAAATAATTCAGTGGGATAAATTCAGAAATAATTCACGTTTGCATATGAATGAAAAAACAAGCAAAAATAGACAAATTCTAAGGAGACAATAAGAAAAGTGAAACAATCTCTCTCAAGAAATTTTTTTTAAATTTACTATATTTTATTTTCCCCCAATTACATGTTCAAACAAACTTTTTTTTTAAATTTTGAGTTCCAAATTTCTCCCCTTCCCTCTTCCCTCCTTTGTTCTTGAGATGGTAAGTAGTCGGATATGGGTTTTACATGTGTGGTCGTGTAAAACATTTTCATGTTAGTTATTTTGTAAAAGAAGACTTGAATAAAAGAAAAAGAATGAAAGCAAGAAAGTAAAATATAGCCTGCGTCAGTCTGTATTCAAACGATATCCCTTCTTTCTCTGGCAGTGGATAGTCTGCCTCATCATTAGTCCTTTGGGATTGTCTTGGATCATTGTATTGCTGAGAATAGCTAAGTTATTCGTAGTTCTTCATCATACAATATTGCTGTGACTGTGTACAGTGTTCTCCTGGTTCTGTTCATTTCAGTGTGCATCGGTTCATGTAAATCTTTCCAGGTTTTTCTGAAATCATCCTGCTTGTCATTTCTTATAACTCAATAATATTCCATCATAATTGTATACCACAGCTTGTTCAGCCATTCTCCAATTGATGGGCATCCCTTTGATTTCCAATTCTTAGCTACCATAAAAAGAGCTGCTATAAATATTTTTGCACAAATAGGTCCATTTCCCCTTTTTTTGATGTCTTTGAGATATAGACGTAAGCAGTGGTATTGCTGGATCAAAAGTGTGCAGTTTTATAGCCCTTTGGGCATAGTTTCATGAAACTTACTCTAATTGGGAGACAGAACACATATTGGAGGGTTCAGTTTTAGGGAACATGGTAAATCTTGATGATCCTTAGAGGGAAACAAAGATGTGGGCTAGAATTTGCAATGGAATAGATGATTAGATGGCATTATTTAGGGCACAGTAGAAGGGCAGCTGATAAGGCTTGACTTGGTGGTCCTTCATATTACTGTCCTTTAAGTTTTTAACTTAGACTGCTTTCTTTACATCAGTAGGGTAAATAGGGCAAGTCTTATTATCCCCTTCTTATATATGAAAAAGCCTAGATTTAGAGAAATGAAGTGATTTGCTGGGTTCACACAGCAACTATGTAGTAAATAGTAATCATTTATTAAGCACCTACTCTGTGCCAGGCACTGTGCTGAGCACTAGGGGTACAAAAGAAGCAAAAGACAGCCCCTGCCCTCCAGGAGCTCATAGTCTAATGGAGAAACAACAAACAAACAAATGTGTACAAGCCAGCTATGTACAGGATAAACAGGAAAAATTACAGAAGGCATTTGAATTAAGAGGGGTTGGGAATTTATCATGCAGTCTATCAAAGAGGAGATTTAAATCCTGAGTTTCTCACTCTAAGACCAATTCACTGTGTTACTTTTCAACCTAATATATTATCTATATATTATAATGAAATTCAACTGGGGCAATGAGGTACATATTATAGGATAAACAATTATTATTAATAAATTATATGTTTTGTAAAGAAAGTACTTCTCAGCTATGAAGAAAAGTTTTTTTAATCTGTCAAAGAAATGAAAGAGACTATTAGGAACACAAGTAGATGCATTCAGTTTTATTCCAAGTAAAAGGAATTATTAGTCACAAAGACGCTTGTGAGCCAAATAAAAAGAAATAACAAATTGAGAAACTTCAAGGAAGGGTAATATTACTGATAAAATCTTGACATCCAAACTCTTTAAAAAGCCTGATACAAACTTTGATACTGATTCCCCATCATCAAGGAAGAAAAACATGGTAAAAATCACCTGAAAAATTGTTTAACATCTGTAATAATCAAAGAAGTACAATTTGATGACACATTACCAAACACTCATTGCCTAAAATACAAAACTAAATGTTGGCAGGGCAGAGGGGGAAATATTGTTGAATTGCTAGTAGTATAAATTGATACATTTTTGCCAAAGAATAATCTGGCAATAAATAATAAGGATTAGAAAATTTTAATTCCCTTTCGTCTGTGATTCCCATTACTGAGCCCATACCTTAGGATGTTAATTTTAAAAAAAAATCTATCTTTAAATAAAGCTTAATAGCTGCTTTATTTGTAATAATAGTAAACTAAAAGCCTATATACTCAGTGGATGAGGAATAATTGAACAGATACTCATACATCCATATCAGGGGATGCTGTTATGCCATTTAAGATGACAAATAAAGGAAGTAATATTGGAAGAACGTATAAAATAATGCAAAGTGAAGGGAAAAGTATAATAGCATGTATATTGTCTACCAATATATATATGTATATAAACTGACAAATGAGAATGAAAGTCACTTAGTTTGTTGAAGTGTAAAACTTAAGTAGTTCTGATTATGTGGTATATGGGGATTTTGATATTTTTTTCTTGTTGAGATTAAGTGTATCGTTTAAAAAATCAAGTTTGGGTTCATTTTGGGTGAGAGTGTAATTTAAACTTTGACCTCATGTGTATCTTTAAATTGAAAAAAAATATCACATGTAAAAATAATTCATGTTATATGTAGATTCAAATACAAATTTTAGGAGTTTTATTCATTTTGGTACTCAGTTGAATTGTTTTAAAAATGGAAATAGCTGGTATACTGAAATTTTTTTGTTTGTTTCAGAAAAGAGCTGCTTTTAAAGACATTCCACCCATTCTGAAAGGGTGAAAGTAAGTACTGTTCACCATGCCTGCTGTGGCTTCGGTACCTAAAGAGCTCTACCTTGGTTCCTCATTGAAAGAACTTAACAAGAAGACAGAAGTTAAAGGAGAAAAAATAAGTACTAAGAGGTATATATATTTTCAACATATTTTAAAATTTTATATGATATTAATTCATCTAAAGTGAATTGACTTTTCCATATTGTTAAGGATATATACCTCACCTAAAATCAGTTTGAATCAGACATCACATAAATAGAATAAGATCTTAAAGAGGTTGTGATTTAATATTCGGCATTTGACTTCCTGCTCCCACACGACTGTCTCCACGTATCTGAAAGGCTTTCCATCTAAAAGAGGGAAGTGTGGAAGCATCAGAAAGTTAGGTTTCAGTTCATCATAAAGGAGAATTTCCCAGCAACTAGAGTTGTCCAGAAATTGAATAAATTACCTTGAAAAATATCTTCCTATGGCTTCAGATATTCAGGTGGAAATATTGGACTCTTTGTCAGATATTATAATTTAGAGGATTGCTTTTTAGAGAGGGAGTTTAACTACCATGCACTTTAAAGTTTCCTCCAATTTTATGATTCTGTGACTTTTTCCTATTAAGAGTTCTTTGAATACTCAAAATAAAGTGAAACAATTATTCTGATAGTTACGTAGCCCGTATGTGTCAAAAGAAGCACTTGAACCCATATAATCTTGACCTTCTCCACTCTGCCACACCACCAAGAGCAGTTTGTGGGAGAAACTGAAGCACAGTTTATCTCCTTGTCAGATTCAGCAAATGCCATTTTGATGATCAATCCTTTAAAGAAATCAGAAGTTGTCAGTTAAATTAATATGCCTTTGGCTAAGAGAGAAAAAAATTATGGACTAGACAAGCAGAAGCATCAGACAAAATGGAAGCATATTAAACCATCACAGATATATGGACTGTTGAAAAGTTTTTTTAAAGGTCAGCCTAGGTACAGTTAAATGTGTTCCTTTATTGATGGATGCAATAAGCTATATCTCATACTTTTTGGTTAGTGCCTGAAATTTTGCTGTTAGAAATATATTCCTTTAGCTTAAGGTTTTGATTCCTGTTAAATGCACATATATGAAGAAATAACACCATAAGCCATCATTAACCAATTATAATATAGTGTCAATGAGTTATAGATAATTTGTTCAAAGGTTTTAAAGAGGGGAGAAAGGAAGCTCTTAAGGCTACTTTGCAGTTGAGGTGAGGGTAGAGAGGAGAAATCAAGGTGTGAAGAGAGATAGTAAGGGAAGCTCTGGGCACCAACCCCAAACTCACAGTTTTGTCTGGAGCCATTTATAGAATTTTACATGTATGTATATATACACTATGTATGTAATATTTACATGAGAAGCAACATTGTATTGCAGAAAAACACATGATTTAGAGTCATTAACACAGGGTTCAAATTTCAGTTCTGTTACCTGTCTGACTTTGGGTAGGTCATTTTCCTCTTTAAAATGAAGGTATTAGATTATATGACCTAAAATCTCTTCTTGTAGAATCTTATTATCTTATATATTTAAAGGTACTATAATAGATTTATGTCACATTTGTGTCAGGTGTTAATATTAACGAATATAAAGCTCCTACTGCACAGATTGCATTGTATTAGTCATAAAAATTATGTCATTACTTGTAATAACTCATTTACCTATAATATATGTGCAAACCTTCACTTACAAAGGAAAAAGAATTTTCTAATAAGGCCTTAGCACACGTGCTAAAGTGGGTTTGTTAGTTATCAGAAAAGCAACATTTAAAAATTTTTTTGAAGGTGGAGATTGAAGGGTATAGAATAAGGATTGCTTTGTTTGCTTTTATGATGGCTTCTCTTCCACATAGATTTAGAAGGAAATAGTCTATCTGCTAACTTGTAGAGTGAGAATTCTTAGGACTCAACTTTTAAAATTTCATTTTCTCTTTTTTTAAGCTTATTGATACTACCATGTATATTCTCAGTAATACCTTTTTGGAAAGTAGCTTGAATTTACCCATGCATTTTAGTATAAGAGTATCTCGAAGAGTATTACCCAGCATCCATGTAGTGCCACTTGGCCTGATAGTCATGGGGATTCTTCAGGCTTTTCTGCCGCCCCTGTACTTGTTATGGCTCAGTTTTTGCCCTCTCTGTGTAGAGGGAAAGAAGGAAAAAGGGATTGAAGAAAGATACACCTAATTATCTGTATAGCATATGCATGGCCCAGCAAATTCTCTATCAAAATGTGCTCTGCGCTTTCTTTGAGCATTCCTGGAGGGTTTTTGAGACCCTTCTGTAGTAACTAGGCATTGATTTGCCTCATACTGTGGTAACATATTGCCTTTGTCTCTTTAAAAAAAAATTCTTGAAAGTTTAAACAAAAATCATTTGGCTCTTAAATTGGGGTAAGTGATTAGGTATGAGCAACTTGAAGTACTGACCTAGCATGTATTAAATATAAGACTAGGGTAGTAATAACAAGTCTATTCTAATGTAATAAGACTTTAATTTAGATGGATGGGTCCTTATCCATATTTGAATTACAGACTAAAAGAGAGATATTTTTATTACCTTCAGAGGCAAATAGTAATAGGACAAAAAACTAATAACGTATTACCAGGTAGAAGCCATAGGTTTTTCTTAGACTTGGAGTCTGAAATTCAGCAGTATGCTTCATATACACGTGTGCTACTAGATAACAAGTATTTTAAAGTGACTTAAAAAAAAAAGTTGACTGAACATTCATCCTGTAATAGCTTGTACTCTTAATTTAATTAGTAAAATTTACTCTTTCATAGTTAGCAGGTATATCCTGCCTCATGTTGATTGCATATAAAGTAGGACCTGAGGCAAAACAGTGTTCCATTTGGCAGGCCACATGATTTGCATTTTGGATAATTGGTTAAATAATATTATAGAGTGATTTCATGATATGAAGATGGGGTTTGTTTATGATGTACTAATAATGCCAAAGTTGGCTGAAGTCCCTTCTAATGAATTCCATGAAAAACCATGATTGTTTAATATTAATGACATTTTGTTGAAATGAATTACATTTTTAGAAATCACTTCCTTAACTCAGTATGTAGAAGCTTTAAGATAGAGCTTAGCTATGCCACCCTTTAGAAAATTAATCAGCTCAAAAAAAAACGATTCCTACCCAATAAAGAGCAAGATGTCATGTACTACTTTCCTGCCACTCCCCATTCCCCTATACTCACATAGTTCCTTTTTCTTAATTTCTGGATCATATGTCTTAATGATAAGGATAGATTTTGTTTAGTAGTTTTGGTGATTAAAAGTGGGCAACAGTAAGAACTGAAGGGTACTTTTACTTAAGGAATTTTTACTCTCTTTTCTTTCATGCAGAAATTGTATATAATCAAATTTTTATTATAGAATGTGACCCTTCCCAAAGATAGGGATTAGAGGAAGTATTTCTAGAGAATGATTCATTGTATAGAATTTGTTTTTAATCAAATTAAACATTCTCTCATGAAATATTTTCTAGAATGTGGAAATAATTTTGTTTTCATTAAATAAACATTATTATTTATAGCAGAATTGTACCTGTAATGGAAAGTTAAGTTTCTGTCTACCCTATGTTCAGATTTTAAGTTCTAAACTAGTAGATCCCCAAACAATGAGGTTTTTCTGTATTAAGATAACTGAATTTGGCAGCTAGGTAGCACAGTGAATAGAGCACCACCCCTGGAGTCGGGAGGACCTGAGTTCAAATGTGGCCTCGGACACGTAATACTTACTGGCTGTGTGTCCTTGGGCAACTCACTTAACCCCAATTGCCCTGCCTTCCCCCCTCCAAAAAAAGCAAAAGAAAAAAAGATATCTGAATTTCACTTCCCAGTTGTTTTAATGCCACAGGTAATGTCAGCTTAATTATTTATTTTCCAATTCAAGTTACGTGCAGAGTGCCCTGAAGATCTTCAGGACAGCAGAAGAATGCAGATTGGACCGTGATGAGGAAAAAGCCTATGTACTGTATATGAAATATGTAGCTGTTTATAATCTTATCAAAAAAAGACCTGATTTCAAACAACAGCAGGTATGTTCTTGGTTTTTTTCTTTTCCATTTTCTTTGGCCATCAGTTTTTATAAATAGGGGCTATCAGATGCCTATAAGTGGTAATTAATTTTTGAGCACATGTGCAATATCAGATTTCAGAACTCATAGCATCAACTCAGTGAACATAAATTCAGTAAAAATGTAGGATGGGAGAAGGCAGTTTACATGCCAGTTTAATTTCATTATTTGCAAAAGTGTTGCTTTGGTTTAAGCCAAGTTGATAATAGGCTGCAGACTTTTTCATCTTTTGTTACTACTTTACTGAAATTGTACTAGGTTTTATGAGAGGAATTCAATTGTTTTCTCATCAAATAAGTGAGAATATAATAAAAGTGTGTGTCACTGCTTTCATGAAATCCAGATTTAATCACAGGGGAATCAGATATTTGTCGTTGCTCATACATACTGTGTACTAGCCATTCTAAAGATAAATTTACTAAATTACTAAACTATTTCTGATTGTTTTTGTTGGACAGAGTATATGCTTTGCATCTAACACAGTGTCTGGCACGTAGGTGCTTAATAAATGTGTGTTGATTGATTGATTTAGTGGGTTTCTTCTATGGGGCAGGGACTATTTCTCTGTTATTTTGAGAATGTAGATAAATAAGAAAACTAGACTAAATGAAGTCATACAGAAGTACTCTTTTGAGCTTAAATTGGATTGGTCAATTGAAAATAAGAAGAAAACAACAGAGAACAAACTAAAGAAATAGTAAGCATGTTGGGGAAACCTTATAGGTCATTAGAGATTATTACACCAGCTGAGAAGAAGGTTTGCTATTGTCTGTTTAGAAGATTGTTTATGGGTTACCCATTTTGCTAGAGATGCCCTTTGGAAAAAGTTAGCATTTGGGTCAGCTAGGTGGAGCAATGAATAGAGCACAGGCCCTGAAGTTAGGAGGACCGAGTTCAAATATGGCCTCAGACACTTGACACAGTTACTAGCTGTGTGACCTTGGGCAAGTCACTAAACCCCAATTGCCTTGCCTTCCTCCCTCCCAAAGAAAAGAAAAAAACTAGTAATGGCTTTCAATATTGAGATGATTATATTCTCTGTGTGTAACATCTAGTTGTTTTAGTTAAAAAGACTTAGAAAAATAACAACTTTTCTTTCTCCAAATATCTTTGTCTGCATAGAACATTGAAATCATGTGATTGATTTTGATTGTTCATTAAGGTAACTATTTTGAATATTATTTCAGGGCTATGACTCTTTTAGATTTTTCTTTTAGATTAAAATTATCTCAAATTCATACTACTGTAAACTAAATATTACACTAAATTAGTGCTTACTTATATGCAGATGGTCCAAGTAGCCTTGCTTTAGGAGAACTATTTCAATGCACATTTGCAGATGGGTAGAAGAGATCTTCCCAAATTCAAACTGGTTTTTGTAGTCTCCATATTAATGGTTTTATAATATATTAATATGAAATTGACTTAACAAGAAAAGGTTTGTTTCTATAAGTATTTGCTTCCTTCCCCCTTCCGTTTTTTGAAAGACGATTTGGGGTATTTATTATGTTTCTGGTTTTGTCTCTCCTGGGAGACTGGAGAACTGGAAAGGTAGTATGGTGTAAGATTGCTAGATTGGAATCTGAAATTTGGTTTTGAGTCCTTGTTCTGAAACTGTCTTGTGTGATCCTGGGCAAGTCACTTTACTTCTGAGGAACTGAGCATCGGTTCCTTCATCTATAACATTGAGATGATATAGTGCCTATCACATGGTAATAATTGTGGTGAGATAAGGGCTTTGTAAACTTGAAAGCACTTATTACCATGACTTTATGAGTAGGCTGCTCAATCCTATTCCCAACAAAATCCTTTTGTCTTGTTTTCATTTGCTCTTCCCAGAGTACTTCTCTTTCTTTCCCCCAAGCACAGTTTTCCTAGTACTCTTTGTTAGGACACATATTGGCATAATAAAAATATATACCTCTTTGTACCTTTGTGTTGTTTTTTTTTCTTTAAAATAGAGAATGGGAATATGATCTGATCTGTCCAGTAACACACATAAACTATGTAACTGTTTTCATGGAGGATAAGGTTTGGCTGAAGTGTCAATTTTGGCTACTGGAGAGGAAGGAACAGAGTATAAGTTATGTTTTTATAAACTGATGAAGTATTTATGCCATCCACATTTTTAAAAAAATTACTGGCATTTGTCTTACATTTTGTGAAAAAAAAACATTTGTGTGTATATGAAATAGAAATCTCAGATTAATAACATTTTGATTATATGTATGATTTTTTTAAAAAATCTTATAGCATTCTCAATATCCCAGAATGAAATGGGCATATTCAGATCTTAAAATTTTTGGTGGACAGGTCAGAGAACTTATTTGGAGTAGGAAGATTGTTAGGAGAATGGTGCAGACTTTTAGTCTGAATAGGAATTGAGAATATTGGTAAGGCATGTATTAATGCTAGTACTTCTCTTTTGAAAAATTTATTAAAAATTTGAAGATATTTTAAAACCTTTACCAAAATGAACAAGCAGTTTAAAAATTCCTTGTTAAATAAGAACACTATTTGAAAACTAGTTTAAAATTGGAGTTATGTTCTCTGTTACAAATTTGCAACTGGCATGCCCATGTATAGAAGGAAAAAAATTTTCTCATCCAGTCTAAACTGAATGTTTTCACACATAGGTTTTCTCATTTGCAAATAGGTGCCTTTCTAAATATGGACTATATGTATCAACAAATTTATTTTTCTTGAATCCTTACTTTAATCAAATAAATCAGTAGTTTTCACAACTGTATATTGCTATAGAAATCTTTCACTGAAAAGAATTTTTATGTTAATTTTCCTTCATGAAACATTGAACTTTGGATCAATGAACACATTTTTTTTTGCCACTTTTAGCTCAGGATCCCATATGCCATATAACCTTTGAGAAAAGAGGGATCAAATATGATTTATTCTTAGGGCAGATCCCTAAGATCTCTGAGTATAAAACAATTAAATATTGTCTCCAGGATGCTTCTTTTTAATTTAGGAAGATTACCTGACAAGCAGTTGAGAATGGTTATTTCCTGAATTCTAAGCATCTGATTAAATTATCCAACAAGGTTTTATTGTGTGCCTGTCATTCATTTAAGAAGTATTTATTAAGTGACTGTGTCAGGCTATTATGTACCCATTATGAACAAAAGCCTTGTACTCTTTGCAGTTATATTGAGAAGCTATAACAGATGAAACATTTTGGTCACGTCCAGCCCTTTAGTACTCTTATAAAGTTATCCTTAGCCACTCAGGTTCTAATAAACATCCTATTCTGATAATTTTTAGTGCCTTTGTGTTCATTACTACATTAAGAAAACGGGGGTCAACCACTTTTTATTCTTTTAGGCAAATACAACAATTAATTATTTTGGGGAAATATTTGTGATTAGAAAATTCATACAGGTCCAAAGTTTGCTTCTTTTTAATGCTAAAATGTTTTTCCTCCTGTCAGGAAATAGATATAAAATGGTGATGGAGACACACCTGTCACTCTTTTAAAACAAAATATGCTTTGTAACTACACACGAACTGCTTTTCTAAGCCTCAGAATAGAGGTAGGAGGGAAGAGTGACTATAAAATGTGACTATAAAACAGTACTTGTTTACTCATAATAAAAAAATATAATTCGTAGCATTCTTACACATAATGTAAAAAAATACTAAAAAGAGAGGTGATTAATAGCGTTCTCACGGATAATACATGCAAAGTTCTAAAAAGGAGTCTTACAAACAAAAAAGGTTTAGTATTCATTAATCAATATTTTAACCATAGGGCGAGATGAAGGAGTTATCTTTGGAACGTACTTTAGATTAAATGTTTTAAGTTTGAGTTAATGTAGTTTATACATTAAGAAAATATCTTTTTCATTTAGTCATAAGGACTGTGATTGTAGCGTTGTTGTTCGTTTTTTCATTATTATATTGCTTGTAGACTATTCTCTTCTGGGGGATCATGGGCCAGGACTAACATTATGGAGTGGTTTTCTTATAATTTTAGGATTACTTTCATTCAATGCTTGGACCTTCGAACATCAAAAAAGCTATTGAAGAAGCTGAAAGACTCTCTGAAAGCCTTAAACTCAGGTATATATATTATGAAATCTATAAAATAGTGCAACTGAAATGGATGGAAATAATATTTAGAATTTATCTCATTTATCTTTTTTTAAAAAAAATTTTAATCTCATCTATTTTTAACCTTAAATATAATGTCATTTAGAAGTAATTTATGAACTACAGAAATTCAGATCTGTACTTAACATTTATCCTGCTATGTTCTAATATTTCCGATGCTGTCATTTAAGGATCTTTACTGAAATTAAACCATGTTGTAATTGAAAAATGGTGGGTTGTAAGATTAACCCAAATTGTTGTTGGTTGTATTTACTGTATTGTTTTGCCAAATTTAGGTGGCTTAGCCCCTTCTTAGCAAGAATAACTAGCGAAAAATAGGAAACTACCTAAATTTGTCTTCTCCCCCACTCTACCTCCCCAGCTTAATCTGTGTCACTCACCCTGTGTGTAAAAATTTCTCATTAGTTCCTGCCCTGCTCAGAAACCTTTGGTGATCCCCTATAGCCTCTGAGTTAAAATACAAACTGGTTAGTCTGGCATTCAAGGTTCTCCCTAATCTGGTTCTAGCCTTAGAGGGAAGCAGGATATGGAGTGTTGGAACTGACGTTAGAAAGACCTGAATTCAGGTATTTAGTAGCTTTCTGACCCTAGGCAGGTCAACTTAACCTCTCTTGGCTCTGTTCCTCATCAGAAGATATGGAGGCTGGATTTGATGGCCTTTGAGGTACCTTGCAGCTCTAAATCTATGTATCTATTATCCTTATTTCCTTTTACTGTCCATCATCAACTCTGCATTCTACTCAGGCTGGATTATTTCTTTTCCTGCCTCATGCCTTTGCACAAGTGGCCCCTCAAGCCAGGAACCTGCTCACTCCTAACCTCTAGCATTTAGAAATCCATGGGGAGGGGGGTAGAGAAGTGAGGGGTACAGTGAGGTCTTTAAAATCCACTGAAAATATTTTGGCCCTTCCTTCATACTAGAGAAGTCTGAATTTTTTCTTTTATGGGGTGTTTAGAGTAACTTACTGTAAAATTTGGGTTTAGTATTTGGTCATAGACTGTATGGTATTAAAAGATAAAATAGGTTGATACTATGTAATACTGTACATATTTTATGCATTTGAGTTTCTAAACTTTTTCTGTGTTGTCTGCTAAACTTTGCATGTCATCTGTACCTTCCACAGAACTCCCCAAAAAATTCCCATTTAATTTCTTATGCTAACCTGCAATATATTAAAACTGATGGGGAAAGTCATGCTGTAGAAGAGGTAACCCTGTTTTGTTTCACATTAGTGTCTTACACATAGTAGACACTTAAATGTTTGGATTAAATGTATATGTAACTGTAGCATGGCTTTATTGTTAGCCGTATGGTTTTTTCAAAATAAAGGGATGTAAAGCTTTATAAAACAGAAAGTGTTAGTATGTGAATAAAGATAAGTTTACTGAAACATAAAATAATTTGCTTTTTCAGATAAAAAATTGAGGGGATGTTTTTGTTTCACAATACAGATTGAACTCAGATTTTATACTTTTTAAGTTTCTGAGAGGTTTTCTGTAAAGTGAATACTCAGATAATGACTCATTTTCCCATTGACTTTTAATTCTAAATATGAAAAAAGCAAAACAGAACTGTGAACTCACTTAACAATTCTAACATTTACTTCAAGGAGTATCCTGCTTTTGTAGGGGCATTGTTTAATAAATATGTTTAATTCTTTCACACAGCAAGCAACATATTGTCATCTTGCACCAAAAATACACTGGATTTGTGTGTGGCCTTAAAAGAATTATGTACATAGTGCAGTATGATGGCATAGTAAATCCCATCACATTGAGAGTTCTTGCTGACTAGTACTGAAAGTTTAAGCAGCCATCTACCTACGTAGCACTTTGCTGAGGAGTATGAAAGAAATTGAATATGTCTCCTGCCTGTTAGGGTCTTTACATATAAATTTGTTTTATTAAATTTTATGGACTCATTGACTATTTCCGAGTTGGCCAGTATTTTTGATTAATACAACATGTATCTCACTTAAGAAGATTCTTTTCTATTCCTTGGGGACAGTTAGATAGCAGTTTCCCTCCCTTGTCCTCCTCTTCTACTGCTGTATTCTGAAGGGTTCTTGGCTTTTTTTGTGTCATGGACCCCTCTGGTGAACTGGACCCCTTTGCAGAATGTTTTAAATGAATAAAATAAAATCTTAGGATTATAAAAGAAACCTGTCATTGAAGTACAGTTATCAAAGTATTCAAAATAAGGTCAGAGACCCCTAGGCCAGGTATGAACCTTGCTCTAGAGCTTTACTTTTGGTTCCTTTCTTTTCTGTCTGGGTGCTTGTGGCAGGGCTTCTTTCATGTTTATTGTATATGAATATCTTTACTGAGCTCTTTGTCTTTCAGAGCTTTTGAGGTTTTTTTTTTTTTTATCTAGAGTTGTCCTGGGGCATCCTAGTATGTAATTAGCATCCTCTAGTAGGATGAAGAAAAGAGGCTTTGAAAATTACCTGGAATTTATAGTTTCACCCTTTTTTCTTTGAGAGGAATGGAGAAAGAAAGAACTTCTCTTCTTCCGCATTTTAGCTTAGAGTGTGCTAAGTTTCACTAGAAAAGAGGCAGCTGGTTCTTACTCTTACTTTACCTCAGCTAAAACTTTATCCACAATTTCTGTTTTGTAGCTTGGCTGAGGGCCAAGTTTTTTTCTCATGAGGTGTAATGATATACCCTTCCTAGATGATGAGTTTGGGGATGTCTCATTTATGGTTTTTTTGAATGTTGACTAAAGGTCCAGAATGATAATGGAACCTTTAGGCATTGTCTACTCTTTCTTTAGTTGCAAAGTCCTAAAATTTTATCCTTCCCTTTCCCCCTCCCCCCTTTTTTACCCTGTGCTTGAGGGAATGAAATTTTGTGTCTCTTTGGGAAAAAGGAAGGTAATTCAACCATTTTGTTTTCTTTTGCCCCATTAGATAGTAAAGAAAGTATATGCTCTTTCCGGGTTAAATTAGTTCAGATTGTGAGAAATGACTCACAGTGAAGTTTCCTCATTTCTTTTAACTCCCTGTTACATTCCTATCTCTTCATACTTTGTAGACGAATTCAGTCTTGAGAGTAACTCATGATTTCCCGGAAATGAGGTAATTTGAAAGAAAATCATACTAGTCTGCTTCTGATTGGACACTTCCAAATTTGGGGAAAGGAAATACATAAGGAACGATTGAAACTGCTTTGCGCCCATTAGAAGGATTGTGAGCTTGCCTCACCAGCCAATGGTGAGGTAGGACAGGTATTAGAGGTGGAGCTAAGATCAGGACAAGAGAAGCCCTTGAGCTTCCACACATTTCACTCCCTGGCAGACACCATTTGAGTGACAGGGGTAGTGCCTTTTCTCATGAGAAAGAATAAAGACCTTTTCTGATCTCAGACCCAAACTCCAAACTCTTTTCGACTCACACAAGATGAACTGTGAACTGAGAGAAGTAGCATGTCCTAGTGGATAGAAGGTCAGCCTTGGAGTACAGAGCTCAGAGAACTGGAAGGAACTTCAGATTCCATTTAATTTAACTCCTTCCTTTTATAGATGAGGGAATTGAGGCTCAGTCAGATTAAATGAGACCTAAAGTCAGGAAAGTAGTGTCAGAGGTGGTTGTTGAACCCAGACTCCTGACTCCAGAGCCTGTGTTCACTCTACTCTACCATGCTAGAGACCATCTAAGTTGTTGATAAAATCAGTTTTAAGTATCTTCGCAAATAATCCTTTGGCATAATTTAATAAAGAGTGAAAATACAAAGGAATTCTAGTTTAGTGACTTATTAAGAAACAGATTTCACTGTGCTATGCCTGGGGTTGTTTTTTGTATTTTTTTCTGGTCCTGCAAAGTTTCTTCTTGGAGAAAGAACTTGTTGCAATTTTAGAGCAGCCCACGGAGTTTCTTGTCTGTAGCTTTAGTCTCCTTTGTAGTTGCCCCTTCTTCATGAAACGCTTCAGCTTTTTCTTCCACCTGTTTATCTTCTCAATAGAATTAAGTATGATATTTTACAAGCCCTCTCAAGAGTTTACTTCATCGAGAAATTCTCTCTAACATAAAGAATCCTGTGCTCCGTAGAGCACTAATAGTGAAAGGCAGGATTCCATTTCAGGAATAACTGCATTATTTTTGCTCTGGAATTAAACAGGAAAGTGAATATACTATTCATGGCAGAGGACAGGTTGTTTAAACTTTGAGATGCAAACTGGAGTGTAACTTTGAAATTTGTTTACAAAATTCCCGAGAATCCATTTCTTGCAAGGTATACCCCATGCCATTAAGAATGGTCTTTGGACACTAGGAAGGAAGAAAAGAAACAAGGATTTATTAAGTACCTACTGTGTGTCCAGTAGTATGCCAGGTGCTTTCCAAATATTATCTGTTTCATTCTGTCTTCACAAGGACTCTGTTATGCAGATGCTGTTAACCCCATTTTGTAGTTGACGAAACTGAAGCAGCTAGAGATATAGTGACTTGGGTAAGGTCACATGACTAGTAACTGTCTGAGGTGGGATTTGAGCTCAAGTCTTTCTGACTCCAAGCACAATACTCTATCCACTGTAATACCCAGATGTCCTGGGGGAAATTTTGCCCCCCAACAAAAATAGAAAAAAGGGTTGGAGGATCTGAGGAGAGAGAAAGAGAGAACAGCCATCACTGACATGCTAAAAATCTTTGCGTGGGATTTTTATTGATGCAGAAGAAAAAGAAACATGGAACAAGAAAACGACTTATAAAAGTAAAAATGTGAAGAATAGATAAGAAATCAAAGTGACGTAAAACACACTGTGCTGCGAATCCCGTTACGCACACAGCTGCGAAGCGCGGCCTCCGGAACTGCATTCGGCACAGTTATTTTACCCCTTGACTTTTGTTAGTGTGTTCATTTTTTGGTAATTTTTCCATGAGATCTTGTTTATTTAAAGATTATGAGAAATACCAATATTTTTAAAAAATAATTTTTGGGTAAAATATATATAGGCCATTTAATCTTTTATAAATAAAATAAGAATAATTCGTTTTAATATATATCTATATATATCTATATCTTTTTTCACCATAAATTAGAATTGTATTCCAAGTTCAGTATACCAAAGCCCATTACAAAATGTTCTTTAAAAAGTAAAGAATGGCATAAGTAACTGGAGAGATAAAAAAGTGTTCATGGGTAAGATGTGCCAACATAATAAAAATGACAAACCTGCTGAAATTAACTTACAGACTTTGTGTTATACCAGTCAGACTTCCAAGGACATATGTACAGAGCTAGACAAAATGGGAACAGAATTTATTTGGTGGAACAAAAGGTCTAGAAAGTCTAGAAAAAGGGAAAAAAGAAAGGAGGAGAAATGAAGCAGCACTAGCACTTCCATACCTCAGATAGGTGAATCACTTATTAAGTTCTTACTAGGAAATATGCTAAGCAGATAATATTAGGGTGGCTAGGTGGCGAAGTGAATAGAACACAGGCCCTGGAGTCAGGGGGACCTGAGTTCAAATCCAACCTCAGACACCTAACACTTACTGGCTGTGTGATCTTGGGCAAGTCACTTAACCCAATTGTCCTGCCTTTTCCCCTCACCCCCCCCCCCAAAAAAAACCCAGATATTAATAAATAAACATAAAAAAACTATTTGGTACTGATTAAAAAACAGAAAGTAGAACAGTGGAATAGAAAGAAAGGAGAACTAATAAATAATATAACTCAGAAACCCAATATTCAGTAAACCTGAAAGCATAAATTACCTGAGGAAAAATCTCCCTCTTTGATAAGAATTTATGGGAAAACTGGAAAGCAGTCTCACAGATAAATACTAGATTTTGGCCAGTACGTTGCACCACATCACTACAGTACATTCAGAATGGATGCATGACCTGAATATAGATAAAAACCATGCCATAAATAATTAGATAAGAACCATGTCTTTCTAAAATGGTGCATATGACCAAATCTCTGGAGCAGTTACCGTGTCTTTTGTATCTTTCTATTCACTCTTCAGTAATTACTGACTAAAGTTTTTCCATAGTGTGTGCTTCATTTGTTTGTGATTGTTTCACGTATGGGTAGCCAACCTATGGCATAGTTGGTAGGTAGTTGATGGTATTAATGCCATCTATGAAATTTATTTTTTTCTTGCCCCGTTCACTTTTCCTTTACTAATTTTTCTTGCACATTTGCCCATGTTTAGTCATAGGCATTGGCTGGCTCTACAGCGGGCACTCAGAACTAAAAAGATGGGATGGAAGCCCTCTGATAACACATTATCCCATTTGATTATAATAGACAATATTTAAAAAGTTTAAGTAAAGAACGGATTCAAATTCCTTGACTATAGAATTATAAAAAGCTGCTATGCCTTCCATTAGCTAATGTTACATAAATGTGGGTTGTCATAATTACTGTTGCATATCATTTAATTTCCAGTGACCCAGGAATAACTCCCCAAATGGGGAGTTCTTTATAATCCTTTCTCTCTGAATAACTACAACAAACACTAACACAAAACCAAACCCCAAAGAACCACACACCTCAATGGGGAAACTCTGTAGGAAAAGAGCAAGAAGAGGCTTAACTAGTTTCCACTGGGAAAGCTCTGTCCGGTTCCCACCCCCCCACACCCGTAGTTGGGAAATTGTAATTCAGTCTCTATCTCTCTTCCCTCTAAGAAAAGTTTGAGGGCTTGGAACAATGTTGTCCAAAAGTGCGTAGGATTTAAACTCGAGAAAGAGGATGCAGGCCACATCTTTTTTCAGGCACACTATACATTTTTAAATACAGTGATTATGCAGTGCAGTGGGTCATTTGGTTTCTCTTTTCAACTAGATATGAGGAAGCTGAAGTTCGGAAAAAACTTGAGGAAAAGGACAGAAGAGAGGAACAGCAGCTGCAGCAGAAGAGGGAAGCGGAACAAGAGGATGGAAGAGTCTCGGCCAAGAGCTCTTCAGAAAATGTGTTCGATTCCAGAGACAAAACCAAAAAGGTATCGAGGGGGAAAGGTGGAATCAGCGACTTCCAAGGTCCCGTCCAGCCCTCGACTTTGACTTTGTGATTCTAGCCAGAACTTCTGGTAAAGGACAAGGATGGAATCTGTGTGCCAGAGGAGTGCAGTGCCTGGGCTTTTTGTTTGTTTCTAAATAGTTCATTGTTCCTTAAGCCGTGTATTTTTGTGGTAACATTTTAAAGATCATATGTTTGGGAAGATATTTAGCTAATTGAACGATTGATAACTTTGTCATTGAGAGTCCTCCCGCTATGCAGATTGTAACTCATCTCGGCTTTAGGAGATAGCTGCTGTTAGTCACTGCAGCCAAAAATCAGTTACATCAAATTGAACTTAACGATAATACTCTCAACTTAGACTGGGCTACAAATGAGGCTTAGTTCATTGCAGGCCTTTATTTGAATGAAGCCTTTTCAGTTTGGTGTGACCTGTCATAATGTGGCATTGAAGCAAAACTTTGGATCAGGATATTTGTAGAAACTGAGTTAGATACTGTAGCTTCAACTAAGTTATGATGTTGCTACTTTGTTTTAATTCTAACAAACAAAATAGGAAATTTTGTTACTTGTTTATTTGTTAAATCAGAGTAGTGGAAAGATCATTGTCAGAGCTGTAGTTCTAGCCTTGTCACTGTAGCTTTGAGAACCTTGACAAGTTACTTAAGCCTAACCTTGGTGCTGCTTCCAGAGCTGCCTCCATACCCAGCCACTGTCACCTCTAAATGCCCTGCTGTTGTCCAGTCTTGGAGAGTGAAATGGGTTTAAGGTTTGGTCTTTGAAGGAAGGAAGAAAAGAAGGGAGGGAGGGAGAGAGTGAGTGGTTGGGATATAAATAGAAACAAGATCGTTCCTGCCCTCAAGGAACTGTTGGGGAAGACAGCACATATGGGGGAAATGGCAGCCAAAGAGAGGAGTATTTCTCACAGGGAAGTCTGCGTGAATGGTGATTGGCATTATAAGGCCTTTCACGTGCCTTTACCAGGAATGGTAAAGTGGATGTACTTAGTGTTCTTAGAGCTCAAGGTGAAAGTGAGGAGAAAAGAGTTGATACTCCCAAGTAAGCAGCAAGGTGTTCGAGGAGGCCAGGAAGATGATGCAGATTTTCTTTTTTTTTTTCCCTTAAGTAGAAAATTATATTTTTATTCAACAATAATTATTCAGTAGTTTGAAAAATCAAAATCAAGAAAAAGTCATGTGATTATTTTAAATTACATTAAATTATGCCTAATTGGAACTGTGCTTTGCCTTTCAAAATTTTTTTGTTCATGATTTTTTTTTAGTTTTTTATGATTTCTCAAACAAAATGAAATGAATAACAAGTGTTGGAGTAGACTGTAAAGAGCACCAGCTTTTGTGTAGAGGACATGGGTTCAGATCCTGACTCTGTTACTTATTACAAGTATAACTAACCTTGGGCAAAGAACTTAACTGAACTTCAGTTTCTTCATCTGCAGAGTGAGGAGGTTGAGCTAAATATTTTGTGAGATCTGAATCTGTAATCTTAGTGTATTCGGGGTCAGATTAGTTAGATAGTTATGCATATTTTAATTTCTTAATTTCCTTCGGTTGTCATATGATACGCAGACCAGTATTAAAAAGTATAATATAAATTAGACTTAGTATTTTTATCACAGTATCCTATAAATATAACACTGTGCTATTTAGAAAATGCAAATTAGGTGAAATTTTACACATTTTCTGCTGAAATGGAGGCTGGTTTATAGATAGTCACTTATTCCTGGATAGGGAAAGTAACAAGGCAGCTCTCTCTCCCTTTGCCTCCACAATATGAATCAATTCACCGTCCCTTTAACTCCCTTCCCTGAACACCTACCACTCCTCATGTGTTGTTTTCCCGTGTTAAAACATAAGCTCCTTGAGGTCAGGGTTTACTTCTCTTTGTTCTTTTGTCTTCAGTGCTGAATTCTCTGTGCCTTATACATAACAAATATTTAGTATTTGCCTTTTGTTTTATTCATTAATTCAAATTTTATTTAAGGAATTTTGTTTTTGATTATTTTTCTCGTAATTAAGCTGAACATCTATAGACATTGAGTGTAATGACAGTTTTGCTTGTTGTTTTATTATACCAAGAATATCTGTTTCAGAATGAATACAGCAGTGTGTGCATGTGTGTGTGTGGGTGTGTACAGGTATACATAGAGGGCATAGGGTGAGTTGAATATGAAGAGATGATATCTAAAAAATAAAATTAAGAGGTGAGAGAAGAATATATTGGGAGAAGGAGAAAGGGAGAAATGGAATAGGGTAAATTATCTCACATAAAATAGGCAAGAGAAAACTGTTACAATGGAGGGGAAGAGCAGGAAGGTGAAAGGGAATGAATCAGCCTTACTCTCATTGGCTTAAGGAGGGAATAACACCCACTCAATTGAGTATCTTATCCTAGAGGAAAGGAGGGGAGATGATAGAAGAGAGAGCAGATTGGGGGAAGGGGTAATCAGAAGCAAACTTTGGAAAAGGGACAGGGTCAAAGGAGAAGATAGAATAAATGGGGGATGGGACAGGATAGGGGGAAATATAGTTAGTCTTTCTCAACATAACTACTATGGAAATGTTTTGCATAAATAACTACATATGTATGACATATATTAAATTGCTTGTCTTCCCAGTGGGGGTGGGTGAGGAGAGAAGAAGGGAGAGAATCTGGAACTCAATTTAAAAACAAATGTTAAAAAATTATTGTTACATGCAACCAGGAAATAAGATATACAGATAGTGGGGTATAGAAATTTATCTTGCCCTACAAGAAAGTAAGGGGAAAAGGGGTAAAGGGAGGGATGGAGGGACATATGAGAGGGTAGACTGGGGGAAGGAGTAGTCAGTATGCTTGCCATCTTGGGGTGGAGGGTAGGGGAGAGAAGAAGAAAATTTGAGCTCAAAATCTTGTGGAAATGAATGTTGAAAACTAAAAATAAATAGATTCTGAAAAAAAAGAAAAAGTGAGTACAGCATTAAAACTATCCTTTTTTTGGTACTGCTATATAACATTTGGAATTTTGTGTAGAAAAAGAAAAGATAAAATTATTCTGCAGTGCTTGATTTTTTTTTAACTGTTTCTTATTGTTGAGTCAGAAGACTTAAGTTCAAATTTTGTTTCTACCACTAAATACTTCTCTGGGCATCTAACAACTCATTTAGGATTTGAATTTTCACATCTGTAAAAGGAAGGTGTTAGACTGGATGACTTCTAAGGTCTCATTCAGCCTGCCTTCAATCCCTAAGCCTCTGAGTAATACTATTCTACTAGTGTTTTTTAACATTCATGTAGACTTTCATAACTTGAAATTTTATTGAAGTATGAAGCTTGAATTTCGTAAATAAAGTCTTTTTCTTTTCATGAAATAGATTAATGGTGAAAAGAAGGAAAAGAATGAGAAAGCTAAGAAAGGTAAGCATTTGTAGCAACAGTTAGCTAGACTGGTGTATCTCAGAAACCACTCTTCTTTGATACTTGTCTATCTCTTTTGCCAGGTTATT
Organism: Pseudochirops cupreus; assembly: GCA_028627135.1. Taxonomy (NCBI): domain Eukaryota; kingdom Metazoa; phylum Chordata; class Mammalia; order Diprotodontia; family Pseudocheiridae; genus Pseudochirops; species Pseudochirops cupreus. The sequence continues at coordinate 383,433,292 of CM053582.1, read as the reverse complement.
GTTAAAAGATTTTTCTCTTAAGAGAAACCAGCACAATACCTATTAAGTTTGGAGTACTTTCATTTTATTTCAATTTTTTAAGCATACACTTTTTTCTCCAGAAATTTTGGAATTTTAACAGACAGCTAGGTGGCACAGTTAATGTTCAACTTAAGGTTAGGGAGACCTTAGTTTAAATCCTTGTTCAGATACTAACTATCTGTGTAGCATGGAGAGGTCACTTTAATTTCTTTTAACCTCAGTTTCTTTATCTATAAAGTAGGATAATAGTATTTGTTTACAAGAGCTGTGAGGATCAAATGAGATAATATATGTAAAGTGCTTGATAAAACCTTAAGGTATTTGATAAATGTTTCTACTACTTTTTCAAATCTCTCAACTATTACTATTTTTTTCTAGCCTGAAAATATTCACATAAAATAATTGTATCCTCCTATCTAGTAGACAATCAGTACATATGAGTATTTTTTTTTTAAGAATTGAAACCCACTTTGATGCTTGTAGTCACTTTCTAACTTGAGACTTGTGGGTTCAGCCTCTTAAAAACAGTTTTATTCATCATTCAGAAACTTTGAATATACAGTTTTAGTGTACTGCCACCGGGTGATGGGTGATACTTTAAACATGTATTTTCCTGAGGTACATGTTACTTTTAAAAATTTAAGAAACAAAAAAAACCTTTTTAATAAAACAGCTGAGCTTAGTATGTAAAGTTATTTTTTTGAGGGTTACTCTAGAACAGTGGTTCTCAGCCTTCCTAATGCTGCCACCCTTTAATAGTCATATGTGGGCATATCTGCAGGTGAGCGGACTCGCCTGGAGACATAGAGGAGCGGTGTCTCGGTTCCTGAGACCATCAGAAATATGTGTTTTCTGATGGTCTTAGGTGACCCCTGTGAAAGAGTTGTTCGATCTCCAAAGGGGTCACGACCGACAGGTTGAGAACCGCTGCTCTAGAACAACTTTTAAAGTAAGCTAGATATTTATCTCTTTATTCCTTCATTGCTATCATTTTATTCTAAATAAAATTTTATATACTGCTCTTTATTAGAATGTTGTTTGGCAGCTAATTTTGCTTCTTTTAAGTTAAAGTTAAGAAAATCTTCCATTCAACTTTTAATCAAAAAACTCCTAAGGAATAGTTTATGAGTACTTTTGTAACTAGCTTTTCTTATCTTGCTGCCAAATTAATTCATAAGTTTCTACCTCTATTTGTCTTTCTTCTAGAAGCACGAAAAAAGGAATAATTATATAAAACATCCTAGAAAGCAGATTGTCTTCTTTAAATTTTTGTTACTCCTCTTTCTTCCTCCCAGTTTTAAATCATGTGGAGTTTTCCGCATCTTTTAGGTTACAATCAAAAAGCCTTCTTCCTCTCTTTTAAACTGAGAGCCACCTTAGTTGTCTCACATGGTGTATTATTAGTTAGGTAACCAGCTTTCAACCAGATAGCCCTGATGATATTTAGAAACCCCAGCATTTATAAACTTCCTCATTAAAAGAATTCTTCAGAAACTTTATCTCATAAAGAGTATTTTGAACAAAATTTGAACAAGGTTTTTGAATAAAAACTTAAGTTAGTTTCACCAAAAGCCAAAAACATAGAGCATAATGCACATTTTGCATAGAGCAAAATTTTGGGATAATATTTTCCTTAACTTAATAATATATAAGATAGAATGTAGAACTTTTGCAGGAAAAGTTCATGTTTCATCTGTTTGGTAATATGTAATGCAACCTGTTTGTTTCTTATCATGTATTCTCTCTTTCTGTCCAAAGGTGCAATTACAGCTGAGGAATTATTCACAATGATGACAGATAAAAACATCAGTTTGATTATAATGGATGCTCGAAGTATACAAGATTATCAAGATTCTTGTATAATTAATTCTCTAAGTGTTCCTGAAGAGGCCATCAATCCAGGGTAGGCTATTATAGAAATTATGACATAGTGGACTATGAAAATAGTAAATGTTACTGTTCAGTAGTATCTAGATTTAGTCTTTTTCATTGCCTTTTCGCAGAATATGATGTTTCTTGTCAGGTGCTCCAAGTGATGTGTTGCCATATAATCAGTGGGCTAGTTACACTTATTGGTGGTGAGGCAGTAGGCAAGTTTCTCCTTTGACTTGTTACTCTCTCTGCCTCTTTCTGCAGGCTCTTGAGGCTTGTTGTGGACTTATAAGAAGTGGCCCTTTATATCTCCTGTACCTCTGGAAGGCCTGCTCATTGATTTATCCTGTCGTTATCTACATTAAGTTTAGAGATGATCACATTATATTTATTTTGAGGTCTCCTGCATGGTTGTACTAGAAAACATAGAGGGTAGGATAATGGAAAGTCAGAAGAAGACTTAGGTTCTGATAGCCATACTACCACTATTTGACTGTGTGAACTAGAATAGGGCCCTCAGATTCCCTGAGGCTGTGTCCTCACTTGTAAAATAAGGGTTTTGGTCTAGATAATCTCTTAAATTCCCTTCCAGTACTATCATTTTGTTACCCTGTAATATAAATGCTAGTAAGCTTAGCAACATTCCCTTTATGATCCAACCCATTCTTTTGTCTTCCTTCCCACTCTATAATTGAATAAGTTGATATTTTTTAACCTGAGTGTCTAGAGAATATTTGTAATATATGTAAAAATCAGTTATTTTTCTATAATCTTAGATCTTTTTTTTAAACTATCAGCATACTAAAATTTTTACTTACAAGAATAAATTTACCATCTCTGCTCAACTTCCCAGTGTCATTTAAAATATTTTTAATAGAAAATTATTAAAATATCTCACCAGTAACCCGTTCTAGGTGGCCCAGATTTAGTCTTCACAGGTAACAATTTTTATCAGCCATCTTTATCTGGCTCCTGACAGAGACATCAAGTATAGTAAACCCACCATGTTTGGAAAGTGCTTAGGTTGCCAGAAAAACTCCATTGCTAGGTAGACTCTTCTGACTGTCCCTGGGGACCATACATTTCATAATATTACCCCTGTATTAAATTTTTTTCTCCATATCTTTTATTTTTATATCAACTTCATTTTTTTTAACTTTACAAACACCAAAAAAATTAGCATTTACATATACAAATTAGAACACAAAAAGAAGATTACATATGAAATGCTGAATCTCTTTTCCATACGTCTTGACTTTTTAAAAGTATATAATAATTTCAACACACTTCTTTCAAGGTTGTCCTACTTGCTTGTGCTTCATTCTGAACCTCCTCCTTTTCTATGTACTTTTTAAAATGTTGCCTTCCCTCCACCCCCATCATCCGTAATTAAAATCCTCATAATAAATAAGCATAGTCAAGCAAAATAAGCCAGTTCCATGGCCATATCTAAAGGATGTCTTCCTCCACAGCTTGAATTCACCTCTGTCAGGAGATGTGTGACATGCTTTGTCATAGGTGCCTTGGAGAGATAGTTGATCATTGATTTGATCAGAATCCTTAAGTTTTTCAGAATTGTTCTTCTGTATGTCATTGTATATATAAATACAATATATTCTGCTTAATCTACTCTGCATCAGTTCATACTTCCCCAGGATTCTTTGAAATTATCTCTTGTCATTTTTTACAGTGCAAATAATATTTCATTACTTTCCATTGCTACTATTTGATCAGCCATTCCTCAATTCATGTGTATCTTCTTAACTTAATGTATTTTTTCTTTCCTCTTTTTTTTCTTATATTTTCATTCTTCCCTCTGATCCCTTTGTGGTCCCCCCCCCCCCATGGTTCTTAGGGTGGAGTGGCAAAGAAGACAATAATACATCTTCTTTAATGCATTTGTACTGATAATTTTCTCCATTTCTGATTGTCTCCTTTCCAACATACTCCTTTTACTCTCCTTTTTCTTTCCCTTCTTAAAAGGCTCAGAACAGAATTTTTCTTATTCAACTCCCTCAATATACTTTGAAGACATTAATGTTCTGAAGGGGAACTTGTTTCTTCTCTCCCTGTTAAAATGTTAGTACTTCATCATCACATAGCACCTTCCAGTTATTCAAATAAATTCTTCATCCTAGGTCTTACTGAATTCTTGTGCTTGCATTTCAGAGTTCGAACTCAGCTCTGATCTTTTAATCAGGAATTAAAAGACTTTTAAAGGTCCATTTCTTTTTACATAGGATTATACTCAGCTTTGTGGCGTCATCAATTCTTTTGCTTTTGGCAATATTGTATTTGAAAATCTCTTCATGTTTATGTTAGAAGCTGCCATGTCTTTTGGAATCCTGATTGGGATTAACTGGTACTTGAATTTTTTTTACCCATTGCACTCTTTTTTCTTTGACTTAGAAGCTCTGGATTTTAGCTGTGGCATTTAGCCATGACATTCACATTTTCTTTTGAGATTTCCTTCAGGAAGAGAATGACAGATCTTTTCTATTTTCACTTTATCCTTTGGTTCTAATAGATTTGAACAGTTTTCATTTATTATTTCTGAAAGAAAAAATCTCCAGGCTTTTAAAGAAAATATGTTTTTCAGGGAGATCTCTAATTTTAAAATATTTTCTGAGTGAGTAGTTTCTGATAGCAGATAACTTACATTTTTTTCCATTTTATCAATCTTTTGATTTTATTCTAAGTTTTTTGTTCTTTAATTGAGTCATTGATTTCCGTTTGCCTGTTCTAATTTTCCAGGAGTCCTTTACTTGGATAATATTTGCCAGTTTTGTTTTAAACTATTTATTCTTCTTTAGAACTTTTGTTTCATTTTTTACTCTCTTCATTTTTCTCTAGGTATTTGAGTAGTCTTTGTAGAAAATGCTTTTTTCCCCTCTCAGTCTGTGTTTGCTGTTTGAAATTTACCTTATCATTTTAGGTTGGATTTTAGAGTATCTTTGTATCAATTATAATTCTGTATCATGGTCTGTATATTCTTATGTTTACTTTCACTCCAGCTTTAGTACCTCAACTGGATCTTTATGTCTGGGCCAGTCTCTGCTTCTAGCTGCGCATTTAAGTGAGTAGTTGGCCTTTGCTTAATGTCACTTGGTTCATATAATTCCTGAGCTGCCTTCACCTCCAGAAGATTTTGGCTCTCCTGATCGTGTGGTTCAGAATTCTAAATCTGGAGTCTCAGGACACAGTGCCAGAGACTTCAGAATTTAAGGGTGTGTGGTATCAAATAAACTCTGCCACCCCTGCAGGCGTACCTCATTGGTAGCTACCTTCCTGGTTTGTTTTCAAGGTCCATTCTAGGGCTTTCTCCAGGGAGTCCTCTTGCTCTCTCAGACCTTGTCTTGTCTTTTTGTCTGATACAGAGCCTTGCAGGCTGCAAGTTTTTCCAGATTGTCTCTAGTGGCCCTAGAAGGCTACCAGCTTTTTCATCTAAGCACAGGTGCTTGCTTTTCTGGAAGACTGCTTTTCTTGTTGCCTATGGACTTTGACTTTGTATGTCTTTCTGAGGTGGAAGAAATAATTTACTGTAGTTACTCCTTGGCTCGATCTTTTTATTGATTTATTTTAGGTTTTTGTTGGAGTAAGGGTATGGGAAGTAGGCAGCTATCTTGAGAAGTCCCTTCATTTTCAAATATATCTCTTTTCCCTTCATCTCCCCAGTGAGAGCCCCTCCTAATATGGAATAAAAACATAGCAGAAAGAAAGAAAGAAGGTAATTCATCTAAGCAAACCAGTACATCAGCTGAATCTGAAAATATATATAATATTGAACTGTAGATCTAATGATTAAATTATCTTTATTGTAGTAGTAATGTGAAGAAGCATAATTAATACAGTGGTACATAAATTTATATGTTTAACTAGCTATGGAATGGGTAATACTTAAAGTTGAGTAATATAAATCAGCGGATAAATCCAGAATCATTGCATTTGGCTATATTGACTTTATATTTAAAATAGAGAGAGACAGAAATATTTATTTAGATTTCTCCTCTCACAAGTCCCTCATACCTCTCCTGGTACTTTATTGTTGGTGACCCACCACAGAAAAAACAGGGTTCCTCCCCTATGGATAATTGCTACAATGGATGAAGAGAATTGTTTTGTAGTCATTTTTCCCTTTCTCATAATTATCCCTGAAAATGTGTTCTAATTTTGTACTCTAGTAAAGGAGTTAGACACAAGCTTTCATTATAAAGTTTGAATTAAGATCTATACCAGTACAATGTAATAGAAAATCTGATGTCCTTTTGCCTCAATGCATATGTTGATAAATTTCAGAGTCACTGCTAATTCGATTGAAGCAAAACTCCCAGATAATTCTAAAGATGCATGGAAGAAGCGGGGGTGCGTTGACTATGTTGTGCTTCTTGACTGGTTTAGTTCTGCCAAAGATTTACAGCTTGGAACAACTCTGCAGAGTCTCAAAGATGCACTTTTTAAGGTTAGCAAGGTTCATTGTTTATTTCCACCCTATAAGGTTAAAAAAACAAAAGTTTCCGCTAATACCTTGAAGAGGAAGAAGATGTGATGCTTTGGGGTTGGAGTTTCTTTTCTTCTCTTCCTGCAAATTTAAATATTTATTATTGATTTATTAAGCCCTCCCAAAGCAGTGTGCTCTGTTCAGAGCAGCCACAGGTATCCAAATAAATTAGTATCTCAGAAGTTTAAATTAGACCTTTTTCTAATGGTTTTATTAGTAATAAGTCATTTTTTTAATTGCTTAGAAAAATTTAACCTTGGTTTTAGAAATTGTGACTTAAAGCCCTAAATACCAATGTAACATAAAATTTCAGAAATTCTGCCAGCAAACAGCAGTAAAACAAGGAATATTTGATTGATAATAGAAGCTGTATTTACTGTTAAGTTACTGTCCTCTATAGTTATTAAGTGACTTCTTTCTTCTCTTTGTATCCTATCACATGTCCCTTATGATCTCTTCTTCTTCCGCTGCTCCTTATACCCAGGACCCTAGATGCTATTAGAGCTTGCCCTAGTCCCATGCCTTCCTGTGGCCCCCATCTTCCAGGCTTCCTTTTTTACTCCCTGCTAGATGTTTAGATGGTAACTCCTGAAATATAATCTGGCTTTTTTAATATTACTCCTTCTTCCGTCTTCCCTGCTCCTCCAAATCTCCAGATCTGTCCTCACCTTTGGGGAGGCAGCATGAGAACAGGAATGAAGGTGGCCAGAAAGTAGAAGCAGGACAGGAAGAAGTAGGATGTGTGGTCTCAAACTTCTCCTACTTAGAAATGGAGTCTTCCGTACTATTAAGTATTTTTCAATAATGTTTTTTTTCATTAGTAATAGTTGTCATTGCCGGTTCTGAACGGAGGTTCCAAGGGTGCTTTTTGAAAGGTACACAAATGTTTTCAACAGATCCTAGAGAGGAGGATTGATATTTTCCTTTGAAACTTCACTCAATTAAATCAGGCCAAAGGATCATAGGATTATAGATTTAGAGCTGGAAGGGATCATGGGAGATCATCTAGTTCAACCTCTCATTTTAAAAAATTTTATTGATATCTGGTTTTTATATTAGCTACTTTTATTTCCCACTGTATCTTTCTCTTAATCCTTTCTAAGATAGCTCATCTTATAGTAAATAATAAAAAGTGAGAAATAAGGGGAAAATGTTATGCAAAATTAACCAGTATTTCAGAAGTATGATATAATATGTTGTATACCACACATGTGGTTACTTCTTCCTGCAAGGAAACTTTTTTTTATTTTTAAATTTCTCCCTTGAGGCCAAATTTGGTCATTTTAGTTTTGTAGCACTTGGTTTCGATTCCATCCCTCTTATTTAACAAATGAGGAAGTGAGGCCATGGAGCTTAAGCACAAGGTTCCCTGAATCAAGTTTTTTCAATAAATAAAACCTTCATGGGGGCGGCTAGGTGATGTACTGAAGAGAGCACCAGGCCTGGAGTCAGGAAGAATCATCTTCCTGAGTTCAAATCTGGTCTCAGATATTTACTAGTTGTGTGACCCTGAGCATGTCACGTAGCCCTATGTGCCTCAGTTTTCTCATCTGTAAAATCAGCTAGAGAAGGGAAATGATGAAACACTATGATATCTTTGCCAAGAAAACCCCAGATGGGGTCACAAAGAGTCAGACACAACCAAACTGACTGAACAACAACAACAGTGAAAAATCATCTTCATTAGTACTTTTATGTTTAAATGGAAGTTAGCTATGTGGAATACCTTATTATAAAATATCATCTCCATTCTAAGGAGGTAATTTGCAGAGGCAAATTCCTGTTGTGGAATGCTTTAAATATTTGTCTAGCTTTCATTTTTTTCAAAGTTCTTTGAATTCTTTTTACAGTAGACAGGGTACTACTAATTGTTCTGAAGATGGACCAGATACCTAGAATGTGGTCTTTTTAAAAGGAAATGCATCTATAAACATGCACTAAAAAATATACAAACTTACCATATATTTAAGTCGTTTACTGTGACATGTATTTTTTTAAATTTCAATTTAAATAAAGATATTTTTATCATTAATATTCTTTTCTCTTCATCACTTTATTGTTCTTGGGTTGTATACTAACTAGATATAGGGAAAAACAATTAAGTCTTTTCTGCAATTCCCCCTAACTTCTGCTTTTCTCCAGCTGAAAAGTCTGCTAAGTTCCCTTTTGTACCAAAAGCTTGTGCCTTGGGGTGTTTCCAGGAATCCAGGAAGCAGAGGTTTTCACAGAAGCTAGTTGAGTTACTTATGGACGGACAGGACACATGATGAATCCTCAAAAATGAATCCTGAATTTAGACTTCTGGAAGATTTCCCGTATATATTTTTCTCTTATAAACTATACAGGATGATTAAAGAATGAACTTATACTCCAATAATGCCTTTGCCTAAAGAGCTCAGAACACTCTTAATTTCTTGATATTGTTCACCACATCTTAGTCACCTATAGATGGAGCAACAGAAATTACCCAGTGTATGCTGTTGTGGCACACAGCATTTTATCTATGCGTTGTGGCTTCAGTACTCACAATTTCGCAGACGCTGGATATGGTTAGGTGTCTGTGTGTACTAGTGTAGCAGGGTGCTTTTGTTCTTTTAGTAAGAGCCAAAGGACCCACTTTGGGGAAGGACTGTTTCTTGTGGATTAATAATTCTAAAAAGTACTGTAAAGATCACCATCTGGAGATTGCTGTTGACTTTGTGATCGGTTTTCTTTACTTTGTCCTCTGTAGACCTGCAGTCTCTCAACCTAAGAGAATTAAGAGAAACATTGGTAGTTCTTGTGTGGGCCAAGATCTGCCCTGATTTCTAAAACAGGCTTTTAGGACTGTCTTGGTTTCTCTAAGCCAAGAATTTATCTTCTGTATTCACTGAAATTTTTGAGAGTAAAGGCAGGTTTGTTTTGTGTAGATAGAGTGTTTTAAGTGTGAATATTGTCACTGGTTATTGACAAGGGATAGTTTAATCAGTGCTTTAACATTTCTCTTTAAAGTGAGCATTCTCTGTAACTTTCTCCAAGTCTTTTAGGTTTGTTTTTATTTAATGCCACATTTTCAATTTATTATTTATTATGCTGTAAAAACATGAGTTGGAAATAAAAGAAGTGTGGTTTAAAAATTCAGCTTTATAGAATATTTTAAGGTTCTGTGAAATTTGCTTCTATTTTTAAAATAATATATTTATTTTGTTTTGTAGTGGGAAAGTAAAACTATCCTAAAGAATGAACCTTTAGTTTTAGAAGGAGGTTATGAAAACTGGCTCCTTTGCTATCCCCAGTTTACAACAAATGCCAAGGTAACTCTACCTGCCCGTGGCAAGACTGAAGAGTTGTCTATCTCATGTACGTACCTTCTTTAAAGCTGCGTATGTTAAAATGTTTTAAAATCAGTTTAGTGCAAGGCGGAATTCTTGCTGGTGTTTTCAGTTGTCATTTTAATAAATTTTGTTTTTTTTAATTGCCAGAAATCTGTTGTTTTTTTCTCATGTCCCTCCCTTTGATAAAAAAGAACAGCGAAATTCATATAACAAATAGTGCATAGTCAAGCAAAACAAATTCTTTCATTGACTACGTCCAAAAAGCTGCCTGCCGCTTCCTGCACCCATCTCTGTAAAGAGGCGGGTAGCGTGCTTCCTCACTGGCCTCTGGAATCATGGGTAGTCATTGTAGATCAGAGTTCTTGTGCCTTTCAAAGCTGTTTGTTTCTACAGCCTGATTATTGGCCACGTCCAAAAGCTGTGTGTCCCATTCTTCCTGTCAGCCGATCACTTCTCCGTCAGGAGGTGGGCACTACTTCTTTATTTTTAGCTCTCTGGAAGGAATTGTAGTCGATTATTACATTGATCAGAGTTCTTAAGTCTTTCAAAATTGTTTGTTTTTGCAGCATTGATGTTACAGTATAAAATGGTTTCCTGATTCTGTTCATTTTACTCCATATCAATTAATAGAAATTTTCTTAGGTTCCTTGGAAACTGTCTCTTTGACCCTTTTTAAAATATATCTTTTCAGTTATTAAAAATGTATTTTCTCTTCTGTCTTCCCCTGCCCCTAATTGAGAAAGAAAGGAAGATAAAGCCCTAGAAAAAATTAGGAATAGTTAAGCAAACATTCCCGTGTTGGCCGTGTCTAAAACATATAATGTCCGTACCCTGAGTCCATTACTCTCTATCAGGAGACAGAAAACGTATTTCATCATGAGTCTAGAATCATGATAGATCATTTCATTGATAGAGTTAGTTCTTCACAGTGTTGTTATTATTGTATAATTTAGTCTTCTAGTTCTGCTCACTAAACTCTCTGTCAGATCATCTAAGTCTCCTCAGATTTCTCTGAAATTGTCGCCTTCATCATGACTAGCCATACAGTAAAATTCCAGTATATTCATGTACCCTAATTTATTTAGCTATTCTTTCAATTGATAGGCACCCTCTTAGTTTTTGGTTTTTAACACCACAAAAAGTTGTTGAAAATGTTTTTGATACAGAGAACCTTTTCCTTTTCCATCGATAGCTTTGGCACATATGTATCATGTAGTCATGGTGTCCCTCAGTCAAAAGATATGCAGTTTAGTAACTTTTTGAGGCATATTTCCAAATATGGTTAGACCATTTCACAGTTCCACCAACAGTGCATCAGTGTGTCTATTTTTTTTGCATCCCCTCCAACATGTGTATTATGTATAATTTTCCCTTTTTGGGGGTCAGTATTGCCAGTTCGATTGTTATGAGGTACAATCTTAGGGTTGATTAATTTTCATTTCTCTAATTATTAGTGATTTGGAGCATCTTTTCCCATCACTATAAAAAATTTGGTTTATTCCTTTTTGAACTGTCTATTTATATTCTTTGACCTTTTGTCAATTGAGAAATTGCTCTTATTGTTACAAATTTAAATCACTTCCTTGTGTACCATGGGAACAGGATTTTTATCAAAGAAACTTGCCCCCACTTAACTGTTTCCCTTCTATCTTACCTGTAGTCAATTTGTGCAAAAACTATTTTGCTTTTATGTGATCAAAATTGTCCATTTTATCTGCTCTCTATCCCTTGTTTGGTCATGAAATCTTCTCCATCCATAGATCTGAAAAGAAATTAAGCATTTCTTTAATTTGTTTTTCATGTGGCTTTTTATGGCTAAATCACATAGTTATTTGGAGTTTATTTTGGTATTTGGCATACAACGTTGTTTTTAACCTAATTTCTGCTAGGCTATCGTCCAATCTTCCCAGTAGTTATTGTCAAATAGTGAGTCATTATTCCAGTAACTGGGATCTTTGGGTTTTTCGAACACAAAGCTACTAGGTTTGCTTTAGTATGCTGTCTACCTAATCTATACTATTTATGGACCTCTAATTTTTTAATCAATACCAAATTGTTTTGAAGATTGTTCTTCTCTACTATACTAGTTTGAGGTCTGGTAATGTTGAGTGGGCTCCCTTCCTTCCCAGTTTTTTCCCCCATTAATTCTGTTGAGTTTCATGACATCCAAATGAGTTTTGGGTTTTTTTAGTTAGATAAAGTAATCGTTTGGTAGTCTGATTAGTATAACATTGAATAGACAAACTTGTTTAGCTAGGACTGTCTTCTTAATTATATTGACTCAGTCTATCCATGAGCAGTTAATATTTTTCCATTTTTTTTTTAGGTCTGTATTTCTGTAAATATTTTATAGTTGTATTCATATAGTCTCTGTGTGTGTCTTGGTAGGTAGTCTCTGAAGTATTTTATGCATTTTATAGTTTTTAAATTGAATTTCTCTTTCTTTCCCTTCCTGCTGTGCTTTATTGGAATTAGACAGAAATGATGATGATTTATATGGGCTTTACTTTATAAACTGCAACTTTGATGAAGTTATTGTTTCATTTAATGTTTTGCAAATTCTCTAGCATTTTCTGAATCATTCACAATTATTTTGTTTTTTCTTTGCATGTGATTTTTCCCTCAACTTTTTTTTCTTTGCCTTTTGCAATAGCTAGCATTGCTAGCAAAATACCTTGTAGTAGTGGTGATAGTGAACATCCTGGATTCCACCCCCACCTTCCCTCCTGTTCTTACTGGAATGGCCTCTAGTTTAGCCTCATTACATCAGTGTTGTCTCTTGGTTTTAGATTAAGCATAGTATTTACATGAGGTATATATATATATACTTGCTATTGCATATGTTGGGTTTGGTAGATAAAAAAAAGTTTCTTTTTTAAAAATTAAATTGAGACTTTATTTTTGTGGTTTCTAGTGGATTTTACATATCCTTCACTAGAAGAGCCAGTCCCTGCTCACCCTGCAGCCCAGATGCAACCTTCTTCTGTAGCTGTTAATGAAAATGCAGAATTGGGAAATAATCAAGAGAGGATGGTATCACTTAATATAACTCCAGTCGGACCAGCTACTACTGTTTCTAAATCTGATGGTTCATCTGTGCCTAATCCAACATGCATTGTGAAAAATATTCCTCAGGTATGTTCTTAATAATCTAATTAAGACTGTAACTGTCTCATTTAGGTGATTGATAGGAATCGTTTCCTCCTATACCAAGTAAAATTGCTAAAGCAAAATGTATATAGATATGTAGATATCTTTAGCTTTATATTTAAATGTAGATGAAATTCTTATAACTCAAATCACTTTACTACAAATGCTATTTCTTTTATTATTTTAGTTTTTAAATTTATTGTAAACTTAAATACAAAATAAGAAAAGAAAGAAACATTGCCATGTACACAGCAGAACCTAAGAGAGTTTTCAGTATAAAGCAATGTTTCCATTTCGAGAAAACATATATGATGAATACCACACATTATTTTCAAAGCTGTCCATCTTTTCTTTGCTTTCTTTTGTCCTCTGCTGTGCACTTTTTAACTTTGTTTTTTTCATCCTCTCTCTACCCCCACTATCCTCCCCCAAGGCTATAGTTAAGCACGGATGTGTGTATGTATATGTATATTTATGCTCATATTTATATATTCATATACACACGTATATATACATAGATATCCATAAATATACACATATACATATATATACAAGACCATATTATGCTTATTTCTACTTGTCATTTTCTTCTCTGAAAGTGAATAGCATCTTCCTTCAAAAGTCTGGGTCTTTCCGTATTTTTCTTTTTTTTGCTTTTTGGAGGGCAGTTGGGGTTAAGTGACCTGCCCAAAGTCACATGGCTAGTCAGTGTGTCAAGTGTCTGAGGTCGGATTTGAACCCAGGTCCTCCTGACTCCAGGGCCGGTGCTCTATTCACTGTGCCACCTAGCCGCCCTTTTCCCTATTTTTCTAAATCCACCAGCTCATCATTTCCTATACCACAACAATATTCTGAGCCAATTACATTCTATCTGGGAGATTGTCTATGACAGTTTTTCCCCAATTTTCTTCATTTCCTATATTCTTGGCTACATAGGTTTTATTTATATAGGAAATTTTTAATTTAAAATAATAAAAATGATCCATTTTACACTTCAGTACTACTCTCCCCTTTTAATATGGTTTAAGATCTAATACTTACCAAATCTGATTCCTTCACATCTTTTTACCTGCTTTCCTTGAAGTTCCTGATACTTTGCTCTTCCAAATAATTGCTTTTTATTATTATTTTTCTGATTCAGTAAGATAATATTTTAGTAATTTAATTAAGATGACATGACATAATATCAGTAAAATTGTCAATTTTTTATTATGTTAGCTTTACTTACTCATACACAGTGAATATTACTTCAGTTATTTAGAGCTAAGTTTATATAAAAGGTGTTTTGTGTCTATATTCATATAGTTTCTATGTCCAACAGGTACATGCTCATTTTAAAAAAAAATTAATTAATGTATTTATTTTCTTGTTTACATCATTCATTTCCACGAGATTGAGTTACAGATTTTCTCCCCATCTTTCCCCTACCCACCACCCCAAAACAGCCATCCCACTGTACAGCCCCTCCCCCACTCTGCTCTCTCCTATGGCCTCTTCCTCACCTCTCTGACTTTCCAGTAGGGCAGGATGGATCTCCCTACCACAGTTATGCTCATCATTTTTTTTAATACCGGCTAGTTATTTTATATGGTCTAAAACTATTGATTAATGTGACTGACACAATGTAGTTTCCTTATTATTCTCTTTTGATTAAATCTGATTTTAGCTTTAACTTCCTCTGAGATTATGACTACTGTCTCTATTTATTTACATAATAAGTTCAACTCTGACTTTTAGTTTATATTTGTGTATATCTCAAGTTTTTATAGCATTTCCTGAAAGCAGTGTACTGTTGAATTCAAATTTTTATCTATCAGTTCCCATTTTATAGGTAAATACATCTCATTTATATTCTAAACTATAATTATTTATATATTTTCCTCTATATTTTCCTCACTACCCTTCTCACCCTATTCCTTATCCCTCCTCACTCCTCTACTTTACTCAATATCTTGCCCTCCTATTCCTTAACCTGTCCCCCTACAAGAATCCCTCCCTTATCTTCTCTATCCACCCTTACCCACTTATTTCTTTCTGAATTTAGAAGACTTTTATATTCCTCTCTCTCTATAGATATAGATATATGTATTGCTCTATCTTTAACCCATTCCTGAAGAGTGTAGGATTGCAGAACTGCCTGCCATCTAATTCCTCTGTATCAGTTCTTCCTCTTGTACCTCTTTTGTTTGAGATAATTATTCTTTTTACTTTTTCTTATATCATTTTGCTTTCTAGAATTATATCATACTCAGCTCTACCCTCTTTCTTTTCAACTATCCAATTACTAATGACAGTCTTAGACATACAATTTACATTTTCACATATGAAAAGTAAACAATTTTTCCTTATTGAGTCCCTTGTAATTAGTCTTTAATGTTTACCTTATATTTCTCTTGAATCTTATGTGTCAGATTTTCTGTTAAGTTCTGGTCTTTTTGCAATAAAATCCTGAAAGTCTGCCAATTCATTGAATGTCCATTTTTTTTGTTCAGGATTATACTTGCTGGATATGATATTTTTGGTCATAATGCTAGTTCTTTTGCTCTTTGATATATAGTGTTCCAAGATCTGTGGTCTTTTATTGTAACCCCCAGTAAGTCTTGTGTAATTCTAATTGTGGCTCTACCATATTTGAATTGATTTTTTTCTTGTTGCTCATAATATTTTCTCCATCTGAGGATTTTGGAATTTGGCTATGATATTCTTGTAGATTTTCTTATGAGGATCTCTTTCAGGTGGTGACCAGTGGATTTTTTCCTATTTCTACTTTCCCCTCTTGTTCTAATATTTCAGGACAATTTTTCTTTAATTATTTCTTATATTATTGTATCATGATTCTTTTTTTGACTATAGCTTTCAGGTAATGTGATTATTCTTATTTTTTCTCTTATTGATCTGTTTTCTAGATCAGTAGTTTTTCTTATAAAATATTTCACATTCTCTTTTTTCTCTTTTTTCATTCTTTATAATTTGATTTATTATTTCTTGGTCTCTTATAACTTCAGTGGCTTCCCCTTGCCCAGTTCTAATTTTCAAGGAGTTGTGTTCTTCCTTAAATTTCTAGATCTCCTTTTCCAGTTGGTTGGCTTTCTTTTCATAATCTTCTTGTTTTTCTTGGATTGTTCTTATTGTTTCAAAAAAATTTTTCGCTCAACCTCTCATTTGATTTTTGAAGTCTTTTTTGAGTTCTTCTGTGGGAGGGTGACTATTTGACATTACTTTTCAAAGTAGGAGAGGCTTTTTTTTTTTTGCTTCTGTATGTTCCTCTTGAGATGAGTTCCAGCCTTCTCTATTCCCATAGTAGCTGTCAATGATTGAGTTCTTTCTCCTTTCCATGCTCATTAAAAAAAAATAGCAGCTTGTTATTACAATCACATCTAATTCTGGAGTGTGAGAGATGGTGCCTCTGGCCTCAAGTCCTTCTTGCTGTTATTTTTTTGAGCTTTGTCCTGGGCCCAACCTCTGCACTCCTTTCTCCCTCCAAGCCACAGCTAGGGCCCCCTGCACACTATGCTGGAAATGCTCTTGCACCCTGAGCAAACCCTCCAGTGACTATGACCTTCAGTTCTACCCTCTGGCCTGGAATTGAGACCAAGACCTCAGTTTTCCTGTAAGTATCCACAGCCAGCCTTGTTGCCGCTGTGTTGCTACTGTACTCACTGGGTGTGTGCTGGTTTCTTCTTGCCCAGGGCTGTGTCTCGGCAGCACAACTGGGCCCAGCATCTCTTGTCAGCAAAAACTCCCTCAGTCTTCCCCTGCACAGACACCTGGTTCCCCACACTCTTGGGGAGGTAAAAATTCCTGTGGCTGAGGTTGTGGCTACCTCCCAGGTGCTGTCAGGGCTCACCAGCTTACTGTTTCAGCAGAGCTAGCCTAGAGGTGTTTACGCTTCACTCAGGCCAAACCTCCGTCCTGGGATCATCCTTCGGATTTCCTCTGGTTGGTCCCAGGAGGACCACTGTTCTGCCCCAACTCTTGTTTATTTTTGCTGCTTTGTGTTCACTTCGAAGTGCCATTTTGATTTGTTTGTGGAAGAAATCTGAAGAGCTTGGAATTTTCTGACCTACTCTCTCCTCTTCCCAGAATCCCCTCGATTTAAGGGGTTTATAAATGCTATTTCCATAAAAGTCTAACAAAGCTGTTAGACGAAGCTTCAGCTGCTGGTTCACTTAATAACAACAGCAGTCACAGTGGTACTTGTCTAGCAGTTTAAGGATTGCAGCTCATGGTCATTTGATCCTCACAGCAATACTCAGTGTGATGCTGGGGAAAAAAAATGTTGGATTTAGTGTTAGAGAACTTGCTTTCAAATCCTGATGTTGCCACTTACTACCTGTATGACCTTGGACAAATCATTAATATTCTCTGTTTCTTAGTTTCTTTGACAATAAAATCAGAGAATTGTTTAGATGGCATTTGAAGTCACTTCCAGCTCTAAATCTAGGATCCTGTGATTCTCAATTTTCAGATAAAGAAACATGGCAGTTTCTTTTTGATAGAAATTAGAAGATGTGTTTCTTTATTACTTAGAATTTTTTGTCTGTAATAAGACAGGCAAAAAATGGGCATGATAGTGATTTAATAGAGCATTTTTCAGAAATGAATTTTAAGTTCTAGAGATACTCATTGCATTCATTTGGTCATATGAAATGAAAATTAGTAGTTTTTTAGCACCAAAAAGCAAATTATTTTTACTCTGACCCTTTCATGTGCCAGCCTGTCTTGCCTGAGGAATATATAAAGGAAGAGAAGCCTATGAACAAAATGCAGCTGTGGGTGGGGTTTACTGTTTGGTATGGGCAGCTCCTTCCTTTGTTTCCTGTAGTTTGCATCTTTTGTATTCTAGTATAGTATTAACATAGTAATTAAAAATTGATGAGAGAAATTGATGCCATCCGTTTACATGTCTAAGGAATTTAGACAATTTACATGTAATTACTTGACTTGAATCCATTGGTAAATAGCTCAATTCATTTTTTAAAAAGGTTTTGTAGGATACTTAATGACTCTACACTTTCCAAGTCCAAGCCTTTTATTTTGGTCAGAAGATAGGAACTGTTATCCATACATTATGTTAAATTAGAGGGAACTGAAAGCCATGTCCTTAAACACTTCAGTGGTATTTGAAGTTTCATTTAAGTTTTTTCTTTCTAACCTTTTACAAAATCACATGTCCTAGTGACACGTACAGGTAATTTTCTCATTGTGGAGTTATCCTTATTATATGAAAACCTATGGTTTCAAGAACTGAAATTAAATTTCTTGAAATTTTGTTAGCTTTACTGTGTGTTATACTTTGTTTTTATTATTGCAGATTGATCGCAGTAAAAAACCACCAGCCAAATTGCCTGATGATCATACACTAAAATCTGAAGTGATGGACCTTGGTCATCAGCCTCCACAAAATGGGAAAGTTATTCCTGATCGTTCCACAAAGCCAGTATATGCCCCAGTGGTAGATGCTTTAACAGAGGAAGAAAAGGTTCGTATTCATGCAGAAACTACACTTCTGATTGAGAAGAGCAAACGAGAGAAAGAGCTTCGAGAAAGGCGGCAGGAGGAACAGAAAGAGAAACTGAAGAGGGAAGAGCAGGAACAGAAAGCCAGAGAGAACTTGGAGGCTGAGGAGAGAGAGGAGGGAGCCAGGCCACAGCAGGAGGATGAGGGAAGTGACAAGAAGGAGCTGAAGGAAGCGGGAGGAGCAAAAGGACCTACTAAAAGGGAGCGTGAAATGGCAGAGCCTGCAAAACCCACAGAAGACCGAGAGAAAGGATGTCAAACGCCAGAAATCCAAAAGAAACTGGTAGCAGATGTCTCTCACTCCTCTGGGCTGGCAGATCCAGGCCCCAGCAAGGTAAATAAGCTAGAAAAGTTAAGCACAGATTACCAGCCAAGCAAAAGGCAGATATGGCGCCATAGTCATAGAGTGAGCACTGGACCCAGAGTCCAGCTGGCTCCAGGCACTTTACTAGCTGTGTGACCCTGGCCACCTCAGTCATCCTGTTTCCCCATTTGTAAAAGTGGGGATGATGATAGCACCTGCCCATCAGGGTTGTTATGAAAATCAGATGAGACTGTGCTGCTACACACATGCTGCTGATGCTGATGCCATTGTGTTTTCCAGAAGAGGATGGTGTTCCTGACAGTGTACAGTGCAGATAAATTTGTGCCAATTGCTCTCTACTCCGTTGTTCAGTCACGTTTAAAGCCACCTTTTTGGAGCAGGTCTTTGAAATGAGGATTGCAGTGGGTGCATTATTAGCAATATATTTAACCATTTGAATTAAACAACTCTAGTCTTTCTTTCTGATGTGTCTGTAAGAAAGCAGAAAACAGATTGTGTGTCCTCTCTTGTTTGAACAGTGGAGCAGTAGATAATCTGCTGTTATTTCACATGCTAAATTTAACATTCATCCTCTTTATATATCCAGAAAGTCCATATAAGGTCATTGAGGGGCTTATTTTGGTGTCATTTTTGTTGTCTCAATTTCTGCTTCATCTGTTTAAGTCATACCATCAGGAACTTCTTATAATTCAGGTGTCTAATATTTTTTCTTTTTACATATTGCCATGTAATTAACAAAAGCTTAAATGCATACCTAAATAACATTTTAGGTCCAAAATACACATTTGCAAAATAGTATATTATTAAAGCAAATTGGTTTTATGTAAATTAAATCAACATATTACTTCTTTATAGGATGTGGATAACATTAACAAGGAGGCAAAAATAGCATCTTAACATGGTTGTCAGCTTCTAAAGTCCCTAAAATAGTGCTTTGGACATGTCACTGATCCTCCCATACAGGACCATTTCACTTAACTGCCAACTTCAGCCATCTAGAAAATAAACCAGAAGTAGCGAGGTAACCAAAAGGACCTCTGTCCAGCCAAAAGAAATTTCAGGGGATCCATATGTTAAAACTTGCAAATCAGTCAATAAACATTTTGTTTTCAGAGCCTGCTATGTGGCAGGACTGTTAGGTCCTGTTTTATAAGGATGGCGAGACTTTGGTGTGTATATAAGGAGCAGAGAAGAAGCCAGTAAGGAAGGGGTTGACTATTTGAGAGAAAGAGGGGATATTTGACAAGAATTCTGTCTATCCAAGATACAAGAAGAAGTGAAATAAGGAATACAAGAGTTGGTTTTAATGGGGCAAAAAAAGGCCACCTCTTAAAAGAGATTGGAGTAAAGGAAGAGAAAATAGGGGATGATGGCAAGAGGAACTCACAGTAAATGGGCATGCAGAGACCAAAATGAAAGAATTTTTGCCGTCAAGGAGCTTATATTCTCTCTGGGTTGGGGAGGGGAGAATAGCAAGGATACATATAAATCAATGCAAAGAAATTGGGAGGAGGTCTTCAGTAATGGCCTTATATTTGAAGTACCACTTTAGCCAAGCTTTGAAAGTAGTAAAGTGTGAGGAATAGCATGAAGATGTTGAATGTTTATATGGATAATGGTAAGTTAATAGTCTGGGCCTTAGAGTACAGGAAAGGAGAATAAGATGTAATAATTCTTGGACAGATTGTAAAGAGCTTTCAGTGCCAAATAGGAGAGTTTGTGTTTTTTTCTTAGAGTTAGTAGAAGTTACTGATACTTTTTTAACAGAAGGTTAAAGGGGAATGTAGTCATACCTGTGCTTTAAGAACATCATTTTGTGTATTTGTGCAAGGAGAGACTTAAGGCAGGGAGACAGTTGGAGTCTTTTGCTTCCGGTTAGAGGCTATTGCAATAGACCTGGCAAAAAGTTACAAAGGCCTGAACAAAGGTGGTGGCTGTGTAAGTTAACAAGCATTTATTAAACATCACATACTATGCTAAATGCTGGGGATACAATAAAGGCCCACCCCAAAAAAACATCCTAAAACACAAACCCTTCTCTCAAGAAGTTTGCAGTCTAATGGGAATGAAGAGAAGGGGTTGGATGAAATATGTTGTAAAGGTAAAATTTGACAAGATTTGGCAGTTGATTAAATTGGTAGTAAATTAAATTGGTAGAGTGAGGCTAAATGAGAAGGTTGAGAAAGACTTAAAGGTTTTGAACCTAATTGGAAAGATGATTGTGCCTTTAACAGAAATAGGGAAGTTAAGAAGAATGGTGGGCTTAGTGGGGGAAATTAATTCTGTTTTGGACATGTTCAATTTGAGTTACTTACTGGACTTCCAGTGGGAAATGTCTGATAAGTGGTGATGTGGTTTGAGAGAGAAGAAAGAAAAACTCGGTAAGACTATATGTCTTGGAATCATCTGTGCAGAGATAGCAATTGAACCCATGGGAGCTGGTGAAATCATTGAAAGAAAAGAGATATATAGAGAAAAAATTATTCAAACCAGAACCTTGAGGTGCAGCCATATTTACAGTAGGAAATTGAATTATGATCCAGGAAAGGAGCCTGAGGGAATATTCTGACACGTAGGAGAAGAAACAATAGAGAGCAAAGTCATGAAAACCGCAAGAGGAGAGAGATCTGGGAGGGAACAAAGGTTAAAAGGTTTAAAGGAAATTAGACTTGAGCAAAGGCAGTTTTGGCAGTTAAGAAGTAATTGGTAATTTTGGAGAGCAGTTTCAGGTGAGTGATGAGGTTTGAAGCCAGTTTGCAGGAGGTTGACAATTAAATGAGAAGAATAATTTGGAGGCAATGAGTACAGAAAGCTTTTTCTAGTAGTTGGGCTGAGAAATAGGACAATTAACTTGAGGGGAAATTAGGGCTAGTTAAAGGTGTTTTGTTTGTTTGTTTTATAAGGACAGGGAGACCTTGGTGTGTATATAAGGAGCAGAGAAGAAGCCAGTAAGGAAGGGATTGACTGAGCGAAAGAGGGGATATTTGTCAGGAATTCTGTCTATCCAAGATATAAGAAGAAGTGAAATAAGGAATACAAGAGTTGGTTTTAATGGGGCAAAAAAAGGCCACCTCTTAAAAGAGATTGGAGTAAAGGAAAGGAAAATAAGGGATGACGGCAAGAGGAACTCACAGTTAATGGCTTCCGTCTTAAGTATGAGGTTAGGTTATCCAGTAAAAAATAGAGGAGGGACAATGGTGGTAAGGGAGACTTGAAAAGTGAAGAGATGGTTCACAACTGCCAGAAGATTACCATATAGTCAGGGAAGAAGAAAATAATTTTCTTGGCACTGGGAGTTTTTTTCTCTTTAGATTTATGATTTCATTTACATAAGGAGCTTCTTGTGAGAAAATTCTCCACCAATATAGAACTCAAGCTTCTCTGAAACTTTATTATTCAGTTGTTCAGTCATGTCCAACCTTTTGTGACCCCTTGGACCATACCACACCAGACACTTCTGTCCTCCACTGTCTCTTGAAGTCTGTTCAAGTTCATTGATTCCATAGCACTATCTGTCCATCTTGTCCTATGCCATCCCCTTCTCCTTTTTCTTTCAGTCTTTCCCAGCATCAGGATCTTTTTCTTCCAGAAGATGAGAGAAGAGTTCTGTCTTCTCATTATGTGGCCGTAGTATTTAAACTTAAGCTTTACTATTTGACCTTCCAGTAAAAGCCTGAATTAATTTAAGTTTTGACTGATTTGATCTCCTGGATGTCCAAGGAACTCTTAGAAGTCTTTTCCAGCACCATAATTTGAAAACATGGATTCTGCAGCACTCAGCTTTCCTTATAGTACAGATCTCATAGCCATACATTGCTACTGGAAAACCACAGCTTCAACTATAAGGACCTTTGTCAGCAAGGTCTTTTTAATAGGCTGTCCAAAAACGGCATAGCTTTCCTTCCGAGGAGTAAATGTCTTTTAATTTCATGGCTGCAGTCATCTTCTGCAGTGGTCTTTGAGCCCAACAATATAAAATCGGACACTGCTTCCATTTCTTTTCCCTCTACTTGCCAGAAAGTGATGGGTCTCATTGCCAAAATCTTAATTTTTTTTTAAATGTTAAGCTTCAAACCAGCTTTTATGCTTTCCTCTTTCTTCTTCATCAAAAGGCTTAACTCCTCTTTACTTTTTGCCAGGAGAGTGGTATCCTCTGCATATCTTAGACTGTTAATATTTCTTCAGGCAAGCTTAATTCCAGCTTTTGATTCATCTAGCCTGGCATTTTACATGATGTTCTTTCCCAATCTTAAACCTATCAGTTCCATGTTCAGTTCTAACTATTGCTTCTTGACCCACATACAGATTCCTCAGTAGACAAGTAATATGATCTAGCACTCCCATGTCTTTGAAGACCTGCCACATTTTGTTCTGATCCAATCAAAGACTTTAGTATAGTCAATGAAGCAGAAGGAGATGTTTTTCTGGGATTACTTTGCTTTCTCCATAAACTAGCAAATGTTGGCAGTTTGGGCTCTAGCTCCTCTATTCGAAAACCAGTTTGCTTTTCTGGTAATTCTTAGTTCACATGTTGCTAAAGCCTAGCTTGCAGAATCTTAAGCATAGTGTTTATCTTGTTGGTGTGTGAAATGAGTACAGTTGTTTGGTAATTTGAGCATTCCTTGGCATTGCCCTTCTTTTGGATTGGGACATCATGGCCACTATTGAGTTTTCCAAATTTATTGGCATACTGAATACAAAACTAACACTATCACCTTTTAGGATTTTAAATAGCTTAGCTGAAATTCTGTTACCTCCACTAGCCTTACTGTTAGCAATGTTTCCTAAAGGCCACTTGATTCATTCTACAGCATGTCTGGCTTTAGATCAGTAACCACACCATCATGTTGTTAAGATCTTTCTAGTATAATCCTTTTGTGTATTCTTGCCACCTCTTCTTAATCTTTTCTGCTTCTGTTAAGTCCTTGCCATTTTTGTCTTTCGTGATGCCCATTTTTGCGTGAAAGTTCCCTTGATATCTCTTAATTTTCTTAAAGAGATCCATCTTTCCCATTTTATTGTTTTCTTCTATTTCTTTGCATTGCTCTAAGAAAACTTGTCTCTCCTTGCTATTCTCTGGAATTATACATTCAGTTGGGTATATCTTTCCATTTCTCCTTTACCTTTCACTTTCTTTCCTCAGCTATTTGTAAAACCTCATCAGACATCCATTTTGCTTCCTTGCTCTTCTTTTTTTTTGGAATGTCTTTTGTTGCTGCCTCCTATACAATATTGCGGACCTCTATCTGTAGTTTTTTAGGTGCTCTGTCAGATCTAATCATTCCTTAAATATAGCCATCACCTCTACTTCATATGCTCAAGGGATGTTATTTAGGTCATACCTACATGGTTTTGTGGTTTTTTCCTACTTTCTTCAATTTACATTTGAATTTTGTAATAAGAAACTCATGATCTGAGCCATATTCAGCTCCATTTTGTTTTAACTGACTGTATAGAACTTCTTTCCTTTTGGCTGCAAAGTATATAATCAGTGTGATTTTGATACTGACTATCTGGTGATGTCCATGTATAGAGTCACTTTTTGGATTGTTAAAAAAGCGTTTGCTATGACCAGTGAGTTATCTTGACAAAACTCTCTTAGTCTCTCCCTGCTTCATTTTCTGCTTCAAGGCCAAACTTACCTTTTGTTCTAACAGTCTTTTGGTTTCCTACCTGAGCATGCCAATACCCTGTGATGAATGTGATATCTTTTTTTTTGTTATTATTTCTAGAAGATGTTGTAGGTATTCATAGAATTGATCAGTTTTGACCTCTTTGGCATCAGTGGTTGGAGCATAGAATGTGATGCTGGACAGTTTTCCTTCGATTCAAACAGATCTCATGCTGTCATTTTTGAGATTATTCCCCAGTACTGCTTTTTTCACTTTTTATTGACTATGAAGCCACTCCATTTCTTCTTTTTTTTTTTTAAATAGTATTTTTTTTCCCACAATTACATTTTAAAAGTTTTCAACATTCATTTTTAAAAATTTTGAGTTCCAAATTCTCTCCCTCTTTTCCTCCTTTTTCCCCTCCTGGAGGCAGTAAGCACTCTGACATAGGTTATACATGTGCAATCAGGTAAAACATTTTTTTTCCCCCTTTTTGGAGGGAGGAAGGCAG
This sequence comes from Pseudochirops cupreus, assembly GCA_028627135.1. Lineage (NCBI taxonomy): Eukaryota > Metazoa > Chordata > Mammalia > Diprotodontia > Pseudocheiridae > Pseudochirops > Pseudochirops cupreus. Next base: position 383,408,469 of record CM053582.1, on the reverse strand, counting down.
GGCAATTGGGGTTAAGTGATTTGCCCAAGGTCGCATGGCTAGTAAGTGTTAAGTGTCTAAGGCTGGATTTGAATTCAGGTCCTTCTGACTCCAGGGCCAGTGTTCTATTCACTGTGCCACCTAGCCGCTCCAAAACATATACTTATATTAGTCATTTTGTAGAAGAAAATATGAGCTGCCCTCCTGTCCTCCCCACCCCCCCAAAAGTGAAAAATAGTATGGTTTGGTCTGCATTCAGACACCATCAGTTTATTTCTCTGGATGCAAATAGCATTTTTCATTATGAATCTTTCGGGATTGTCTTATATCATTTTATTGTTAAGAATAAATCATTCACAGTTCATTGTACAATATTACTGTTACTATATATAATATTCTGGTTCTGCTCACTTCACTCAGCATCAGTTCATGTAAGCCTTTCCAGGTTTGTCTGAAATCTGCCTGTTCGTCATTTTTTATAGCACAATAGTATTCCATTACAAGTATATGCCACAGCTCGTTCAGGCATTCCCCAATTAACGGACATCCCCTCAATTTCCAATTCTTTGTCACCACAAAAAGAACTGCTGTAAATAAGTAGGTCCTTTTCCCTTTTTTTAACCCCCTTTGTCATGTATCATTGGATCAAAGTATGTGCAGTTTTATAGGCCTTTGTGCATAGTTCCAAAATGCTCTCCAGAATGATTGAATCAGTTCACAACTTCCCCAACAGTGCATTAGTATTCCAGTTTTCCCATCTCCCTTCCAACATTTGCCATTTCCTTTTTTTGTCACGTTGGCTGATCTGATAAGTGTGAGTTTCTCAGAGTTTTAGTTTGTATTTCTCTAATCAGTAATGATTTAGAGAATTTTTTAATAAGTGTAGAGAGCTTTGATTTCTTTCTCTGAAAATTGCCTGTTCATATCCTTTGACCATATTGTTTATCAGGTGGGGAAAGACTTGTATTCTTATAAATTTGACTCAGTTCTCTTTATATTTGAGAAGTAAGGCCTTTATCAGAAATACTTGACTGCACATTTTTTCCCCCAGCTTTCTGCTTTCCTTCTAATCTTTACTACATTGTTTGTGCAAAACCTTTTTAATTTAATATAATCAAAATTATCCATTTTATATCTTGTCATGCTATTTTTTGTTTGCTTCTAAATTGTTCCCTTATCCATAGATCTGACAGTTAAACTATCCCATGCTCCTCAAATTTGCTTATAGTATCCGTTTTTATGTCTAAATTATGTCACCATTTTGACCTTCTCTCAGTATAGCGTAAGATAATTGGTCTATACCTAGTTTCTGCCATACTGTTTTCCAGTTTTCCTAACGGTTTGTGTCCAATAGTGAGTTCTTGTCCCAAAAGCTTGGATCTTTGGGTTTATCAAATACTAAATTACTGTTGTCATTTACTACTATGTATTGTGTACCTAATCTATTCCACTGACCCACCACTCTGTTTCTTAGCCAGTACCAGATTGTTTTTGATGGTTACCACTTTATAATACAGTTTGAGGTCTGGTATAGCTTGACCATCTTCCTTCACTTTTTTTTTCCCCATTGATTTCCCCTTGATTTTCTTAACCGTTTGTTTTTCCAGATAAATTTAATTATTATTTTTTTCTAGCCTACAATTTTTGGTACTTTGATTGGTATGGCACTGAATAAGTAGATTAATTTAGATAGAATTGTGGCTCAGCCTGCCCATAACCAATTAATATTTTTCTAGTTGTTTAGCTCAGACTTTATGTGAATTTACTCCATTTCTTCTAAGGGATTCTTGTCTACACTACTATATGCAATGATCACCTAAATTAAATTCACCCATTCCAATCCATTTAAGTTCACTGATACCTAAAATGGTGATGTTTAATCTTTCCATCTCCTGTTTGACTACATCCAGCCTACCTTGGTTCACAGACCTTACATTCCAGGTTGCTGTGCAGTGTTGATCTTTTCAGTGTCACCTTTCATCACCAAATGCATCCACAGCTGAGCTTCCTTTCAGCTTTGGCTCAGCTGCTTTATTAATACTGGAACTACTTGTAGTTGACCTCCACTCTTCCCCAGTAGCCCCCTTCCAACCTGAGGGGCTGATCTTCTAATGTCATCTCTTTTGTCATTTTAGTACTGTCCATGGGGTTTTCTTGGCAAAGATAGTGGAGTGGTTTGCCATTTGCTTTTCCCCTGGGTCACTGGAGTTTGTCAGAACTCTCCACTATCACTTGTACATCTTGGGTAAACCTGCATGGCATAGCTCCTCATTTGACTGAGCTATATAAGCCCCTTTGCTGTGACAAGGCAGTGATTATTACCTTAGTAAAGTTCAGAGGTGCTGAGAGTAAGTGACTTGCCCAAGGTCACATTAAATGTATGTGTCAGAAGCATTATTTGAGCCCAGGCCTTCCTGACTTCTTTCTCTTATATCCACCTCACCTTTATATAGCTGTAGTGAAGATTCAGTATGATACATGTGTGATGAACCCAGTCTGCATGGTTGCCTAACTTCCTCTAGCAGCCTGGAGTTGGAAGGCAGGAAGCGTTTGGCAAGGATGATTCAGGTCTGGGATTCAGCAAGGCATAATCTCCAGTAGGACGAAGGGCAAGGAATTCTCTAGCAGAGGACAATGCAAAGTTGGATTTTAATTATTGTGGTAGCTTGGGAAGGGAAGAAAGTCAGGGCAGGGGTGATAGCCAGGTAGAATGCTAAGGAAGGGACTGGAGGTTACTTCCCCTGCCTTTGTAGCACATCAGTGAATCCTGTTTTTCTGCAGAATCTGCCAGGAGAAGGCAAGGAACTGTCATTTAAAGATCTAATTTAATATGTTAATATTTATAATGAATTCCATAAAAAATGGTTAAACTTTTTTCGTTTGGTCCCTAAAGAGGCTTCAGATACCTGGAAGATTCATTTATGTAGAACATTTCCTTTCTTAATCCTACCAGAGAAATGAAGCATTACTGTAGATATTTTTTAATGAGCTAGAACACTAAAGTAGAGTTTGAGAGAAACCTGTACCCTTAAAATGTACAATATTTAATTAAGTGCTCAAAATGGAGGGTTGCAGCATACTCATCTTAGCAATGTGCTCACTAGGTTTGTAACTTCTACCAGTGAAAGGAGATTACAGATCCACTAAAATATTTTAAGTAATTCCCAGTGAAAAATGGGACAGCCAAGATCCAATATCACACTCGAAATAATTATCTTATAGTGAATGTCCTGAAGAACCTGAAAATCATGAGACTTTCCTGAAAAAATGTTTAGGTGATAGCAAATTTTGGTGCTTATACAATATGGTAATCCCTCTACCATAGTTTGAATGCTTCCCAGTTCATTTTGATTATTGTTCTTAATGTTTAGAGCCCTATAAAATCTCAAAGAGATACAGGGACCTTTGAGTTGATCAGGCTTCAATGGTTCTGGCAGGTAAATCCCAGTACTATTTTAGAGGGTTCTTTGTAATTAAAAAAATGTTTTGGGTATGATTGATATAGAATGTTACCTTTTCAGTAAAATGCATTTATATACTGAAAGAAAATGAATTTTTTTCTCACTTCCAAAATTTTAACTATTTTCCAGCCTGTTCTTAAAGTTAAAGGACAACCAGAAATTGGAGTTTCAAAGGCAGGAACTTTGAGTGAAAGTACCGAAGATAATGAAAGACCTAAAGTAAGTAAAGTCTTTGGAAAGAAGTGGAAAGGGCTACAGATATGTAGTGCTCAACAGTATTGATTTTCTTAAGCCATTTCTTTTGAGTTTTAATCTTTCCTTTCTCGGAGAGAGCTATCCCATCAACAGCATCTGTTTATATATGACTGTTACGTTGCAAAGCATGTTTTCAGCCTTCTGCTCAAAGTCTTTTGTCTGATTTCTTAGGGGTGACAAGTATTGTATTAATTTATAAGTGAAGTTTTAAAAAATTAACTTTTAACCACTTATAAGAGGGTTTTTCTTCATGATTTATCACCAAGCTTTTCATTTTATAAAGTCTTTTTCTAGCGTGAGAGTTTTGTTGACTGTATTTTTATGTTATACTTGGTTTAGGTGTTTGGAGTATGCAGTGATTGAGGAACTAGGTTATCATAAATGCTCCTTGTGTCAGGCTTCTCTGTCCTAAGAAAGACAATTTTGTGAAGAGAATATGAGCATTTATAATAGAGGGGATAGGGATATACTATGTTTAAAGGACGTTGAGAATAGGAAGATACTGAAAAAGACGTAGCAATGGCAGTCTCCCACAGTTCATTTGCAGTCTGCTCGTTGCAATCCGAAGCTTTTCTGATTAATCTCCAGTGAGTTCCTGCTACTTTACCACCCATATTTTCATGGTAGTTTTACACTGTCAGACACCCCTTTCTTCCAACCTCAAAGAGATTGTCGTACTTCAGAAGAGGAAAAAATACACCATCAGGAAAAGTTTAGGAACTTAGTTCCCAAAAAGTGTTAAAGGCGGAAGGCAAAGAGAGGACTCTGTTAATCGTTTTTGCATCGTAATTAACTTGTGTCTTTATGTACATTGTTTCTTTTTCTCCATTCAGGCTCAGAGAGAGCCTTTGACAAGAGCTCGAAGTGAAGAGATGGGAAGGGTAGTACCAGGGTTGCCTTCAGGCTGGGCCAAGGTAAAAACCAGAGTGACTGCAAAGGAAAACAGAGGGGCTGCTCAAGTAGTGATTCCTGTTTGTATCTATTCTCCGCGAACTAGTGGGGAATTATTTCCTAATTTCAAAATGTTTAAGTAGAGTTACTCCTTTTTTCTCTAAATAAAGAGATTATATCTTATGACTTCACATCTGTTTTTCCCAACGTTTATTGGGCTTCTGATCGTACAACATGAAAGATCCATCGGGATCCATGGACATTTCTCTCATTTAGCATTACAAAAAACTTAGAAACCTAAGAACCTGAATGCTCTGTGCCTGAAGTGTTACTTAGCTAGTTATTGAAGTTTTGTAGTTATTATATCTAGATTATGCAAAGCCAAAATTATCTCTAATAATGAAGTAGCTTTATATAATGGTAGTTTGGCTTTTTTGACCTTTTCTTTTCTTTTCCATCCAAGTTCCTTGACCCAATCACTGGAACCTTTCGTTATTACCATTCACCCACCAACAGCGTTCATATGTATCCACCAGAAATGGCTCCTTCATCTGCTCCCACTTCTACCCCTCCAACTCATAAAGCCAAGCCACAGATTCCTGCTGAGCGGGATAGGGAACCTTCCAAACTGAAGCGCTCCTACTCCTCCCCAGATATAACCCAAGCCATTCAGGAAGAAGAAAAGAAGAAGCCAACAGTAACTCCAGCAGTCAATCGGGAAAACAAGTAAGCCTATCCGTATACCAAAAATGAATCATTAGATTTCATGGCAATCGTTTCTAGATCCAGTGTTTTGACTTCATGGGTATCAAATGTCTTTGTTATGTGTACCGTTTACAATGAAAGCAGTGTATTAGAATGGAAAGAGTGGGGCTGATCTTGATGACTCTACTGAGCCCTGTGATGCAAGGTTTTTTATACCAGAAATAAAACTTTTGTTATTGTCATTATCACTATTCTTAACATCTGTACAAGAAGATAATTAGCCTTCTGACCTGGAAGTCCTCACAAGCAAATTCTAGCTCCCAGGTGAAATTTTGAGAATCACTGTTTTACAGAGTCTTTAATTATATATCGTGTTTTTACTTTGAGAATCACCATTTAGCAGCTTTCTCAGAGTACAATGAAAATTCTTTCTTAAAATTTTTCAACATATATTTATTGCATTAAATATTTCCAAATAATATGTAAAAATTTTAATAATTTATTTATATTATTATATTTTAATATTCTTTTTTTCTCCTCCCTCTTTGAGAAGGCAAGTAATTTGATATCAGTTATGCATTTGAAGTCATCTAAAACATATTTCCATTTTAGCCATATTGCAAAAAAAAATGAACATTTTTTGAAGTGTGCTTTAATCTACATTTAGAGTTCGTCACTTCTTTCTCTGGAAGTGGATAACATTTTTCATCATGGGTCCTTTGGAATTGTCTTGGATCATTGTATTGCTGAGAATAGTGCACAGTTGATCATCATACAATATTGCTGTTACCGTATACAGTGTTCTCCTGGTTCTGCTCACTTCACTTTGTATGAGTTCATATAAGACTTCCCAGGTTTTTCTGAAAGCATCCTGCTCATTATTTCTTATAGCACAATAGTATTCCGTCACAATCACATACCACAGCTTGTTCAGCCATTCCACAGTTGATGGGCATCCCCTCAATTTCCAATTCTTTGCCACCACAAAAAAAAGCTAATGTGGATATTTTTGTACAGATAGGTCCGTTTCTCTTCACAGATCTGGTAGTTGTATTGTTGGGTCAAAAGGTTTGTGCACAGCTTTATAGACCTTTGGGTGTAATTCCAAATGGTTCTCCAGAATGTTCGAATGAATTCACAACATTACCAACAGTGCATTAGTGTCCTAATTTTTCCATATCCCCTTCAGATTTTTTTTCCTTTTCCATACAATGTAAATTCTCTTTCTTGTTACCTGACTTCCAGTGGTCTTTACTAGGTGGTTAATATTAGGAAAGAATTCTTAAATGGTAGTAAGAGATTCCAGTAGTAATATTGCTGGGTCAAATGGTATGCAAAGTTTCATAGCTTTTTGGTCACAATTTTAAATTGTGCTCCAGAATGCTTGGACCAGTTTATTACTTCACATACATTAGTGTCCCTATTTTTCCATGTCCCCTCCAGAATTTGTCATTTTCCTTTTCTGTACAATGTGAAGCCTCACTTTCACATTGGCTGACTTCCCTTGGTCTTTCCTAGGTAACTAATACTGGGACAGAAGTCTTAAGTGGTATTAAGAGATACCAGTGGTCACAAAACGTTAAAATGCTTAGAGGAAAGACTTGAGCAGTTTGGTTGGAGTCTTTATGATGAGTTTATGGAGAGACACAGACAAAACTTACCAATGATGGAAAGACATAGATGGGTTGTGATCAATGCTGATCCAGGGGGTGTCTATACTAAGTGATGTCAGATCTACTGTAGTACTAAGCTATAATAAACATAGTAACTTCCTAGAGCCTAATTTTTGTTGTACTCCATTCCTTCACCACATAGTATTAACTGATTAATTATAAACAATGATCAAAAAATTTATTTAAAAGCAAGTTTCTTAGATCACACCTAATTTAGCTTTACTCTCCACATTGGCCTTTTTTGGACTCTCCATCACCACTCTCTTTTTACTGATGGGTCTATAAAGAAATTACTTTTCTTGCCAAAGGGTTAAAACTATTGTGCCTTCATGACCTCTTTAGTGGGACTGCTCAGGCAGATATCAGAAGAGTTCTGTGGTATTTTTTTCACCCAAAGATAAAAACGGTATTTCAGAAATGTTTATTTAACAGAGTGGCGCGTGCGTGTGTGTATGTGTGTGCGTGTGTGTGTGACACAGCTGAGTAAAATAGTTTGAAGTTTTCAGTTGACGAATGAATTTATCATTATGAAAAATATAAATGGGCTCTTTTGCATTTATTCCATTTACTAGTTCCTGTATTCTGACTTAACTCTGTTAAACTGATAGTGGGTAAAGATTGTGCCATTTATGAAGGTCGTGCAATTACATTGCATGTGAAAAAAAGAGTTTAGTAGAGTTGCCTGTACTATTCCATAATATGCGAAGACTCCCTTCCAAGGCTTTTCTTTGTTGCCCTAGGCACACAGATAGGTGCCAATGAATAGAGATACTTCCCTTTTTTCATAACTGCTCAAGTGATAATCACCTTTCAATTCTTTTATGTTGCATCTTCTTTGCCTGAATTCAGTGTCAGACATCTGGCAGCAGATGTTGTTAAAATTTAACCTTCTTTCTGGGACTAAAGGATTTTGAAGGCAGACTCCTAATGTTAGAACCATTCTGTCTCATTTCTGAGTACGCCGCCCTTCCTAAGAGCTGTCAGGGGTTTTCTGACATTAGTAGTCTCAGGCTGCAATTTGGGTTATCCTGTTGGGGGGGGTGTCCCAGAACACAGTTAGATGCTGGCTGAGAGTCAGGTATCCATACTATATCTCAAGACTCCTCATACCCTTGGGGGGAGGGAGGGGAGGTCTCTTTCCTTGTAAATGTTTAGCCCACTGTTCAGGTTCCCAAAGTCACTGCCATTTGAATCTTTACGACTGAATTTACATGCAGATTTACATAATTTTAAGGGCCTTAATTTTCCTTCCTAGGCCAATATGCTACCCCAAAGCTGAAATCTCAAGGCTCTCTGCCTCTAAGATTCGTAATCTCAATCCTGTATTTGGAGGATCAGGACCGGCTCTCACTGGACTTCGTAATTTAGGAAACACTTGTTATATGAATTCAATATTACAGTGCCTATGTAATGCTCCTCATTTGGCTGATTATTTCAACAGGAACTTTTATCAGGATGACATTAACAGGTAAAGAATACAAAAACAGCTTTCTTTTAACATTTCTGGTCTGGAATGCAATTTTTGTGCTGTGCGTTCGGTTTGCTTGCTATTCTTTTTGTAGGGTATGCTATGGGACCAAATTTCACACAGATCTAGACAAGTCACATTACAGAGCATTCATCTTTAAAGAGAAAAAAATTGAGTTTCGTGGTGTAGTGTGAATTTCATCTTTTTTTTCCCCTTTTGAGAGAAGATTAGAAACGTGAAAGAGGAGCAGAAGTAGAGGAATGTGGAAGAGATGAAAAGTTTGGCAGGCACAAATAGGAAGCCTGTCTCTTATCCATCAGGCAGAAAGAAGGAGGATTTGGGCATAAGTTATTCAGTTAATTATAAAATTTGGCACATGAATTCAAGTCTGTGTCAGATTGAGGTGAAAATAAAACTTTTGTGAAAGTAAAGATCAGTTAAGGGAAAAGTATATTAGGAATTTGGCTTTAAAAATTCTTTTTGTTCTAAAAAATCATCTGTATTGATGTTGACAACTTGTTTAGGTGTTTCAGTATCAGGCTATCTCTCTTCTTCACTTGGAGATTATGGCACTAATAGAATCTAGAGTTGAAAGGGACTGTAGTTATCGATGAGTTAAGTTATCTCGTTTTAAAGATGAGAAAACCAAAGTATACAGAAAAGTAGCCACTCAGAGGTTGTCAGCAGGGAATTGGGATTTGAGCCCAGGTCCTCTGACTCAGATGCTTTTCTCTCTCCATTATACCACAGATGCCTTTGGTCAGGTTACTCCGCTGCTCAAAATCTTCTAGTCAGTGAACATTTATTAAGTACTTTCTTCCCATATGCCAGGTACTGTACTAAGTGCTGGGTATACAAAAAGAAGCAGAAGACAGTCCTTGCCCTCAAGGGGCTCCCAGTGGGGGAGACAACAAGGAAGCAAATACATACACACAACCTGTGTACAAGATAAAGAGGAAATAATTGCTAGAGGGATCGCACTACTAGCATCCAGAAGCCTTGGGAAAGGCTTCCTTTAGAAGATAGGTTTGTGGTTGTGAGTGAAATCCAGGGAAGGTGGCAGTAGGTGGAGATGAGGAGGAAGAGTATTCCAGATATGGGAGGTGGTCAGAGAAAAGACCCAGAGCCAGGAGGTGGAGCGTCTTGTTCATGGAAGCTGTTGTCACTGGATCAAAGAGTACGTGGCAATGTGTAAGATTTTCTGTTGCCTAATGAGTAGAATTTGAATTCATTTCCATGGCATTAAAAGCCCTCCACCATCTAGAGCTAACGTACCTCTCTGAGACCTTAGTCTCATGTTGTTCTTCGTGTTGTCATGTCCTGTTGGGATATTAGGGTGTAGATTCCACTTCACCCGTGCAGCACCTCGCACAGTCGGCACGGTGGTCGGTCCCACGGATAGAGTGCCAGGCCTTGAGTCACAAAGACCTGAGGGCAGATGCTTCCTCAGATGCCTACTGTGTGACTTTGGGCAAGTCACTTAACCTCTGTTTGCCTCAATTTCCTTTTCTGTAAATGGTTCTTATAATAGCGTCTCCCTCCCAGGGTTGTTGATGAGGATCAAATGAGACAAAAATTGTAAAATGCCTAGCAGAGTGACTCACACACAGTAAGGGCCGTATAAATGTTAGCCTTTTATTTTATCATCTGCACGTAGTAAATGCTCTAAAATGTTCACTAAATTTATTTGAAATGTTTTAAAGTCTGTTAACCGCTTATTTTGATATTTAAAGTAACTTTTTACTCCGGCATATTTTTATTTTATTTGCAAAGGTCAAATTTATTGGGGCACAAAGGGGAAGTGGCTGAGGAGTTTGGGATAATCATGAAGGCTCTGTGGACGGGACAGTATAGGTATATCAGTCCAAAGGATTTTAAAATCACAATCGGGAAGATCAATGACCAGTTCTCAGGATACAGCCAGCAAGACTCACAGGAGTTGCTTCTGTTCCTAATGGATGGGCTCCATGAAGACTTGAATAAAGTAAGCAGTTGTATTTTTGAATGTCGCAAAGTGCTCATTTGGATTACTCAGTGTAATCTTAGCCAGTATCCATATGTGTTTTGCTTGATGGTGTCTTGACACCACTAATGTTGCGATAGGTACTAAAAAATAAATAGATTTGTCAAATACTAGAATTTGTACTTGATTGTTGAATGTTAGACAGTCTTACTTTTTTGTGTCTGTGAAATTTGCTGTTACAGTAGTCATAGTGTGTTCGGTTTACTTTTTATCTGGTGGGACAGTTATCTCATATCCCTGTAGCATTGTAACTGCAGTCATGTGGAGTAGAGAAGGCTGGCCAAAGAGCCTGAAAGACCTGGGTTAAAGTCCTCCTTCTGAAACCCTAGACAGATCACTTAACAATCTTAGGGATTTGCTGGGGCCTTGAGAGGTTAAGTTTCATAACAAGTGACTAATAATGGATTGGTAGAAGGACTTTGTTGAGAACTCCCTATACCAATGAAATGACAGGTCAAAGGGAAAACAGCTTATGGCCAGATACCAATTTGTGTAGAGGAATACTTTGAAATCCTGAGTGCAGAAAATTTTCATCAAAATCCTGATCATAATTGACTTTAAACTTAATGTTTCTATCCTCCCATCTTTTACTTTTTCCCAAAAGCAGTTACACTCTGTGCCTACTAACTTACTTGGGTTCAGGTTTGTTTTTCTGATTTTATATTACCTTGTATTGTTTGTTATAATATGATTGAGTCCTGTGTAGCGTATATGGATTTGGATTTATATGTTATGACCTGAGCATGGAGCTTGTCAGTTCCACACAAAGAGGATCTCCTTCGTCATCATAATCATCTTCTTATTAAAAAGAACAACTTTCACTAATTTCTGCACAGATAGTTCGAGTTGATTGATGGAGGAGTTCTCACAACTCAAGCCTTTTAGATTCAATAGGAGATTATCACAGTTGTTTGCTAAAGCAATGATCTAAATGTATATTTTAAATAATGAAAACAGGCCAATCTTTTTGATCATAGAATTATAACATTGGAGGAATCATTAGAGAATGTATCCAATCCCCTCATTTCAAACAGTGATGGATTAGCTTCTTGCTAAGTGTTTTCCATAGCCCCTCATTCAGTGTCAGCATCTTCTGTCACCTGAGAGAAGATGGCAAAGAGTCTTTGAGAATTCTTTGCCAGTGCGTTCAGTAGCATTTGCCTGCAATTTCAAGTAACAGATCAATGAGAATTTAAATATTTCATTTCCAGGCTGATAACCGAAAGAGGTATAAAGAGGAAAATAATGATCATCTTGATGATTTCAAAGCAGCTGAACATGCCTGGCAGAAGCACAAGCAGCTCAACGAGTCTATTATCGTTGCACTTTTTCAGGGCCAGTTCAAATCCACAGTACAGTGCCTCACCTGTCACAAAAAGTCTAGGACATTTGAGGCTTTTATGTATTTGTCTTTACCACTAGCATCCACAAGTAAATGTACATTACAGGTAAGCCTCTTTTGCTAGTCCTGTATATTTGTTTAGAAATTTCTGAGGAAACTGCTTAATTATGTATGTATGTATACACACACACACACACATATACACACATATATATATAAAATTTACGGGTAAAAAAGTTTCTGATTTTACAAATGCCTTTAGGGATTAGAAAAAGTTGAGAATTTGTCTTAAGACTTTTTTCCTTTATTTTGACATATTTTTCAGATTTGGTGCTTAATTTCCAAGTTTAAAACATATGAAAACATAATTTTGATTTAGAAATCTGCAGTGATTTTACATTCAGTAATTTTGAGGCAGAAGTACACCCTGATATCTGCACTGTGATGTAGATAGCTAATATGAGGGGAATTTCTTTGATGCATATTGTCTTAAGCCTTTGAGTTGACATCTTTTCTCCTAGGATTGCCTTAGATTATTTTCCAAAGAGGAAAAACTTACAGATAACAACAGATTTTACTGTAGCCACTGCAAAACTCGAAGGGACTCAATGAAAAAAATAGAAATCTGGAAGTTACCACCTGTTCTTCTAGTACATCTGAAACGGTAAGAAAATGAGGGCAAGTTTATTCATGAGATCAGCCAAAGACACACGTCAGAACATTGTTGGGTTTTGACTTTATTGGGGGACTGTGTGACTAGAAAAGTAAAAATGTTTCTCTCTTGAAGCTTCTAGATGGTACAGTGGTTAGAACACCAGGCCTGGTGTCAGGAAGACCTGAGTTCAAATCTAACCTCAGAACACTTACTAGGTCTATAACCCTGGGCTTTATTTAACCTTTTTTTGCCTCAATTTTGTCAACTGTAAAATGATGATGAAAATACGTACCTGCCTCCCAGGATGGTTGTGAGGATCCAACGAGATTTGTAAAATGTTTAGCAGAGTGCCTAACATGAGTGCTATATAAATGTTAGTGATTATAATAATAATTATTATAATGATAATAATTTTTATTATTACTTGAATTATCCTCCAATGTATACACTGGTGTGCAAAGTAATTGGGACAAAGTAAAATAAATGTATTATTTACTTATCTGATAAACCTTATAACTCTTTGCTACAAAAAAAAATTAACATGCAGAAAATACATCCTTTTTCTATACTCACTTGTTTTACATTGTTTGGTTTTGAGTTCAAAAGATTTTGACAAACATTTTAATTCTTCATCATAAAATCGTACATCTATAACATAGAATATTAAGTTACCTGACCAGTCCATTTTTCTAGGTCTAACCTTGAGTCTAGGATGTAAATTTTTTTAAAATATTTTTTTCCAATTGCATGTAAAAATTTTTAGTTACAAATTCTCTCCCTCTTTTACTCCCCTCCCCCCTCCATGAGAAGGCAAACAATTTTATATGGGTTGTACGTGTGTAGTTATGCAAAAGAAATTTCCATATTAGTCATGTTATGAAAGAAAACACAGACCAAAACAAATGTTAAAAAAAAAAAGTAATCTTCATTGTGCATTCAGACTCCATTAGTTCTTTCTCTGGAGGTGGATAGCGTTTTTCATCCTAAGTCCTTGGAAATTGTCTTAGATCGTGTTATTGTGAAAAATAACTAAGTCATTCAAAATTGATCATTGTACTGTATTACTGTAATTGTACAATGTTCTCCTGGTTCTCTTCACTTTACTTTTCATCAGTTCATGTCTTTCCAAGTTTTTCTGAAATCATCCTGCTCATCATTTCTTACTGCACAATAGTATTTCCATCATAATCATATACCACAACTTGTTCAGTCATGCCCCAATTGATGGATATCCCCTTAATTTCCAATTCTTTGCCATCACAAAATGAGGTGCTATAAATGTGTTTGTACATATAGGTCCTTTTCCTTTTTTTTAAAAAAAATCTCTTTTGGCTACAGACCTAGTAGTGCTGTTGCTAGGTCAGAGGATATACAGAGGTTTATAGCTCATTGGGCATAGAGTATAGATTTTCCATAGAATTTAAATCAGGTAACTTCCTAGGCCTTTGAAGCATGTGTATTGTAATGCCATGCACGGACAGCTTTCCAGAAGAATGCTATTGTGAACAGCTTTTAAGGTTCTGATTACACAGTACGGTGAACACTCTATTCCATAACAAATCAGAGCAAAACATTCACAGAAAATCAAGGTACAGCATTCACAATATTACAACTTAAAACAGAAAAATCACAATATAGTATTCACAACAGCTTATCATTAAAATGGCCACATAGTTTCCACCATAGTGGCCACAAAGTTTTGAACAAGGAACTATCATCTGGTGTCCCTAAGGAGGTTTGCCTCCTTAGTCATTCAATCGTCTGAAAGTACAGTAGTCAAAGTCTTCCACTCATGGAGCGACTAAGTTAACTCAATCAGTCACTTATTCAGCAATTAATTACTAAGTATCATTAATCACTAAGTACAATCATTAGAAAATATACAGACCCTCCACCCCTGGGTCACTAGTAAATTTACAATTCCTCAGTCAGTACATAGTATCCAAGTAAGGTCTTCTTTCACCTTGACTTGGGGTGGTTTCTCAGATTCCCTGGATCCCCTTCCATGGTCCCAAATCCTACCTGCATTCACCAAACTGTCATACCTTCTGTTTCCCCAACAGTGGCTTGATCAGTTACTAAGTGCTAAGTACCTTCTGCCTTTGCTTAACTTCAAACAAGGTGCTAAGTACTTGCTTACTTGCCAATACAAAATGGGGTTTTCAAATTCAAATTAATTATCAATTACATGTATCTCCATAGCTTGAATGAATTTCTTTACCTTTTTATGACACATGGCATGGTAAAATATCACATTACAGGATTCCATTTATGGTGAAAATTTCTGTAATTTCGTAACAGTTCTGCTTCTATCAAGCTATCTGTCTCTTGTCTATAATCTATACATGTAGACATATATACATATATTGGAATTCATCACTACCCTTAGTGGGGACAGCGGAAGTTACAAATCTCTCATTTCCGAGGTATGTGTTTTACAGTTTGATAAAGATTCCTAAATTTTAGAGACTCATTTGGACTTTCTATGATAATAGATGAAATTTCGGATTGAACAAAAGAGTTTCATAGCTGAGTAGGGTGGCACACACCTGGGGAATCTAAGGCTAACAGATCTCTTGAGTTCAGTAGCTCTGAGCAGCAGGGGCCCAAGCCAGCTGGGTATCTGCACCAAGTTCAGCATTTAAATGGTGACCAGCCCCGAGAATAGGGACCACCAGGGTTGCCTAAATAGAAATAAATTGGCATAGGCTGGAAACAGATGCTCCTGTGCCAGTGAGTATTAGAATAAAAACTGTGAATAATTCCCTGCATTTCCAGCCTAGGAGATAGGCAGAACCAGTCTTACCTTAAAAAAAAAGTTTCATAAGTAAAAATTACTTTTCCAATCTTCAGCATTCTAATCTTTCTGATATCTTGCCCATGACAGACTTTTTTTCTTCGTAGCAATATTTTCAAATGTTTCTTTAAACTGATTTTCTTAACTGTTTTTCCAACTTCAGGAAGCCTATGCCAAACTTTAGTTTCCAGGTCCCTCTGGGAATCTTTGCTTGTTTTCTAAGGATTAATTATACTTTTTTGCATAGATAGTGTCAGTCTTTGGCATTGTTTTTTGTTTTTGCCTGTCCTTCCTTTATCCTTTGATGTCATTGATCCTGTGTCATTGTGGTCTTGAATAATCCTTAACATACTTGACTTCCTCATAACAGTAGTCCCATCAATATCTCTAACAGTAATTGACTTGTGTTCTTAAAGAGCTACAGCTTTCTTATGTTTCCTTGGAATAATATGTAATCTTGGAAACTACAGAATTAAAAATACTGCAGAAGAGAGTAATGAAACACTTGTGTATGGCACAAAATTCAGCTCTCATTTGATGGAGAAGTAACAAGAGGTGGTGAAATTAGCTCTGTCTTGTTTCCTTGGGTCAGATGTTCAGTGTCATCATAAATATACATGTTTGAACATTGCTCTCACAAAATAAAATCATATCAGAATTATTGTTTGACCTATGTAATTCCCACACCACTATACTTTATAGATGCCGAATAAACAGCCCTTGTTATCAAAAAAGAATTTTGTGAACATCCACTAACTATATTTTACTTGTCTATAAAATTTGCATCATTTGAACTTACCTCATTGACTTGCCCTCTGAGTGCCCAACGTTTATAGTATACATACCAAAACAGTTTACTCAAGGAGTAGTTTGTTGAATAAGGTGAACAAGGTTGAAGTGAGGGAACTATCTTAGGTATTGTCTGAACTCAGTCCCCCAGCCAGCAGTTTTAGACTCTATTATCCTGAAGAAGGAAGCTTAGATAACGGGCAGCCCTCAGTTCCTTTCTAAAAGTTTGATGATGATGTATCTTTCTGTTCTTGAGGTGACCAACAGTGCAAGAAATGGAGTTTTCAAAATGTTCTATAGGACTTTGTATTATGCCTAAGTCTAACTTGTAATAGCTAGTAATAGCTTGTTCAGATAAGTAGATAGATAGTTATTAGGTGCTTGCTACATGCAGGGTACTGAATTAGGCATTGGAAAAAACAGGAAATTAGGCTATGACAAAGTCCATACTTTTATAGAGTATATATAATTTTGTAGAGTATAATTGGGGGAAGGGGATAAGATGCAGACATCGATAACTATAATATGGAGATAAGACATGGTAAGTACATAGAAAGGTCTAAAACAATGTTCCTGTGAACTTCACATGCTCTATTTAGCTGTTAAAACATTATGTTTTGCAGTTTTTCCTATGATGGAAGATGGAAGCAAAAACTACAAACATCTGTAGATTTTCCTTTAGAAAATCTTGACTTATCACAATATGTTATTGGTCCAAAGAATAATTTGAAGAAATACAATCTGTTTTCAGTTTCAGTAAGTACTTCGTTAAGTTTAAATTTAAACCTTTGATTTTAAAACGGAAAAAAAAAAACTCAAACCCCTTTTTTTTGGTTTTGTTTTGTTTTTTTGCTTTTTGGAGGGCAATTGGGGTTAAGTGACTTGCCCAAGGTCACACAGCTACTTTTTGTGTTAAGTGTCTGAGGCCGGATTTGAACTTGCGTCCTCCTGACTCCAGGGCCGGTGCTCTATTCATTGCGCCACCTAGCCGCCCCAAACCCTATGTTTTTAATGTAGTGTCCATAACCATTCATTCTTACCCAGTGAGAAAACTCTCACTTAATTCTTTGTACTGTGAGTTTTCCTAACTGGTTTCATGTCTGTTTGATTCCAGAATCACTATGGAGGACTGGATGGAGGACACTACACTGCCTACTGTAAAAATGCTGCAAGACAACGATGGTTTAAGTTTGATGATCACGAAGTGTCTGACATCTCAGTGTCCTCTGTGAGATCCTCGGCAGCGTACATCCTCTTTTACACATCATTGGAACAGCGAGTAACAGATGTAGCTACATAAGAAGAGTGTGTAGAAAGCTCGCTCCTTTTTACAGGCCCAGCAGCACAACTCTAGACATGCATAGTAAGATGCAGAGTAGTTCTATACAACCATTTAGAAGACATGAGAGTGAAAGCTGTGTTACTGAAACTGAATGTTTCAGGTCAGTGCTACTACTTTATCAGGAAGCTGACAACATCTAATAAATATTACAGTAAGCATCCTTTATAGATTCTACTTATTTCAAAACAACTTTTTTAGTCCACTCCCACATTAAATTATAACTCCTTATTTGCTGTCCGTTTAAGCCTTCTTATCCTGGCCTAAGCCCCATTGTCCACTTTATTCTTCTTTTCACTGTTATGGCCTTTTCACATTTCTCACCCTCAGCTTGATTCTCCTGCGAATATTCCAGAACGATGTAAAGCAGGTAGGAATGTATGTGTATATATTTATTGCATACTTGCACATCAGACCTATGTATATAATTTTAAAAAAATCCTTTCGTGAAGCCTACAGCTCAGAGGATTGCTTT
Source organism: Pseudochirops cupreus (assembly GCA_028627135.1). Classification (NCBI taxonomy): domain Eukaryota; kingdom Metazoa; phylum Chordata; class Mammalia; order Diprotodontia; family Pseudocheiridae; genus Pseudochirops; species Pseudochirops cupreus. The sequence goes on along the minus strand of CM053582.1, from coordinate 383,390,617 downwards.
TTCTTTGCCTGTTCTAAATAACTAAAATGCTTTTTAGAGACACAACAAAGCAAAGCTATTTTTATGTTGGCTTTGGGATGTATTTGTGCACTTAAACTTTATTCTAAAAAAGAAATGAAACTTTTCTTTAATTTTTTAATATATAAATTTCATGTACACCTGCATTAAAATCCCAATGAGGAAATTATTTTAAATCCCAAAATGCTGTTAAGTGTTCTGTCTTGATTGGAGTTTTCTGTTGTCTGATGTAACACAGAACCATAAGTACTTCATTATATGGTCTGTCCTGCTGCCTTCACTCAACTAATAGTTTATCTTAGCCAGAGATGTCAGACACGCAGCCCACAATACTCACGAGTACAGCCTGAACCAGATCTAAATGTAATTGGGAAGTATTTAACAAAATAAATGAAAATACAGTAACACGTAGTGTTACACTTTAAAACTAAGTCAGCATGCAACCTGAAGGGATCCTTATGTACCCTTTAACGGCCCCCCTTTCTATTTGAGTTGGCACTACTGAGACTATAATAGCAAGTCTAACTGAAAAAAGCAGTGAATAAACAACATTTATTTATCTCTTAAGTCAGTGGGCAAGGTCATGTGTATTAACTCATAATTAAGGCTTCTTCTAGAATGTCTCTTAGAAATGAAATGTGAAAAAACATAAAAGATGAACACTGCCTCACAGGTACATTTTAATCAGCAGTTTCATATGCTGGGTAGTATCTTGGACTTAGAATTAAAAAGGCCCACGCTGAAATCCTACCTCAAAACCTTACTAGGTGAGTGACCCTGGGCATTCAGACCACTTAATCACTCTCAGATTCCCTTTCCTCATCCACAAAATGAGGATAGAAACAGCAGCCATCTCACCGGGTTTATTGTAAGCATCAGGAGAGATAATAGATGTAAAGTGTTTTGCAGATCTTAAAGCACCATTTAAATGTGATCTGATGATCTCTTACGGATCGAGTAACCTATTAGTCAGTGGAATCATTATCTCTGGAAAAAAATCAATGAGATATCACCTGTTAATGTCATTCAGTCAAAAATCATTTACAAGTGTATTAAGCTCTAGAAATAAAGAAAGGCAAAATACAAGGTGTCCCAAAAATCTTAATGCAGCTTTTAGCTTTATTAACTTGCAAGTACACTAATATTTTGGAATATATTGGATAATCCCTGCCCTCAAGAAGCTAGCATTCTAGTGAGCAAGACAAATATGCAAACAGCTATGAACATACAAGATATATCCATTATAGATGTACCTGAAGGTAATTTCAGAGGGAAGACATTTATGGGGGGTTGGGTGGGGGGGCAGGGGTGGGAGAACACGACTGAGGGATGAGAATAGGAAGGGCCTCTTTCAGAAGGCAGGATTTAAGCTAAGCCTCTAAGGAAGCCAAGAGGTTAAAGAGAAGAGTGAGAGCATTCCAGTAAAAGAAGATAGCAGGTAAAAAGACATGAAGTCTGGAGATGGCATGTCTTGTATGAGTAATAGCTAAAAGGCCAGTGTTGTGGTATCAGAGTATGCAGAGACATCATCCATTGAGCTGCTGCAGTAGTCCAGGTGTGATGTGAGTGGAGAGAAGGGGATGTGTATAAGAGGTGTTTTGAAGGTAGAAATGCCAGGATTTGACAACAGACTGGATATGTAGGGTGAGTGTGACACTGAGGTTGCAAAGTTGGGTGGCTAGGAGAATGGTAGTGCCCTTGCCAGTTATAGGGAAATTAGAAAGAGCAGAAGGTACTGGGGGAAAGACGGTGAGTTCTGAGGACAAGTGCTGGAAGAGATACAGGAAAACAGGTACACTACTGCACTGTTAGTTGAAGGGTGAACTAGTCCAACCATTCTGGAAAGCAAAAAGCTATTAAAAGTGCATACCCTTTAACCCAGAAGTACTGTTACTGGGTTTATGCCCCAAAGACATGAGAAAGAAGAAAAGTACCCATATGTACAAAAATATTTTTGTAGTGGCAAAGGATTGTAAACTGAAGGGATGTCCATCAGTTGGGGAGTTGTTAAATTATGATATATAAACATGATGGAATACAAATGTGCCATAAGAAATGATGAAGGGGATGGTTTCAGAAAATCTGAGAAGACTTGTATGAACTAATACAAAAGGCAGTGAGCAGAATCAGGAGAACAATATCTGCGCTAAATTGTAAAGATGAGTCACCCGTAAAGAACTTGGAACCCTGATCAACACAATGACCCACCACAGTTCGAAAGGACTCCGGATAACGTGTGCTGTCCACCTCCAGAAGTGGAGGACCCAGAGTGCAGACGGAAGCAAATGTTCTTGTTCTTTTTCTTTTCTTTTTTTGGCATGGTTGTGTGAATTTGTTTTGTTTGACTCTATGTATTTGTAATGGATTTTGTTTTTTTCTTAATTCAGTAGGTGAGAGAAGGGGAGGAGGGAAAAGAAAGAATTTGGAACTGAAAATGAAATTGAATTTTTAAACAAAGTATAAATGTAATGAGTTCAGTTTGGGATATGTTGAGTTTAATATGTCTATGGGACATTCAGTTTGGGATGTCTAATAGGCAGCAATTGGTGATGTGAGACTAGTGGTCAGGACAAAGGACTGGATGTACTGGGTGTCCCAAAAGCCTTAGTGCAGTTGTAAGCTTTAATATCATAAATGTTTCATTTGGTAAATACTTATTAATTTAAATATGTAACATCTTCACTAAGACTTTTGAGAAACCCTTTATAGATCTAGGAATCAACTGCATATAGATGATAATTGAGCTGATGAAATCACCAAGTACAACGAGAAAAGAAAAAGAGGACCTAGGACCGATGCTTGGGAGACATCCATAGTTCATAGTTGTGACCTAGAGAAGACTGAAGGATCAAGTCCAACAGGTAGCGGGAGACCTGGAAGAGAGCAATACCAGAAAACCCTAGAGGAGGGAGTATCCGGTAAAGGTTGATCAGCAGTGTGAATGGTCAAGGGGGATGAACTCTGAGGAAAGACCATTCATTTGGCAATTAAGAGTAACCTGAAAGAGCAGTTTCAGTTGAAAGTTGGGGTTGGAATCCAAACTGCAGAATTATGAGAACGAGAGGAAAGGAAGTGGAGGCACTGACTGTTATGAGAGGAGAAATTTAGGATGATAGCTAGTTGGGATAGGTGGGATCCAGAAAAGGTTGGTTGAAGATTAGTAGAGGGAGTGGAAATGATAAAGGGGGCAATCTGACGGAGAAGATGGGATGGAAAGGGATCTTTTGTACATGTAAATGAGTGTACCATAGGAAGGAGAAGAGCTTTCATGTGAGTAATGCTTGAAGGAGGAGATTTTCCAGGGAAGGCACGTGAATGATGTGAGAAGGAGGAGGGAAGAAGAGGAAGCCCTCAGAAAATGGCTTTAATTTTTTTAAATGAGGTATGTGACAGAGATTCTTAGCTAAGATGGAGGGTAATGAGGGGAAAGCCATGGAAGGTTTGAGGAGGGTTGAAAAGATCTGGAAAAACTGTTGTGATGAATGGGATAGTGAGTCAATTAGGAAGCTGTAAAAGAATTGTATTCACTGAGGGTCCAATTAAGATTATGTAACATTAATAAACTTTTTTCTTGACTTTGGTCTGAATTTGTGCACTTAAATTTTATTCTAAAAAGTTAAGTGGAAACTTTAAACTAAAGATGTCGCTAAAAATCTTAATAGAATTCCTACTGAATGGCTAAACTGAGGAGTTGGGACTCAAGATTTGAGAGATTAAGCCAACAATGTAAAATATTTTGCATATATTCTAAATAATGGAATTTTTATTTTATACTATTGAGCAATAAAGCATTTGAATCAAAACAGTGGCCCCTTGATCCCTTCATAATTTGAGCCATCACTCCATTAAGAACTTAGAGGAAATTTTTTTTAAATTTTTTTTT
>CM053582.1:383328170-383367686 GCA_028627135.1 Pseudochirops cupreus | reverse complement strand
CGGGGAGAAAATATGTAACTCAAAATCTTGTGGAAATGAATGATGCAAACTGAAATAAAATTTAAAAAAAAAATTAAAGAAAAAGAAAATGTTAAGTTTATATTTACTTGTACATGTCTTCTGTTCCCACCCAGTAGTATGTAAATTCTTTGAGGGTTGGACTGTTGTCTTTTTTCCTCCTCTTGTATAGCACAGTGGCTTTCACTTAGCAATATTAATATTTTTTACATAGTATTTCGGTCAGATTATTTTAATAAATGTTGGGCTTTTTCAAGTACCGAGATAAACCTGTGGAGGGGGAAAAAATCTAATGTTTAACTTGTTTTTGTTTCTTTGTAAATATAGATTTTTATGTCTGAAGCTGGGAAAATAAGCCAGAAAATTAAAGTGTGGTTCAGTGATTACTTCAACATCAGTGATACAATTGCCATTGTGACTTTTTTCGTTGGATTTGGACTAAGATTTGGAGCAAAATGGAAGCTGGAAAATGATAATGATAAAATATTTATTGCCGGAAGACTGATTTACTGTCTTAATATTATCTTTTGGTATGTCCGGTTGTTGGATTTTTTAGCTGTAAATCAACAGGCAGGGCCTTATGTGATGATGATTGGCAAAATGGTAAGTTTATATAAAATGAAATGTCAGTAATATGCATGTGTGTATAAGTTTTTTCTTCTTAAAAATGAAAATGTTTATTTTACTATCATATCTGCCTTAGGAAGCTAAGTGGCTCAGTGTAGAAGCACTAGGCATAAACTCAGGAACATTTATCTTGAGTTCAAATCTGGGCTCAGACACTTACTAGCCATGTGACCCTGGGCAAGTCACTGAACCCTGTTTGCTTCAGTTTTCTCACCTATAAAATGAGCTGCAAAGGAAATCACAAACCACTGCAGTATCTTTGCCAAGACAACCCCAAATGGGGTTATGAAGAGTCAGACCTGTCTGAAAAACAATTGAACAAAGACCTCTCTGCCTTAACCAGATGACAAATGTCAGTGTCATAACGCTTATTTGATTCATGTTAAAAATCTATTAGAGTCTTTTGTTAGCACATTGGGAAGATATTTGATATTATTTAGAGTGGTTGAGTTTAGGCTACCTTTTGCCTCTGGAGACAGGGTCTCAAGAAAGGGACTCATTTAAAGGTGATATTTGAACTGAGTTGTGAAGAAAAGTGAGGATCCAAGAGGCAGAGGTGGGGAAGTGAAGATTAGCCAATACAAAGGCACAGAGGTGGGAAATGGGCTGTTGTGAGGCAGTAATTGGGATATGATTTGTGTAAAGAAATGCCTGTGGCAAGAAGGAAATGAGCTTTGCATCGCAGTCCTAGTCCCAGACCTGTCTAAGGGCCTTTACTTTTATTTTTTAATGTTTTTCTGTATCTTTTATGTCTTCATCATCTGACATATCCCTCCCTTCCATCCTCCTAGAAAGCCACGAACAGGAATTTAAAAAAGGATAAATTCCAATAAAAGCAGATAACATATCAGAAAGTCTTGATTTGTAGAGTATCGTACGCCCGTAATCCCCAGTCTCTGCAAAGAAGAGACGGCCTCTCCAAGCTCTCCTGTAGGGCACACGCCTAGTCGTTAATTTCTCAGCATTCAGTTTCAGTAGTTTATTGTTTCCATTTATGTTGTTTTGGTGATTGTGTATATTGCTTTCTTGATTCTTCATTATTTTATTTTGAAGCTTTCTCTACTATCAAGAGTACTACTATGGGGGCGGCTAGGTGGCGCAGTGAATAGGACACCAGCCCTGGAGTCAGGAGGACCTGAGTTCAAATCCAGCCCCAGACACATAACACTTACTAGCTGTGTGACTTTGGGCAAGTCACTTAGCTTCAATTGCCCTGCCCTCCCCCTTCCAAAAAACAAAAAAAAAAGTTAAGTAAATAAATTTAAAATTAAAAAAAGAGTACTACTATGAAAGTTGCGTCTATTCTTATTCAGAAATAACCTTTTCAGTTAGTAAATATTTAGTGCAACTGGTCCTTATTTGTGAATATAATTTGTCAAATGCTAACTAGGCTAGAATCTTGTCCCCTCCACTTCTTGATCATCTGATCTGTATTCTCAAAAATATTTTTTAGGGACACAGCTAACATCTTTTCTATTAACATATTAACCTAACTCCTTGATGTTTTTAATATTAATTAGCAGACAGGTTAAGTTTTGTTTTAGAAATCATGGTCAGCATAGTGCATCACTAAATTTAGAATTTTACAAGACCTAATTTTGAAAATTTATTGATATATCTTGATTTGACAAAGTGATGCAATGGACACTTTATAATAAATTTTGAAAGTTGATTTTCTTTTTTCACTCTAGTTTAGAAGACATACCTGTAAATGGTTATTGTTGTACAAGAAAATAATTAGTCTACAAGCATCTATCAGCAAACATTGGTTACACATCTACTATGTGTCCATCAGAGTGCTAGGTACTGCTGATACATAAACAGAAATAAAGTAGCCTCTTACCCAAAGGACCACATACTGTATTCTATTACAGGAGGCAACGTATAAGCTTAGAATTTATATAGCAAATAAATACAATATAATTCTGGAAAGAACCTTGCATTAGCTATTTAGAGAGTTTCCTGAAAGGCCTCTTATATTTGAACTGAGCTCTCAAGGAAGCAAAAGATTCTTAGAAGCAATAGTGAAGAAGAAGGGAATTTGAGGCAGAAGTGAAAAAGAGACTGTACAAAAGCACAGAGACAGGACAGGGAATGCTGTTTGTAAGGAACAGTGAGAAGGCCCTATTTTTATAATAAAATCAACCCAAGAGAAATGAACTTTTTTGAGGCCAGGAACATATGATCTGCTTCTTGTTCTTTGACACCATTTATTTCCTCCCTGCCCTAACCCCCCCCTCTTACATAGAACTGTGCCTTTTAACATATTTGGTGCTTTCATATTTATTTAATTTAGCTCTTTATTTTATCCTATCTTTTCAGATTTTTTCTTTCCAGTTAGATTTAAAACTTGCTTAAAATCAGGGATGCCATCGTCCTTGTTCAAGTGAAGATTATATAATTTTTTTAGATGACAGTGAGAAAGCAAACTTATTCAACTCCTATTTTGCTTTCATTTTCCTTTTATGTCAGTGATAACGATTTCCAAAGTGGAAAGGAAATTGAAGCCCAACATATGTAAGGAAAGATAGTAAGAGAGAACCTTGACAACATAAATAAATTAAACTTTCAAGGCTCACACAGTTCTGATCTTTTGGAAATTGCCATCTGTAGTCTGAAAATTTGGGGAGAATAGGTAAGGTGCTAGAACCTGGCAGATAGTACCCTGTTTTTCAAAAGGGAAAGAAAGTTGTATGATGTCATTTATTTTTCATCACCTTCATTTCCTGTCTTCCCTACCCCACCCAGAGAGCTACCCCTTATAATAAAGGCTAAAAAAAGGGAAAAAAGCAATTCAGCAAACCTAACCAGCACATCAGTCAAGCATATAGTTTGTTTCCCACTTCTGCTAGCTCCTCTTCAAGGATAAGTATACTTACAGAGCATTCAGCTGCAGTTTTATTATTGTCTTTTCCATTTATTTTGTTTTATAATAATTGTCTATATTACGGTTTTTATTCTTTACTTTTTATCAGTTATAAATCTTCCCATGCCTTCTTGTACTCTTCACACTTAACATTTCAATAATACTCAATCACATTCATTCACCACAGTAAAAAGAGGATTAGTAGAATAGATTAAATGATGGTAGATCAGAAACACTTGAACTTTTGTTAAATACCTAAACTTTGGGGACATAAAGGTTTGTACCAACATAATGTGTCATATACCACAGTAAACTCATATGAATGCATGCCCCGAATATTAAATATTGTGCCCTAAAAATAAGAAGGAAATCAGAAAAAAAAATCAAGTCAAAGTCACTTTCATAATTATTTATATAGGATAGGGTGTGTGTGTATAGGATAGGGTAGAGATAATCACAAAACATAAAATAGGTAATTTTCATTACATTATATTGAAAAGATTTTGTGCTAGTAAAGTCGGTACAACTCAAGTAAAATAAATGAAAAGAAAAGTAAATAGGGAAAAAACACCCCAGATAAAGCTTTAATATATAAGATAATAAACGTATAGTAAACTGGAAGCCATATGCCATTAGATAAGTGGTCAGAGAAGACGAAGCGTTCTCATTACAGACCATCAACAGCCATATCGGAGATTGCTGATCATTACTAATGTTAGAAATTCAAATCAAAACAATTGAAACTGCACCTCACACCAGATTGTGAAAAATAACAAAAGATAGGAATAATCAATGTGGAAGGGGTTGTAAGAAGGCCATCACAATAATAGGCTTTTTATACGGAGCTTTGGACCTATTCAGTCATTCTGAAATATCATATTACGTTAAGAAAGTGAATAAAACTTTCATACCCTTTGTGCTCTTGCATTAAGAATCACATTGGTATATTTGAGCAGGTCCAAAATAGGGCAGCCAAGCTGAGAGAGGGGCTTGATACCATTTATATGCGACTGAGGCAGTTTAACTTGGAAAAGAGAATGCTTGAAGAACGTACAGAGGCATAAAACTCTACTCCAGATATTTGAGGAGTTATATGGAAAGAAGATTGGGTTTATTTTGTTTGGCCCTAGAGAGCTAAATTGGTGGGTGAGAATTACAGGGAAACAGATTTCGGTATAACACAAAGAATAACTTTATAATGAGTGCTGGCCAAAAACGCGGCGAAGAGTTTTTATTTACCACGAATTTTTCAGGTTTTTTTTTTCTGATAAACAATAATGAGGTAATTTATGTTTTTTTGTGAATAAAATTTATCATATTACTCCAATAGATCAGACACTTTTGGTAGCTTACCATCACTTAAGAAAAACAAATATTTAGCCTTTGATTTAAGACTTTCTGCAGTCTGCCCTCACCTACTCCATTATCTTCCAATACCATTCAGATAAATTGAACAAAATGTTCTCTAGAATCTTTCAAAATTTGAACTCTGTACTAAAGCCCTCCAAAAATCCTTCTATTTATTCTTACTATACTCTTACACTTCTGTGTACCCTTCTCTGATCATGTTGTTCTCTTGGGAATTTCTTTAGTACTTACTGATCATACTTATTTGCCATTTCTCCATTGTAACTAATTTTGTTAATTATCTCAGTGTATGTAAATATAACTAAAGTATAAGCCATTAAGTAAAGTGAAGTCTCTGGAAATCTTTTTTTTTTTTATTTTAGTTGGGAAACTTAGAGACCTTGGGTTAATGTAGCATTTCTCTTTGGGAGTACTGATTTAAATACATGCCTTTTTTTCAAAACATATTAGTTTGCTCTTGATGAATTGCAGTTTATATTGCCTTTGGCAACAGAGTATGATCTTGTTGAATGATATTAGAAGAAAAAAGAAAGTAAGAAACTTTGTTAACATTGAATTTTTTTTAATGGAAAATCATAGGTTCTTTTCAATTTTTCATTTATTTTTACTGTTACCATTTTTTTTAAACAGGTGGCCAACATGTTTTACATCGTTGTAATTATGGCACTTGTGCTGCTCAGTTTTGGTGTTCCTAGACAGGCAATACTTTATCCTCACGAACCACCATCTTGGAGGCTTGCTAAAGATGTTGTTTTTAATCCATACTGGATGATTTTTGGTGAAGTTTATGCATATGAAATCGATGGTAAGATTTTGTTTTAAAATGATTTATGTGCGTTTATGTGCAGCTTTTTTAAGCATGGGTCCAAGGGGTATTTTTGTAAAATCATGTTTGTCTAGAGATTAGAATTCTGGCAACCTCAGCCATAGGTAATTCATGGCTGTGAACCAAGAAATAAAATTAGATTGCCCAACGTAGCACAGAACCATAATGCTATGGTTCTATGTACTTTATATGTAGGAGAGGACTTGAGTCCCTTATTCACAATGTATTTAACTATCTAACATACAGTTCTAACATTAGGCATCAGGTTTTATTCTATACTGGAAAAACAAAAAAACAAAAAGGGAAATGAGAGACTGACAGAAACATACTGATAATGGCAGCTAACGTTGTAACAAAAAAGAAACTTAAAAAAAATAGTTGCTGTAATAATGTTTCTGAGTCATCAAGACATATAAAGTTTTAGGTATCTCATAGAACTTCAAAAAAAATGTTCTCTAGCAAAATATTTAACCTTTTAACAATTCTGGGCACTTAAGAAGAGTTAGTTTTGGTCTTTTCAAAGCTTGTGTTCCATTAGCATAGACTTCAAGAAGCCTGAGTCAATGCTATGCCATAGTGTGACATCAGATTATATCTGGTATGGGTGTTGCTTTACTATGGTATTACTGTGTCTAATTTTTAGTGAGGTAAAATAAAATCGCAGAATCATTTTTTCACAACATAGTCAAATCCAGTTTATGGTTCCTTTCTTAATGTGTCTCTGCATCTTTCCTCTTGAAAGAAAAGTGATTCAAGAGAATGTTTAGCTAATTTTATTTATATGCAGATTATCTGCCTTAGCTCTGTACCTCCTAGCCTACCTTAGTATATTGAGTTGAAACTGCTTTCTCAGTGGTCTTGCCACATTCTTGGTTTAAATAACGCTTATTCATTTTTCATTTATCACTCTCTTCCAGTATGTGATAGCTGTAAAGATCTGTATATATTTGTTTGCATGTCTCCCCTATTAAGCTCATTGAGGCCAGGGACTGTCTTTAAGCTTTTTTTGTGTCCCCATTGCACAGTGCCTGCCATAGAGTTGGTGCTTAATAAATGTTGATTGATTAAAGGAACATAATGACATAGTGGGATTATATTTTTATTAACTTCTAAGACTGTTCATTTTAGTCACTATGCACTCTAGTGCATAGAACTAAATAGAGATTAATATCTATTTATTCATATCTCTCCCATTTTATGTAGGGGATTTTGTTTTTTTCTTTATAGCCTCTTTAGGAGGAATTGGAGCTATCTTCTCCTTAGTCTATATTTACTGATGTTATGGCATCAAAACATCAGGGAACCAAAGCCAGTGGCTACTATACACTTACTTGCTTTTCCTATCTTTTTTCCCCCATGAAATGCACAATCTCTGCCAGAAAGTTTCTCATATAATTTCTCACAGACTTACTCTGGATAACTTCATCAAGTTCCCATAGTTTTAACAGTCTATGCAAGTGATTCCTTTTATATATACCTTTAGTCCCTTTCTTAGACTTCAGTCCCTCTTCTCCAGCTGCCTCCTAGACATTTCAAACTAGATACCTCAGAGATATCTCAAACTGAATATGTCTACAACTGAATTCAATCAGTCTCCCAAACTCTCTGCTCTTCCAAACAACTGTTTCTGTCAAAGGCACCACCATCCTCTCAGTTCCCCAGGTTTGAAACCTTGGCATTTTCCTAGACTCCTCACCCTCCCTCATCCCACATATGCATTCAGTTGCCAAATCTTACTTTTTCTTCCTCCACCATAAATTTTGCTTCCAACATTTTCTCATATAGCTACCACCTGAGTTCAGACCCTTATCACCTCTCACCTAGTGATGAGGGTGAGAAGGGGGAAGAATTTCCTTTGAGGGAAATCATTTGAGGGTTCTAGTCTGAAACAAATTACCAGACTCAAGCAATCTTTTGGCAGAGTTATAACAGTTTATTGTTACACTGACTTTGCAGCAGGCAGGAGAGGTAAGGGGGACCTGCAAAAGTGCAGGAGTTAGAGATACAGTTTTTAAACCCATAAAGCTGTCAGTCAGAGATTAATTATGCTAACTAGGTGAGTAAGGGTAGGATTAGGGAGGAGTTTAGGAGTGGTCAGTGCTTAAAAGGACATGCACTTTTTGTGGAAACTGCGTAGGCATATTGCCCATAATTCACTGGGACATCTCCCTGGGGTGGGGGTGGGGGGCTACCAGGAGGTGTGGTTTTTGCCTTGACATGTCACTAGGTCACTTATGTTCAGGGCTGACTGAGATATGTCCAGTCTGTTACTCCTCAAGGTCTGGGAGGATAGAGATGATTGTTTGAGGAGATGCCAAGTTTGGAAGCCAGACTGACTGGGGCTTCAGAAGTACCAAATTGGGAGGGAGTTTATCTCTCTGATAGCGTATTCAAGGATTTTGGGTGCCGCTGTCCACTTAGAACAAAGAGACTATGTATTCCTCTAAACTAAAGGTTTGTTTGAATGCTTGGGTGATATATTTATAGGTATGGCTATTGTAGCTAGGCAGAGTGCTGGCTCAGGGAAAAGACTTTTAGGCTGGGGGAAGTGTGCTTTTACAATTTGGCTTCACAGGCTGATATCACAAACATAGGTACCCGAACACAAAAGTATGATTTTACAAACCGAGGTTACAGACAGAAACATTCCAGACCCCGTCACTAGGACTTGCCACTTTGCTCCATCATAAACACTGCAGCCAAAGTAATTTTCTTTAAGTGCATATCTTTCCATGTCACCATCCACTTCCTATTGCCTCTATGATCAAACAGAAATTCTTCAGTTTAGCTTTTTTTATAAAGTCCATCACAACCTGACCCTGTTTTTTCCAGGCTCCCCATTCTATAATCCAGCCAAACTGACTTTCTCGTTGTGCCTTGTTCGTGACACTGTTATCTCCCACCTCCTTGCCTTTGCACTGCCCATCCCCCATATCCGGAATATACACCCTCTTTACCTTTACCTCATAGATCCCTCTTTTTCCCTTAGGGCATAGTTCATGCACTGTCTTCTGAATGAAACCTTTCCTGATCTCCCAAAATGTTGGTGCCTTCCCTCCAAATTACCTTGTATGTAACTACTTTGTGTATCTTTGTGCTTGTTCGCCTTGTATTTGTGTTGTCTCTGTTTATGCCGTGTCTGCCCCCAGCAAAATGTAAACCTGTAAGGTTTCGTTCTTTGTATTTGTATCTTCAGTGTCTTTCACAGTCCCTGGATTAGCAGCACTTAGTGTTAGTTGATTGATTGATTCACAGGATTTAGCCCATATTCTGGGAGAACACTCATCCCGACCCTGAAATGGGAGAATAGGACCAGTATGTGTTATCCACAGGAAGATTATGAACAGTCGGTTTGTGTCCTCATTCATGCACACACACACAGACGTGCTCTTCCTCTCCGCCTCTGCCCCTCCTCCACACGCCGTGTACAAAGTCTTTGGGGAAGAACTCTGAATTTGCAAGCTCGTCTCCCATCCCTTTCTTTTAGACTTTTGTGCTAACCTAGAAGATAAAAGAGCTTTGTGAAATAATAGCTCCTTTAAAAAAAGATTCAGAATTTGTTTTCAGCAAATCTTTGCAAACTGCTAAATATTATATATGTGTAAGAAAAATCTTTTTTTTCTCTACAGTATGTGCAAATAATTCAGAAGAAAGTGTAAAAGATCTCTGTGGTCCTGGAACATGGTTGACCCCATTTCTTCAAGCAGTCTACCTCTTTGTACAGTACATAATTATGGTTAATCTTCTTATTGCATTTTTCAAGTAAGTACCTTATTTTTAAAATGACTGATTAGATCTAGGGTATTTTTCTTATTTAAATCAAACACATAACTTATGCAGTAGATACAGAGCTGTACTGTTCTTCAGTAGGCTTAAATTCAAGTAGTATATTTAGTAACTCTTCCAAGTTCTTTAAAAGGTTCAGTAACCTCATTATTTCTAAACTACCCTTTAAATTGATCACTCCCACTTGTTCCTATAAATAAATGACTAAATCTTAATTTTTTTCTACTTGGTTTTATTTCTGAGAGACCCTAACAAACCAAAAGATCCCTCAGTTAATTAGAAAAGGGAACATAAGTATTAAGCAGCTCAAGGACCTCAAAAGTAACAAGATTTGAAGTCATTGGAGGGGGCTTGGGAGGATTAACAAAGGCAATTCATTAGAACAGTATTTATTGAGAGCCTGGGCTGTGCTAGGTGCTGCATATACAATGATAAAAATGAAAGAATTCCAGCCAGCAGGGACTTTGCTTACATTCTTCTGGGGAGTAGGAGTAGGAATACAATGTATATACACAGATAAATAAATACCAAGTAAGTTTTTTTGTACGGGAGCTTTCACAACTGAGAAACTTAATGGGGAGTGTACAGGAGGAAGAAGGTAAATCTGAAAAGGCCTTTCATAGGAGGGGGTGCCTGAGCATACCCTGGAACAAATCAAGTCTTCCAAGAGGAAGAACGTGACAGAAAAGAGGAAGGGACAACTTTTTCAAAGGCCTGGAATCAGAAGATGGAATGGATGCTCTCTATTTAGAAATAGCAAGTGGCCAGAGTGTCTGCACCTAGAGTGCTGGGCAGGAATTGTATTTCATCCTCAAGGCAGTAAGCTTCTCGAGCAGCGGAGTGACATGGTCTGAACTGTGCTGTTTAGAAAGACTTCTGTTGAGGATTACTTGGCTAGTTTTGTGAGTGTGGATTGAAGATGGGGAGAGACTGGAAGAGTATCAATAACCTATTTCTTATCATGGCTATGTTATTAATTCACTCTTTAAACATATATGTGTCATTTTACCTCACTCTCAGAACCTCAGTTTTGTCAGCAGAATGAGAGAGTAGAATTAGATTAATTCCAGGATCCCTTGTACTCTAACGTTGTATGTTTCTGTTTGTAATAGTAAATAGAATGATTAAATTTTTAATGTAAATTTACACACATACTAAAAGATTTGACTCCATGTTTGTAGATTTTTTTGGTTGCTATATTTACTATATTTTTTATAACCACATTTCTGTCTTTCTCTGATCATGTTTTGGTACTTTGCTTTTAGTCGTGTCTGACTCTTCATCACCCCATTTGGCGTTTTCTTGGCAAAGATACTGGAGTGGTTTGCCATTTCTTTCTCCAGTTCATTTTACAGATAAGGAAACTGAGGCAAACAAGATGATATGACTTGCCCAGTGTCAGAAAGTTAGTAAGTGTCTGAGGCCAAATTTGAACTCAAGAAGATGAGTCTTCCTTTCTCCAGGCCCGGCACTCTATCCCCTCTGCCACCTAGTTGCCCCACACGTTAATATTTTGGAAACCAGTGGTGGAGAGTGGACAAATCTTGATCCATGAAGATGAATATTAGAGGGATTTCTCTGAACTGGAAATAGATAGCCTCTAAAGACCTTTAGCTATCTAGTCCAACTATCTTATTAAATAACTATTTCTTATAAGAGATGGTCTTAAGTGCTTAGAATACAGAGGAAAAAAATAAATTCACACTTTCAGAAAGTTTAGGTTTTAAGCATTTCAGATAGCCCTTCTTTCCTACTTCTGGCTACCCATTAATATTTATTTTAACCCATTTGCAGTTTCTTCCTGTTTTTGTTTATCAAAATTTTCCCATAAAAGAAAATTATAGGAGTTTCTGTTATGAGCCAAGAGTTGCCCAATAATGTGCTTTACCTTGAGTTACTCAACCTCCCAGGATCAGCTCTTGCTACCAACATGTCTCCCTCATCAGTTAATGAGTTAGGATAACTTGGTTCTAGCTACATACAGAGAATTGCCTTGAGAAAGCACTACATGAACTTCTGCTCTATGCTGGACCAAGTTGGGTTTTGCAATTTTCTAGCATCAGAGGACGGATCATGGGTTTGGAACTCAGAGGGAATTTAGAGGTTATCTGATTTAATAGATGATGAAACTGAAGCCTGTGGAAGCTAAGTGAGTTGCCCAGGGTGAAGTAGATAGTGAGTAACAGAATGAGAATTTAAACCTAGATCTGCTGTCTCAAAAATTCAGTGGTCTTTTCAGTGGATTACACTGCCTTCAGTTATCATCATGACCAAATGGGTGGCAATAGATCTGGACTAGAAATCGGAAGGTTTAAATTTTCTTACTGACCTTTAGCTATCCAGTCCAACTGTCTCAACCTTCCTAATGCTGCAACCCTTTAATACAGTTCCTCATGCTGTGGTGACCCCCAACCATAAAATTATTTTTGTTGCTACTTCATAACTGTAATTTTGCTACTGTTACGAATCGTAGTGTAAATAATTGATATGCAGGATGTATTTTCATTGTTACAAATTGAACATAACCCACAGGTTGAGAACCGCTGTTCTATAATGTCCCATCTTGCCTGTCTAATTTTACTTCCTACGATTCTTAAATTCTCCATCTATCTTTATCTTTTATATAAATTTGTCATGTGACTGTTAGTGGCAGGTTAAGAGTTTTGAGATGTCAAACCTAGCAAACTAATAATTTGTTACTTCTGTTTATTCTTTTAGTCCCAAATCCAAATATTGGCCAGATGTTTTTTGGTTTCTTTATATTTTCTAAAAGTCCTTTATTTTTATGCTTAAATAGACCATTAAGTCAGAAACAGAAATGTCATTAGAGGTGCATTCTATTTATTTCCTGATCATAGATTAATATTAATTTTTCTATCTTTCTGTGCTGCACCTATATGGTTCAAATAATAGTAATAATAGCTAACATTGATATGATGCTTTAATGTTTGCAAAACGTCTTACAAATATTATGTCATTTTTTCCTTTTAACAACCCTCACAGCTAAGTACTGTTATTATCAATGGGGAAATTGAGGCAGGCAGAGGCTAAGGGACTTGCCCCGTGTCACACAGCTGGTAATGATCCGAGGCAGAATTTGAACTCATGTCTTCTCTCTCCAGGTCCAGTTCTCTATCTACTGTGTCACCTAGCTGCCTTTCTTAAACTTCAGGGGCAGATGGTAAGCTCCTTTACATTAGGAGCCTTTCTTTTGAATTTACATATAAGGGCTGTCATGGGGCCTTATACAGATGACTTTTTAATAAATCTTTTAATTATTCTGAAAGCAAAGAACTATGCTAAATTTTAAGATAAATAAAGACTCAACTCCTAAGTTACTAATATCTCTGTAAAAATGCAAATGAGAGAACTTTTTAACACCAACCAAGTTGTAAAGTACATCATTTATTAGTGTATGTGTCTACTAGCAAGCACTTAGTTTGATATTTGTGACTAACCCAGGGTTCTAAGGTAATAGAACTTTTCCTAATTAGCATTTATACATTTTTTAAAAATACGGCCAACTAAAGTTTCTTTTTGTTCTTTTGTGCCCCGTAGCAATGTATATTTACAAGTAAAAGCAATTTCAAACACTGTATGGAAGTACCAGCGTTATCATTTCATTATGGCTTATCATGAAAAGCCAGTTCTGCCTCCACCGCTTATCATACTTGGTCATGTGGCCTCCATGTGTTGTTGTATATGTAAAAGAAGAAAAAAAGACAAGACTTCAAATGGACCAAGTAAGAAGGAAGATTTTTAAAGCAACAGCTTTCCATTTCACAATTTATTAAGTAATATTACAACTTTAAAATTTTGTGGTGATTTTCCTTTTTACATTTGTAATAGTGGATATAATTTGTTAGATTGGATTGTTAGCCTAAGTAAACATAATCATGTCTCATAAGAAATATAAATAGTACTGAATAAGTGTTATGTTGGATATTTTTATCCTCCCGTTTTTGTAACATTAACACAATCAGTGGTTTTACTGCAGCCAAACCTTCTGAAAATGCTTTCACCATGTCCCATTTTTCTCAAGAACTTACAATATCCCTCTTTTGCAACAGCCACATCAAAGTGTAACACTCTGCTTCACTTTCAAGATCTTCTATAACAGTGGTTCTCAACCTTCCTAATGCCACGACCCTTTAATACAGTTCCTCGTGTTGTGGTGACCCCCAACCATAAAATTACTTTCGTTGCTACTTCCTAACTGTAATTTTGCTACTGTTATGAATCATAATGTAAATATCTGCTATGCAGGATGTATTTTCATTGTTACAAATTGAACATAACCCACAGGTTGAGAACTGCTGTTCTATAATGTCCCATCTTGCCTATCTAATTTTACTTCCTACAATTCTTAAATTCTCCATCTTAATCAGACCAGACTCAACACTTTCAACTGTCCATTGTTCCTACCTTCCATCCCAGATACATACTACACTCATTCTTGCTTCCGTATCTTTGATCATACCAGCTCTGCTTCTTGAAAATCGTCTTTACTCCTTGCTACTTATTTAGAGTTTATTTTCCAAAATCTAGCCTAAGCTCTGTTTCTTCACTTGATGCCTGTATAACTTTGGGACAAATTGCTTCATTTATTGTATCTAAGTTCCCTCATCTTTAAAATAAGTGTCATCCTCAGTACAAGTATCTATGATTCCTATTTCCTTTGAACTCTCCCTCCTACAAATTTCTTTTACATTGTTATTCAGTATCAAGCATTGTTTAGCACTTAAATGTTCTCTTTTTTACATGTGCTAAGTTTTGTTTTGTCCGCTAGATTATAAGCTTCTTGAGGACCTGGATCTTTTACATAAATCAGAGACTCAGACACAAATTTATATCTAATTATAATTAGGGTTAATAACTTGTATTTATTTCTATATACGTTATCTTCATTTTACATACAAGAATGCTAAGGCTCAGAGACCTTAAGTGACTTGTCCAAAGTCACAGAGCTAGTAAATATCTGAGGTAGGATTTGAAGCCAAGTCTTTCTGACTTCAAGTCCAGTCCTTTAGCCACATAGCCGTACTGCCTTCCTAAACTTTGAGTGAATTCTTGTTGACCATTTGGCCCCAATAGTACACAAAGTGGTTTAGATAAGAGAAAGGAGACAGAGTTATAATGAAACAGTGTACAATGGCTCAAAATGTGGAGAATATCAGGAAGGATATCAGTCGTTGTTTTTGGTGTAGTGTTTTAGTATCTGATAGGCTTTTCCTTAACAAAGAAGTAAAAATTGTGCTTATCAAATTTTTAGCCAAAACCAAGTTAAAGATAATGTTGTCTTTCACAAAATATTGAAATAAGATCTCTTAGAGAGAACACTTGGTCCAACAGAAATTACAGAGGTTCTTAACAGGTTGATTTTGCAGTTGACAGAAGTGCATAAGATTGGCTGTCAGTTTACAATATAGTGTAGTAGTGAGGAAAGTCCACCAAACCAGTAAATAATTTTATTTTCTTAACTCCAGCTGGCTATGCCCTTATGGTCAAAGGCATCTCAGGATGCTTATAACAGATCAGATTCTGATGAATGCAAATCACAGAGTCATCAGAGATTCCCTATAGAATCTTCTTGTGTTCATATTTTGGAGTAGGGTGCCATACATACGGAAACCCCGAGGATAACAATATACCAATTATCTGGTAGTTGCACAAGTTAAGAGGACAGTGACACATACACAGAAGTAGAAATGTTCTGGACACCAAGACAACTATAGTCACCCTGCCCTAAGTACAAATGAAGTACTGCTCTCTTCTGGCAGTCTACAGAGCAGAATGCTAAGGACCCCTTTTACATATATTGATTATATTACTTCCCTCATTTGAGTACCTTAGCTGCACAGGCAGAAATAATACTATTCTCTCAGAGCATAGCCACGCCTCAACCCTTCTTGTTTCTGCTGTTCGGCTACATTGCTCCCCATTATAATTCTAAACTATATGATATGCTAAGGCTTCTACGTTATTGATATCTTTATTGTTTTGTCTGGTTTTAGTTTATTTGCTTCAGGGTAAGGCTTTAGCAATAGTCAGCCAGATGCCTTCAGGGATAAAATGTAAGGACTTGTGTTATAGAATATAAATGGGGCATTTAAAGTAGAATTGGGGAAGTCAAGCTTAAAACATATAAAGTATTTATAAACAGTCAAACTAAGAATATATATAAATATGTAAATATATCAAATATATAATTATATTTATAAAATATACTGCCAAGTTTTGTCTTTCATGTATATGAAAGATTAAATTGGCTTAAATTAAATTATGAGGATTTAGGCTATACTAGATCTCATCTTACATCCATGTAGTCTAATAGCATTCTAAAGTAGCCTACGAAACAAAGAATTTTTGAAACATTGTGGTCTTAGTGGATTGATGGATAGTCTACAACCCTTAACTGGCCAACCACCTGTTTGTTTGATCATTACCAAAGGCATATTTGATAGCTTTTTGCTCATTCTTTGTTTTGCTGTTTTTTAGAACTTTTCTTAACAGAAGAAGATCAAAAGAAACTTCATGATTTTGAGGAACAGTGTGTTGAGATGTATTTTAATGAAAAGGATGACAAATTCCATTCTGGAAGTGAAGAGAGAATTCGTGTCACTTTTGAAAGGTTAACAGGCTCTTACATTAAAATTAGTTGTTTTAAAAATCAGGGTTGTTTAATATAACATATTTATATACATGCCAGAAACATGGTTCTTTATATCCTATATTTTTGTTAATTATTATGGTTGATGTCATCGGGACACATTTGCAATGCCATGTGTGAGCAGCTTTCCAGAAGAATGCTACTATAAACAGCTTTTAAGGTTCTGATTACACAGTATAGTGAACATTCCATTTATTCCATAACAAAGCAAAGCAAACTATTCACAGAAAATCAAGGTACAGCATTCACAATATTACAGCTTATCACAGAAAATCACAATATAGTATTCGCAATAGCTTATATTAAAATGGCCACATAGTTTTCACCAAAGTGGTCACAATAGTTTTCAAAAAAGTACAGTCATTTAGTACATTCAGTCATCCCTAAGGAGGTTTGCCTCCTTACTCAGTCATTCAGTCATCTCAGAGTACAGTAGTCAAAGTCTTCCACTCATGGGGCACATTAAATTAACTCAGTCACTTATTCAGCAATCAATTACTAAGTATCATTAATCACTAAATATAATCATTAGAAAATGCACAGACCCTCCACCCCTAGGTCACTAGTAAACTACAATTGCATCACTACTCAGTACCCATGGAGAGGTCTTTTCATCTTGACTTGAAGCAAGCAACTCCTACCTGAATCCACCAAACAGTCACCTGGATTCAAAGGCAGACAGCTCCCAGTTCCTTGTTGAGTTCTCCATATAAATCCTGTTCCACACTGAAGTTCACAGGGTCCAATCCATCTCAAATCCATCACAATTTCTGTTCCCAGGAATTCAAGGCTCAACCAAGCCACAAACAGAGCCTTAGCATCCCGATCATGCTTCCTCAGTCTTCTGCAGCTCATTCAAAAAATCAGAATCACCTTATATGGCTTCTCTTCGGAAGAAGCTCTGCCACCACAAGTTCTCAGGAGATTCTGACTCAGTTCTCGATTCTCATTTCTCTTCTGTAGTTGCGCTGCCTCCAGATGCTGGTCCCAAGAAATTCTGACTCACCCTTCCTGGGGCTTTTCCTTATATACACATAGCATTAGCTTCCTATTTCAGCCACCCCTTCCTGTTATCTTAGTAACAGGAGATAGGAGTTCATACCTCTGTTTCCCCAAGAGAGGCTTAATCAGTTACTAAGTGCTACGTACCTGCTTACTTGCCAATACAAAAGGGGGTCTTCAAATTCAAATTACATTACCATTACAAATGAATAAAGAAATCACTTTGGAGTCAGGAAAACCTGGATTCAAGTCTCATCCCTTATATAATGGCTATATGACCCCAAGCAAGTCACTTAATTTCTCAATGATTCCTACAGGATCTAAAATAAGTTGTAGAACTGTTACTCAGCTGTATCAGTAGAGAAATTACTTACTGGGTATTCCTAGTAAAATTAGACTAAGCAAAACCCAAACCTAGTTTATTTAATTACCTTTTTGGTGGAAATTGAAGACTGCTGTTTTTACAATGACATTTTTCTTTCTTTCCACTTCCTCTGTCACCAGTTGGGAAGTATATGATATTTGTCTAGGAGCATGTTCATTGTTTGCAGTCATATACAAAAAATTAAGTTTGCAATTTTTTTAAATGGGAAAGGTGAAGTATTGCTAAAATTTCTTGAATGTCATTTTGATAGGTTTAGCACCAGTCAACAGGCATTGTTAAATGCTTATAATATGCCAGGCACCATGTACTAAACACTGGAAATACAAGGAAAAGCAACAATAGTCCCTGCCCTCAAGGACTTTACATTTTATGGGAGAGAAAAAAATATACATAAGTACACAAAGAGTAGATGGTTGAGAAATGTAATGGGGATGGTTTTCTCATATTTGGGGGCCATGAAAGGCTTTTTGCAGAAGATAGTATTTGAAGGCTGATTCTTGATGATTCTGGGATTCTGAGGAGGGAGAGAATTTCAGGCATAGGGACAACTGCTACGAAGGCACAGAAATTAGTGTTTGTCCTATAGTAGACTAGTATAACTGCATCTTGGAGGGCACAGAGAAAAGTCAAGTGTAGGAAATCTAGAAAGGTGGAAGTGGACCAGGTTGTGAAGATCTTAAATGCCAAGCTTAGGATTTTATTTTTTTAGGAAATCAACCTTCTTGATATACAGGCTATTGCCAAGTCCTGTAGTTTCTGCCTGACAGCTTCCCCTTCTCTCATTGCCCTAGCTGCCACCTGGTGCAGACCTCATCACTTCATGCTTGGACAGTTGCAATAGCCTGCTGATTGCTTTCCCTGCTTTACCTCTCCCTACTCTGCTGCCAAAGCGATCTCCCTAAAGGGCAGGTCTGACCACATTGTTTGCGGCCCAGTAAATTCCATTGGTTCTCTCTGACCTTCACAGTGTAAAATAAACTCTTTTTTTTTAAATTTTAGAGCTCCTTCCTAATCTTTCTAGCATTATTAAACCTTACTCTTGTCCCTGTATTTTACACTGCAGTTGCTTTGCATGCAACATTCAATCTCCCATCATCAAGCTTTGTCACTAGCCCATCACCCATGCTTAGAAGACTCTCCTATCCATGAGGATGCAGGCATAGGTATGATCCAGGATCATTCCCAAGTACAACAGAGGTAAATTGAGCTGTTCTTGAGTTCTCGTCAAAAATTAAGCTTCCTAGGAATATCAGTGAATCCTTTGCAACAAGGTTGAAACTGGAAGCATTTCTTTGATATACCCATCCTCAAAGTAAAATTTATAGTTTTTATCAGCAGCATTTCTTAGGACAATCTTATACTCTTTGTGTCTTATATGCATATTACTTCCCATGAAAATGTGCGGTCATTGAAGGCAAGAACCATATTTTTTGCCTTTTCTTGATCCCCAGCACTTAGCACAGTGCCCAACATCATAAGTGCTATAGTTTTATGTTGATTAAGCATATATGGTAAATGTGTGAAGAACCAAGTCTGATGTCATGTATCCTCCCTTTAGGTATTGTTTAGTTGCTTTTTTACTTGATTTTATTGACCATTACCATTTATGGATATTGAAAACAGTTTATAAAATCTTCATTCTTTTTTATGTTTGGAATTGTTTTTTTTCCCTTCCAGGGTTGAACAGATGTGCATTCAAATCAAAGAAGTTGGAGATCGAGTAAACTACATCAAGCGTTCATTACACTCTTTAGATTCTCAGATTGGGCATTTACAGGATCTTTCTGCACTTACAGTAGATACATTAAAAACACTCACTGCTCAGAAAGCTTCTGAAGCCAGCAAAGTTCACAATGAAATCACACGTGAATTGAGCATTTCTAAACATTTGGCTCAAAATCTTATTGATGACGGACCTGTAAGATCTTCTTTATGGAAAAAACAGTGTGTTGGAAACACTGTTAGTTCTTCACTTCCTCAAGGAAGTCTTGAAAATAATAATCCTTTTCTTTGTAACATTTTTATAAGAGATGAAAGAGATGCCCCGTGTAAGATAACTGGTCAGGATTTAGCTCTAATACCCCGAAGAGAAGAACTAATATCTAGGAGGGAAGGATTCAACTTTCCAGAGGCTGGTTCCTCTGGCGGTGCCTTATTTCCAAGTGCTATTTTTCCTCCAGTACTTCGACACAGAGTACATGGTGCAGAGGCCTCAAAAATCATTAATAAAAATCAGAAATTAGGTATTTCATCTAATAGCATACCACATCCCTCATCCCGAGCGTGCAAATTTTTTGTTAGTACTCCATCTCAGCCAAGTTGCACAAGTCAAATGGGAAATACAGCCCTGGATAAAGAGCATATTGGCTCTAAAGCTGCAGAAGGAGATGCTGTAGAATTTGGAGCATTTGTAGGTAAGTTGAATAAAAAATTTTTATATGTTGGTGTTACACTTGTTTCATTCCAAATTTGACAAATTCAAGAAATGCATACGTTTCATATACAAAGTATTTATGGTGTGTGAAACTGATGTTCTCTTACATAATTTCTTTTTAGTGTGTGCCCAGTCTGATGTGTTGGTTTCAGTTGGTTCAGTTTTTCTCTTTCTCTTTCTAAATTTCCTTGTGCTCTTTCTGTTCATTTTTAAAAATGTTTTATTACTCTTTTCCTTTTTTTTTTTTTAAATCATCCCTATCACTCCTTCCTCCCATTATTCTCAATAGGGTTCTTTTCAAAATATTTGCTTGTTTATTAGAAAGTTGCATCTGTTTCATTGCTGACCAGTTACAGCTTTAACAGCTTAAAATTTTCATATTTACCCTTGGTAGATGCTTATCTATTCAGTCATATCATAGTACTAATATTGAAAATAGGGAGCAAAAGTGGATATATGTAGCTAGATTTATATATCTCTAATTTAGCTTAATTCATTTACTATGTCAGTTAATAGTGACTATTGTCCTTATAAGTTTCAGAGATATGAAGGTACGTGTCCCTCTACCAGTGATTCACAAACTCTGCTAAGCCCTACTAAATTGAAAAGGTTTGGAATATGGTTTGGAATATGGTTCTGGTGATTGACTATAGGTCTGTTGTCAAAGAATATCCGAGTTGACTACAGAATCGTAAATGTTTTAGCCAAAGCAAATCTCCAAAATCTTCTCTTAAGTGATAGAGGGGTGCAGTAGATGGGGGTATATCCACATTGATCATATTAATGGTCCTTGAATTATGAAATCATGTTTGATTGGATACCACCTCCCTCATCCCCACCAAGCAGATTTTTTGTTAGTACGCCATCTCAGCCAAGTTGCACAGGTCAAATGGGAAATACAGCCCTGGATAAAGAGTATATTGGCTCTAAAGTTGCAGAAGGAGATGATGTAGAATTTGGAACAGAATGGATTAATGTGAACAAAATAAATGTTTTGTGGACATGATAAAACCAGTAAAAAGTCCTCTCATTTAGATATTATCCTTTAGTCATTTAGTACTGAGAGCTCACTAAATTGAACCCCACTATGATGATAAACTAATTTTCCTAAGTAGTTTTAGTGCCAGGCCATCAACTGCAATAATTGGTTCCTTCTAGATGTCAGAGTACATGTTTATCTAGGGTAGTTTCAAGAAGGACTTTAGATATCATAGGATAGAGACAGTAAATGTATCTTTGCACAGAGAGCCAAAATTGTGATCCAAAGACCAAATGTCTTTCCTCAGTCACCAGAGGGACTATAAGAGAGACTGGATAGAACAATGATTTTTCAATATTACTCAAAAAAACAACTTAAAGCCTGTGTCCTTAGGACACAGTAGTGACCACATTTATAAACCTACAAGAAAATAATTTAAAATGTTTTGTATTTGATTTTTACTAAAGGTCACAGAGACAGCATGGAGTTACAAAGGTTTAAAGAGGCAACATACAAGATGAAAGAAATGTTGGCTATGAATATTCTGGTAGGTAAAACTTGTATAATACATTGTATAGTTTACTTTCACTATTTAAAGTATTTAATTCAGAATAGAATTTAAAATATTGAATTTTATGAAAATAAGTTGTCATCTCAGCTAAGATTTCTGACCCTCTCCCCCTCCGCCCTCCCGGCTGTCTAAAAACTAACCATTTGTGTCAATAAATATACTTGCGAGCTAGGAGGGATGGATTGGTCACCTTTACCTGTTGCCACCCGCTAGTCTTGTCCTTGTCCATTTCGTCAGCTAGTTGGATGAACAAGTGTATCAATAAGAAATTGGTCTTGAGTTACAGAGTTTTGTTATCTGGTTTGTAGAGACAGATTTGTTTCTTTCAGTGACATCCTTCTAGTATGTTCATTTTAATCTTCAAAAGTAAGATTTTTGTGTATAGCTATGAATAAGGCATTTAATTGTACTTCTTAGATGTTTGTCAGTGCCACAAATATATTATTTCACTAATTCCTTACTGACAAAACTTTTTTTTTTTGCCAACCTATCTTCCTAGCAGGATGCCTAAAGTTAGCAGAATAACTAAGGAGATGTAATAATTGGTCTCATTTTTCCTAAAATTTCTAATAAAACAAGTATTTATTTTGTATACTCAGCCTCATTTCAAAATTCATTGGGATGACATATCCAGAAATTCCAAATAACCCAGGAAAAGAACAGGATGCATTGGGGGACAGTGGAAAAACATTGTAGCTAACTAGTTTATTCAGAACTCTTAAAATAAAAAAATTATCAATTTTATAATGAGTAATTTTTCAATATTACTCAAAAAACAACTCTTTGCTTGTCTGAGTAGATATCAGAATAGCAAATTGATTAGATAGGAATGAGATCTTTGAACTCTTTCTAATGGGCAGAAATAAATAATCTGGAATAATAATGTTCATTGTTGCTGCTAGCCATATTTCCTCACTGACTAGAAAGCCATCTAGTTTTATATTTATTATCTATTTGGCTTTAGTCAAATCACTTTCCTTGCGTCTCTCTTTTTCATTTGTAAAATGAATGAGTTGAGCCATATGACCCCTGAGGTTCCTCCTACATCTGGGATTTTTAGCTCTTCTTCAAAACTGATTGTCAAAAAAAATTCAGATAAAATTTGCTCTGATTAAAAAACTAAGGAAGTGATGATGACGTTTTTTGGCTGTAGGAAATGCTGTTGATAAACCTTCCTTTAATTATCAAAAGCTGAGTAATTGTAAAGTTTCTTTTGTCACCAGGCCTCAGAGGAACATTGGTAACCACTTTATGAATGTAAAAGAAAGTAAAAGAACTCGAGTAATGATGAAATAAATAGAAAATAGCGTGTCATTTGTTTTTGCATTTTAGTGTGTCACATAATTGATTACACTTTAGTGTTTGATAATTGATTATGTGTAATTATCTATTGTATATTTCTTTTATATCTTTACTTATTTGAAGAAGTTTACAGTTTACTTACTTCAAATAGGAACAAGGACAGAAAGATATAAAGAAGACCATCCCGGAGGATGTAGAGATCCCTAGAAATCAGGTACAGGCTTTTACAAGTCAAATCAAAAAGCATTTATTAAATACTTGCTGTGTACCCAGCACTGGGCTAAGTACTGGGGATAAAAAGAAAGGCAAAAAAACAGTTGTTGCTTTCAGTCTAAGGTGGGAGACAACATAACAAGTAAACATGTACATACAAGGATAGGATAAATTAGAGACAATCAACATAAGGCCCCAGCATTAAGAGGAGTCAGGAAAGGCTTTTAGTCAGTGGAATTTTTAGTGGGCACCTGAAGGAAGCCAGGAGATGATGATGAAGAGGGAGATAATTCCAAGCCTGGGATACAGCCAGTGAAAGTGCTTAATCAAGAAATGTCACGTCTTGTGTAAGGAAAACTAACTGGATAATAGAGTGTGTAGGGGTGAGTAAGGTTTAAGAAGACTAGAAAGGTAGAAGTAATTTGAAAAATGAAGGTCTTCAAAAGACAAACAGGATTTTATATTTGAACCTGAAGTGATAGGTAGCTGCTTGAGTTTATTTCATGGTGGAGCAGGAGGTGGGGGTGACATGGTCAGACTTCTGCTTTAGGAAGATTAATTTGAATGGAGAACAGACGTGGAGTGGGGGGAAACTTGAGGCAGGCAGATGATGATGGCATGCACCAGCATAGTGGCTGTGTCAGTGGAGAAAAGGGATCTTTTGTGTACGGGATGTTACAAATGTAGAGGTGACAGGATTTGGCAACAGATTGAACATGGGGGATGAGAGATCATGAGGAGTTGATGACATTTTAAATGTGAGCCTGGATAACTAAGAGATTGATGGTACCCTCAACAGTAAAGGGAAAGTTAGGAAGAGGAGAAGGCTTAGGGTGAGGAAGTAGGGGATGAGTTCAGATTTGGACATGTTGAATAAAAATTATATACAAGATTTATCCAGTTTAAGGTATCCTGTTATACCTTTGGTATTTTGAATACTTATCAGAGCTAATAGGTTAGAAGGAGGAATATACATTTAAGTGTAACTCGAAAAAATTAGGTGTAGAAGAATCTTGTGCACCTATCATATCTTTTAGGAAGATTTGGAATTATATAAAGGACAGGAGTGTTATTTTCCAACTTTTTTCCATTGGGAAAAATGAGAGTAGTGGCCAGGAAGAAAAGTAGGAAAGAAGATATTATATACATCCCAGTGAGTAAAGGGATAAGGAGGCAGGCTGTGCAAAAAATCAAAAAGGAGGTATTGAAAAAAAAAACACTGTCCTGGTAGACTCTGTTCTGAATGAATTCTACTCTTTTTCAATGTACAGAACAAATGTGGTGCCAGAACTGAGTATTTTCCATTACAGTCTGACTCAGGGTAGAGCATAGTAAGACCTATTAACTCCTTTAATACATTGTTTAAGATCATCTTAACCTTTTTCGCTGCCACAGTCCTATCTTGTAGTAAGTTTATAATCTACTCAAAAGCTCTACATAACATCTTCCCCCATCCTGTACTTTTAACAGTTGATTTTTTCAAAACTAAGTGTTATACTTTATATTTATCTTTGTTCTATTTTATAATACGGACTGTGGTTTTAATTGATTAAATTAGTGCTCATCTTTAGATGAGCACTCCATCTATGCCTTCATTTAAGGAACTTGGGGCATGGCAGTGAGGTAAGATGGGAGTATTAAATTGTACAGTACCAAGGACAGCTTCCAGAACACTATTAATAGAGCTCTCCCTCCAAATTAACGTGAACCCACTAATGACTACTTTTTTAGTGCAATCATTCATTTAGGTTTGAGTCTGTTTAATTGTACTGTCATCTAACCCATGATTCTCCATCATTTCTCTAAGGATGACATGAGAAATTTCAGCAAATAATTTGCTAAAATTCAAACCTTTAGTTTGTCTATATGAATCTTCTAATTTTAGTAATACTGTAAAAAAAAAAAAAGAAAATGAAGCTAGTGTGGTATGATCTATTTTAGAGGCATCTGGTTGTACAGTAGATAGAATGCTATCCCAGAATAGTTTTAAAAGCTTTTATTGACCCTAATTAGCATTAATATTACCAGTCTCAGCTCATTTTGTTACTTAGTGCTCCTCTTACTTACTACTCCTGAAGCATCATGCTTCCTTTGTATCATTCCTTTTCTACTTACTAGCTTCTGTCTTATGTGCATATCATTTTTAAAAATCTGAGAGGGTCATTTACTTCCTTGTACATCTATATTTTAAGGTATTTTCCTCTTTTGTAATCATAATTATTTCTTTAGAATTTAATTTAATTTAATTTAATTTTCCAGAATTCCCTGTCACCTTTGGACTGACTTCCCAAAGAATTTTAGACTGTAGGATCTTACCCTTGCCCTTTTATTAGACCGCCCTACCCCACTTATTTGATGGTATTTTTCACCCTGTTGCAAAGGAGCAAATATAAAAGGGAATGTGTGGTTGTTAAATGAGTTTTTTCTATTTAACCCTCTATAGACATAAATCATATATGTGAATTGCCATTGTATTAACAAAATGTAAAACAAAACCTCTTTTCAGATTTTTGCTTAGGACTTGGCAGTTTGCAGTTTCATTTATCTTCACTTAACAAACAGATATATTAATTGCCTACTTCATGCAACAGTTAGGAGGCTACATAGATGTATACTTATATAATTTAACATTAGATAGGATCTGATTATCTAGTCTATCCTCATTTCACAGATGAAGAGAACTGGGGCATTTTGAGGTTTAGTGATTTATCTAAGGCCACACATGGAACATTGTTCTTGGTTAGGACTTTACTATCTAATAGGATATAGAATTTACTGTCTAACAGTTCATAAAACAGGTAACATTAACAAGTGCAATAACTACCAGTGATGGGGTGCTCGGCCCCAACTATAAGATCCTGTCTCTCGAAACCTCCCGGTTTCTCAAAGCACAGGGACCTAATGAGAAATGAGAAGACAAGATCTTAGGGCTGGGGCCCAAGCACCCCATCACCACTAGGAGTACAAAATACTTGGGAAATTTAGAGAAAGGAGAGAGCACATTTGGGTGGAATAGCTCAAGTAGACTTCATGGAAGAAATGGCATTTACACTGAAGCTAAAAGAATGAGGATTTTGGGTGATTTTTTGTTTTAATCAGCTATACAAAAATATTACTTTCAAAAAAGTAGGGACTTGACAAAACTCAACAAACAGAACATTTCCTTATACAGTGAAGAACAAAAATAGAAGGTCGTGTATGAAATAGAATAATTACATACAACTTGGATTTATTTTTGTTTTAGTATATCTTAAATTTAACATAGCCGTTCCACCACTGCCCATGCTTATAACTGTCTTTTTTTTTCTGAATTTCCTTCTGTTCTCCTGTGGATAGGTAGAATTTCAGTAGATGGCAATAGAGAATGGGTCCTGTAGGCTGAAAGAATACATGAGCTAGAGAGGGAAATTACATTTTCCAGTTATGAGCAGTTTTTTAGTTTTGCTCTTATCACGCGGTTCGTGTGGGATAGTATTAAGAATGGAAGCTGAAAGGTATGTTTGATCTACTTTGAACATTACATAAGATCCTAAACTTTATTCTTTTCTTAGTGGGGAGCCATTAAAGATAGTGAAGCTTAGAAACAGGTAGATCAATAATAATTTGATGAATGAAATGGTTTTATCTGGGACATAACAAGGACTGCCTGCCCTAGAGTGGTGGTAATAAGAATGGACATAAAGACTTTTACAAGGGAAATTTAGGAGACTAAGTCATTAGGTTTTGAGGAAGAAAGATCAATTTAAAAATAGGCAAGTCAGGAAGAACTGGATTTTGAAAGGTGGTAATTGTTGTTTCAATATAGTCAGTCATTAAATGTACCAGCTGTATTCAGATAAACTTACAGACAACCTAATCATGAGATGCTAAGGAGAAGTTCCTAATTTCTGAGATTGGCTACAGGGTGAACCACCATATTGTTTGACAATACGTCCCTATATTATCTTTGTAGTAGATGGAATACCTGGCTGCATGAGCCATGATTCTGACCGAATAGGGTAATTCTTGTAAGATTAAACATAATGGTGAGAACAAGTTTTTGAAAAATTACTGGAATGTTTTCTGCAGAGTGAACTTCCTCCTGACAACTCCTTGAAACATGTGAGTTCTTATGCTGGATTAACTGAATGTCACAAAATGCCCATCTCTCTTCATTCCGACCAAGGTAAATATTGGGGATCAAAGGCATACTTTTTCCTCCTACTATTAAAGGAGAAGAATAAAAAATAGGTGCTGAGACTGATTCTGAGAAAAGTAGTTGAGTATGCTTCTATTTAATGTTTTTAGTCTTCTTGGTAAATTATGAGGCAAAGCCGTTTGACAAGAAGCAAAAGGTGATGAGGTGAACCATATGATAAGCATGAATCTGCAGTAAATTAGTTTTATCATAACTGATTTTTCTCCTGCTAGGCTTTGAGGTCCACAAGCAAGAACAGATTCAGAAAATTTTAAAGCTCTACATTATGCTTAGAAACAAAGTCAAGTGTTTGATTACTCAACATTTCAAATAATCAAGTTGTTTAACTTCGGGGCTTTTTTTTCTTTTTAAGTACAAAACAACAATAGAAGAACGTCTGCAGAGAACACCCACGATGTAGATTCTAAAGTTGCCTTACTTTCGGTTTGTACATTTTGCTTAACTGTTAAAAACTTTACACAATATTTGCATCAGAGAATAACTATATAAATGAAAAGTGATGGTATTTTGTGGTAATTTTGTTTGATTGTGTTAAACTTTTAAGGAAGAGGCTTTATCTTTATGAATATTAAGATATAGTGAAGGCAGGAAATATAGGCAGAATTTCTGATAGCAGATCTTTAAAGAAAAAAATCAATCCAGTCCATTAGCTTTACATTAAAAAAAAAAAGCAAGAATTTATATTTCTTTCAATACTCCCTACTTTATAGGGACTGACCATCAGCAAACCAAGTCAGTTTTATGTCTTAGAACCAAATTGTTAATAAGCCTGATTTTGGAATTAGAAATTGCAACTTCTTGTAATATAGTTTGCCTTATATTGGAATTGAACACAGATTTATTTAAGAAATCTCTTTGACTGTAATGTGGAGATACATAGTTCAGATTCCAGTAGACCTAAGGCAAAAATATCACACTTAACCACAGATTGGCAGTCCTAGCGTTACCCACCTGAAACATATAAAGAGTATGTTAAACAAAATAGACTTCTTAGGAACCCATAAAATAATAAACTTAGGAACCCATAAACCCATAAACCAAAAGTAATCCAGGCATTAAAGCTCTGTCAGTTAATACCCTCTGTCAAAGAGGCCCTTAGGCCATCACTCAGTTTTGCTGACTCCTGATTTATAATCAGTTCTAACATTCTTGTTCTCTGATTTCTCTGGTCCTAGCAGATAGGAAGAAACAGAAAAACTACTCTTAGATCATAATATAGTGCTTGATGTTAACAGTGATAAATAATCTTTAGTAAAGAAAATCTTCTGATCAGTATACTCTCTTTAAGAAGGCAGAGGAATATTTAATACATTTTTTAACCTTTAATACAGAATGGTTAAAATTAATCCATTTTTTAAAAAGATAATTTTGTTATCTGGAAAATTCACTTAACATGAAGTAACTGATTTCCTTGAATGTGTTTACTATAATTATACCCATTGGTTATTGATAATTGTGTGAAATAATAGTTCTGTTTTCTCTTCAAATTGTAGTTTTTAAAGTATACTATTTGAAATAAAAAGTGGTCTAGCAATTGTATTTTGTTTTGAGGTCATTAAAAATACCTTTGGTTTTTTCTCTTGATTAAAGGATTGGTTACAAGATAGAGCAGCAAATAGTCAAATGTAAGTAGGCTTTTTGCATAATAAAACTAAATTTCAGATGGTTAGATAATCTGTTTGTATATAGAGTAGTGTGTCACTTAACACTTGTTTGTTCCTGGGAGATTGTATTAAAAATTTGCTCTGTCCTGTTTTTTCCCTTTTCCTCTGTTGACACAGATAAACATTTATTTCGTTTTCTGCTTCTATTCTTTTTTAAATGATGAAGTTATTTCATTAGTAAATCATACCTTTAGTTTACTGCTAAAAATTTTATGTAAAGTAGATTGTAGTGTGGAGGAACTAGCAGTAGTACTGCTAACAAAATGTAAGGTGATGAAGGCCTGGACTAAGGTGGCAACTGTGGAAGCAGAGAGGAAAAAACAAATTGGAAAGGTTTTTCACAGGATAAAATGAAAAGAATTAGTGGTAGATTAGATACAGGGAAAAAAAGAGACTCACATCTGACTCTGAGATTGGTGAGGTTCCTTTCAGTGGTGGTCGGGAGAGCTGCTTTGTAGTCTGCACTTCGATGTTTCCCTGTTATATGCCATCATTCAGTGCAAACAGACACTGCGGATGAAACTCCGATTTTGTCTTGGACAATCAGAATTTTATTTTCAGATTGACTAGATATCCTCCTGTATCTTTTCACATATCCCTCCTCCTAGAGAGCCATCCATCATGAAAAATGAGAGAGAGAGAGGCAGGCAAAAGCAGCCTTGTATGCAGCGTTCCGTACCTTGGAGCCCCCACCTCTGCAAAGTGATGGAGAAAGGCGTCTTCTCCTAGCTCTTCTTTGAGGCGGAGCTTCATCATTAAAATTTCATGATATTTACCTTAAATTTTTTTTATTGTTCTTTCCATTTACTTTGTGGGTATTATTTTCCTGGCTCTACTTCATTTTGCATTAGTTCATTTAAGTCTTTCCATGATTCTGTATTCATCATGTTCATTACTTCTTTACTACATGGTAACATTCTGTTCCATTTTACTGATAAGTTTGTTTATTCTTTCCCCAATCAGTGGACATCTACTTTGCTTCTACTTATTGACTCACACCAATAGTGATACTCTCCATCTATCTACATATATAAATATTTATACAGATAGATATAGATATATTGGTGTATCTGGAGCCTTTTTGTCAGTGACCTCCTTGAGGTGTATACCTCTACCCATGGGTAAAGATATTTTAGCCACTTTATATGCTAATTCCACATTGCTTTCAAGAATGTTACTAATTCAGAGTTTCACCAATAACACACTGGTGTGCTTGTCTTAAAGACACACACAAATGACTGTCCCCATCTTTTGTTGTTATTTTCCAGCTTGCCAGGTAAGGTGAATAATAGCTAGCATTTATATGCTGCCTTAAGGTTTGCAAAGTACGTCACATATTATCTTCTTTGATCCTCATAAGCACCTGGGAGGTAGGTGTTATTATTGTCTTCATTTTATAGATGAGGTAACTGAGACCAAAAGAGGTTGTGCAACTTGCTCAGAGTAACAGAGTAAGTTTCCAAGGCAGAATGAACTTGTGTCTTTCTGAGTCTTTTAAGTTCAGTACTTTATCCACCGTACTGCGTAGCTGCCCAAACCTCAGTATTGTTTTGCATTCCTCTTTGTATTAGTGATTTGGAACATTCTTTTAATTTGGAACATTCTTTCATGTTTTTGTTAATAATTTGTAATTGTTCTCTTGAGAACTAGTTATTCATAAGCTTTGGTCAATAGTATTTTTATGTAACAGCAAAATCCAAGAGAAAGGGATATCACATTCAAAAGAACTATAAAATAGATGAAATATTTGAGAGTCAGTCTACCAAAATGCAGAAAATATTTGTATAGATTCAATTACAAAATACTCCTTAAATAAAGAAGAACCTAAAATAGCTGGAGCACTATTCAGTGTTCATGGCTAGGCTATGCCAATTTAATGACAATTACAGTACTGTATGACCAAAGTTGTTATAAAGATGTAATGCTATCTAATCAAACTACCAAAGGATGCTTTACAGAGTTGATTAAATAATAACAAAATTCATTTGGTGGAACAAAAGATGTAGAATATTAAGGGAAATCATGGAAAAAATGGTAGGAACAAAATTGGAAAGCACTTCCAGACATCAAATTGTGTTATAAAGCAACAATTGTCAAAACCATTTTGCACTGATTAAAAAATATAATCGTCAGTCACTGCTACAGACAAGAGAATATCATAAATAATGGAATTCAGTAACAATGTTTGATAAGTCTGAAAACAAATGACCCATGAAAGAATTCTCTATTTGATAAGAACTCCAGGACACCTGGGATTTCATGGTGTTGTCACTAGCTGCTTTTTATCACTCTAAACATCTGGAAGATTCATCATTGGTTAGATATTAGTTGGCAGCAAGATGGCACAGTGAATAGAGTGCTGGGCCTGTAGTCTGGAAGACTCCTCTTCCTGAGTTCAAATCTGGCCTCAGACATTTACTAGCTTGTGTGACCCTGGGTAAGTCATTTAACCCTGTTTGTCTCATTTCCTCATCTATAAAATGAACTAGAGAAGGAAATGGCAAACCACTCCAGTATCTTTGCCAATAAAACCCCAAATGGGGCACAAAAAGTCATACATAACTAAAACAACTGAAAAGTAGGCATTAAAGGGAAGTACTACTGGTAGTCAAAGCCTTTGGACACAGGATGCTTACCCTAGCCCAAGCATGGGAAACTTGTAGCCTGGAGGTAACGTGGTCCTAAAGTGTGACTTTTTGACTGAATCCAGACTTCACAGAACAAATCCCTTTACAAAATTTGGACACAGTTAAAAGGCCCACTTGAGGACCTAGAAGGCCACATACGGCCTCAAGACCACAGGTTCCCCACCTCTGTACCTAGCCAATGAGAAGGCACCAAAAGTAGATGTTCTTCCTTTTGTTGAATCATTTAACTTTGGGATTTTTTGAATTGTTTTTTTTTGGCGGGGGTGGAGGTGTGTGTTCTGTTTTGTTTGGTTTTGGTTTTGGTTTTTTTGTTTTTTTGACAAATTCTATCAGGGAAAACATCCACTTAGTGGTTGAAAGATTGCATGTGGAGGGCTAGTCTCAAAGATACGCACCAGAAGAGTATTTAAGGCTCAGAAGAGTTCCCTAATAAGATACTAATTTAAAGTTGACATATTTTCCATAGGAACACATTTTTTAAAATTTTGTGATGAAGCTAAATGGAAATACATGTTCTATTGATAATGGAGTACATGCCCTTCATTCAGGGAACTTCTACTTGTATGTATCCATTTACTCCATGTCTATCTAAAGGCATGAAATTAAGTAACCAATATTTAAGGACTAGGAAATTCCAAAACATGGAAATCTTGGAAGCAGTTTATAATGAACTCATTATATACTAACTCCTTATGCAGAATCCCTTCTACTTTTGGGGAGGTTTAATTCTAGATATCACTACAAATATAGAGATCGGTGTATATGAAACTACCTGTGGTAGGCAAAGAATACCCCACAATTTGCAAACTCTATAGAGTAAATATGAAGAGAACAGTACTTATTTTATAGGTAGAACCTGAAGCCACAAGTTATTAGCCAGATATAGTTTTATCTTCTAATTGGAAAATTAGAAATTGAAACTGTATGTTATTGAGTTAGCAATTAGAAGAATGTCCTGTATAACATTATTAGTTTTATTCATGATGATTATATTTTAAAGTTTCCTTCAAAAAGTAAGTTAAATGATAGGACGTGAGAATATATCAAAGAAAAGATTATCACAACTTATACCTTGTTCCTTTGTTTAACATTTCTCCAGGCCACGTGAAGAGGAAACAGCAAATGGTAAGGAGTGAAGTTTCTTCACTGACCTGTAATTTCGTTACCAAACTTTCCTAGGTATAATAATTTGGGGAAATTAATATTTAAAAGTTTTTCTCCCTTCTAAAATTAAGATAATGGGATTTTCATCAGCCTTACCAACTTTCTTATATTTTTGCCTCTTATCTTTTTTTCTGTATAAACCATGTTTCTTCTAGATAGCAAATTGCCCTCTTCAATCATACTTTTTTAAAAATTGTAGTCAGGGGGCAGCTAGGTGGCACAGTGAGTAGAGCACTGGCCCTGGAATCAGGAGGACCTGAGTTCAAATCTGGCCTCAGACACTTCACACTTACTAGCCATATTACCTTGGGCAAGTCACTTAACTCCAATTGCCCTGCCTTCTCCCCTCCAAAAAAAGAAAAGCAAAAAATAAATTAAAAAAAAAATTAAAATTGTAGTCAGAAATTCACACCTCAAATACAATACCCATGTGGGTGACATAACCTCTTTTTTTTATGTTTTACATTTCAGATGTTCATCTTTTTATAGGTGCACATTTATTCTGATTCCATACCTATGTAACAGTAGTTGTGGTTAACTCAAGACTAGCACTAAACTGTGATGTACTGAGGTAGATGCATATTTCTGTTAGATCTCTAACTATTAAGAGCCAGAGAGGCTAAAAATACCAAGAGGGGCGGGTATGGTAAGGATCTGAGCTCTGCATTCCTGGCTCTCTGTTTCCACAGCCTCCTAAGCCTCCCTCTTGGCACACTACCTCCCCACCCCAAAACAGGGGTAGACTTTAGGGGCCGATCGAAAAGATAGGCAAGTGCACCGTTTCCTTTTTTAAACGCTATACTTTCTGCTTTTTAGATCACTTTGATTGTCCTCATCAGAATCAGAGTAAACAGCACAGTCCCCACACTCTTTCCACTATGTGATTCTGCCTCTAATGCTACAAGTTCTTCCCACAGTCCATTACACAATTTGACAGGGGCTGAGAGGCTTTAAATGCATTTCAAGCCACACACCGCCCTTTTACTCCTTCCTTATACCATCAGATTCAGTGCACTCCTTAAATTTTTTTTAGCACACTTTTTTTTTGATAGATTTCTTGAACTGCCTTTTTTTCCCTCAGAAATGGACTTTCATTTTCTTAAATGTGTAATAGGAAGCTTATTTCTTTAAAAATTTTAAACATTACTTTGCATCTATTCTCCCTATATCTTGTATCTACCTAGTTGTTTGCATATTGTCTCCCTTGTTGGCATTTGATTTCCTGGAGGGCGAGGGCTGTTACACCTTTGTATCTATCCTCAGTTCTTTGCACACTGCCAGGCACACCTAAAGTACTTAATAAATGCTTGTGGACTGCCTGACTTAATAGTAAGTTCGTGTGTGTCAGTTAATTCTGCAGAGTCATGTTGTTTGTCATTTTAGGTATTGCGTCTCCTTTTAAGCCAGCTCTGGATATTAATTACTACTATTCAGGTCAGTAATATCAAAAACTAAAAATGAAGATATGTCACTCTTGCTCTGGTAATAAATCTGTTAAAAATTTGCAGCATAAAAAATGAACTTTCATTTAAAACCCTCCCTGTCTCACTCCATCCTACCTTTCTAGATTTATTATTACTCCCTGCACGAGTACTACATTCGAGCAAAATTGGCCTGTTTGCTCTTCCCTAATTCAGCAACCCACCTTTGTGTAGGTGTGGCCTGGCTTATATCCCACCTCGGCCCTTTATTATCTTTAAGTTCCTTTAGGATTCAGTTCAAGTGCCACCTCCAGCAGATTCTCCCAAGTGTTTTAGTGCTTTTTCTCTTCAGATCTTATTCCTTTACCTGTTTAGAAGTTATTTGGTAGCCACTTTTTCAGGTGGAATCCAAGTTCCTTATAGGCAAGGGTGGATTTTCATTTTGCCTTTTGACCCCCAGCAGCCGGCACGGTGCCCTGCATGCAGTTTGTATTTTGTAGAGACGTGCTGAATGAACGAATGAATATTTAAAGTTTTGTTTTGTATCCTTATTGTGCAGCTGTGGAAAGAAATAACCTGATGAGGTTATCACAGAGCATCCCATTCACTCCTGTGCCTCCAAGAGGTAAAAATAAACACGGTCGTCATTTCTTCTATGTGTTCAGTTTTAGTTTATAGCCATAATATTGATGGGGATAGAAGGGATCTCACAAAGGTGCTTTGGCTTGCTTCCACATTTAATTTAGTACTGCAAAGGCCATACCCAGAAGCATCAAAGCTTCCTAATCCAGAACAGTATATACATATATATATATATATATATATATATATACACAGTAGTGGGGTACAAATAGTGTGTGTGTGTGTGTGCGTCTGTCTGTCTGTGTGTGTGGCCAATTAAAAATACATTTTAAAATGTTTTAGTTGAACACTTAAAGAATTAATTTCAAATCCAAAAACAAATATTTCAACAGGCTCATTGATAGTTCTTTTTGTTCATTTTTGAAATGTTACTTATAGTCATATTTTATTAACTCGTTTTTCTTTATAGGAGTACTGGTTTAAGATTAACATATGTTTCCCTTGAATACTGCAGGTGAGCCAGTCACAGTGTATCGGTTGGAAGAAAGTTCTCCCAACATCTTGAATAATAGCATGTCATCTTGGTCACAACTAGGACTCTGTGCTAAAATAGAATTTTTAAGTAAAGAAGAAATGGGAGGAGGTTTACGAAGAGCTGTCAAAGTACTATGTACTTGGTCAGAATATGAAATCCTCAAATCAGGGCATCTTTATATCATCAAATCCTTTCTTCCTGAGGTAGTCAATACATGGTCAAGTGTTTACAAAGAAGACACAGTGCTGCATCTCTGTCTCAGAGTAAGTACTGGTGATCGTATAAAAATAGAAAATAGTCTTTCTTTTCTGAAGTATAATATTAAATATAAGAACTTGTTTTTATTAGCTTAGTTGAATAAGTTTTTCTTCCCTAGGAAATCCAACAACAGAGAGCAGCACAAAAGCTCACCTTTGCTTTCAACCAAATGAAGCCAAAATCTATTCCATATTCTCCAAGGTAAATCTTTTTTGAGCAATTCATTCCTGAAGCCTGTACCAGTCTGGAGAGAGTTGCTTTTTTTTAAATATCACAGTTGATGTTCAGCTTTTTATAATTTGAGTATTGTACTAACATGTCAGTGTATTAATGTCAGTGTACCAATATGTCAAAGTAGCTGGGAGAATGTGTGTTATAGACTAGATAGGTAAGATTTGATTAAAATATTAGTAAATGTTCTTTGAAATTCCAAGTAAATAAATTGACCTTATTTGGTAACTTAATGCTTATCAATGCTTTTCCTAAGGTTCCTAGAAGTCTTCCTGCTATATTGCCATTCTGCTGGACAGTGGTTTGCAGTAGAAGAATGTATGACTGGAGAGTTTAGAAAATATAACAATAATAATGGTGATGAAATAATCCCAACCAATACTCTGGAAGAGATCATGCTAGCCTTTAGCCACTGGACATATGAGTATACAAGAGGGGAGTTATTGGTACTTGATTTACAAGGTAAATTAAATTAAATTTTGCCTAAGGAGAAAAGACAAGTATTGTAAATTACTAAAATCACTTTTTACTCAGCCTTCTCAAGTAGTCATGTACCACCACCTTCCCTTTTTGGTTTTAGATTTCCTCTTCAGTTTGGACTTTGAGTGAGGGAACTATAAAACCAGAGCAGGAAATGATATTTTCAGACTCATAATCAGATAAGCACTGCAGGCAATGAGCACCCCAGTTGTATACAATTGAATACTCAAAAACTTTTAGGGGTATAAAGTGTCCTTACTAAAATCTTGCTTATATAGCTTTTCAGCAATCTCCTTGTCCCTAGTAGGTTCACTTGGGCTCCTTGTTTTCCTCTAGTCTCTTATCTAAATTATGCATAACAGGTAGTTTTTTTCCCTTACTTTGTCTCTTATCTCCAAGGAGTCACCACTCTATTCTAGTCAGCTAGTTGTTTTTCATGTCAAAAGAGAATCTCTCTTTAGGGCCTGTTAAACACCATTAATTATTGATTAATTTATTAATTGTTAATGAATTCATAATAAAGTTATTTTGTTTGCTTGTTGTAGCTTAAATAAAAACTACTATTCCTAATTTTTTAGAGGTGGAGTGAGGTAGCAAAGAGAGTGCTGGACTTGAAGAAAGATCTGGGTTCAAAACCTGCCCCTGACACTGAGTTGTGTAACCATGGTCAAGTCACTTAACCTCTTAGCCTCAGTTTCTTCCTGAGTTGGGTAAAATGAGGAGAATAATACTTTTAGTTGTTAGTGCTCCCTAGTCTCTCAAGGTTTTTGTAAGCATCAAAACACTTGCTATTTTGCTGCATGACTGTAGACTCCCCTGAAAACATTGAGTTTCCTTTAATAAATGATTAAGATGGATAAGCCTATTGCAAGGTTGTTCCTCCCTTGGCTGTGGTTGCATCTAAAAATGGATACCAGGGGTAGATAGGTGGCTCAGTGAATAGAGCACCAACCCTGGAGTCAGAAGGACCTGAGTTCAAATACAGCTTCAGACACTTGACATTTACTAGCTGTGTGACCTTAGGCAAGTCACTTAACCCCAATTTCCTTGCCTTTTTCCCCCTTTGCCCCCAAAAAACAAAGGAGCCCAGTGCTCTGACATTTGCTTCCCAGTAATGCCAGAAGTTAAGTTAGTTATGCTGGCATCGAGCATCAGGGGCTCAGACACAAAACAGGGTAGTCTAAGAAGATACTCTCATACCTGAACAAGGAGTAAAAAACTCACAGAAATTGTAGTGCTATGTCAATGACAGATCTCTTATACAATAAAAATATCTCTTTTGTGTATATGTAGGTGTGGGTGAGAGTCTGACAGATCCATCTGTGATAAAAGCAGGAGAAAAGAGGTAATATCAGATTTAACAGCTTTTTAATGAATATACAGCTCAATAAACATTAAAACTCTTATCAGCTAAGGGAGAGTAAAAGTTTAACTAAGACAACTGAGACAAGTTCCTTAATGGAACTCGAAGTTTAGTGGTGGAACATGATGCACACACATAACTATGACAAAAGATAACATTAGTATATTAGACAAGTTGACAGTAAATGTGTATGTGTGGCTGGGGAAGGATCGGGAAAGGACTAATGGAAAAGGGGGCATGTGAGTTGGGCTTTAAATATGGAGATTAGGACATTATAGGGATGAGCATGAACATGAGCAAAGGCCCAGATGTGCAACCATTAAACAAGAGCACAGGTGGTGGGATGAGTAATTCCGCCCGAGGCCAATGGAGGCCGGAGGTGGGAGTATGGATTGTGCAGAGCCTGGAATCAGGCAGAGGAATTTAAATTTTGTTAATAATTCTTTGTTTCTACTTTGCAAAACTATTTCAAAGGTCATCTGACATGGTTTTTGGGCCAGCAAACCTAGGAGAAGATGCAATAAAGAACTTCCGAGCAAAGCATCACTGCAATTCCTGCTGTAGGAAACTTAAGCTTCCAGGTAAAATTTTCTTTTCCTATCACACATGGAACTTGGGTTTATCACACAGCTTTGAGCTTATCCACCTGTCAGACCATGTCAGCTCTCTCTGTCGACACCTTCCTGAGGAGAGTCATAACTTTAGCTTTGTGGACCTGTTTTCATTGGAAGTTAAAGCATTAGCGGGGCAGAGTCAAGATGGCAGCATAGAAGTGGGAGAACTCCGTGAGCTCCCTCCATAACCATCTCAGATACCTATAAAATATGACTCTAAACAAACTTTAGAGCTCCAGAACCCACAAAATGACAGAGAAAGGAAGCTCCCACTGAAGGAAGCCCGGCAGGTGGACGGGAAGGGTTCATCGCAGCACACTGGGAGCCTAGACCAGCACCACATGAAACCACAGCTTTAGCCCAGGGTGGCCAGGACAAGCTGTGGCTAGAGCATTCAAGAGAGTGGATCACTGGCAGCTGTGGCAGTTTCCAGAATTATCAACCCATAAAAGCCAAGGTCACGGTGAAAGGTCAGTGGAACTTGGCCAAATTTGGGGGAAAGGAGCAGGTCTGGCCATCTGCCCCCAGGACAAGAAGCAGTGGAAGCAACAGCCCTGCAGCCTCCTCCACGTGGCTGCTTCAGAGCTCCCAGCCTACAGATTGCAGGGGGGCCAAGCGATCATTCAGAGGCTAAGTGCTCTTGCCTGTCTGGATCGGGATCGCGGTCTTGGGTGGTGGTCCTGAGGTGCATGACCAGTGAGCCAAAGCTGGTGGGGACTGCAGAGATGGCAGCCTCCTAATAGCTCTAGCAGCTGCAAAAACCCCAGCAATTTGGGACAGAACTCTCCCCTCTGAAAGCAGAGTTCTACTGAACCCAAAAGTCATGTAATTGTCTGGCAACATGAAGAGGCAAAGGAAGCAAAGCAAGAACAGCAATTCAACTTTAGATTCCT
Organism: Pseudochirops cupreus; assembly: GCA_028627135.1. Taxonomy (NCBI): domain Eukaryota; kingdom Metazoa; phylum Chordata; class Mammalia; order Diprotodontia; family Pseudocheiridae; genus Pseudochirops; species Pseudochirops cupreus. The sequence goes on along the minus strand of CM053582.1, from coordinate 383,328,588 downwards.
TTTTTGGGGACAAAAGGATCAAAGCATGGAACGAGAGGAAGACAACACAGTCAGAACTCCCACACCAGAAGCTTCCAAGAAAAATGTAAACTTGTTATAGGCCATAGAGGAGCTTAAGAAGGATTTTGAAAACCCAATAAAAGAAGTGGAGGAAAAATTGGGAAGAGAAATGAGAATGATGCAAGAAAATCATGAAAAAAGAGTCAACAACCTGACTGAAGAAAATAACACCTTAAAAAATATATTAACTCAAATGGCAAAAGAGGCCCAAAAAGCCAATGAGGAGAGGAATGCCTTAAAAAGTCGAATTTGCCAGAAAAAGATTCTCAAAAGTTCACTGAAGGGAATAATTACTTCAGAACTAGAGTGGAGCAAATGGAACCAAATGACTTTATGAGAAATCAAGATACTATTAAAC
>CM053582.1:383249252-383327670 GCA_028627135.1 Pseudochirops cupreus | reverse complement strand
ATATATACACACACACACACATGTATATTCCCTTCACGTATCCTCATACTGAGAGAAGTTTCTTAAGTTACAATTATCATTTTTCCATGTTGGCATGTAAATAGTCAACTTTGATAAGTTCCTTATGATTTCTTTTCCATGTTCACCTTCTCATGCTTCTTGTATTTGAATGTCAAATATTCTATTCAGTTCTGTTTTTTTCCTCAAGAATGCTTGAAAGTTCTCCACCTCATTGAATGACCATATTTTCCCCTGACATTATATTCAGTTTTGCTGGGTAGGTGATTCTTGGTTTTAATCCTAGCTCCTTTGATCTCTGGAATATCATATTCCAGGCCCTTTGATCCCTTAATGTAGAAGCTGCTAGATCCTGGGTTAACCTGATTATATTTCCACAGTTTTCAAGTTGTTTCTTCTTGGCAGCTTATAACATTTTCTCCTTGATCTGGGAACTCTGGAACCTGGCTATGACATTCCTAGGAGTTTTCTTTTTGGGATATTTTTCAAGAGGCGATCAGTGAATTCTTTCAAGTACTATTTTACCCTCTGGTTCTAAAATATCAGGCCAAGTTTCCTTGAGAGTTTCTTGAAGGATGATTTCTAGGTTTTTTTTTGCTCATGGCTTTCAGATAGTCCAATAATTTTTAAATTGTCTCTCCTGCATCTATTTTCCAGGTCAGTGGTTTTTTTCAATAGATATTTCACATGGCCTTCTATTTTTTCATTTGTTTGGATCTATTTAATAGTATTTTGATTTCTCATAAAGTCATTTGCTTCCATTTGCTCCACTCCAATTCTAAAGGAATTATTCTCTTCAGTGAGCTTTTGAGATTCTTTTTCCATCTGGCAAATTCAGCTTTTCAAGGCATTCTTCTCCTCATTGGCTTTTTGGGCCTCTTTTGCCATTTGAGTTAATCTGTTTTTTAAGGTGTTATTTTCTTCAGTCAGGTTGTTGACTCTTTTTTTCATGATTTTCTTGCATCATTCTCATTTCTCTTCCCAATGTTTCCTGCACTTCTATTATTTGGTTTTCAAAATTTTTCTTAAGCTCCTCTATGGCCTGTAATCAGTTTATATTTTTCTTGGAAGTTTTTGGTGTGGGAGTTCTGACTATGTTGTCTTCTTCCCATACCATGCTTTGATCCTTCTTGACCCCAAAAAAGGAATCTGAAGTTGAATTGCTGTTCTTGCTTTGCTTCCTTTGTCTGTTCATGTTGCCAGTCAATTACTTGACTTTTGGGTTTAGTAGAACTCTGCTTTTCAGAGGGCAGAGCTTTGTCCCAAATTGCTGGGGTTTTTGCAGCTGCTGGAGCTATTAGGAGGCTGCCATCTCTGCAGTCCCCACCAGCTTTGGCTCACTGGTCACATACCTCAGGACCACCACCCAAGACCCTGATCCCAATCCAGGCAGGTCAAGGGAAGAGCACTTAGCCTCTGAATGATCACTTGGCCCCCCTGCAATCTGCAGGCTGGGAGCTCTGAAGTAGCCACGTGGAGGTGGCGGCAGGGCCACTGCTTCAGACTGCTTCTAGCTGTGGAGGCAGGCGGCCAGACCCACTTCTCTCCCCCAAATCTGGCCGAGTTCCACTGATCTTTCCCTTTGTCCTTGGCTCTTATCAGCTGATAATTCTGGAAACTGCTACAGCTGCTGGTGATCCACTCTCCTGGCCACACTGGGGCTAAAACCGCAGGTTGATGCAGGCCTGGAAGCCGAGACCCAGTGTTCTGCGATGAACCCTTCCCGTCCATCTGCTGGGGTACCTTCAGCGGGAGCTGTTTCTCTGTGGTGTTGGGGGTTCTGGAGTTCTAAAATTTGTTTAGAGTTTTATTTTATAGGTATTTAAGGTGGTTATGGTGGGAGCTCATGGAGTTCTGCTTCTATGCCGCCATCTTGACTCCGCCCCACTGTTATTATTTTATGTATTTTTTACAATCAACTTTTCCTTTACAGGTTCAGATGCAATGCCAGTTGGTAAATATAAATTTAGTACTCTACTGGTTTATTACTTACAATTTTAAGAATCATAATTTCACAATATAGTTTTCTCTTTCTTTTCACTGTGAATTTCAGTTTTTACACTAATATAACTTAACTCTTACCTTTTCACATTCATGTGATAATATATTTTGTTCCTCCTATTTTCATTTAGCAAGTTCATTTAATTTTTTAGACTGTTTCTTCTTGTAGGTAACAAACTGTTAGCTGCTGCTTTCTTATCCATTTGTCACTGCCTTTCACTTTTTCGGGTTGTCTAATTTATTCACATTTAAAGGTCAAGAGTGCTAGGTTTGTTTCCATTTAATTTTTTCTGTTGCATTTTTTATTCAGAAAATAGATTTCAATTGAGAAAAGGAGTAAATATGATAGGAGGGACTGAAATTTTATAGGGGAAAATAACACCTCAGTAAAGAAGGAAAAGCTCTTAAGAATGATTTTTGAAGGCACAAATAAAAACAGTAACAATGAAGAAAAAGGGAGTCTAAAGAATCAATGTGGGTGGATATACAGAGAACTCATCAACTCATATGAGTTTAACAGTCACTAAACCTCTACTAAGCACTTACCATGTGCAAGGTACTGTGCTAACTCTGCGGACACAAATATGAAAAAAGACAGTTCATCCCCTCAAACAGCAGACCATCTAACAGTGGAAAACAATACAAAAAAGGAAGTTGAAAAGCAGGGACAAGAAGAGAAGGTATAGTGGAGAAGTCCTACGGTAATTAGTCCCATCTTGTCTAGGAAGCTTTTCCCAATTTCTCTTAATGCTAGTAACCTTCCTCTGTTAATTATCTGCAATTTATCTTGTGTGTATCTTGTCTGTATTCATCTGTTTATATTCTCTCTTCCACTAGAATGTGAGTTCTTTGAAAGCAAATTGTCTTTTGCCTTTCTTTGTATCCCTACCTCTTAGCAGTGGCCTAGCATATGACAGGTGCTTAATAATATTAAGACTGACTAGTAAAATGTGTGAAAAGAGTATAGTTAAAGTAAGGGATCACTTAAGGAGAAGACTTTTCATATATTTGAAGGACTGTCTTGTGCAATGAGATCAGACTTTTTCTTCTTGGTCACAGAGGGGAGAATAAAGAGTAAAAAATGAGAGCTACAAAGAGGTAAAGTTCAACAATGTATAAGGAAAAAACTTCCTAATAATTAAAGCTACTGAAAACTGGAATGGGCTTCCAAAGGCAGGTAGTTGTTTCACATCTCTAGAGGTCATCAAGCAAGTACTGGATGACTACTTATCAAGTATAGTGCATGGTTTATGTGGCCATATCAACCTAGGCTGCATGTATACATATGTATATCTATTCTATTCACAACTTAAGATTCTTCATCCTCTTTCTACCTTCAATTTTCATTGATGTAGTATTAAATATAAAATTTTTATTATCATTGCCCCCGATTCCCTCCTATGTATTGTGATTTTTCACTGTTCATTTCCTTTGGGCATGTGAATAATTTACTCAAAGTCTTTGCTATCTCATCATTTTATGGGGAGATAATCTGAACACTTCTGCCCTTTACTGAAACCCACTCACCCTCAAATCAGTCTCTCAACCCCTTCCCTCTGAGACCGTTTATAAACAAGATCCTCCAGTGAATTCTAGGTTCACATAGCCTTATTCTTTTTGATAATCCTGTATAACAGTTAGTTCAGAGTTTTGAAGCAGGTGTTATCTGATATTTGCCTTAATTTTATGTATCAACTGTTCCCAAAAGAATCTTTCAAGGAATTACTGGAAAGTCTGTTCCTAGCTTGTTTTGCCCATCAAAGGATTCAGCAAATGTGTTACTGTAAAAATAGTTGATTAAAAAGTTCAGCTTTTCAATTCCCAATTTTATCTTCAAATTTGCTAGGTTAATTAGACAGAAAATTCTGGGGTAATGTTTGTGATTTTCTTTTTGTTAAATTATTTAATAAAGTTATCATTAATTTGTTTCTTTATTTTCTGAGACTCACAGTAGAGCTTTCTATGTTTTGTACCACGTGAATAAGCTGTGTAATTCAAACTGGGGTTGCTATGTAAGTGATAGGATATTCTCTTTATTAATGTAGCTCTGGAGTTTGACAACCAAGGGTCTTCTTGAATTGAACCAGATTTTCTCTCTGAATTCTGGTGAAATCTATCTAAATACAATCCACCCCTAGATAGTCTGTGAATTTTCTTGGGTACTTTTCCTATAAAAATACATATTAACATCTATCTTTGCATTTTTGGGGGGTAAGATGGACACTAGTTAAAAAAGTTTTAGTGATGATTTTCATTGATGTGTACTCTACGACTGAATGGTACCAGCCTCCTTGCTGTTCTTTGCACAATGTACTACAATCTACTGATGGTACATCTTCACTGGCTGACTCCCATGCCTGGAATTCTCTCCCTCCTCCTCTCCACTTCTTGGCTTCCTTCAAGTCTCAGTTTAATTACTATTTTTTACAAGAAGCTGCTCCCTTCTCTTCCCTCCCCGCTTAACGCTAGTAACTTTCTTCTGAGATAATCTCAGTTCTTTGAATGTTATTTCCCCCAATAAATAGGGATCTACTTGAAGACAGGGATTGTTTTTGCCTCTCTTGGTACCCCCAGTGCGCAGCATAACGATTGACACATAGTAGGTGCTTATTAATACTTATTGTCTTAAAAAAAATCACCATCATGTTCATGTTGTGACTTTTTCCTCGTCATGAACAAAACTCTCCTTTTAAACAAATTAACAAAATAAATCAACACATCGGCCTTATCAGTAAACATCTTATTCAAAATGTCATGTTTTACCATTAGTCCTCAAGTCATAATTAGACACAGGTTTCAGGATTCTGAAGTTTTTCAGTGGTATTTTCTTTATATTATTATGGCCAATGAGTAAATTACCATGGTTCTATTTATTTTTGCTTTGGATCACTTTGTCTAAATCTCTTCAAATTTTTTGAATCCTTCTGTTTCTTATAGTGTTATAATAATCCACAAAATTTATAGGCCACAATTTGTTCAGCTGTTCAGTGAGCACTCACTTTCCTTGTAGTTCCTTTTTTGTTACCAAAAATAAAAGTATTACAAATAAATGCCTTCAATTTTTGTATCTCCTTTTTGTTGACTATCAATTTGACTTGTGTTTTTACCACTATCCATAAAACAGAAAGAATCTAAAATGGAATGCAATTTTCTTTCTCACTAGTATTTGTTAGATATGAGAAATTTCATTTCTTGGGAAGATGGTGAAGTCAAGTTTTACACTGTTCTGGTAACTAATTCTTTTTAGGGGGGAGGGAGGAATTTTTAAATTTACAGTATTTGTTCATCATGTCCTATTTGCTTATTTCTTCAAATTAGGGATTATTTCTCATTTTAGGCTTTCTGGTTTCTACCCTTTGTGAGCTTTGAACACATACTATTCACAGAAGAGGGTGGGAGTGGAGGAAATGAGTAGCTGTTTCTTTCATAATTTCTCAATCATCTTGCCCTAATTGCTAAAAATATTTCTTAACTTACCAATTTCTATGAACTTAATTTCCATGGACTACTAATACATATTTTAAAGGTGCACCTTTGAATTACAAAAAAAAATTTGTAAGCTACTACGCAGCAAACAGGTATTGGCTGTTAATACAAAAGAGAGACCATGACTGACTGTGAGCAAGAATTTAGGGTACAAAGAGTAACAAAGCAGTAATGAAAAGATCCCTTTTAGGAAGTCAGCACTTCTTAATCTGGTTGCATACACCTTTGCAGACTTACCGTACATTACTATCTTTTACTCACTCCAGGTCCCGGCAAAACTGGCCTACTTGATGTTATAAGTGTAAAGAAAATTTTATCTCATGAGTTGTACTTTTCAGAAGCTGTTTCCCATAACCAGAATGCATTTCTTCCTCACATCCAGTTTGTAGAATCCCTAATTCCTTCAAGGCTCAGTTGATTTGTTACCTTTTGCACAATGTGTATCCTAATCCCCTCCTAGTTGCAAATGCCCCCTCCCCTCCCACTAAGAAATAACTTTAAAAACATTTTTATTTATTTGTGTGTATATTAATTACTTCCAAGAGAAAACAAGGTCCTTCCATGTTGTTAATCTTTGGAAAGCCTTTGATTAAACCCAAGATTAATCTCATTCTGTGGGTGTCTTATACTTGCCTTTGTATCCCTAGCACCTAGCACAGTGCTTGGGACATAGAAGATGGTTAACAAATACTTGTTGCCTGCTCACTGGGTTGTAAACATTTATCCAGACATTAAATGACAAACTAAATCAGAAAGAGTATAGCATAGACTACTACATTTAAAATTTATTGACATTTCTGCCTATCTGGAAAAAATGTATTTTTGTACATTCAAGAAAAGTAGCAAATAAAGAAATGGTCTAATCTGTTTGGAGGTGGCCCAAATCCAACATTTCTATAATTCTGAAGTTAAGAAAAATTTCTCTAGAATTATGGTAGCTTATCCAAACCTGGCAGAAATCTTAATTACATACTTAGCTACTCAGTCATAATTTGGCCATGTTTTTTGGTTACACAGTGGGTGCCTAAACAAGTAAATTATATGGTTAACATGACAATATCTGTATTAGAAGTGCCATAAGTAACAGAACAGGAGTAATTCATAAGGAAAAAAGGTATTACAAACATACCTCACGAATTTTTTCAATTGCATAGGTGAAAATGTAAGCAATAACAATCCATTCTTGAACTGAAGGCGACTCTTCCATTTTTACAAGAACCACAAATGTATAAAGCATCAGAAACCCTAAGTATGCCAACTAAAAAAAAAAGCAATTAAAAAGTTAAATATCTAAAAACATTTATTCAATAATACAGGGTTTTAAAAGCATGTTTTGGCAATAAACATTGGCTGATATTTTTATCCTGTTACTTTATTGAATAAAAATCTTAGAGAAACTCGCTAAAGCAAACTTCATCAACAGTATGCAATGACTTGAATTTATTATGAGGCAGCTCTGCGGCACGGGAAACAAAGACCTGTATCTAGAGTCAGGAAGGCCTGAATTCGAACGTGACCTTTGACAATTACTCTTTGTGTGACCCTGGGAAATTGCCTCACTTTTTATCATAAAATGGGGATAACAACAACAGCTACCTCCTTGAGTTATCACAAAGATGAATGAAATGATGTTTCTCAAGCACTCTGCAAGGCTTAAAGCACTATATAAGTACTAGTTGCTATTATTGTTCTTATTCATACTGATCTGTCTTACTGAGATTACTGATTATTACTGACGCTCCTGATCATGCCAGTCAAACTTTCTATTATCATTTCTACCACTCATGCCACTGCATGAACCATTCTTTCCACTATGCTAACCTGTCTCACCTCTTTACTGCAGGAAAAGCTTCCAAGATTAATCTCACCAATCGCTACTGTATTTTGCCCCAATTCAGGTTATATAATAGTAATACTTCATATACTGCTATAAAATGATTCCTTTTCATTACATCACAGTTTAAATACTTTCAAGGACAAATACAATCAATTTTGTAATTACAACAGACTGAGCTGTAAAGACAGAATTGTTCCTGCCTCTTGTAAAAACCATTTGTCATACACAGTAGGTTAAAAACAAAAACCAAAACAAAACCCTCGAAGATACTTACTGTGTTAAACCAAAATTTCACAATTGGTGCATGATAAAAAGCATAAAATTTTCGAGTGATGGGAAGCTTTTTCGGTTTTATTTGTATGTTAATTTCAGTTTTTCCTTCATTATTTTCCAAAACTTTGATTTCTTTGAAAATTTCCTAAAATTAAAAAATTGATTAGCTGGTTATTCACATTAAGCTTAAAATTATGCTTCTTTTACCCATGCACTGCTTCCTTACCAAAGGAATGTCTTCTGTAATATTTTGGAAGTTGTTTTCACTGTCTTCCATGGTCATTTGATGTGCATCTTGAGACTGTGGGATGTGAGACATTTCTGCCTTGGTTTTATATTCCAGCATTAATATGGCAGGTGGGACTAAGATGCTTAATATTACCTAGAAAAATTTAAAGACTTATGATTTGCTTTATTTTAAAAAAATCAGTTTTAAGTAAGACCAGTAAAAGACCTAGTAAAGCTTCTAATAACATATTAATTAGTAAGTTTGTTTTTTCCTTATAAAAACTGATTCCATTGGGTAAGAAATTTTAAGGATCTCCCTCAACTAACTGCAGACTGGCAACTGCTCTAGGACATACTCTTAAAAGTAACTGAGGCACAGAGTGGTTAAGTGATTTACTCATAATTACAAAGGTGGGATGTATGAGAGGCAGGACTTAAGCCAATGTTTTTGTATGACCATTTATCTTCTTACCATGTTACTAGTTAGTTTTTTTCCCCCACTAATTAAAATGTAAAAAAAGAAAAAGTTGGGGGAAAATTAGTTTCTGTTACTTATGTATGAAGTTTTAAAGAGGCCCAGGTTGAATTCTGTTATAGAACAAACCACAAAATACCAAGGTTTTTTTTTTCATTTTTCAAATTTCTATACTTATTATAAATACAAGGAAAGCATTCTGTAAAATAAGAATACAGGCCAATTATTTTCTAAGTTATTTCATCAAATATTTATCTGTATAAAGACATATATTTTGGCTTAAATTCATGTATTTCCTAATTAAGCAGTTTTAAATTAAGAAATATTTCAACAAAATATTCATGGTATAATAAAACATAACCTCCATTACGAGCTACTTTTCTTAATTTTAATCTGAATCTCTTTTTAACTGTTCCATAGCATGGCCTATGCTTACTCAGCATGTGCCTCTATAAAGAAGTGTAAACAATAAAGGTTTATTTCTACAGAAAGTTTCATCTAATGCCTCAAAACTAAAGCATAAAAAGTTTTATTTAGTAGGTTTTTCTTTGTTAATCTTTCATGACTATTTTTAGTAACTGATTCATATCACAAATCTATCTACATGTGCCTATAATTCAGGGCTACTTGCCTGTTTACTGCCTTGTATATTTCTGTACCTTATTTGGAAAAATATAATAGAGCATCAAAAGAAAAGTTTAGTATACTGCCTCCTTATAAGGCAAAAAATAACACAAACATTTAGCCAAAATTCTTAACTTTAAAACAGCCACAACAAAACAAAAAAACCCACAAAAATATCCTATTAGAGGCATCCAATACTGAACATGGCACCCTCTGTCTTTATAGCTACAAGGACAACAAAAGGTATTCAGGGGCACTGGACTTTACTTACAACCTGTTCCCCTGTCACACTTCCAGCTAGGGGATTAAACAGTAATCACCCTAAGTTCCCTGTTATTTACTGTGATTTTAGCGGCGAACACAAAAGGGACATGCCACTACCTGGCACAACAGGCTAAGGCATTTCCAGGATCTTTCTATTTTTCTAGAAAATTGACACAGTTATCTTAGCTTGACGTATCAGGTGATATATCAGTGGTGCTATGAAATATACCTTGTACCATGAATTTTTTCTCATGTTCAGCCGTCCCATCCACATATCAGATAATAGCATTTGTGTACAAGTATGAGCAACAAATGGTCGAAGTCTTGAAGATACTGCTAACTTAAGGCAGGTTGAATTACTCCAGTTTTTTAATTCATAGGTGAGTAATTTCATGGCCATTGTTTCATCTTGTCTGAAGGATTGTTCCAGAAGCTCTACTGCCAGCTGACCAAAATCACTAGGAAAGGACAAAAGTAGATACAAATTACTGAGTTGCTGATTTCCACTCCTGGAATTTCCTTTTTTATACCATCCTACACCATTAATCTTCTAGGGCTGTGCCAAGCACTAGTCTAACATCAGGCTTCCTAGTTTCTACTTCTAACGGATAACACACATTAGAATTACACAAGTGCATACAAAACTAAGAAATGCTTCCAAACAAATCAGAAAGGTGGACATTATTTCTTTTTTTAAAAAAATAAATTTATTTATTTTTATTTCTTGTTTACATCTCATTTCCATGAGATTTTGAGTTACAGATTTTCTCCCCATCTTTCCCCTACCCACCAGCCCAAAACAGCCATCCCACTGTATAGCCCCTCCCCCAATCTGCCCTCTCCTATATCCTCCCCCATCACCCTCTGACTTTCTGGTAGGGCAGGATGGATCTCCCTACCCCCAGTGCCTGCATATCTTAATTCCCAGTTGCATGTAGTTAATAATAATAATAATAATATATATATATGTATACACACACACACACATATATTAACATTTGATTATAGAACTTTAAATTCTAGATTCTTTCCCTTCCTCCCTCATCACCCACCCCCACTGGAAGGACAAGCAGTTCAATACAGGCTGTACATGTGTAATTACACAGAACATCTCCACAGTGGGCATATTGTGAGATATTGATTATATGTCCTTCCTACCTAACCCTCCCTACCTTGTTCTATTCTCTACCCTGTCCCTGTACCTTTATAGAAGTCTGTGCTTCCAGCAACCCTACACCCCAACCTGCCCTCCCCTCCATCATCCAGGTGGATATTATTTCACTGAAATGTGGAGTGTATGTCTTTTGGTATTTTCACAAGTCCTAAAATTGAGATTTCCCTGTTCATCTTCCTGGGAAACAAATCTGTGGAACTCTGGAAAAGGTGAAAAGCCAGGAATATTCTAGCCAATGTGTGGTATCAACGTAGAATCTTCTTAAAGTGGGAATGGTACGACCCAAAAATCTATACAGATGAACTGATAGGGATCTAAATGCAAATAAGGAGAATTCATGCTGCTATTACAATGAAAAACCCTCTGAAGGAATTAATTAATGATTATTAAATCATGTAGAAGAGGGTTCAGGTTTCCACTGGCTACAGCATCATTTTACAAGAATACATAGGCTTGTTGTTCTAGAAGGCATGCCTATAAGCCAGAGAGCTTCTTGTTTTGGAAACTGTGTCCATTGTAAGCCCTCTACAAAAATCTCACCTTCCTTTTCATGCACAGTATAATTATAACTCTATTTCAGTCTTTGAAAATTTAATATATAGAATACCATCATAGAATTCCTAATTGGCTACCCCAACTCTGGTCTCTCCACACTCCAATTCATTCTGTATAAAAAATAAAAAGCACTGTTTACTTGCTTTACAGATTAAAATTTTCAGTGACTACTTCCCCACTTCAAATCAGATAAAATCCAAAAAATTACTCAGAACTTGAAAAAATGCACAGATATTGTAGAGAGGTAGATTTTATTGAACTATTAGGAAAAGCCTCATAATAATTAAAAGTTGTGCAAAAGCAGAATGAGCTGTTCCCAAAGGAATTGTGATATCTATCACCAGAAGTGTTCAAAGTAGATTCTGGATAACCACTGGTCATGGATGCTATAGAGGGGCTTCCTGATTCAGACACAAGTTGGACTAGGTGATCTCACAAGTCTCTTTCAATATAAAGATTCTATGATGGTATGATATTTACTATATGCTAACCCTAAATGGAATACATCTTTCTGCTTCTATACTTCTTGGACAAAATGATTACTGCACCCCCTTCTTCTGGGCCTATTAAAAAAAAATCACACGTCCTTTAAAAGACCCCGAACAATTCTATATGTATCACCTATTCCTTACTTACTGCCAAAGTCTCAAGTGTTCCTCCTGTGTTTAAATTTCTATAATTATTATTGTGTAACTGATGTGGATATGGTTGATTTAGCAAGTAATTTACTACTTTGTAAAAAATCTATTCTATTGTCTTGATCTGTTTTCTTTTTCTTTTTTTGGGGGGGGGGCTTTTTGGAGGAGGGGAGGGCAGGGCAACCGGGGTTAAGTGACTTGCCCAAGGTCACAGGGCTAGTAAGTGTTAAATGTCTGAGGTCATATCTGAACTCAGGTCCTCCTGACCCCAGGGCCAGTGCTCTATTCACTGCGTCACCTAGCCACCCCGAACTGTTAACTTTCACAAAGACACAGACACACATTTTATCTCTACCAACTTGGCTGTAAATTAAAGTTCAAAACTTACATCCTTTGCATTTCCCAGTCATTTAACATCTAAAATAAATATCAATTAATTTTATATAAGCCTAAACCAAAAACCTCCTTTTCAGATGCTTAGGCAAAAAAGAATGTTTTTAAAAAATATCTTCTAAGTGCTGTCCTTTCTTAACTTGCAAAATAAAAGTAAAAGCAAATTATATATTAAATAGTAGATGGCATTATGTTAGCCCTTTTGGTTATTTTATTTTTGTTAAAAAGAAATTTCATACAGCAAAATGCAATTTACTTTGAGTACTGCTTCAGTTCTTCTGATGTGTCATCAACCAGGTCACTTTGCTTTGCTTCGTATGCCATGGAACGATACATCTTACAGGCTACTAATGCTTTAGCCATGGATTCTTCACCATGCTGCCAGAAAAAAAGGGCCATAACTTGCCTCTTCATAAGGCAAGCCCAAATTAAGAGTTCATTGAGTGGATAAGGAAACCGCCTAGTTTCAGGATCATCAATATCAACAATTTCATCTTTGGTTCTTTTCTTCTTTCCTTCTTCCACAGTGGTATCAATCTTGAGAAAGTTAAAAATAAGAAGGTTAAAAAAAAGTAGTGTGGCACTTAAAACTTACTGAAGATTTTACAAAGTCAAATCCACTTATGTTTGTAATTTAACATGACAGGACATTATGTATAAGTTTGCCTAAGTTCAGCAAATTATAAGCCCCAAATCCAAGAGCTTCTCAAGACTTTTCTTTGGAGTAGTTATCCTATTAAAATCATCTAGTCCTACTCTCTAATACTTCATTTAATAAAAAGGCCAAATTACATTACCAAAAAAAAAATGACAATTAAACAAAACTGTCTACATAACAAAGATTCCAAGTTGTAAACTAGCACTCATTTTTAAAAAAAGGAATATCAAGCAAAACAAACTGAAATATAACAAAAAAAATTCAGATAGCCCCTTGGGATGTATTATAATCAGAAATTGACTGCACAATATTTGTAGATTAAAATATGAAATAACGTCACATAAGGTTTACCCAAATATCAGGAAGAATTAATAATGAAGGTAAATTTTTGTGTCCATATATATTGTTACTCATAATGTATTTTTGTCTTATCAAACACTCATTGCTCTACCTAAATATATTGGGGAAAAGAAGCAGAGAACAAACATTTAAGTGACTACTCTGTGCCAGGCTTTGCACCAAGTGCTTTATAAATAGTCTCATTAGATCCTCACAGCAACACTGGGAATTAGGTGCTATTATTAACCTCCCTATACAGTTGAAGAAACTGAAGCACTCAGAGATTAAACAGGTCACACAGCTAGTATGTGAAGCAAAATTTGAACTCAGGACCTCCTGACACCAAGTGCAGAGTTCTATCTACTGTACTACAATGCCCATGGTTTCTTTACATTTCTGTAATGTGTCTATAAATCTGTAATATTTCTGTTCATGTCTCTGAATTTATCTGTCTACAAACTAACTTTTAATGACTTATCACACATTTTAAAAATACAAACAGTAAGTATATATCATCCGTCTTTGCTTATTTTTTCCATGAAGAATTAAAAGACCTACTTTGCTATGATGTCAATGTTACATGGGAAAATAGAGATTCTAAAATGTCCAGTGTATAAGAAAAATTCAAAACATTATTTTATAACACTAGAAAAATGTCATGTAGCCTGACTATACTTATATGGATCAGGTCCAAAGAAAGAGTTGCTGAAATAAAAATACCTTTGGTCTATAAGGCTGTGCAGTCTTGATGAAATGATTGTGTCGCATTTTTTCCCTTTTTTCTTCCCTGTTACCAAAAGACTCATGACTTTTTCGCAACTGAGGAGTGCTGCTGGAAGTATTTCGTCCAGATCGCTAAAAATGAAAGTTTGTTAGTTTTCATAAATTTGTAATATAGTGACATTTAAAGAATTTGAAAACAAAACCACTAAAATCACATATATAAATTAGATAACACAACTGAAGTCTACATGATCAAGTATCCAGTTACCTTTGATTTGAACACTGTTATTTTATAAGCCCAATGGGTTTCTTATAATGCCTAATGTAATTTTTCTTCCAAGTTTACAATACTATACATTCACTATTTCTAAAAGAAAATCCACATACCCGATTATTCCCACCAAGACTGTTGTATATTACTCTGAAACGTTTTCGAGTATAAGTGCATCTGTAGGTTCCTCCCATGAGGTATTCAATGACAAGTCCTATATCAATCAGAGTTATCTTATATCCTGGAGGAAGGTTCCCCTAGAAACAAAAGATTATCATTAAATCTGTAGGATGAAACTCTTTAACTAACTGATACCCACACATGAACAATCCACAAATTAAAAGTGTCCTATGTACAAATGGTTTATTTATATCTTGCATGTGTAGGTTCGACGAGGTAATGAAAAATGGTCCTTAGATTTATTAAATTCATTTCTAGTGACTGGGTGGCTAAGCAGGACTAGTTGCAAGGGAAGAGGAAAAGATATTCTTGACTTAGTGATATGCCCTTCTGGAAGGGAGTGTGTTAGACCTGAGATCTAGGTCCTAACAGCAGCCTAAAGTACAGATCTAACCCACAAAGATCCTGTAGTTTTAAGGGGAATGGAACTTATTTATGAATACTAAATCTTCTTAGTAACTGAAGCAAGTGTTGTGAAGAGGGAAGAAAAGACAGACTTCTCTCCAGGTCTACAATTTCCCTTCTACCTATATACTATAAAATATATTTTTTCCATAGGAATTAGAAATAGTGCTTAAAACCCCAGACTAATAATAAGTTTAACACACAGCAGTATCTCTACACATTATTTCATTTGATCCTCACAACAGTGAAGTAGGAAATACGAATATTTGTTGATGAGACTCGGAAAGAATAAGTGAGCAGCACACAACTCTGAAGAATTGGAAAGCTCCCTAATGCCCACATCAATATTGTTTGCTAACTATGAAACTACAGTATTTGAAATTTTTGTAATTTGGTCTTCAAGACCTCATCTGGGGTTCTCTTGGTAAAAATACTGAGTGGTTTTCTTCTCTAGCTCTTTTTTTACAAATGAAGAAATTGAAGCAAACGGGGTTAAGTGACTTGCCCAGGGGCACACAGCCACTAAACTGTCTGAGGCCAAATCTGAACTAAGGCTTTCCTGACTCCAGGCCTGTTTAAAATTATAGTAACACAAAAATAGAATATTTTTTACATATTACACAAACAGATTTTTAGGTGCCAGTATGGAAATCTAATCCTCATTTATCGCATTGTTTCTACAAGTAAATGCAGCCTAACATCCCAACAACTGACTTACAAATGAACAGTTTGAACACAAAATGATTATAAATCTAAAGGGGGGAGAGGCAATGTTGGATTATACCTATATAATTTTTATCACTGTAGTTACTGTAATCCTTGATTTGGGGGACTTCCCTATTACAGAACAAATAATAAATCGAATATGCAGGCTTGTGTCTATATACTCAAATAGCATTATTTTAAAAATCCTTTTCTCCATATGGTTTACATTTATGACCTAATTCTGCCATGACCCATTCTTCCCAAATGTTCTTCCTCTATCTCTCTCTTAATAATTTATTTCATGAGATCTGTATTTTAAGTTTCATAGTTTAATATTTCACATCTATTTTGAGGATAATCTTGTTGAAGAAGTCCTCAAAAATCACATCAAAGACATTTCTACTTTATTATTGTCTGTCTGCCTAAAACCAGGGTTTATAATTGATCATTTCTTCATTTTAAGCATTGAGCTTCCAAGAGAGCCCCTAAAAATAAACTAATTCATTCCGTATACTAACAAATGCAAAAAATAAATTTTAATACAGAAAATGAGATCTCTAGCAATGCCTATTATCACAAGAGAATACTGGAAATGACAAATTGGAGAATGATGAGAGGACAATCACACAGGTAACAAAAATTTGAAGCAAGCAACTTCCTCCCGCCCCCACATCCCTTAAAAATGTGTACTTCTTACATATACAACTTATTTTATATAATTTGGAAAATGTTCAATCCTCCTTTCTGTCTCTTTGAGTCCATACTATATATGAAGAAAACTGTACATGGCAAATTTAAAAAAAAAATTGGGGCCTATTATCACAGCAAACATATAAAGTATAGCTGCATCAACTCACATGTTTGGTGTCAGAATCAACTGTTTCTTCCTACTAGTTCACATTGCAAATATGAGGGAGAACTCCTGGACCCAAAGCTTGCCATCTTTTCCTCTCATGCTAATCAATTAAATGTTTCCTTCTGAAAGAATCTTGTTAAGTGGTGGCAGTTTAAAAAAATAGAATTGATAAACAATAATTAGAATATAATCCAAATCTTTCCTACTGGATTGCCATCTGATGAGAGTCAAATAAAAGGCACTGAAATGAGGAACTAAACAGTGAAAGATTAAAAGGGAATAAATGAAAAACTAAATACTTCCAAATCAAGAATTCATTGGGTAATGTGTTTTAAATAAAGTCACTTGAGTACATATAGACACAGCCTTCTAAACAAATAAATTAATAAGTTTGAGAGGCAGCATAGAGTTGCATAAACTGCAAAATATATGTTTCAGCCACCAATATACCCCAATGATCATAATTAGAGCTAAATGAGATTATATCACAGGATCCAAAAACTCAATGGATTTTTAAAGGTTATATAAAAAGTTATATAAAATTATGCATACAGAATATTTTGAAGAATAAAGTATCATATAAATGTATACTTTTATTTCTGAAATCTTTTATTGGTACTAAGGAAGGAAGAGTACAGAAGAATGACATGACAAGCTTCTTTCAGGAGTCATTGATGCACTAAAGTAATATCATCGGTCATGACATTTTACAATTAAAAAAACTTTCATTAGCAACAACGCAAATTAATAAACAACCAAATGGAGACCGAAAGAGTTCCTTTGTTTTCATGACTCTTTGAAGGCATGTATATGTTTATATTTATGACCAGTGATTTCAGTGATAAGATAATGCAGATCAGCAACTGTTCTGCCATATAAAGTCTTAAGAGATTTTCCAGGGAAACTGAGAGACTAAAAGACTTGCCCAGGATCACACAATCAATATAGTTCAGAGGCAAGAGCTGAATTCAGCTCTTCTTGATGCCAAGGCAAACTGTCTATCCACTATTCCACTACCTATCTTGAGGAATATTTGAGGAAATTTATAAAAACAAACAAACCTGTTATTTTACCAATTAAGATAATCTAGGTACCAATTGTCTGTTAAGTAACATAAAAAAATTTTTTTAGGGTTTACTCTATGTTCAACAAAAATAGAAACATACCTGTTTGACATCTCGAACGAGGTGAAATAGCATTGGATTAGTTGGGCCTTGTTTCTTTACGGAAAATGAGAAAAAAAAATTATAAATATGAAAACTACTAGAAAACTATAAATGAAGCTTAGGAAGAATTCAGAAACAAAGATTTATTTGCAGAAAGATTCTGAACCACTGATCATCCATACAAGGATTTTCTCATAGAAAATATGAGAAATATGAGAAAAAAGATAGAAAAACATGAGAAAAAAAATATTTTCTCATAGAAAAAAAACATACCAGAGTTTTTAAGGAAGTCAAGGTGAACAGGATGAGAGCATTTTAGTCAAATGCTTCAACACTGTTTAATATGACCCAGGTGACTCGGTTATAATATCAGCTTAATCAGTCAATAAGGTAAGAGAGAATTGTTACCATCCATAATAAACTTCCCTGATTTCTCAACTATTAATGCCATACCTCCCAAAACATCTTTTATTTGTATATATTTCATGTACATCTATGTACCTGTTTCCTTGCCAGTCTTTAAGCTCATGAAGGACAGAGACTATCTAATTTTTTCTCCTTATATTCCCCAGAGCCTAAATCACTGCTTGCTATATAGCAAGCACTTAATAGATATTTGTAGACTAAGAAATCATAGTAATGTATTATTATAAAATCAGGATTTTGCTATACTGTAGGTAAAAACACTTCAATATACCTAATGATTGTTTTCTCAACACAGCAGTGAAAGCTCATAAAGTAGAAGTTATTGTATTCTAGTAGAAACAATAAAACTTTATTTTAAAAAAGACAGTTATGTACACATACAAACCCTCAAAAATCCGATGATTCTGTAAAAGTATAGGGAATTCATCATCTAAGAACTTCTGCCAAATCTGCCTCCTTTCTTCCTCTTCCATGTATGAGGCTCAAATCAAGTTCCTCCTTATTTATTACTAGGCAATAAGGTTCTCTCCCTTTTTTAAACTCTTACTGGAAATCTGGATCACAAGTCTGAAATACTAGTAATCTGTGACATCCTTTCACAATGCCCTGGCACTCTGCTATCCTCTTTTCCTAGTAAAGACACCTAAGATATGAAGATTTTAAAAAATTTATTCAGGGAAATCCAGTTTCAGAAATTAACACACACTCTCTCTGAACTTCAGTTTCCTTAGCTGTAAACTGAAGTTACTTGCACTGGAATATCATTAAGGTCTCCAAGATTCCTTTTTAGTTCAAAATTTTTATGAGTTTTCAAGGATAAGGACTGTCTTAAAATCATTTTGTTTCCTTCAGTGCTTACCACCGTGAAGTGAATAGTGGGTGCTTAATAAACGATTGCTGACTCTTAAATCTCCAACTACGTAACAAGCTTCTAGAGGTGAGGGACTTTATATTATACTTCTTTGTATTACTCTACAGCAGCTAGCACAGAACAATTAATACTATATGTCCAATAATAGTCAAATAATTGGCTGTAGATTCAATGAAGAAATTTTAGAATTCTTTATCAATGGTACAATGAGAATGAAATCGGATTTAGCATACAAACACTTCCCATACAGACTTCCCTGAAAGTACTGAGGCAATGAGAATCCAATGTCCTCCTAATTAAGGACTTTAGGAAACAAAGGAAGAATATTTTAAAAATAGTATAGCCTATTGCAATAAGCACTAGAATACCACTAAGTGGGTGTCTGACTTAAGAAAACACCAGTCTGTACTTCAGTTTCCTGACATGTAAAATGAGCAGGTAAGAATAAATGAGTTAACCTAACCTTCTATGGATGTGTTTCCAAACAAATTTCCAAAAAACAGTATTTTGTTACAGCAAGGAAGAGAAACATGAAACTAAGAATTTAAAATGTTTTAGAGATTTAAATTACATTCAAACCTAGGCAAATATATTTTAAGTAATGAAAATAATGAATTATATTCCACAAGTGTGGAAAGAAATGTTTCACACTTTTTTTAAAGAGATGGGAAAGATTTTGTGAAAGGAAATTTTTTTTTAGAAAAAGTTTTATTGACATCTTTTGATTTTTACCCACTATTACAGGCTTTTACAAATAGAGCCTCCACCCACTGAGCTTTCTCTTCGTTTGAAAAACAACAATAAACACAACCCCACCAGCTAATGAAAACTAGCTCATCTGACAGCTCATCTGACAGCATATGCAAAACCACCAATGAAAGAAGATATACTTCCTCATATATTCTCCAAGGCCAAGGGTTTCCATTACAATTGTATAACATTTGGCTTGTTTTTTAAGTGAACTTTTTATTGAATAACATTTTAACAGATTTCAAAAGCATAACAAGCAGTGGGAAGCAGCAAACTTGGTGAAGTAGAACAGAGAGTTCATATACCAGAAATGGAATCAATAGGTAAAAAAAGTATACTGAAGGAGAAAAGGAAAGATATTGGTTTATAACAGCAGTTCTCAAATCTTTTGATCTCAAGACTCTTTGACATGCTTAAACATTAACCAAGGACCCCAAAGAACTATTTATAGCTGTGATATATTGTTCTGGTTGAAATATAGCCAATTCTCACTTAAATTAGGCAGACCTTTCCATAGGTTTCCCCTTTTGCTCCAACATGGCTTCAGTGAATGAAGCAGAGGATCCCTGGCAAGGCTGCACTAGAGTTGCGGTCACTGTTGAAGCCCCTACTCCTATCTCCCCAGGGAAGTTGAACTTGTGGAATAAAAATCTGTATAATGTGAGAACTGTTTGTATACAAAGATATATACTTGGAAAAGAATATATTAATATGTGAATAATGTCTTAGTATTAGTATGAGAATAGTTCTAACATGATGAACCTTCTGAAAGGATTTTGGGATCTATGAAAAACACTTTGAGAACCACTAGCACAGAGGAACTCAGTCATTCTGCATGGGACAATGGAGAACTAAAAGTTATGATGTCCCTAAATGAACTCATTATCCACTCTAGAGACTTCCTATTGCTTTCAGGATCATTCAGAACCCCTTCTAACCTACCCTCTCCTGCCTCACCCCAGCTATGCCAGTCTTCTTACACCTTATATGCATCTACATGTTCTTTGATCCAGTGACACTGGCCTACCTGCTATTCTACAAATATGACGCTACGTTTTTGGATATTTTTCCTAGCTATCTGCTTTTCTGTGAAATGCTCTTTTTTCTCATCTCTGCCTCATAGCTTCCCTTTAAGCGTAAGCTAAAATATTACTTTGTGAGGAAATGTTTTCCAATCCCTCAATTCTAGTGCCTTCCCTCTATTAATCACTTCCTCTTTATCTGGTGTAAAGCTTGTTTATAATATCTGTTTAGTGCTTGTCTTCCTCTTTAGGTTGCAAGTTCTTTGAGGGCAGAGATTGCTTACCTTTCTCTGTATCCTTGGTGCCTAGCACACAGTAGGCACTTAATGTTTTTGATAAAGATAGAAGATATGATATAGATAGTATTATGAGCCTTAAAAATACTTCTGATATAATTTTTCAATTTTGAAATACTTACTGTGTTATAAAGTTCTTCTAGCCTAGGAATTGTAAGGAATTTGTGCATGCTTACTCCATTTTCTATAAGAAGTTTTACAAATGCAACTCTATCCATTACAAGTGCATCTAACATAGCTTGTTCCAAAGATCCAACCTAAAAAGGAACCAAAATAAATAACATATTTAAGCAATGTTAATTAAATGACTTTTTTTTACAAATAGTTGTAAAAATATGACCATTACTGACTACACTCTGTACATTTACATCTAGTTCTCCTTCAATAATGATGGATAACAATTATAATAAGTCAGGTGGATAAATAGAAAATTCACATTTCAGGATGGGAAAGAAAAGAATTCTTTGAAATAAAATGAGACTGCAAGCAGCCAGAAAGAAACAATTCAAGTATTGTGAAAACATAATCAGGATAACACAAGATCTAGCATCTTCAATATTAAGGGATTGGAGGGCTTGGAATATGATATTCCAGAGGTCAAAGGAGCTAGGATTAAAACCAAGAATCACTTACCCCGCAAAACTGAGTATAATACTTCAGGGGGAAAAATGATCACTCAATGAAATAGAAGACTTTCAGGCATTCTTGATGAAAAGACCAGAGCTGAATAGAAAATTTGACTTTCAAATACAAGACTCAAGAGAAGTATGAAAAGGTAAACAGGAAAGAGAAATCATAAGAAACTTATCAAAGTTGAACTGTTTATATTCCTACATGGAAAGATGCTATTTGTAACTCATGAGATCTTTCTCAGTATTAGGGTTGTTGAAGGGAATATATAGAAGGCACAGGGTGAGCTGAATATGAAGGGATATCTAAAAAATAAAATTAAGAGGTGATAGTAGAATGTACTGGGAGAAGGAGAAAGGGAGAGGAAGAACAGGGTAAACTATCTCACATAAAAGAGGCAAGAAAAAGCTTTTACAGCAGAGGGGAAGAAGGGGAAGGTGAGGAGAGGGACTGAGTAAATCTTACTCTTGTCAGATTTGGCTTAAGGAGGGCATAACATACACACTCAGTTGGGTATGGGATATTATCTTACCTTACAGTAAAGTATGGGGAAAGGGGATAAGAGAAGGGGAGATGATAGAAGGGAGGATTGGGGGAGGGGGTAATCAGAAGCAAACAGTTTTGGGGAGGGACTGGATGAAAAGAGAGAATAGAATAAATGGGGGGGGGATGAGATAGGATGGAGGAAAATATAGTTAAGGCATTCACAACATGACTATTATAGACATGTTTTACATGACTACACAGTTGTATAATCTATATCAAATTGCTTGCCTTTTCAATTAGGATGGATGGGGAAGGAGGAAGGAAGAGAATTTGGAATTCAAAGTTTTAAAAATGAATGCTAAAAACTGTTTTTACATGCAACTGAGAAATAAGATATACAGGCAATGGGGTACAGAAATCTATCTTGCCCTATAGGGAAACAGAAGGGAGGAGGATAAGAGAAGGTAGCAGATTGGGGGAAGGGGTAATTAGAATGCATGTCATCTTGGGGTGGGGGGAAGAGATAGGGAGAAAATTTGGAACTCAAGATCTTGTGGAAGTGAACATCGAAAACTAAAAATAAATTGAATTTTTTTTAAAAAAGGAAGATGCAATGAAACAGACGGTAAAACTTTCATTTCTAATGGAAGGAAGTAGCTGGGGTAGGGAGAGAAGAAGCCAATGCTCTTGATATATCTGACTATTTACAGAAATCTGGGATGCCTTAATTCTGATTCATAAACTCATCTGTTGCTAAGATGCTTGTTGAAAATCATAATATTACAACATTTTAATGTTATATGAATAAATGATAAATAATGGGGGAAAAGGCTTATTTTTTTAAACAAACAGAATCTGAATGACTGAGATAAAAGGCAAAATGTAAAGAGTTAAGATCATAGCCACTCATTTTTACTTTTTTTTAAAAATTTAAACTCCAAAGTTATGAGAATACTGATAATGAGAACTAAGGAGATCGAGAAGTCATAAATATTATAACCTAAAATAAATGCACATTTATCATTTAAGTAGAAGTCATACAGAAATACCAGAAGCTGTCCCTTTCAACTAAATCATATGATTGCTAGTATTCTCCAGAAAGAAAAAGGCAAATGTCTATAACTGAAGTACCCTCTCTCAGAATAAATGGAACATTTACACTTCCTATAAATGAACAATAAAGGTCTGAGAATGTAAGGAGGTGATGTTAGTCAGTACATTAATAAGCATTTATTAAGCACATACTATGTTCCAGGCACTATGCCATATGTTAGGGATACAAAGACAAGCAGAAATCAGTCACTACTCTCAAAGACTAATAGGAAAACCAACATGAAAACACTTATGTACAAACAAATTCTGTAAAATAAATGGGAGATAATCAATAAAGGTAAGGTAGTAACACTAAAGAGGATCAAGCAAGGATTCTCAAAAAAGAGGAGGGTTTAGCTGGGACTCAAAGGAAACCAAGGAGTAGGGATGAGGAGTAGAGCAGACTTGAAGAACAGCCGGTGAAAATGCTGCAATAAAGCCAGTGTCACTGGACTGAAGAGTATGTTGTGGACACTTAAGGCTGAAGACCAGAAATATAGGAAGAAGCCAGGCTGTAAAAGACTCTGAATGTCTAACAGAGGGTTTTGTAGTTGATTCTGTAGATGACAGGGAGCCACTGGAGTTTACTGAGTATGTTAGATTGACATAGTCAGATCTCTGATTCAGAAAGATTAATTGGACAGCTAAGTGGACTGGAGTGGAGAAACTTGTGACACGGTCAACAACCAACAACAGGTTACAATAGTCCAGGTGTGAGGAGATGGAGGCCTGCACCAGGGTGACAGTAGTGTCATAGGAGAGAAGGGAGCATACACAAGAAATACTCGAAAGGTTAAATCAACAGCATGTGGAAAAAGACTGGATAAGGAAGAGTGAGAAATTGAGGATGACCCCCAGGTTGTACACTTAGATTAACTGGGAGAATGGTGGTTCCCTCAACAAAAACAGAGATGATAAGAAGTGGGGAAGGCTTGGGAAGAAAGATGATGTATTCAGTTTAGAGATACTAAGTTTAGGATGCTTATGAAACATCTAGCTTGATATATATATATATATATATATATATATGTATGTATGTATGTATGTATGTATATAGGCAGCTGGAGATATGAAACTAAAAGTTAGGCTAGATAAGTAGATTTGAGAATAATCAGGACAGAGCCTACAGTACAGAAACCATGTGAGCTGAAGGGCTTAGGACAGAACCCTATGGAGTACTCACAGAAAATGGGTATGACC
The DNA here is from genome assembly GCA_028627135.1 of Pseudochirops cupreus. Taxonomy (NCBI): domain Eukaryota; kingdom Metazoa; phylum Chordata; class Mammalia; order Diprotodontia; family Pseudocheiridae; genus Pseudochirops; species Pseudochirops cupreus. The sequence goes on along the minus strand of CM053582.1, from coordinate 383,303,628 downwards.
TGAACAAAGATTCAGTAAAGTACACTAAGGAGTCACCACATAGATAAAGAAGGCAAACCAGGATAGAGTGGTTAGTAGCATAAAAATCTAGAAAGAAGAAAATATTGAAAAGAGGGTGATCAACAATGTCAAAGGCTACAGAGAGGTCAAAAAGAATAAAGACTGAGAAAACAGATGGAGGAGAAATAATTTAAGACTGGACTGCCTGAAAGCCATGACCAAAAAAGGAACATAGACATTATAATTCAAGACGTCTTAATAGAAAACTGACCAGATCTCTTAGAACCAGAGGACAAAATGGAAATTGACAGAATCTATCAGTCACCTCCTAAAACAAATTTCAAAATGAAAACTCCCAGGAACATTGTAGTCAAAATCCAGTGTCCAGGACAAAAGTGGGAAAATATGAAAACAATGAGAAAGAATTCAAGTACTGAGGAACCCCAATCACACGCAATTTAGCAGCTAGCACTATGAAGGAACAAGAGTTTGAAATATGACATTCTACTATAAATAACTGCATACCCTTTGACCCAGCAATACCACTGTTGGGATTATATCCCAAAGAGATCACAGAAGTGAGAAAAGGTCCCGTATCTACAAGAATATTTATTGCAGCTCTCTTTGTGGTTGCAAAAAACTGGAAATATAGGGGATGCCCATCAGTTGGGGAATGGCTGAACAAGCTATGGTATATGAATGTAATGGAATACTATTGTGCTATAAGAAATGGGAAGGAGATGGATTTCATAATTACCTGGAGAGGCTTATACGGACTTATGCTAAGTGAGAAGAGCAGAACCAGGAAAAACCTATACACAATCACAGACACATCGTACATATGATGACCAACCTTGATAAACTGGACTATCCTCAACAACGCACAGCTAAAGACAACTCTACAAGCCTTAGGATGGAAGAAGATATCTAAACTCAGAAAAAGATATAGAAAGACTATAGTTTAAATGGAGACTGAAGCAAAACATGCTATAGTTCTTTTTCATGTTTGGTTTTGCTTTTTTTCCCAGTAATCACTCATTGGTTACAACCCTTCTATATAACCAAACTATTGTACAATGTGAAAGTATTTGCAGATCCTATACATGACTGCATGCCACCATGGAGGGGGGGGAAGAGAGAGGAGAAAATCTGAAATTCAAGTGATTGTGGAACTGAATCTTGTAAACTAAAAGTAAATAAACAAGTCATTCAAAAGAAAAAGAAATATGACATTCTAAAATGCAAAGGACATACATACACACACATTCTTACTGTAAGCCAAGAATAACTTACCCAGCACTCAGTAAAACTGAGTATTATCTTATGGAGGAAAAGACCTCTAATGAAATTGAGGACTTCCCAACTTTCCTGATGGAAAGACCAAAGCTAAGAAGAAACTCTCAAATTCAAACACAGAAATGAAAAGAACCATAAAATGGTAAATAAGAATAAACAATGATAGAGGACTAGAAAAGGGTAAGTTTTTACTAGAAAAGGATAAATTCTAATAGGCCCACTAGATAGTATGATGGATAAAGCACAGGAAGACATGAGTTCCAACCCACCCTCAGATACTTCATGCTTACCAGCTATGTGACTCTGAGCAAGTCACAGTTATTTAACCTCTGTTCTCAGTTTCCTCATCTATAAAATGGGGATAATAATAGCTTCTACCTTATATATTTTTATGAGGATCAAAATGAGGTATCTATAAAAGACTTAGCACAGTGCCTGGCACACAGAAGACACTTGATATTTGCTTATTTCCTTTTCTCACCTTTCCTAATATAGGGACATGATCTAGGTGTCACCTCCGAAGACCATCATCAATGTGATTCATAGAGGGAGTCCATTAGAAGGCCTATGAGTAGTTCTATTAAGTCTCGGTGATTTCAAAAATAAGAATGGAAAGAGAAAGGAAAAAGAATACATTGGGGAGGGGAAAGGAAAATTAGGGGAAATTATTTCACACGATCAGGGTACACAAACAGACATTTATACAAAGAAGGAACAGGAGGTAGGAGGGAGCAGCTGACACTTGAGCTGACTCTCACTTAAACTGGTCATAGGAAAGAATGAACACACAAAGTTAGGTACAAAAATACATCTCAGTCAAGAGGGAGACTGGAATGTAAGGGAGAAGGGGAAATCAGAGAGAATAGATTAAAGGAAGGATTAGTACTACATAAAACTGTACCTAAAAAAAAGTTATGTCTTTTGAAGTAAAAAAGAAATGTAATGGAATAATATTGTCTTGCAAGAAATGATCAAAGAAATGTTTTCAGAAATACCTGGTAAGACTAAAAAGAACTGATGCAGAATAAAGTGAACAGAACCAGGAGAACAACTTGTACAATGACAACAATATGATAAAGACAAACAACTCTGAAAGACTTAGAAACTCTGATCAGCATAATAAGCAAACTTGATTCCAGAGGACTAATGATGAAATATGCTACCCACTTCCTGATTGAAAAGAGAAGGACTAAGAGTACAGAATGAGAACCACTCCATCCCCAGCACACATTTTTGCTTTTAGATTTACTATACAAGTTTGTAACGTGGGTTTTTCTTTCAGCTTCATAAGGGAAGGGAAGGGGAGGCAGCTTTTTGCTGATGGTAAAAAAAAAGTTTAATTATGAAAAAAGACATGAGATGATGGAGGGGTAAAGAAGTTAGGGTAGAATAAGATCAATTATGCATGTAGTAGGGGTTGCCTTGATAGGAAGCAGGACCCCTTTTCATGTGAGACAGAGCTAAGGGTGGAGATACCAGCAAAAGGCATCTCAGTGGTATGAGATAAGGAGAGAAGAGAGATTTTGCATATGGCCTCGGTTATTTCTTTCCTAGTAAAATATGCAGCAAGGTTCTTCGTTGAGAAGGTGTGGGGAGAAAAATGTGTAGGAAGTTTAAGGAGAGACAAAAAAGTCTGGAATAGTGAGTTAGTTAAGGAGGTGTAACGGGACTGTCTATTATTTTCTGACTTTATTTAATACTTAGTTTTTTCCAGTTACATAAAAAAATTTTAACATTCTTTCTTTTTCAGATTTTTAGTTCCAAATTCTCTCCCTCCTTCTCCAACATCACTGAGAAAGCAAGCAATTTGATGTTATTCATGTGTAGCCATACAAAACACAGCGCCATGTGAGTCATTCTTTGGAAAAAACCACACACACACACACACATACATACACATACTCAAGAAAAATAAAGAAAGTAAAGAAAAAGTATCTTTGTCTTGCATTCAGGCTCCACCAGTTCTTTCTCTGCCGATGGACAGCACCTTTTATCATAAGTCCTACAGAACTGCCTCAGATCATTGTGTTGCTCAGAATAGCTTAGTTATTCACAGCAGATTATCATACACAAAATTACTGTTACTGTGTGCAATGTTCTCCTGGTTCTGCTCATTTCACTTTGCATCAGTTCATGTAAGTTAAAGGGACCATTTTGCCACAATGATGGTGGCACCCAGTCAGCAGAGTTTTGTGATTTTCTCTATTTTCATCAGCAAGTGAGTAGAAGGGAAGGCAAAAGATGGTGAGAATAACCCAGGACTAAGGCTAGACAGGGCAACATTAGGGACAGTATTGGGGGGAAAGGACTCAAGCAGAGTGTAGAGGTGAAGTGGTTTACCTAAGTGTCAAAAAAGGGAATGAGAGGAGTACTGATACAGAGGAGATAGTGTGGGAAAGAAGTGATGGGATGAGAGACTGGAGATCATAGTAAAAATGAAGAATAGGGTTTGGGATAGTAAGGTAGAAGTGAAATGAAAAACAGATTGTGATCAGGTAAGGGAATGGTCAGAGTTTATAAATATGGAAGTACAACATTTGTAGGTGATGGCAAGAGCAAGAGTATGATTATTTTTGTATGTAGTTGAGATGCAGCAGAATTGTAGTTAAGGTGATAATGGGACACAAGGGTATTTGATAATGTATCAGTATGTATGCTAAAGATCCCTTGTATAAGGACAGGAACTGAGGAGAAGAGAGAGAGACTGTGAGTTAGGTACTGAACACTGAGGAAATGAGTGCTCTGGAGATTGGCAGACAAGAACTCCCAAGATTCTGATTGGATGGCAGATATGGATAGGGTTAGTTTCAAAGGACGAGAGGGTAATGAGAGACAGTGGCAGAGAGAGAGCCTGGAAATGGCACTTGAGAGCAAGACGCAATGACTCCTCAACCAATGTCAGTGAGTTGGGGATATAAGTGAAAGTATAGTGTACTAAAAAATAGATGCTGTCAAACTAAAATGATCAAGTTTAACCCAAAAGAAGAGGTTTAAGAAGGTACCACTTTTATTTTTTTGCAGAAGGAGAGATTATGGATGTGGAATACCAAACATAACTGTCAGATTTTAAAAATTATGTTGATCAGGCTAACTGAATCACCCCTCCCTTTTGTTTTTTATTATAAGGGATGGCTCAATGGCAAGAAAAGGGATAATTTGGAAAATACAAGAGATGCAAAATCAGAAAATATCAGCAAGTTTATTTTTAAAAGTCAAAACCACACAGAGAGGATGGAAGAGTGTGCAAGAAGAAAGTGTTGATATTACTGTGATGATAAATACAGAGGTGGATACTGGACTTGAGATTTTATGGGTGTATGGAACTCTCTGATGAGGAAACTACTAATACAGTAGGGCAGTTTCTTTGAGATTTATGGTTTCAGAGAGATGCCTAGGGTACTCAGTGGACTAAGACTCAGGCTACTGATATAGTGCCAACAGTCAGTGGCACAATGATCTCCAATTCTTCCCTCAGGCTTCAGAATAAACAGACTAGCAGTATGAGCAACACTCGCAAGCTATACAAATCAATATTTTATCCTTAGTGAACATTTTTCTCTACTCTAAAAGTCCATCAACTTCTATAGCTAAATAAACTATTTCTGTTAACTCTTAGATGGAATACAAATGTCTCATTTCTTTCCAATCTCAAATCTGAGCTACCAGATTGACCTGTCCTAGCATAACAACATCTGTCAAGCCAGCAATTTTTAAAAAATGTTTAAACCAATAAAATCACATGTCTTTTCAAGAATTCACTGTCAAATTTACTACAAAGCTACATATGTGAATAAAAATTAATTACATCACCTGGAGAGGCTTATACAAACTGATGCTAAGTGAGAAGAGCAGAACCAGGAAAAATTTGGACACAATCACAGACACATCGTATATGTGATGACCAACCTTGACAAACTGGACTCTTCTCAGTAACGCACAGATATAAGAGAACTCTACAAGTCTCAGGATGGAAAGAGATACCTACATTCAGAGAAACATCTAGAAAGAACAGAGTTTAAATGGAGACTGAAGCAATCTACATGCTAGCGTTCTTTTCCATGTTTGGTTTACTTTCTTTTTTCCACTGTTCACTCCATTGTTTACAACCCTTCTATACAACCAGACTAATGTCCAATGTGAAAGTATTTGCAGATCCTATACTTGATTGTATGCCGCCATGGGCGGGGGGGGGGGGAAGAGGAAGGGGAGAAAATTAGAAACTCAAGGGACTGTGGAACTGAATCTTATAAACTAAAAGTAAATAAATAAATAAATTTTAAAAATTAATTACAGTGTCATTTTTAAAGTCTTTTTCTCATGTAGATCCTCACTATGTAAGAGAGCTATTTCTTTTTCTTTATAAATTGTAAATTTAAAATCAACTGGTAAAGTGGCTGGAATGCATTATATTTGAAACTTAAGACTAAAGAATATTATTAAGGGCCAAAGTTCATTTCCAGAATTAATTTCTTCACTGGTTTACTGTAATTCTTGCACTTTAAATGGAAGTGAGTTTAGAAAAACAAACAACCCTTTTAAAAAGAGTATACTATCGCTACGCTTTTATTTTTTTGCAGAGGGGAAGATAAGGCATTTGAGGTTAAATGACTTGCCCAAGGTCACACAGCTAGTACGTGTCAAGCGTCTGAAGCTCAATTTGAACTCAGGTCCTCCTGACTCCAGGGCAGGTGCTCTATTCACTATGCCACTTAGCTGCCCCTATCACTACCTTTTTAAGTGAAATACTGAATAGATAAAACAGACAGCTGATGAAAGCTGCATTGCTATCAGTGAGAATTTTACATATGCCATATGCCACCAGACACAAAACAAAATGCATCTACATTAAGAGCCTACTATATGCAGAAGCACTATATATGTATATGTATACATAGATGAAAAGTAACATAGCCCTTGTACTTGAGGAGCTTACAACTCAGTAAAAGGGGTTAACAAGTATGTTTTAAAACATGTAAGCAGAAAGTGATTAGGGTAATGGAAATGTTTTGACAATTAGAAGAAACATGTATAGACTGAGATCACTTTCAGTTGGAGGAAATCTAAACGGACCTGGAGATCATGAGGATTAATCAAAAAGCTTACTTGAACCTGTATACCCATTAATGAGGAAAAAAAAAAGTTAAATCATAGGCTGAGTGAATTATGCAATCACTCAGGTTATAACATAAACTTCCAAGTTGCATTCAGAATAAAGATTGTTTACATACCAGCCACTGTTGTCCATAAACAAATACATGATTTTTGGCAATATCAACTCTATCCCATGCCAGTGTAAGAACAAGTTGGTCAAATGCAGATGCATTAGTTCCTGAATCAAATAAGGGGACATGTATCAACATGTAAAATCCACACAATCACCATCTTTTAAACATGAATATCTACAATGATTATTCCTTCTAAAAGACAAGTTAAAGCTGTTATCAAACTTTCCTACCCTGCCACAAGGATGTGTAAGAAAAGCAAAGTAAGTAATAATTATTCCAACTCAATTGAAAAAAAAATTAAACATATAACTATACAGAGTCGACTTTTTTAAGGAGGCAAAGAATACTACCAACTAAGGATCATGGAACTCTTGCCAAAGAAGTGACACCTGAACTGATGCTTGAGGAAACTGTTATGTGTACTTGTAAATCAAAGGGAGTAATATGAAGTAAGTTTTGAAAGGATTTTAAATGCCAGGCTGAGAAATTCCATTTTTTTCCCCCACTAACAGAAAAAGGGGGAAACTGAAGCTGTGGCTTAGTTTGGCAACTCTGGATAGAATGGATTGAAGAGGGTAAAGACCAGAACCTAGGAGATCAAATAAAAGGATGCTGTAATAGTACAAAAGAGGGGTGAAAAGAACGTGCAATAGAATAGTGGGCGTATAAGTGGAGAGAAGAGAACAGATGTAAGACTTGACAACTGACTAGGTATAAGAGTTTTGGAGAAGAAAATGTAGGATGACTCCCAGCTTGTAACTTGGGTGCCCAGAAGAATGACTGTGTCCTCAAAAGGAAACCAGATGGGTCTGAATGAAAAAACAGTTTAGGGGGAGAGATATTACGTTGTTAGAGATATAGATTGGACAGTCAGATGATGATGCCCAAAAGGAATAATCTAACGGGTTCAGAAGAAAAAAAAAGTTTAGGTGTGGATAGGTTTCTATTCTGGGTTGCCTGTGCCTGTAAGATGATAAGACTCTTGAAGATAGGGACTGCGATGCCTTTCTTTGTTTTCTCCGTGCTTATTAGCACGGTGCCTGGCAGGTATTAGGCACTTAATAAATGTTTATTAACTTTAATTCTGGATAAGAAGATCAGAAAATTTTCAGCATGAAAAAAAAAAAAGAAGGCCAAGTATACTCACAGTCAGGAGGCTAGAGACGGATGATCTGGAAAATGAGACTAATAATTATAGTTAAGGCCTAACTGGTCTGACCAATGTTAAGTGACTTCTTCAACCTTAAAGGTCTCTCTTAAAAAACAAACAAACAAATCACAAGCTGACTTCTATCAGCACTACAATGTCATTATCTCACTGACGTCTAGGGCCCCTAGATACCTAAATTCCCTCAATTAGTCAATAAACATTAATCTCCTGCTATGTTCCAGGCACTATGCTAAGCTCTGGAGATCCAAAAAAAGGGAAAAGACATTCCTTGCCCTCAAGGAGTTCACAATCTAATAGAGGAGACAACAAGTAAACAGATATGTACAAACAAGTTCTATACAGGATAAATAGGAAATAATTAAAAGAGGGGAGGCACCAGAGTTAAGAGGGGTTGAGAAGGGTTTCCTGTAGAAATTGGGACTTAAAGGAAGCCAGGGACGCCAGTAGGCAGAGAGGAGACTGGAGAGCACTCAAAGATGGGAGAGAGCCAGAGAAAATGCCTGACGCCAAAAGAATGGCTTATTCGTAGAAATAAGGAGGCTAGCTGTCACTGGATCGGAGTATGTGGAGGGGAACAATGAATGGAGGATGGACTGAAGTGGGAAAAGACCTGAGACAGGGAGACCCCCCAGTGGTCTATAAGGCATCAGGTGATAAGGGCTTACACCAGAGTGGTGCAAAATCAGGGCAGAGAAGGCACATTTGAGGGATGTTGCAAAGGTGAAATCCGTTGCCATGGCAACAGACTGCCTATGAGAGACAAGAAAGCAGTTAAGGATGACACCTGGGTTGTGAGCCTAAGGACCTAGGAGGATGATGTTGCTCTTGTAACAGGGAAGGTAGCAAGAGGGAGGACTTAGGGGGAAAGATAAAGAGCTCAGTTTTGGGCTTGCTGAGTGTAAGATGTCTGAAGGCAGTCTGGAGATGTGAGTTTGGAGGTCAGCACAGAGGGTGGGACAAGAAAGGTAGATCTGATAATCATCAGCATAGAGATGGTAATTTAATCCTTAGTGATAACATCACCAAGTGAATTACAGAGGGAGAAGAGAAGAACAGGAAAGAAAAGAAAAGAACCCTGAGTGACCCCTATGGTTAGAGGGTAAGATCTGGAGGAGCAAGCAAAGGAGACTGAGGAGATGTCTGATAGGTAGGAGAACCGACAGTGGTATCCAAAAATCTAAAGAGAAGAGAGTATCAAAGAGAAAAGGATGATCAACAGTGCCAAAGGCTACAGAGAAGGTGAGGAGAATGATTGAGAATAGACCACTGAATCTGGCCAGTAAGAGATCACTGCTAACTTTAAAGAGAGCATCTTCAGCAGAATGATAAAGTCAGAGAATGGCTTGGAAAGGGTTAAGAAGAGAATGAAAGAAAAGAAAATTGAGACACCTCCTGTAGAAGGTCTTTTTGAGTTTAGCCACAAAGTGCAGAAGAAATACAGGATGAGTTTACTGGAATACAAATATCACAAGTGTTGTTGGTTTTTTTTTTCAGATAGGGGAGACATGGGAATGTTCCTAAGCACTAAGATATGAGCTAGTACACAAGGAGAGATTGAAAATAAGTGAAAGAGCAGAGATGACAGGAAGGGTAATCTGGAATGGGGTCACTTAAGTAGATAGAGGGGTTAGTCTTGTTAAGGAGTAAGACCACCTCTTCATTTGAGATAGGGATGAAGGAAGAGATAGTGGCAGAAGGCATGTGAAGGAGATAAGATTACGAAGGGGGGAGAAGAGAAGTGACCTCAGTCTGCAAACACATTATGGGTTCCTGCCTATGTGCATTCTGCTGGAATTCTGAGGAATGTTGAGCTTCGCTTTAAAAACTCTAGCCATCAATGCTGTCTACACAGCTAAGCCAAAAAAAAAACACTGGAGCCTTACATGTTGAAAACAAGAGCAATGATATACCAGGGACTAGATGGGCAGCTGTACTACTACCTATAGCACTAACTCCTAAAGCTCTATTCCCTTTATTTGTGAAAGTATCAGCTTACCAGAAAACAAAGTACTGAATCTGACTGTTTCTAAATGATCTACCCCATCAAATTGAATGTGGAATTATTCTATTTAGGTGAATGCTCGTGCCTATCTTTTTAATGAAACTTTCAAATAGCCTTCTTGAGCAAAATATATTGCAAAAGATTTAGTAAGGTAATGAAAGTATCTGTCTTTTCATACAACAATCACTTTACATACAATTGTAATGACTAAGCTTGGCTCTAGAACAGAAATGACGAAACTTCCTGCATTTTTCGCAGAGGTAGGTAAATCCATTAATACGAAATATGGCATATACTGTCACTGTTAATGCTTTGGATGGTTTTCTTAAAATTCTTTTTTACCTCTAATTTTTATTTCGTTACACGGCATGATTCATTGGAAGAGGGAAGAATGGAGATGGGAGGATAGGGATATATTTTAAAATGAAGATGATATAAACACAAGAGGTATAACATTTTAAATAAAGGAAATATGCTACATAGTACAGAAAATTTAGATACTTTTAAAACAAAAGTTAAGATCTTACCTTTCAGCAGAGCTGTAAGTATTGCAACATCAATATCTTGATGTTCATCTGACCCAATGTGGAAAACAGTTATCTGGGCAAAAAAGAGTAATGCATATTTATATTCACACTTTTTCCTTTAATATACCAAGCAATTTTTTATGTCATTTTAAATAAGGGGAAATAAAATTATTTACAGTAAGAATTTACATCTCAATATCACAAAAAAAAACAGAACAAGATATACCATTTCTCAAATAAAACAAACATTCAATTATGATAAGATTTCAAAGGACTTTATATAATTTCATTGACAGGAAGGCAAATGACCATTTAATGTGCTCTATATCTCAACAATATGATATGATTCTGAAGCATGAGTTGAATTTAAGTTATCCTAGCACCTTTGAAAAAATACATATTAATCTTCCCAAGAATGCTCAGGATTAAATATAATTAGAATCTATATTGGGTGAGTCTTTTTTTTTTCCTTTTTGGAGGGGGGAAGGTACAGCAATTGGGGTTAAGTGACTTGCTCAAGGTCACACCACTGGTTTTTTGTGTTAAGTGTCTGAGGCCATATTTGAACTCAGGTTCTCCTGACGCCAGGGCCGGCGCTCTATTCACTGCGCCAACTAGCCGCCTCAATATTGGGTGAGTCTTAAATCTTAATCAGACCAAAATGAAATCCAAACCACTTGGTACCTATATCAATCAACAAGCCAACTGATTATGTGCCACCCACTGTGCTAAGCATGCAGCACAGAAAAATGTAAGTTTATACTTGTGGACACTAAATTGTGCTGCTGCAAACTGACAATTCTAGACATCTTAATTTCTCTTAAAGATCACAGCTTTAGAAATGGGAGGAACCTAACTGACCATCCAGTCCAATTCCATCGTTATACAGATAAGGAAATCGAGGTCCAGGGACATTAACTTTTCTACAATCAGAAAGATGAATTCATAATACCTTGGAGATAAAATAGACCATCCATTCTTCAATAAATGGTTGTATGGATATGCAATTAGTCAGAGGAAGAAATTTATGAAAAAATACTCAAAACCACCAATAATTAAAAGAAATGCAAATTGAAGCAACTCTAAGGTTCTATAACATACTTATCAGTTTCACTAAGATCATAAAAAAGTAAAACGACAATTGTTGGAGGAGATCTGGAAGGACAGACTTGCTCATGTACTGCTAGCAGAGCTGTGAATTCTGGAAAACAATGTGAAACTATGCCCAAAAAGTCACTATGATGTCCATTTATACAGCAATATGACTACTTGGTCAAAGACTTAAAAAAAAAAAGACAAACAAGGAAAAAAAGGGCCCATGTATACAAAAATAACTAAAGCAGCTCTTTATGCTACAGCAAAAAACTAGAAATTCAGAGTGTAGCCTTCTACTGGGGCTTCTAAACGAATTATGGGAGACAAATTAAACAGAATTCCACTGCACCATAAGAAATGATTAAAGAGGCAGTTTCAGAGGAAACTGAAAGACCTCCATCAACTGATGAAGAGTAAAGTGAGGTGAAATGAGAGGACGATTTATACAATGACAATAACATTTAAGAGACAACTTTGAAAAACTTTAAAACTCTGATGAATACAATGATAAAATCATGATTCCAGAAGACCAAAGATGAAGTATACTAATGTCTTCCTCTGAAATAAGTGATAGTCTTAATATGCAGAATGAAAAACACTTTTTTGGACATAGGCAATATGTGAATTTGTTCTGTTCATTACGGAAGTTTTGTTTTTATTATTTATTTGGGGGTGGAGAATGGGAGGAATAAGAAATAAATGATGATTAACTTGAAAAAAATAATAAAATTAAAAATTTTTTAGAGTAATTAGATTTATTTTGTTTAATCACAAGGAAAGAGTTGTTTTCTGAAGACAAACAGGTCACTTCTTAACTACTGGCCAGATGTGGCAAAACTAGTTGGTCTTACATTAAAACGTCCTGAAGGGGCAAATTACTCAATCAACACTGAGTATGTGTGCATGCACACACATATATACATACACATACACACACACACACACAGAGTCCTAGTCACCCTAAGAGATTACACAGAAACATTACCCTGAAAGATTTCATAGAACGTTTGTAGATAAACAAGCATGTGAAAAAGAAAACCTCTTGAATGAGCTTGTTTCTATAAAATCTGATCATTACTTAGCACAGTCATTTAGTTATTAAAAATAACTAAAATATTATACTAAACTATGGAATAATAATTTGTATATGTTTATATATTTTTAAGCCTTCATATCCCAATAATAGTTTGAGTGCATCTATTTCTTTAAATTTCTTTAAATAAAATAATCTTTCATTCCTCAGAATTCTCATAATACTTAAAATGTTTTACAAATGTCAGCCGCTACGCCTCTCCTGGGGCTTCCTTATATTCTAATCTAAATGAGTTTTTTAGAAACACCCTCTCCTGCTCAACTAACTAGATTGATAATGTATTATATTATTTATATGTATCCTGAAAGCCTAAGCACACATTATATTACTGCTGATACATTTCTTTAGTCTGGACTTGTGGTGTGATCTGCGCAGGAAGAAATTCTCTCTATCAATGTAGGTATGAAAGAGTTCTGCAATTAAGAATATCAGAAAGTATCCCAGGGCACTGACAGTTTAAGCAACTTGATCACAGGTTATATAGTAAGTGGAGGCGGGAGGACTGAAGGAGGGACTTGAACCCAGGTTTTTCTGACTCATATACCTTATCTTTGAATAGCCAGTGGCCAATCTCTATTTGATAGTCAATAAATATTTCAAGACTATTATTATTAACAACAACAATAATGATAAAAATAATTTCTGTTGATAAGACAAGATGGAGAGGAACTTGTCTTGATATTGAATATAATCTTGAAAATTATCACTGTGGCAAAATGAAGAATTAATGCACAAAAGGGAACTTCTTTGTCACATGAACAACAAATAAAGGACTAGAGATTCTCTCCAATTCTTACAACTTCTCAAACCTTTCCAAAATAGAAATTATGTGCCAAGAATAAAGCAACTTCAGTAACTTCCAAGGTCAAGGACACCCACAATTGAAAAGAAGGTTTAAAGGAAGACAAAACAAAATAAAAACCAAACCCAAGAACTGATACTCACTGACCCTGAACTTATTCAGCACCCCACCCCCATCTCTCACACTAGCAGCAGAGAGGCCATACTAACAGACCCCAAGAATACAACAAAGAGTTCTATCAAAATGCACCCCAACATCAAGCTTCCTTCCAGCCCTCCAACTCCCTTAGTGCTCCAAGCTGCAGAAATTTGCTTGTGCCTTCACAGCCAGCTTGGCCAAAGCCTGTCAGAAACAAAAGACTGCCAGGGGCTACAACCTGGAAGCACCAGTGCCACAAAACTCTGAACCACCAATGTAGGGAAAGCAGGCACTGCTGGTACCAGGGGAAAATCGGTTCTGAAACGCTGGTGCTAGGCCAGAGAACTAAGGAACTGAGGGAGTAGGGGAGATCACCAGGACAGGATGGAATACATGCGGAGTGCTGTGCAACACTCCACCAAGCCTGAGGAAAAGAACCCGGCATCCAGCTGGGGCCTGTTTTGTTATCCAAAAAGTCACTAGGAACCTAGGCTATTGAATAAGAATTGCTGGGCATGGAAAGAGGCTAAGAGGCTTTGACATTCAACCCCCAAGAAAATCACAAACAGAGGGGAAAGGGTCAGGAAGAGGAAAAGGAGGGGAAGGAAGCAAGGTGACAAAGTTCCAATGTTTTCTGGAAGAACTCTCAAAGACCTTGAACATAAACTGATAAATCAGCAGGAAAAATAGTAATAGAAGGAAATAAGGCATCAAAATATAGTAAATAAATCAAATTACCTATGAATAAGTACTACAAAATAAAAAGAAAACGATTCAAAACTTTATGAGACAAAGGAACCTATGGAATTTGAGAACACCAAAACACAATTCACTGTAGTGTAGTTTAAAAGAGAAATGAGAATTATGAGAGCAAAATTAACATCCTGTACGGGAAAAATAATGAGCAGAAAAGAAAAACTTGAATGTGCAGTGACAAGCCTTACCAAAGAAACAAAAGAATGGGAATGTAAATACACAGAAATCAAGACAACCTAGAAAAGTAAAAAAAACCAACACTATTAAAAAAAAATATGCTCACTACGCAAGCAAAACATGGATCTCAAAGACAGGAGGTGTAGAGAGCCTAAAGATCACGGAAGAAGAAAAAAAAAGGACCAAAAAAACCTTAACACCATAATGAAGGAAATAACAGAAGAGAATTTCCTAACAGAAAATGAAGTTCCAATTGAAATAATTCACAAATAGCCTTCAGAAAGAAAAAACAAAACAAAATTCAAGACTGCAACACATAGTGTTTAAATCTAACAATTCAATTCAGAAACAAATTCTGCAAGCCATCAAGATAAAGACCTTCAAATACAAAGGAAAGGATATTCCAATAATGCAAAACTATTCTGCATCAATTAGAAAAATGAGGAAGGAATGGAATAATGTGTTCTGATGAGTACTGAAGCTCAGGATGTAGCTCAAGGTGACCCATCCTGCAACTCTGAGCTTAACAATTCAGAACAAAAGATGGATATTTGAGAACCACTCTGAGGAGTGGGTGAATCGATCAAGATGGCAGATATGCTGGACCTTCATGAGGCCAGACGTGATGACTTCTCCATAGACAAGGATGGGGACCAGAGCATTCACAAACTGAAGGAGAAGGCCAACAAGGGTCGTGGCTTTGGCTCAGAGGAAGGGGCCAGGGCCAAATGTGGGAAGACTACGATGCCGTGGAGCAGGATGGAGATGAACCCTGGTCGCAGTACTCTGTTGAGGGGTGGATTCTCTTTGTGACTAGGCTCCATGAGGAGGCCACCAAAGAAGACATACATGACAAGTTTGCAGAGTATGGGGAAATGAAGAATATTCACTCAACCTGGACCGGCACACAGGATACCTCAAAGGTTATACACTAGTTCAATATAAAACCTACAAGGAGACTCAGGCTGCCACAGAGGAACTCAATGGCCAGGATATGATGGGGCGACCGATAAGTGTGGACTGGTGTTTTGTTCAAGGGCTACCCAAAAGCAAAAAGAAGAGGTGGTCGAAGACAGAGCAGGAATCCAGACAGGACACATGGCTGACTGTACTGCTCAAATGTCATTCTCTCCTAAATCCAGCCTTCTTTTGTTTGTGAATAAACAGTTTAGTTTTCTTTTCAACATGTGAAAGAATCAAACACACCAGGTAAAAAGCCAGGGAGGCAACCCAGGCTTTTTCTGATTTCTTAAGTAGTGAAAACCCATTCCTCTTCCAGCTGAGGGAGTGAAATGTAATATAACATTAAGGCAACTATCAAGGGTATTTTCCCAAGTACTGAATTACTGAAGTCTAGAATGTTCTCATTCTTTCCCTTACTAAGGGTGAAAGAAGAATCTTCTCCATCAGGAGACTCATGTGCTGTCCATATTTTTTATTTGGTCAAGGAAGGTGTTGAGGAGTGGGAGTGGCTACAAGGACAACGTAGGGATTCTGAAAAAAAGTTACTCTTCATTACTTTGTGGTTGGAGGCTTGGGGGAGAGTTAAGGATCTCAGCGAGAGTTATACAGACGTTTCCTCCATTTTTCCTGTCTTCCTACTACCCTCTGTGCTTGCTCCCAGCTGCCTAGGTGCCTGCACCACTTGTTGAGGGACTCTCTAAGAGCTCTTCCCCCAGAAAGAATCTGAACCAAGTGTCTAGTGCCCTATTCTACCGCCAAGGGTAAAGGCCCCATAGAGTAATGGGTCCAGGGGAGCATTGAGGAGGCTGAAGAATAGAATATGGCTGAGATTGGGAGAGACATTGCTTAGCATGCTGGGAGAGAACCAATACCACAGACCCAGCAGGTAGTAGGGTGTCCAAAAGATAATGAAGGTCAGCAGGACAAGTAGACATAGTCAAAGGGTCTGAAGCCAAATACGGGGGCGATTATCAAAGGAACAATGAAGAGTGAACTGACCAGCAGGAGCTGGGGAGTCAGAGATGAATAACTGTCAGTTCCCTTTCTAAGCACTAGGTGCGCATGAGGCAAGGTGATGGAAAGAGGGAGATGGATAGATGTATACTGCAGTTCTTTTTGAAGCTCACCTTTGAATACTATATTATTCTTGTACACATGCACAAACACACCTCACTTAGAGTATGAATCACCTTTTCAAATGGGGTTTAGGGAGGTGAGACACGCTGGGGAAAGGATTTCAAGCCATAGTATAGAGTACTGCTATAAAATATAAAATTAACCAATCTCCCTCCTTTCCCCCCTCACCCTTTCTAACCCATACCCACAGCCAAGGGAGATGGTGGTGGGTGACATCATCACCACCTACTAAAACCCTGTGGATGTGGGTTTTAAAGAATGACCAGATACCATTAGGACTGTTTGGACTCTTACTGATTTCTCCCATATCGATGGACTGGAGTCAAGAAGTATTGTTGTGATTAGGCTCTCACTCTAGGGTGAAGACTAGGATATTTTCATGGTGGAAATTGGGACTGAAACTATGGATTGGGAAATGAGCATCATGGTCTAGGGATTGGAGTCTCACCATGCTCCCCCTTCCCTGTTCAGTGTCTGGACACAATGAATACAATTCGGCCATAGCAGATTGCCATGGCTGTCAGAGGTATCAAGAACAGCGCACAGGAGGTGAAGAGGTTATAGGCCATTTCTTGCCATCAGGCCTTGAAACTTCCTTTGGTGACACACTGAATGAAGGGGACTGGGCCAGCACAGCAGACAGTACGAAACAGGAACAATTGGGAGTGGGGTGGAGTATAAAACAAAGACTTCCACCTTCTTATGTCATAATATTCCCCACTACCACCCCCTTACCTCTACCACATAGGTTAATATGGCCATATTGGTTAGGGCAATAGTATATCCATAATGCCAACTACAAAAAAACCCAAAAAACTACAGCTGAAGTATAAACATCCATTTAAAGGCTTGTGTGTCCACAAATTTAGCTAAATTCTTTTCTAGCAAAAACCTGACCATATGAGGAGGTTTTTTTTTTCTTTCAGCTATCTAGCCAATAACTCATGGTACTACTGCTTGCTATATGTGGACAAGATAAATTCTGTTTGAAGAAGAAATACTGTATAAAGGGTGCTGTTCTGAAACCCACTTAAGCAGTCAATCTATTCAACAAAATTGAGTAACAGCTTGTGTATTGTAACTACTGAAAGTATTAATAAAAATTGACATAAAAAAGATGGATATTCAATGAAAGAGTTTGAAACACTTTAGAAAGAAAACCAGGACTGAAAAAAATTATTTGCTTCTTGAATACCCCAAACAATAGAAATGTAAGAATGAATAAATGCAGATAGCAACAGAGTAACGGGAGAAAGACAGGTAAGAGATTTCTTTCTAAATGAATACATGGAGACAGGGATCAAGGCAGAAATTTGGTAAAGGTAACAGTGAAAAGACAGATAGAAGGCATTATCAATAAAACTTGGCAACATCTTTTCTACAGGTAAATGCTTCTTTTGTGGAACTACATTATAAGATGAGAGGGGATATGAAAGGGGGAGATGGGAGCAGGGACATAACCTTAAATGTAAATGGATTAAACAGCCCAATAAAACAAAAAAGAATGACAGATTGGATAAGAAAAAAAATCCTGCAATTGAAATTCATTTAAAAAGCAAAGACAAACACAAAATAAAGCTATGGGGATAGAAATTTTTTTTTTACTACATATCAAATAAATCCCCAAAACCAGAACTGTCATCATGCTATCAGATAAAGCAAAAATAGGAACAGGAAATTTCAATATCCCTCTATCAGTTTCAGAAAAATCTAATCCAACGATAAACAAAAAGGAAACTATAAACTCAACAAATTTCTGGAGAAACTACCAGTAAAAGACTTGTGGTATCTTCTAAATAGACCAAAAGAATATACATATTTCCCTAAACCACATGAAACTTTTATAAAAACTAGCCATGTGCAAGGACACAGAGATATTGTAAATAAATGTAAAAACGGTAAAATAGGCAATAAATCCCTTATAGACTTTAATATAATAAGAATAGAAACTGGCTCAGGGACAACAAACAAAAGATACAAGCAAAAATGGGAACTTAATGAAATCTTAAATAATGAGTAAATCAAAGAACAAATCATAGAAACAATAACTATGTAAAAGAAAATGGTAATGATGAAACAACATACCAAAATTTCTAGGATGTAGCTAAAGCAGTCCTCAGGGGGAAAATCATATCCTTACAATCATAAATTAACAAAATAGAAAAAGAGACGATTAATGAACTGAATATATGTTTTAAAAATTAGAAAATTAACAAATAAACAACCTATAATGACCAGAGGAGATCTGTGTACATAGATAAATTGTGTACAAAAAGAGTGTACAAAGATAAATTGGAAACGAAAAAAAAGAAATGATAAAAGTTGGTTCTTTAAAAAGAGCAATAAAATTGATAACTCCTTACTAATCTAATTAAAGAGAGCAGAAAATCAAAACAATAAAATAGCAAATGAGCCAAGTGAAATCACAGCAAAACCAGAAGAAATAGAAAAGAATCCGAACATAATATACACAGGTATATGTTAACAAAATCAAGAACAAAAGACAGGAATACCTTCAAAAATAGAAAATACTAAAACTATAAAAAGACCAGATAGAGATCATAAATAACCCAATTGCAGAAGAGGAAACAGATCTAACCAAAAAGGAACTACCAAAGCAAAAAATTCTTGGACCTGATGGATTTCAAGGAAAATTCTATCAAACTTTTAAAGAACAGTAAGTACCTATACCTCACAAATTATTCTCAAAAACTGAGAAAGAAGGCATGCTCCCCGAATCCTTTTATGCCAAATACAGTCCTAATAAACAGGGAAAGATAAAACACAGAGGGAAAACTTTAGGCTGATATCATTAATGAACAATGACTCAAAAATTTTAAACAAAATTCTATCAAAAGATGACATATTTATCTAAGAAACCATTCATTATTGGATTTATATCAAGGATACAAGGATGATTAGGAAATCAGCATAATCATATTAAAAACTGAAACATCCCAAACCATATATGATCAACCCAATACATAAAGAAAAAGCCTTTGTACAACAGCTGCAAAAACCATACAAAATATAGGCACATTGGAACTTTTAAAAATACCATAAAAACTATCTATGTAAAACCAAAAGAAAGCATCATATACAATGGGAATTACACAGAACCTTTTCCAAAAAATATGAGAGTGAAGCAAGGGCACCCACTCTTCCCACTATTATATAATTTTGGAAATGCAATAGCATTAGATAAAAGAAAAGAATTAAAGAAATAAAGATAGGTAAAGAGGAAACAAAGCCATCAGTACTTGTTGATGATGTGATCGTTCACTTGAAAAACCCCAGTAAATCACAAAAGATGCTAATTGAGACAAAGAATAGCTTCAGCAAAGAAGCAGGCCACAAAATAAATCCTCAAAAATCAAAAGCATTTCTATGTAATATAAAAAACACAAGAAGCAATGATAGAAAGGGAAATACTATTCCAAATAACTAAGAAATGCATAAAACCTCAGAAAGCCCATAAAAAACTATAGTCCCATCAAAACCATCTGCCAGTGGTTGAAGAACAGACAGATTGATCAATGGAAAAGACCAGACGGGGCAACTAGGTGGCGCAGTGAACAGAGCACCGGAACTGACATCAGGAGGACCTGAGTTCAAATCCCACCTCCGATGCTTGACACTTACTAGCTGTGCGACCTTGGGCAAGTCACTTAACCCCAACTGCCTTGCCTTAGCCCCTCAAAAAAAAAGAGCTTAGATCAATACCATATACCCCACTCCACCGTACATTCTAAATGAATACATGACCTTAACATTAAAGATCATACTAGAAAAAAAATTAGAAGGGAAATAAATCATATACCTCTTACAACTATGGATTAGACAGACAATTATAAAAGATAAAATAACTGATTACTTGAAACTGAAAAACTTCTATGCAGGCTATATTAACGCATCTAGGGAAAATGCATCTGAGAAAAAAAACCCCAACAACTTTGCATCAAATTTCTCTGATAAGAGTTTGGTATCCAACATATACGTACATATATATATTATATGTAAATAAAATTAGTAAACATACATGTCACTAATAACCATTCCGCAACAGATAAAGGATATGAACAGTTATCAGAAGAGTTGCAAAGTTTTCACAACAACATAAGAAAATACCCAAAATCACCGATAGTAAGAGAAATGGGAACAAAAGAACCCTGAGGTTTCACTTCACACCCTAAAAACTAGCAAGAATGACAAAAAATGGCAACAGTCAATGCTGGAAAGCTTGTGGGAAGACAGACACACCAGTACATCACTACTGGAGCTGTGAAGCAGTTCAACCATTTTGAAAGCAATATGAAATTATGCAAATAAAGCGACCATAACCTTTGAGCCAGATTAGTTATTGAACTTAGAACTCAAGGAAGCCATCTATTTAAAAAACAAAAAAGGTCCCTATGTACTCCAAAATATTTATAGCAGCACTTTTTGGCCTAGCTAAGAATTAGAAACAAAGCAGATATCCATTATGCAGCTACAGAAATTGGACTATATGAATGTAATGATATACTATCATGTTAGAAGAAATGACGTGTGATAGAGAAAAACACAGAAAAGGTCTACATGAAATAATACACAGTACACAGAGCCAAGAAAACAATATACACAGTAACTACAATGATATAAACATAAAGAAAGACACACCAAAAAAACCAACAGTAAATAAAATTATAATGATCAAGTGGAAATCAAATCAAGAGAGATGAGAAGACACCGCCCTGCCCAAATCAGTATCTTTGTGGAGGTGGAAGGTCCATTAAGTATTACACATTGCATAAAGAAATGTTATTTGCCACATGGGATGGCTCTTGGGGAGAAAGGAGATAAGAGGAAGAGATACAATGGATACTACAGTAATGTAAAAAGCAGAAAATATCTATAAAAATTTTATGTATCAGAACATTTTACAGTGGCAATAATGATCTAATGACACAATTTTAACTTGGGTTCCATGTAATCACTGCCAGTAGTGCACACGAAAAAAGGAATTACTAGGTGAACTGAAACTGATCCATAAAACCAACTGTCTTTCAATTCTACATTTATTAAAGCTCTACTACATTCAAGGTGTTGAGAATTCAGACATACTATAAAGACAGGATTTTTCTCAAGAAGCTTATAATTTAGTTGGGGGAGGGGGAAGAGGGTAGATAAGAGAAGGACATCCACACAAATAACTATGGAAGAGAGAAGTTCAGAGGAAGTGCGATGAGAAATCTGAGGACAGATGGATGAGAAGACTGGATATGATTCACTGGAAGTTAAGCCTTGATGGAATGGAGAGATTCCAAAAGATGGGGGCTGGGCAGGTAGAAAAAACTCTCTACTATAGGTAGAGGTGAAAGTGTAATCAAAATCACAGGAAATAGGGAGAAAGTAAAATAAGGTAAGATGATGAAAGGTCAGCAAATTTGTCTGAAACATGGAATAGATAAAGGGAAGGAGTGTGAAAGGAGGCAAAGGGCATGGTGGACAGAGCGCTGGACCTGAATACAAATCCAGCCTTGGACATTTGATACTTATTAGCTGTGTGACTTGGGCAAGTCACTTAATCCCAACTGTCTTGCCCTGCCCCCTTCCCCCCCCCCCCCCAAAAGAAAGAAGGCAAGAAAGGTATGCTGGAATCAAACTCTTTAATCAGATTTGGCAACAGCTGAAGCAAGGTGGATTTGATTTAAAGTCTGATTCAAGACTTATACCCAGTTACTTTTTTCTACATAAAGTACATTCTTATTATTCTTCATAACACTTCATTTCACCCCTTTTACCATCTTAAAAACTGCACATTTACTAGAGAATGATAAGGACTATATACAAATCCACCCCAAATCAACTGAGATTATCAGGCTGTTTGTTTCTTTTCCTTGCCATAAGGAGCCATTAACAATGACTAATGTATTTTCACAATCTCTTATGGGAATTTAACCTCAACAAAACATAACAGCATGCCAGAAAACACAACCTCTTACTAGGCATAATTATGTGACAATAAAATTAAAAGATCTAAGAATCTATTTCATGTAGAAATCACTTAATCGTTGTTGTTCAGTCATTTCAGGTGTGTCCAACTCTTGATGATTCCATCTGGAGTTTTCTTGGCAAAGATAGAGGACTGTTTTGCCATTTTCTTCTTCAGTTCATTTTACAGATGAGCAACTGAGACAAACAAGGTTAAGTTTTTCACACAGGAAGATATCTTCCTGACTTCAGGCCTGCACTCTTTCCACTTACCACCTAGTTGTCTAAAAATCACTTACTCTTACTGATAAAAAGACATACCAACCAAGGGTAACAGCAGATTATCATGTAAATTCATTTGTATAAAGGAGGAAGATGACTGAAGAATATGTGTAGTATGATCTTATGAAGCAACAAAGAAGTTGAGGGAAAAGAGAGTCCTGCAAGGGTCCTCCTGAAGCTAGGAATATTTGTGGATGTAATCAGAAGGGAGATAACAGATGTGCTGGTCACTGCATAATGATCTATTCTAAATGATGGCAACAGTATTAACCCACATCTAGGCTTTAGCCATGCTGACTCACTATTTGAGCATCTATGACTAGCCTACTGGACATCTTGAATTGGACGTCCTACTCAACATATTTAAAACTGAACTCATGGTCTTTCCTCCTAAAACCTTTCCTCTCCTGAACTTGCCTTTTACTGTTGAAGATATCAATATCACTCCAGTCACCCAAGTGTAATGTTAATGAAATAGAAAGATCTTCCCCACCCATTAATAGGCCGATGTGACCTGCTTTGAGCTCAGGCCCAGATGATTACTGTGATGGAGCCTGAGTCACATGGAGCCCATGGTGGGAGGTGCTTGCAGAAAGGGTGGAGCAGGAAGAGAGTGAGGTAGAACTGGGAGAGAGCTAGGCAGAGATGGGAGAGAGCCAGGCAGAGCTGCTATAGTGAGTGAGCTGGAGGAATTTTGCCCAGGGGAGCTTGTTTATGTGGAGGTTTAACAGAGGGAAGGCTTGGGGATGTTGCTGCTCCCTGGATTAATGATGTGTATAAACTTCTTTGATGGTTATCATGGTGGAATTGGCTTTCTGGTGTTTGAATATTTTGGTTTTGCCTTTGAGGAAGAGAGTTATTTATATTTTGCTTATTTATCCTGGAAATACACATGCATATTCATAGCAGCTACTATAGGTATTACATTGGCAATACGTTTCACAACCTAAGTGTCATCTTCAACTCCTCACTCTCTCATCTTCCCTATCTAATCAGTTACTAAGGTTTCTGAGTTCTACTTTCTCTCTCTCTCCCCTCTGATACCTTTAAAACTGATCTTCCTTAAAGCGCAGGTCTAATCATATCAATTCTCTAGTCAGTTATCTAGTAGCTCCCCACTACCTCTAGGAACAAATGTAAAATCTTTTGTTTAGCATTCAAAGCCCTTCATGAATTGACCTCTTCCTACCTTTCTACTTCTTACACATTACTCAATTCACATATTCTTTAGTACAGTGATACTGGTATCAACTGCTTCTCATACAGCACAATTAATCTCCCAATCCCAGGTATTTTCACTGATGAACCTCCATGTTTGGAATTTTCTTTGTTTTCATCTCTGCCTCTTGACTTCCCTGACTTCCTTAAAATTCAGCTAAAACCCCACCTTCTACAAGAAACAGTTCTCTTTTCTCCAATTTATTACCCATTTTGTTTGCACATTTCTTTTTGTCCTTCATGTTGCCTTCCTATTAGACTGTGAGCTACTTGACAGCAAAGACTGTTTTTGCTTTTCTTTGTATCCTTGGGGCTTAGCATAGTGCCTGACATGTAGTAGGTGTTTAATAAATGTTTGCTGAATGAGCATGATTTCAATTCAACATATTTATTAATAGATGCAAATGAAAGCCCCTTCCTTCAAGAAGCTTACACTGTACTGGACAGATAATATAAACACAAACAAATAAGAATACTGGAAGGAAAACTGAAAAGAAGAAAAAGTGGGACTGAGGAGTAGAGAGGCAAGAGGAAGAGAAGAACAAGGAAAACTTAATGGAGGAGGCACTTAAGCTGAGAGGCTGCTAAAAAAAGATGAAATCAGAAGATCTGTTGAATGTGGCTAAATACAGGTAGAAGAAATCCTTCGTGCAGGTAATTTCTGATGTATTATTACTCATTTTTTTAAAATTCCATTAACTTCTCAAGGACTGTTTCCCCCAAACCCCATAGTCACTTCCAATATTCAAAAAAAAGGTACAATTAAACACAACAAATCTGTTCTTTGAATGTCTTTTTAACTGTAAGTCTACAATTCAACAAGCAAGATGCAACAACTTTAAAGGTAAGATTAATTTTCAAGATTATCTCAGAGAATCCTAAATAAAATAACTAGCTAGGAGACTACAACAATACATTACAAAGATAATACATTCGCACCAAGTGAGATTTATGCCAAGAATGCAGGGATGGTTTAACACAAGGAAAACTATTAACATAACAGATTATGTCAATAACAAAAGTAACAAAAATCATATATCAAAAGATGCAGAGGGGGGCGGCTAGGTGGTGCAGTAAATAGAGCACTGGCCCTGGAGTCAGGAGGACCTGAGTTCAAATCCGACCTCAGACACTTGATACACTTACTAGCCATATGACTTTGGGCAAGTCACTTAACCCCAACTGCCCTCCAAAAACAAAAAACAAAAAAAAATAAATTTTAAAAAAAGATGCAGAAAAAGCTTTTGATAAAATGTAATATTCATTCCTATTAAAAACACTTGAAAAAACTGATATAGATTTTTCCTTAAAATGACAAGAAGCTTCTACCTAAAAGCATCAACAAGCACTATGTGTCATGGGAATAAGTTAGAAGCCTTTCCAATAAAATTAGGAGTGAAATAAAGATGTCCATTGTAACCAATATTATTCAATATTTTATTAGAAAGGCTAGCAATAGTAACAAGAGAAGAAAAATTTATGGAATGGGAAATGAAGTAATAAAATGATCTCTTTTTGCAGATGATATGATATACTTGGAAAATCAAAAATTCAACTAAAGTCAGTGTAAATTAATAATTTTAGCAAAGTAACAAGATACAAAATAAACTCATATAAATCATCAGCATATCTATATATCAACAACAAAATCCTGCAAGAAGAAATACTTCATTAAAGAAATACTCCAATAAGAGATATGCCATTTAAAATAACTATAGACAGTATAAAATACCTTGGAGTATACCTACCAAAACAAACCCAGGAACTATATGAACATAATTATAACAAAGTTCATTTGGAGGAACAAAAAGTCAAGAATATCAAAGGAATTAATGAAAAAATGCAAAGGAAAGAGGTTTAGTGGCACCAGATCTCAAACTATATTATATGGCAGTAATTATGAAAACTATCTGGTACTAGCTAAGAAATAGAAATAGGGATCATCAGTGGAATAGAGTAGACACACAATACACAGTAGCAAATGGTTACAGTAACCTTGTGTTTGAGAAATGTAAAGACAAGCTTTTGGAACAAAAATTTATTATTTGGTAAAAATTGTTGGAAAGCAACCTGGCAGAAACTGAGCACAGACCAACATCTTACATAATTTACAAAGATACAGTCAAAATGGATATGTGACCTAGATATAAAGGGAGATATAAAGAAATCAGAAGAACATGGAACATATAACCTATCAGACTTAAGGGTAGCAAAATGATTTATGAATAAAGAGATAGAGAGCATTGTAAGATGCAAAATGCATAAATTTTATTTACATTAAATTAAAAAGATTTTGTACAAATAAAACCAATGTAGACAAGATGAGAAGGAAAGCAGAAAATTGGGGAAAACATTTATAGATAGTTTCTTGGATAAAGGTTGCATATAGAGAACTTTTGTCAAATTTCAAAGAATATGAGTTATTCCCCAATTGATAAATGGTCAAAGAAATATGAACAGGCAGTTTTTTTGATGAAGAAATAAAAACTATATATATAGTCATATGAAAAAATGCTCTAAATCACTGATTAGAGAAATGCAAATTAAAACAACTTTGAGATATCTCATACTTATTAATTGGCTAAAATGATAAAACAGGAAAATGACAAATGTTGGAGGGGATGTGGAAAAATTGGGACGTTAATACACTGTTGGTGAAACTGTGAACTGATCAAATCATTTTGGAGAGCAACATGGAATTATGCCCAAAGAGTTATAAAACTTTGACCCAGGAATACCAGTATTAGGTTTGTTTCCCAAGGTGATCAGGGAAAAAGGAAAAGACCTTATATATATTCTAAAATATTTACAGTAGCTCTTTTTGTGGGGGCAAAGAACTGGAAACTGAGTGGATGCCCATCAACTGGAGAATGAATAAACACGTTGCGGTATATGACTGTGATGGAATACTACTGTACTATAAGAAATGATGAGCTGATTGATTTTAGAAAGACATTCATGAATTAGTAAAGACTGAAATAAGCAGAACCAGGAGAACTTTGTACATAGTAACAAAACTATTATTCTGAGAACAACTTTGAATGATGAAATCATTTTGAGTAACATAAATACTCAAATCAATTATAAAGGACTTAGGAAGAAAAAACTGATAGAGGATGCATGGTACAGTTTTACACATATATACCTATTTGTGTTTAATGGTATTTTTCTCTAGGATGTGGTGGGGAGAGAGGAAAAAAAAATTAAGTGGCAGAAAACAAAAGAAAATAGAAGCACAGAAAAGCAGGTTAGCTTTGAAAACAATATGTGGTATTTATTACATAGTTTTTCAAAAAGCAATGGTGTAAAATGGAAATTCACAGTTTTATACTGAATCCTCTTTTTATGCTGTGCTCTGTACATGGAAATGTTTTGGGGTTTTTTTGGGGGGTCTTTTTGTATTTAAGTTTAAAATGAATTAAAGAAAAAAAAGACATCTCAGAGAATAAGATTCCAAAGAACTGAAAAGTTTACAGATAATACTTTAACAAAGATGTCTGTCTTTGTTATAACAAAGACAGAGAGACAGTTGAAAAAGAGACCAGTAATTATTATCTCATGTCTGTCAGTCAACAAGCATTTATTTATTAAGGATTTTATTAAGGATTTTTTAAAATTTTTTTAAATTATATTTACTAAGGATCTACCATGTCTACTAAGAGCTGGGGATACAATGAAAATTTTTCTTAAAAAGTCCTTACCCTCAAGGAGCTAACTTTTTAATGGAGTAGGCCACCTCCCTGCATATACACATTCAGTGGAAACAAGTTAAGTAAAGAGTAAATGAAAGGTAGCTTTTGAAAGGAAGGCACTAGTAGCCAAAACCACCAGGAGATGGTGTTTTAGTTAAGTCTTATAGGAAAACAGAATCTAGAAGTTGGGAGTACTGAAGAAGAGCATTACAGGCAAGGAGGACAAAGTGGAAAGGCATAGAAAAAGGAGACAAAGCATTATATGTGAGAAACACTAAGTAGAAAATCTGGCTGATCTATGGAAGATAGAAGGAATACTTCATTAAAACATCATAAAGGACAGAAAGGAGAAGGTTATAGAGTTTTAAATGTCAAAATTATATCCGATTCTAGAGGTAATAAACAAGAAGCAATGAAGTTTATTAAGGAGGGCATAACAGGGAAATACTTCAGGAAATTCATTTTGGCAACAATGTGGAGAATTAAAGGATTAGAAAGGGAAGGGACCTGAGGCAGGGAGTCCAATATAAAGACTACTGAAATAGTTAAGGCAAGAGGGGATAAAGTCTTGTCTTCTCTCTGAGAATGGATTCTGCATGGACCATATCTTGACATAGCTCACAAGGAAGAGAGAGAGATAATGAGATGCTTCTGTTTCTGTTTACTGACATTTTTAAAAAGCAGCTGAGCTGCTTGTAAATAAGGGATTCAGCAGTGTCATGGAGGCTGGTTTGCACAAACACCAAACCAAAGGACTCCCTATGACAAGATTCTGTAGATATTCTTGTTCATAGATAATACTGATGACTACACTGAAGCCCAGACACTACAATCTCTCCTTAACGAGATCCATGGTCATTTGAAAAGATAGCCTGGTCTGGATGAAAATTGCACTTTGATCAGATTATGACATGCTTCAGAATATGTAGCTCACTGGGTTTAATTCATATGTCTATCTATAATTAAGACAGAAAGACAGATAAAGAGAGATAGATGGAGAGCTTGAATGGGTGCCACAGAAAAGACAATGAGTTGGAACCAGAACTCAAAAGAAATAAAGTGATTGAGTTGAATTGTATTTGGAAAAAGTGCATTAAAACTTTCACTGATAAAACCTGCACTTTGTGGGGACAGGGTTTGTGAAGTGGTGGGGAGGGATATAGGAAAGGAAAGGGAAGGGACCCCAGACTTGGAACTTAATTGTTACAGGAGCCTTCTGGTAATGAAATGGCACCTATAAATAAGTGTAGACTGGCACTTCTTCTGTCACTTATGCTCTTAGAGAGTTGTCTGGATTACTGAGTTGTTAAGTATTTACCCAGTATTAGAGTCAGTTTAGTGTCAGAAATAAAACTTAAACTCAGATCTTCCTGACTTGAAGACAGATATCTATCTATTTCATTAGGCTATGTGGTTGTGAATCATAGACTAATACTTTGATTTAAGAAGAACCAAATTACAAGTAATATCCAAGATGATTTTTTTTACAAGAAATGGAGAAACTTCCTCTAAGAAATACATTAGCAGTAAAGGAGGTGGACTGATTATGTTCTTACTGTAAGACACAAGAAAGTTGGACAACCAGGGTGATACACTAATACTCCCAAGTTAGTAAAAATCAGTCAATTAAATAACAAAGGAGTGCTTCCAGGGAATTGGAACGATGATCCACAGAGAATTTACAGACACATGAGACAGAAAGGGGGGGAGGGGCTGTGATCAGTAAAGGATGTGGTAACACAGGTGAAATCACAGCTCCAACTAAATACCTGAATACTACCATCAGAAGTTAGAGTTCTTATCTCATAAATTATTATCCCTCTGATTCAGAATGAGTTTTAATGGAAATAAAAAGCTTTCTCTGCCGAAATCCACTTACAAGTTCTTTCTTTTTCATGCATTCCATCAATGTTTGAAATAAGTGAACAGCCTCATTCTGGCCAAAATTGAATGTCTTTTTGATGGTTGAAATGATGTCAGGTTCTGCTGCATCAGGAAGATTTCTAAAACAAAGATGGCCAAAGATTTCAGTAACTACTAAATTCTGCTTCTATGTAGCCATGTGCTTTCAGGTGGCACACAGCCAGAAATCAGTCAAGACATATTTTCAGATGCTATACTAACGTTTTATTTTACAAGCTGGCTGAATTTTTGTCTAGGGGGATCAGGGGAAAGAATCCCATACTTCAAGTTATGAATAATAACTGAGTTTAGTGACTTTCCTCTTCTAAATTTGCAAACATTTTTGAAAGATACAAGTTGACACTATTTTCTAATATTTTGCAAAATGAACATATATTGTGATGTAACAGTACCCCCAAAAGCATTCAGGTTTGTAAACTTTTAATGCAAAACTTATTGCAATTTCTCTTTAAAAATAATCTCTCCATAAATCCTTAAATTAATGCCACCTCTCCCCACCCGCAAAAGCTTTTCTTACCCGCCTTCTCCTGTTTGTTTATGAACATGAGCCAGTATGTCCGCAGCTCGACCTGTACCTTCGCAAACCACTACTGGAACAGGTGGACTTTCTTGAAGATATTCCAATACTGTAAGGATAACATTGGGTCCACCTTCAAAAATGAGAGCTACCACAGGAACACCTTGACCAATTCCTTTTTTAAAGAAACAACAAAGTTCAGTTATCAAACTGAAGCTATAATTCAACTACATTGTTTCACAAAAGGTAGCACAAAACCAATAGCAAATATGACACACATTTTTCTTATTCTGTATGTTTGATTTGTTTCTGAATACCAATGTATAAATTTCAATATATGTTCCCATAATCACATATTTAAAACAAATGCCTGAATAAATCCATTTCTACTAAAATCCATAATATTTTCAGGTATATTCCAAGTAAAAGTAGATAAAATCCTCAATGTGATTTGAGTGGTTGGGCTGCTAATATCTGCTATCAAAAGGAATGATCTCTGTAAATTACAAGTGACTTACTAGCATGAATTCTTTGTTGATTGATAGTTTTCTCCAGTTCTCGTCTCAATCTCACTTCTGCACCATACTTTCCAACAGTGCCATTATCCACCAAGATGAAATGGGAATGGAGATTATTCAAAACATTCAATTTACTCAAAGGGTTCAATAAAGTTTGATAAGGGGCAACCACCTAAAGACAATAAAAAACACAAAAGAATTAGTGGGTCAAAAATTTAATTTGCTTTTCTTTTTCTCTGATCTTGAATGGCTCTTCTTGTAACTAAATTAGCTTAAATACGGCATAAATATGAATCAAAAGACCTAAAATAAATAACCACAATATGGAAGAAAAAACCGAAAAACAAAACTTGACTTTAAAGTTATCACTGTTTTCATATTTATTGTCACACTTGGCATTTCAAACTCATTAACAACTGTGGAGGAGTGTTTACAAATACTTATACTGTTAGACTGCAAATATTTACACATTTTAGGGAGAGAAAAGTTCCCAAGAGGTTAAGAAATAATAGCACTGAAAGGAAAAATGTAATCTATAGTATATAACCATGCTGAGGAATTGCAGAAAGCTCAATGTATTTTAATTCACAGTTTAAGTCATTTAATGTTACATTCATTTAGTCTTCATAAATCCTCAAAGTTTGATTCTGTTCACCTAATCACAAAATCCAACTGAGTTTTTTCAGGGCTGAAACTCCCTGAGACTTCTTCACAGTATATAACACTGATGTAGCCAGCCCCTCCTTCTGGGGCTCTTTCCTCTTTTGGCTTCTGACAAAGCTCTTTTCAATTCTCCATTAACCTGTCTGACTACTACTTCTGTGTCTCCTTCAGTTGGTTCAGCGTCTTCATATTGATCCCATAAATTAAATGACTCCCAAGTTTTTATTTCCTACCTTCTCCTATTCTGTCTTTGCATATTCTCCCCCAGGCAAACTCATTTGATTATCACGGCTTTCCCTACTACTAATTAGTGGGATTAAAAAAATTTTTTCCATTAAAACAACTCTAGCGTACATTCCTCTTCTCTATTCCCACTGCTATCACCTTAGTAAAAGTCTATATTAGTAACCTGGCTGGCTGGATTAATATAATAGTCCCCTAAAAGATCTTCCACATTCCAGACTGCTTCCTTAGATTATCTGGTTATAACATCATTCTGGTCAAAACCTAATGGTGTATAAAGCCCACCAATTATTATTCATCAAGAGGGCATTGTTATACTATAAGAAATGATGAACAGGTGAACTTCAGAAAATCCAAGAAAGACTTATATGAACTGATGCTGAGTGAAGTGAGCAGAAGAACAATGTTCACAGAAACAGCCACAGTGTGCAATGACTGATTTCGATAGACTTCTCAGTAATGGGAGGACATAAAACAATTCCAAAGGACTCATGATGGAAAATGCCATCCACATCCAGAGAAAGAACTATGGGGTTGGAATGCAGAGAGAAGCAGATTGTTTTCTTTTTTTGTTTTATTTTTTGCTTTCTCGTGTTTTCTCCCATTCGTCATAATTAATGCAACATGACTAATGTGAAAATGTGTTTAATAGGAATGTATGTGTAGAGCCCATATCAGATTGCATACTGTCTTGGGGAGGAAGGTGAGAGACAGGAAGAGAAAATTTAAAACTTATGGAAGTGAATGCTAAAAGCTAAAAATAAATAACCTGAAAACCGTAATAAAAATAAAGAGGGCACTGAATTTGCAATCAGAGGTCCTTAAGTTCAAATACTTTCTCACTTACTTATTATTTCTGTGACACTTTTTCTTGTACAGGACAAGTTTCTTCATCTGTAAAATGAAGAAGTTAAACTATACACGATCTAATGAAAACTAGGTCTAACTCAAACTCCACTGACTACAATCAAGAAGGTTCTCTTATAATCTAGGATCACCTTGTCCCTTTCCAATCTAAGCGAATAACATAGTCCTCCAGAAATATCTTCTTCTACTCTTACCCCATTCCCACCTCCCAACCTAGTAACCTATATAATTTCTACCTATCTTTTATTGTATATTATTTTATCTGTGTAGATGTCTTATCCTCATACTAGATTTTAGTTTTCACGAAAACAAGGATTATGTCTAATCCCCTATGTATCTCTGACACAATTCAATGTTCAATGAAATATTGCCTGTTGTTTCAATTTTTCTATATAGTATTACTGAGAGTTCCATAACCTACCTGCTGTCACATCTGTCTGAAAATTGTTCTCTTGCTAAGTTTTATTTAAAATAAAATGTAAGGACTGTGATTTTAAAAGTTCTTCAGAAAATAGCACTGAGTTAGATAATGTAGGCATATTAATATTTAATAGCCATCTCTGGAAGACATTTGGGATTTCATGGAAAAGTGGAGACAGTAAAACCTTAGACAAATTGTATTCTCACCAATACGAAGCAATCTCACACCCATGAGATCTACTGAAATACTCAAATATAGAAAATAATAAATCGAAATACTGCTGAACCTTAATTGGTGGGAATAATAAATCCCCTGAAGTGGTAGCACATATTCAAATTCACACTATTCAAAGTTATAATTATATTAAATACACAAACTGGTTCTAGCCCAATGGAAATATTAGGTGTAAATTTGAATAATGTGAACACTTTGGAGGATTTATTATTTGTATTCTCTGGCATTTACCTTGCTCTAAAATTCTAGAGATGGTCATGACAATGTGGCTAGCATTAAAGTCTATAAAGTACTGCACATTTGTTACCTCAAAGGGTCTTCATGACCATCCTGTGAGGTAGATACTATTATTGTCCCTATTTTCCATGTGAGGAAACCAAAGCTCACAGAGTTTAAATGACTTATCTAGGGTGGAAGTGTCAAGTGCCAGATTAATAATCATTTAAAGAACTGCAGTTTATTTTTCAACAATGATGAGGGAACACAGTAATAAGCACTTAACATCAGATTCTTTCTCACAATTTATATATTCCCCTGTTGTTTTCACAAGAGGGAGAAATGAAAAATATTTGCTGATGAATGAACAAATTGTGCCAATTTAATGTTGCAGAGAACTTTAATACCAAAAATGAACTTCTGCTAGTTTCTGTAGCATCAAGTAGAAACTGTGAAATTCAGAAATTTTTAGATACAAGCTTTAATAATCACATATTCTTATGCTCCTTCCTCATTTCCTATCTGACTGTACTATTTTGGGAATCCCCTGATTTCTCCATCATACTCCCAACATCAGGTACCTCCCTGCTCACACCCACCCCCCAGCTTCCTCTTAAGTATTGTCTTCTCCATTAGACTGTATGCTCCTTGAGGTCAGGGACCATCTTTCTTTTTTGCCTTTTTTTGAGGGGAGGGGCATCCCTAGCATATAGTAAATCTTTAGTATTTATTGACTACTGAATTTTTGTTTAAAGTTTATTAATCCCAAATAAGTCACAAGATTCTTATTTAGCGCACATCAACAAAAAATTTGAGGTTTTTTTCTCACACCATTACTGATAGACAGATTATTATTACAAATCTGCAAAAAGCAAATAATAAAATTCCTTCTTACATCTCTTCCAACAAGATCATTTCTGTTTTCAATAACCCCCCATGGTGCTATTCCGATAGTGCAAATCTTCCGAGATGATCTAGAAGCATGTTCTTTGAGGGCATCACCAACATGTTTTGCTACACCTATGCACACAAAGTTTTAGTTTTAAAAGATTATTATATATTATTAGTTTTCTATATGTTCAAAATTCCATAGATATTACTTTAAAATATTAACTTATGAAATATATTAATATATAAAATATATACACACATGTGTATATACATGTAATTACACTACAATTCACAAAATACTTTTCTCACTATGAAACCTAAGTAGCTATTGCAAGTATCATTAACCCTATTTTTAAAATGAAAAAACAGAGGCTCCAAGAGGCTGTGACTTGCCCAGAGTGATACACCAGAAAACTTACAGAGACTTAAACCCAGATCTATCAATTTTCTTTCGAATAGACTAAGTGGCCTACCAGAGTACACAAGAAGCAAGTAAAACCAACTCCTGATTACCCCAGTGACCTAGTTTTTAACAAACAGGTTTCTATTATACTGCTATGGAGTTTTTCCACATTCTTCAGATTGTTAAGTAATTTACAGAATGGCTCACTTAACTATGTCTAAATCTGATGCTTCCCTCTTTGTCCCGGTTGATTTATAAACTGTAAAGATCTCTAAAAGGAAAGAGCCTTATCATTCTATAATCTTACTTTATCTATGCAAAGGTTTCATCTCTGTATGTTTTCAATTTGTGTACTTTAAATAATTTTCAATAATAAAGGGAAAAACAGACATCAATATAACTTGTTTTTAATAACAAAAAGGGGGTGGCTAGGTGGTGCAGTGAATAGAGCACTGGCCTTGAAGTCAGGAGGACCTGAGTTCAAATTTGAGTTAAAATCCGGTGTCAGACACTTAATACAAAACGAGCCGTGTGACCTTGGACAAGTCACTTAACCCCAATTGCCCTGCCTTCCCCCCTCCAAAAAGCAAAATGATAATAATAATAATAAAAGGTAATGAAAAATATTTTAATCAAAAATAATCTGCATTTGTTTTTATATTAGGTTATATTTAAAGCGAGTTTACCTTCCCACTTTTACTTTACTTGGGACACTAAAATAAGTGTGCTTTCTTTGTTGAATGAGTGTATTTAACTGCTAAAAGCTTGATAATGGAACGATATTAAGGGAATTAAACCAAGAATGAAAAGTTTGCTTAGAATTATTAAGTTGACTCTATTATATTGAACCCCACATGGAAGCCTGCACACTGGAATGCAGCGTTTCAGGTAGAATCTGCCTATTCAGACATTCTGATATCGATCTGATATCACCTAGATGTTTTGCTGACACCTCAAACTCATCATCTTCCCCTCCAAAGGGGAAGTCACTGGCTTTAAACCTTAGTCATCCAGGCTCATCTTCTACTCCTTCATCAACCTTCACCCATATATTCAATCAGTATCCAATTTGGGTTGATTCTTTAAAAAAGAAAAAAGGTATATCAATTTATAAATGGACATATTTACAAATTAGGTCCATAAAACATACTTAATTTAACCAGAATTGTGTCTAGTGGAAAGTAGTTGGCCTGGATTCTAGTTCCAGCTTAACTACATAATTCTGGGCAAGAAAGTTAAGTGCCTTAACTTCCTCATCTATAAAATGAAGAAAATTTCCCTACCCATTGCATAGAATTATTATGAGACTATATAATGAGATAATGGTTAAAAAAAGTTTTGGAAAGGCTGAAGGGAGGTAGTCACAAAAAAAGAGATGCTACAAACTAAGCTTTTGCCAATTGTTACTTTCTTGTGTCAATGTTATTAGAATAGTACTAGCAATATTCCACCAATATATCTGTAACTAGAAGTATTCTTTCCAGATTTTCTCCTATCATCTCAGAAAAAAGAATGAATTACTATTTTTAATGTCTGGATCAAAACCAAGCCCTTTTATTTTTAATATGCCAACCACATTTGTAAATTAATAAAAATGTTATTTAACTTTTACATTTTCAGCACTAAAATAATTTTAAAATTTAATTTAAAAGCATCAATTGTATTAAACTATTTTAAGTTGAAGGCTAGACATATACAAGCAGCACAGCTTATATAACATGCTGAGTTTCTGATGGTGTTCTTAAAGCTTACTTTTGAGACATATCGTATTTAATATAAAACTATGCATTAAAAATTTCAGGTTTTGGGGCAGCTAGGTGGCGCAATGAATAGAGCACCAGCCCTGGAGTCAGGAGGACCTGAGTTCAAATCCGGCTTCAGACACTTAGCGCTTATTAGCCATGTGACCTTGGGCAAGTCACTTAACCCCAACCACCCTGCCTTCCCCCTTCCAAAAAGCAAAACCAAAAATTTTAAGGTTTTATGAAACCCAACACAAACCCGTGTTCACTCCTCCAGTTAGAATCCAGGCTCCGGTTGTTACTGCAGCTTTAATGAGACCTTTACCAAGCAACTGCTTGATTCGTGGATGAAGTTCAAATTTCTGCATCCCACCATGTACAGAAATAACAAGTTTGGGCAATTCCATTTGCCATTCTTTAAGCAAAAGCTGGAGAATGATTTCAGGTTTGGTGTCATATGACAGTCTCACATACTAAAGTATACAAGAAGATAAAACAATTAATGCTGAGGTGTGTATAGCACATTATTCCACAATTTAAAAGGCCAACTTTTTTAAAGCAGAAAGAACAGGCTTTAAAACAATCCAAAATATTCACATAACTATGAATCAGCATATGCTGAAAAATGATCAAGACTCCAAATTTATGAATATAAAAAGAAAATTACAGTTACCATATTTCTAAAATAATTACAGTTACATATTTTTAGTCTATCACTTGTTTTTTTTTATCTTTGTCACTTGTGTTATTCTCTAAATTAAGTTTACACTCAGGAATTGTACAAGTAATTTTGGGGGAAGAGGGAATAGGAGGAGAAGATGTGGCATAAAGCTCAGACCAATGGCACCTCTGACTCCTTGAAACACATTTTATTTATCACTATCAATAAAATGAGGAGACAGAGCACACCAAAAATTGTTGCAAAATAGTTCTAAGAGTGTTTTAACATAAATCCAAAGAATTGAAGTTGCTAAGTTAACAAAGTATTTCTAAACAGTAGACTGTCTACTAATTTCAAACACCACTAAATTAAAAAGAATTAAGCATAAACAAAGAATTTATTCAGAAATATTTTACTACTGGAATTGTTTAAAGTGTATTATACCCCTTCCCCCCAAAAAAAAGGTCCTAGGTAAACTTAGGAAATGGTCAGTGCTTATACTTTTCATAAAAACTGATAAAGTTTTATTTTGTATTATATTTTGATGCTATGTACTATAACATAATTATCTCTGAATTTCCTCTAGTTCTTTCTACAGTGCTCTGCGTATAGAAAATGATGAAAAAAAAGTGACTGTTCAGTTGGACAACCGTGACACTACCATGACTTAGTAATAAGATTTCCCCAACCAGAATATTTGTAATAGTAATGAGATCAGAAGATCCCTTTGTATCGTCCTTTAACTATTTTATGTAATTATTAACATAATGGGAGAAAAATAAATGGCACATACCTTAGCTCTATAGGAATGGGAACCCCCTTGAAAATTAATGACACCATAAGAATCAGTGGGGCTCTGTTCTGTATGTTTTTCCACTGACCACTCTTCTATATCTTGATTTAGATGTTCACCCAATTTCACATCTGAGTACTTCATAGCAAGACTTGCAGTAAAACAAGCATGTTGCCTGACCAACCGACCACAGAAGCACCTTTGGAAAATGGAAATTATTAAAAAAAAAAAAGAAATTATTTTTTAAGCAGCACTATCTAAAGAAAATTCAATTTAACAACATGTTCCCTTCTATTTCACAGGAATTCGCTAAAACACAGAAATATTGGGCATTAACACACCAACATGGCAATAAAGAGAATGAAAAATCTAATCTTTTAATATCAGAACATTTTTAAAGAAAAACTGCTATTTTCAAGATACTATATCTGTTTAGTAATTGATAAATGTCCCTAATTAATTCAGATGCTACTTTTTTAAAAAATGTAGACCACGTCCTAGAAGACTAAAAACTAAACAAACAGCATGAGGGGTTTAAAAAAAGTCTAAGTCAGATGAGAGCACAATGATTTTTAAATCATTTAGGCTTATGCTAGAACAAATAATCAATTTTCAACCACCTAAAGTTATGAAAAGCACTAGTTTGCTGTTGAGATAGATTTGTGTGAGGAAAAGATGTTATCTAATCCTGATTTATTTTCCACTGTATGACAAAATAAAAAAGGAAAATGCAACATCTATACTAGATATTCTCCTAACACATGGCATCCTAGTTCGTTCACCTCAATTCCCATAACCTACATGACAACTTTACCTCAAGCCCTAAATAGGGGTGACATGCTATTATCACCCCAAATTATGATACGTCTATGCATCTAAACTCTGACATTTCCCACTCTGATCAGAAATTCTAGTCCGTTCATATTGCTGTCTGTTTTATTCATCCTGAAATGAGTCCTTCTTCCTCAACATGACTCCCACTCTTTCCATCATTCCTAGTTCTTCCAGTTCACCACTGCTCTGACCTCAGTTCCCTTCAGAGTCTTAATCATCCTTGCAATCTGCAACCATCATCAATCCTATGATCTACTTTCCCCACTTCTACTCCAGAGCTGGTTTAAGCAACTGTGCTAGAGGAAAATTTATCCACTTAAAATTTATGTTCTATAAACTCAATTTCTAATACAAAGAAATCCTTTTATTCTTTCCTGATTGACTTGCTATCATATTCTCCATAGTGAACACTCAAAAACCTCAGCATACCATTACCCTATCTCTTGGTAGATAATTGTGCGTGCTACTTTGTGAATTGTCTCAAAAGTATCCAAACTCAGTATGTTTAAAATGGACCTTATCTTCCTAAATGAGTCAACATCTCTAAATATCTCTTTTTTGTTGGGGGCATCACTATCCTTCCCAATAGCTCAAGATTATAATCTCAGATTCACTGCATATTCTTCTCTCTTTCTTAATTTCTTTACCCAATCAGATGCCAAAGTCTGTCAAGTTTCTGTCTACAATTCCTCTTTCATCTGTCCCCTTCAATCTAACCACAGGGTTATCACCTTAATTCAAGTTCTTATCAAATCTTACCTAGATTATTATAACAGACTTCTAATAGGTATCTGTGCTTCTAGTCTCTCCACTCTCTAATACATCAACCAAAAACCTTCAGCTTTACATATGAAACCATACACATTCTGAATCTAAATCAACTACCAAATCTTACTTGACAGTATTCCCATTAATGCATGTGACATTACAGTCAAACAAAATTACAACCTGCACCTGATTACCACACATCAGGCATTTGCACAACTTGTATGTCATGCATGAGATGCAATTCATCCTCATATCTACCTCTAAACTCTTATCAAGGCTCATCTGTAAAGTCATCCATGAAACTTTCCCTCATGTTTCCAAATTTGAGGACTCGAGTTTTCCTCAAGTTATACTGCATTTATTTGGATTCCCCATTAGGAGAACAAAAAGTGCTTTCTTTTTTATTTTCTTAGAGCCTTATACATAATAGAATCACAGAATGTCAAAACAAGAAAGAACACTGGATGAAAGATCATCCAGCACAGAAGTGTCCAAACTTATTTGGTCTCCCATCCCCTTAAAAAACAATTTACTCAGTGCTCCCCTGGAGATCTACTTTCTTTAACTTTTTAAAAAATTTGCATCATTTCAAAGAAATATAATTTTTTTTAAATCATGCATCTTAAATTTAATTATTTATTGTAAATTGTGCATTTCTTCCTGAATTGAAATGCTGATAACACAATATTGTATCATGTAATGCATGGTATCATACTATAAACAAGTCATTACATGCACATATTCCTGAGGATGCATGTTGGACTTCCCGATAATGTGTAACACACCCATGCTCCCCTGCAAACACTTGTTAGGACCTGTCAGCAGACTTGACCACAGATAGGTTATAAGTTGCATTCTACATGTTTATTTGGAAAATAATGTAATCACTACAACTTTAACTCTTACATGACAGATGAAATATGTATAAATGATTTTTCAAAATTCTCTTCTTTCCTTATGCTTCCTCTGCCCAACTGCTACTACCACCTAAGCTACTACCATCCCCTGGACTGCTCCAGCACCGCCCAGAGGACAGTATCGCCCACTTTGAGAACCTCTGATAGAGAAATTAAATTATTTACACAGACATATATTAAAATATATGGAAAAACTGATTCAAAAGTCAGATACCCACATTTTTGTGTTAACCTCATACAAATAAAGATTTTTAAAAAGTTAGATAATATCAACTTTTAAGAAATTTAAAGGTAATAGTAGTAAAAAGGTTTTTTTATAAAGTGTTTAGTTATATGACAATTTGTCAAGTCTGAGTTTGCTAAATTTTTTTTGATCCTACCAAGTACCTGAATTTCCATTTTTCAGGGTGCTCAACCTATTCAAATGCCTCTGAAATAATGAAATCATAATATTTATCTAGGATAAAGCCTAACTTACCTGACAAGTTGCTGACAAATCTGACATCCTGGAAGGCATCTGTAAAACAAATTAATACACTTCATTTTAAACAAGAAATTATTTATGTATAACTCTCCAAAAAATGGCAAGAGAAAGGCTGTTTAGTCACACTTGTAACAGAGGTATAAACTGATCTGCATAACTGAGCTCTCAATTAAAAGTTGAATATAAATCTTATTATATTTTAAAAATATTTTTTGAAATTTAATGCTTTTGGGGTTACAATTAATTCTAAACTATCTCCTTCTCCCCCAATTAGGTAAATCTCTCTCTCTCTCTCTCCCCCCACCCTCTCTCTCTCACCCTTTCTCTCCCCCATGCATGTACACATACGCGAGTAACAATAATATGCATAGTTCTATTTATTCATTCTTTTTCTGGAGGTAGATAGCATATTCCTTCATATGTCCTTTGTAGTTGATTTGAGTATTTTAGGATACTCAAAAAAACTCAGTCATTCACAGTTGTTCTTAGAATAGAACTTGGTAGTAGGTAGGGGTCAAAATTAAAATTGGCTAAACTTCTTCATGCAGTAGATAGGTTAGAGACAGACTGACAATAGTGCATTGCTGTGGGTCACGTGTGCAGTGACAACAGGACAGTTTTCACAGGCCTCCCAAGATCCTTTGGTGGGCCACAAGCAGCTTGTGGGCTTTATGTTGTGCAGGTCTGGCTTCGTATAATATTTCTACTACTTTTTACAAAGTTCTCTTGGTTCTTCTCATTTCACTCTTCATTATTTCATGCTTTTCTAAAATCAACCAGTTCATCATTTCTTACTTCACAGTAGTACTTCATCACAATCACATACCACAACTTGTTTAGCCATTCCCCCACTGATGGGTATCCCCTCGTTTTCCAGCTCTTTGCCACGACAAAGAGAGCTGCTATAAATATTTTAGAATAAATAAGTTCTTTTCCTTTTTTCCTGAACACCTTGGGAAACAAACCTAATAGTGGTATTGCTAGGTCAAAGGGTACCCATAGTTTTATAACTCTTTGGGCATAATTCCATACTGCTCTCCAAAATGGTGCACTGTGTTAGGGCAGACCCTACCCTCAACACTGATTGCGCAAACAAGTTATTTTGGGGAATGATACTTAATGAAATGATATATGCTACGTGCCACATGATATACTGAATATTATGATATATATATATACTGAATGATATGTTTTGCTTAAGGATGTTGTTATGAATGTTATGCTTTACTTTACTGAACAACGCTTAGTTCTGAATAGAATTCATATATACTCTGCCATTAGACCCTTAAAATTATTCACAGCAGCAGTCCTTAGGTGTACTGCTGTGACTGGTGTTACAAATGGTTGAATCAGTTCATTGTTCCACCAACAGTGTATTAATGTCCCAATTTTTCCATGTCCCCTCCAACATTTGTCATTTTCCTCTTCTATTATTTTAGT
The DNA here is from genome assembly GCA_028627135.1 of Pseudochirops cupreus. Lineage (NCBI taxonomy): Eukaryota > Metazoa > Chordata > Mammalia > Diprotodontia > Pseudocheiridae > Pseudochirops > Pseudochirops cupreus. The sequence continues at coordinate 383,261,546 of CM053582.1, read as the reverse complement.
CAATCTGATAGGTGTAAGAGATATCTCAAAAGTTGTTTTAGTTTGCACTTCTCTAATCAATAAAAATTTAGAGTGTTTTTTTTCATATGACTATATGGCTTTCATTTCTTTTTCCAAAAATTGTTCATATTCCTTTGACCATGTATCAAATGGGAGAAACTCATTCTTATACATTTGACGAAGTTCTCTATATATTTGAGATATAAGACCTTTATCCAAGAAACTGTCTATAAATTCTGCCCACCCCACAATTTTCTGCTTTCCTTCTAATCTTGGTTACATTGGTTCTATTTGTTTTTTGGGTTGGTTTTTTTTGTTCTTGTTTTTTTTTGCTTTTTGGAGGGGGGAAGGCAGGGCACTTGGGGTTAAGTGACTTGCCCAAGGTCACATGGCTAGTAAGTGTTAAGTGTTTGAGGCTGCATTTGAACCTAGGTCCTCCTGGCTCCAGGGCTAGTACTCTATTCACTGTGCCACCCAGGCGCCCCCAATTGATTTTATCTGTATAAAAACTTTTTAAAAATTTAATGTAAATAAAATTACCCATTTTACGTCTCACAAAACTATTTCTTCTTTACTCATAAATTTTTCTCCTATTCATGAGTATGATAGATAATATGTTCTGCGTTCTTCTAATTTCTTATGCTGTTTTCTCTTTATATCTAGGTCATGCATCCATTTTGACCTTAGCTTGGTAAACTGCGCAAGATATTGGTCTATACCCCAATTTCTACCAAAATGCTTTCTAGTTTCCCCAACAATTTTTACCAAATGGTGAATTCTTATCCTAAAAGCTTAAATCTTTACATCTGTCAAATACAAAGTTATTATAATCATTTGCTATTGGGTATTGTATGTCTACTCTGTTCCATTGATCTCCCTTTCTATGTCTTAGCTAGTACCAGATAGTTTTGATAATTATTGCCCCATAATATAGCTCTGATACTGCTAAACCGCTTTCCTTTTTTTCATTAATCTTTTCCATTAATTCCATTTTTCCAATAATTCCTTTGATATTCTTGCTCTTTTGTTCTTCCAAATGAATTGTTATTATTTCTTTGAGCTCAATAAAATAATTTTTTGGTAATTTAAGTGGAATGGCATTGAATAAGTAGATTAGTTTAGGCAGAATTGTCATTGTTATTATATTGGCTCTGCTTACCCATGAAAAATTAATATTTCCCCAATTATTTAAATCTGACTTTTTAATATTAAAAGTACTTTATAATTATACTCAGGTAGTTCCTGGATTTGTCTTAGCAGGTTTATTCCCAGGTATTTTATCCTGTCTGCAGTTATTTTAAATGGGGTACCTCTCTTACTATCTCGTCTTGCAGGGTTTTGTTGGTAATATATAGAAATGCTGATGATTTATGTGGGTTTATTTTATATCCAAATGACTTTGTTAAAATTATTGTTTCACAAGTTGTGGTATATGAATGTAATGGAATACTATTGTGCTGTAAGAAATGAGGAGATGGACTTCATATTTATCTAGAGAGGCTTATACAAACTGATGCTAAGTGAGAAGAGCAGAACCAGGAGAAATTTGTATACAATGACAGACACATTGTATGTGTGACAACCAACCTTGATAAACTGGACTCTTCTCAGTAACACACAGTTATAAGACAATTCTACAAGTCTCAGGATAGAAGAAGATATCTACATCCAGAGAAAGATCTAGAAAGACCAGAGGTTAAATGGAGACTGAAGCAATCTACATGCTCTCATTCTTTTCCATGTTTGGTTTTGTTTCTTCTTTTCAATTGTTCACTCCATTGGTTGCAACCCTTCTATACAACCTGACTAATGTCCAGTGTGAAAGTATTTGCAGATCCTATACTTGATTACATGCCGCCATGGGGGGTGGGAGGGAGGGGAGAAAATTTGAAACTCAAGGAATTGTGGAACTAAATCTTGTAAACTAAAAGTAAATAAACAAATCAATTTTTTAAAAAATTTGTTTCAACTAGCTTTTTAGTTGAATCTCTAGGATTTTCCAACATATTATCATATCGCCTGAAAAAAGGGATAATTTTATTATCTCACTGCCCACTCTAATTCCAATTTCTTTTTCTTCTCTTATTGCTATTGATAGCATCTCTAACACAACACTGAATGATGCTGGTGATAATGGGCATCTTTGTTTCATTCCTGTTCTTACTGGGAAGGTTTCTAGCTTATCTCCATTACAAATAATGCTTGCTGATGATTTTAGGTAGATGCTTCTTATCATTTTAAGGAAAAATTCATTTATACTTATGCTTTCACCTATTTTTTTTTCAAAAGGAATGAGCATTATATTTTGTCAAAAGCTTTTCCTGCATTTATTGATAAAAGCACATGATTTTTGTTACTGATATAATCAATTATGTTACTAGCTTTCCTTATGTTATCACCATCCTCTTATTCTATTTTTGATCAACTAAAGGGATCTGCTTTTCAAAGTAACCTGACAATTCTTTTGTTAAGTAATCATGTTTTATAACTATGGTCAGCATCATAACGTATTTTATTTAAAAACTGGCACAGCTTAAGGTTTATTTAAAAACTATTTGGTTCTGACAGCTTTGCCTATCTTGAAGTGAAATATAAACAATTGTATTTTCAGAAACTCATTACTAAGGCTAATGTAATCAAATATTTGAATTTCAAAGAAAAGTCTACAGTCTACTATCCACAACAGGAATAACACTTGTACAGATTATAATCTGCCCAACTGGGGTAGAGGAAGAGGCCATAGTAAAGTCTTTGACCAGACCAACCAAAGCAATAAATTGAGGATTTACTGAATATAAGAATTGTTACGTGATTTTAGATACATAGGATAAAGTTTATGTGCATTCTAAAAAGGATTATTTCTATCTATTCTTATAGGATATGACCAATGAGGTCCCATTATCTAAAAAGTAAGTCAAATATACAAGTAGCTTTGAACAGTCATCTGCCTTTCACAGAAATAAAATGTTCTTATTCCAATGCCTCAAACCAGGTGTCTGGTCTGTGAGGCCAGAAACAAATTAAAATACAACTGAGAAATATTTAAGAAAATAAATAAAAATACAACAAATACAGTTAATTTGTTATTTTTAAGTCAGTATGCAGTTGACAAGGAATTGTTTCTATTTGAGTTGGACATCACTGCCTCAGAGAATTGCTGAAACACATAACGCCACTACTTTTATTAAAAAAGACAACTCTGCTTCAAAGACTTCACCATTTTCTTGAAAACTATTAAATTTCTCCCTCTTCACCCCCCCCCTTGATCCATGTTCCTCTCTTTAGCAGCTTTTCAAATTTTACCTCTTGTGTATCCTTTCTCAACAAAAAGAAAATAATTTTTCTTTAATCTCTTATTATTGAAATGTATAACTGCAACTGAAAAACTTCTAATGAAGACCAGGAAGCCAACCCTTTAGAGGAGCAGGAAGCAGTCCAGTGAGCTACTCCACAAAATTCCTCTCAATAAATCTAAAAAATGAACCAGATTGAATCCTGATGAGGAAATTCAAGAAAAATTCAGAGAGGACTATAGACACTCGGGAAGTGTGGGGTGGTCTAGACAGGAAAATCAAGTATACAGACACTATGCACTAGGGCAAGAGAAGGTACCAGACCCAAATGGAGACACTGCAGGGAGCAGGAACAGGTGCCTACTGACATCTTTGTCATTCACAATCCCTGATCACACATGCAAATGTGGCATCGAAGATAGGGAGCAGCCTCATGGCCAAAGCTAAGGAGGATCAAGTTTATAAGAAAACAACAGCGGATCCTAGAACATGACTACACTAAGATAGGCCAACTTTTACCTTCCCTCTAGAAATCATAGACCAACCCTAACATCAAGTTCAAAGTCAGGAAAAAGGCAGGAAGAATAAGCAAACAAACAAAACAATCCCATCGTTTGGGATATTACCTTATTATTATGGTGACAGGAATGCTCAAGACAAATATTCAAAAGAAGAGAATAACTCCAAAACACCTATAAGCAAAGCCTAAGGGGGAAACAACCCCTGCCCCCTAGCTTTGGCATGAATTCAACTAGAATTTCTAGAATTGTGAAGAAACAAGATCAATGAAGCAAGAATTTAAAATGTTTTCATGAATGAAATCAGTGGTAGGTGTAAAACTGGAAAAGAAATGAGAGCTTTGGAACAAAGGTACAAAACCTTGCCCCAAATAAAATCCCTGAAAATTCAAATGGAACAAATAGAAACCAATGACTTCATGAAACAACAAGAAATATTAAAACAGTCAAAAGGCTGAAAAAGAGAATAAAAGGCGAGGTATCTCACAGCAAAAAACTAACTGAGGAAACAGAATGAGGAGAAAAATTTAAGCCACTGTACTACCTGAAAGCAATGACCAACAAAAGGATCTAAACATTATATTCCAAGAAATCTTAAAACTGACCAAATCTGTTAGAACGAGGAACAGAGTGGAAGCAGAATGAATCTACCAGTTACCTATTGGTACAAACAACTCCAGGAATATTACAGCCAAAATCCAGAGCTTCCAGGTCAAAGAAAGTATAGGACAAAAAGGCTGAAAGAACTCCCTCAAAAGATGCTCCAAAATAGAAAGATGACTCAAAGTAATTAATCATGTGGAGGTACAGTGATTCAAAATAAGCTAATGCATCAGAAATTTGCTTAAACATTTTTAGAAATTTATTGAAGGAAACATCAGCTTGCTTACCTGTGAGGGTCCTTTGAACTTGGTATAATATAAACACATTCCCTCTTGGTCAAAGTATTTTCTATCCAGGATTTCTGGGACTAAAAAAAAAAAAGAAGAGAAGCTTTATGAAATAATTACTATAAACAACATTCTCTAAATTATGCTTCTAAAAGGCCTGTCCCTGCTAGGACTTTTGCTGATGAGAGAAATATAGGGCATTAACTTGAGAAGAGGGTATATTTTACAGAACATAGAAGGAACCAGTAGATAAGGACTGTAACTTCAATCTACAGCACAAGATGGGAGTGGTAAGATGTAATGGTAAGGGAATTTGAAGATCTTCCCTGTCCCTTAATGGGCCTTATTTGGAGTCTAACAAGAGATGCTTGATTAGGGGAGGCTTGTTTTTCAGGAAGGTCCACAACATTTGTTACTTTGTAATTAGGCAGTGGGTCATCAAGGTTGTTATGTCCTCTGACCTTGAAGGAGGGTACCTACATATCTATATCTATATACATACCCTGAAGTATAGTTTTGCTTTGGGGCTCACTGATGGGAAGAGTTGTGTGATTTGGTCAGATGAGAATGTGTAGCTGCTGAGGCCCCCAGCTCTGAAAACCTAGATCCTGGTGCTTCTCCCAAAAGCTAGAAGCCCCTGCTAGAAGCCCCATCTGTGGGTCTGTTGAATTGCATTATTTTCTCTGTCTGTATTTTTTATCTGCTTGTAAATTCTGTTTGTATTTTCTGGAGTTCAGGGTACTGAAATTTTCCCCTGAACTAAGTGAATGATATATATGTTTGATTAAAGTAAGACTGTTAACCCCTTTTGAGTTGCTTTCCTTTAGAAAAACAGATCAAAGAATCTGTGCTAACAGCCATCCTGGGTATGCTAGTGTGCATACTGTTACATAAGACCAAGGGCAGAAGTAGAAGAACTGGTTGTGGCAAGGAAAAGGAACACTTCATCATAGGCTAGAGTAAAGGAGGAAAGAGTAGGGGTGGTTGTTCAGGAACTTTAAGATTTAGAAAAGGGAGCTCTTTTGTTTTTTAATAGTAATAAGAGGTGATATCCTCAACTCTGAGTATGTGTGGGAATATAAGATTACTGAAGAGATAAAAGAAGTTTCAGAATATTCTCTAATGGAAGTGGGATAGGCAATCAATTACAGAGCAGAAAAATTACCCAGTAAGTTTGATTGTATGACTTTCTCCAGTTTGGTTTAGGAGCATATAAAAAGGAAACAAGGAGATTGATGGGAGTTAATATAGGGGTGAGATTTGGAAAGGGATGGGAGATGATAGGACAAGGGAGCAAGATATTCCAGCATAAAGGACAGTATAGAATTAATTACGGTGTCAGGTTTAGAAAGAGAAGAAAGTAAAGTCATGGCAGGGATAATAGCAAAAAAAAAGTGCTGAAAGTTGAAGTGAATGGAGGTTAAGATGAGGCTGGAGAATTGGTTAGGATGGTTAAGTCATAGGGAGAAAAGAAATTATCAAAAGTTATGATCAAATAGAGGAGTGACAGATTATTTTCCTTATTTTTCATTCATTGTTTTAAATCATGGCACACTGACAGATAAGGCGAAGAAGATTCAGGATGAAGGGACTAAGGAACTATAAGGTTAAGGTGTTTGAGAAGAGCCCTATATACTACAGGAAACATAAATTTATTGGTTACTTCCTTTTTGTGAGCAAATTTCTCTTATGCTCCCTTACTTGACCCTTGCTCCTAATCATTTAAATACACTGAAAGTTATCTTAAAATATACTTTAATGTATTTTGTCTTCACTGCTTTCCACATTTTATTTGAAATTCTTTGCTTGAAAACTTTTTTTTCTAGAAAAGAGTAGTATTTGTCTAATTCTTCTACCACAAATGGTTTTAAATGCATCCTAAGATTGGGTATGATTGCTCACATCCTAAAAAAATGCATATATAAGTTTTTCAACAGTGGTTGTGATTTTCTTGATAATCATTATTTCTAGTCAGGGACGGGGAAACAGTCACTGAATATCATTAGATAGAGGAATGAAAATAAATTCTTAAATACAAGATGCTAAAATACTGTAGAAGAGGAAAACAGATACGGTCAGATTTTTAAAAAATTAAACCAGAAAAGTAGAACCAAAAGTTCATTCTCTGTTGCCCACTAAAGACAAAATTTGACCCCCCCCCCAAAAAATTTTTAAAAAAATAGAAGGGTTGTCTGAGTTTCCTTAAAAAGGAGAGAACACTAGTTATTTTTTGGATCTAAGAAAGTAACAAACCACAGAAACATAGAATAAGAAAATATCTTAATATCCACACATCAGCCATCAAGAAAAAGCAGAAAAGGAAAACTAAAATGATCAAAGGAATTAGCAGGTGGCAATGGAGAGGGAGGGGGGAACATTACTGTATGAAGACAGAATAAAAATACTGTGATTTTTCAGTTTAGAAACATCAAATCAGCCAATCAACAAGTTTTTATGAAGCACCTATTTGCTAGTTAGATGATGGGATACAAAGTAACACACGAAACAATCTTTGTCCTCAAGGAGCTTCAATATCTATGAGAGGTTAGGACTGTCTGTATAAGTTATTCGATAATTATCTGCATAGTTGTGAATATGTGAATATATGGCATCACAGGAGAGAGATGCCTTAGTAGAATAGTGTAGAAGAGAGCTTAGGATATCCCTGTGGGATATCCAGGTTAACTATATTAGTGATGGATGCAGATCCAGCAAAGGAGACTGAGAAGAAAGTAGACACTTTCTTGGTAAACATAGATCAAGCTGCTTGACCATTTGTGTCTGTCTTTATTTAAGAAAGTGGCACAGTGCCTGGCACATAGCAGGCACTTAATGAATGTTTGCTAACTGAATGACAAATGCATAAACACTCAAAATAATTACAAGCTAAATTCTTTAGGGGTGAGGCACCAGTAGCTGGGATTGGGGGGAACAGCAAAGATTTTTGTAGAAGGTAGGACTTGAGCTGAGTTTTGATGAAAAGGCAGAATGAGGAGAAAGTGCATATAGACAGGCAAATCAACTAAAGACAAAGTGCTGTGCATTTCTCAATTTGGCTCTCAAGTACAATGTTGGAATGGGAATAACTGTGTACTAAGGCTAAAGAGATAAAAGAGGAAGAGAGGGACTTTAAATGCCAAACAGAGTTCTTTGTATTTAACTTGAGCAATATCATTTTGGCAGCTGTTTAGAGGATGGATTGGAGTGAGGAAACTTAAGACAGGAAGAAGATCAGTTAGGAAGCTACTATCCATAGTTTTGAACAAAGATGAAGAAGGCCTTCCTTAACTAAGGTGGTGGCCATGTATGGGGAAAGGAGATAGATGGAAGAGATGTGAGTCAGAACAGACAAATCTATGAAAAGAAAGGGAGCAAGGTGACTCTGAAGTTGTAAATCTGGGTGATGGTGAGGCACCAGGGAATTAGAAGTTTGTAAAAAGGTAGGCTTGGTGGGGGTGTAGGAGTGGGGAGAGTTCTGTTTTACATTTAATGAGTTTGGACCGGGAAGACATATACTTCAAAACGTCTAATAGGCAGGTAGGTGGTGATGTAGATCAAGATAAAAGCAGCAATAAACTAAGACAGTTGGTCCAGAAAAGAATAAAAGATAATAGCTGACATTCTTGTAAAGCACTTTGGGGTCTACAAGCCACTTTCCTCACAACAACCTCTGAAAAGTCCAAAATTTATTAACCCATGAGATTATTCAGTCAATATGCAAAACAGAAATCTTTATCTTGCCTTCAAAATCACCCCTCATCCAAACTTCTGTAATTCATGTAGAAGGTACTACCATTCATCTGGTGTCTCAAGTTCATAACCCACCTATCTAATCATTTGCCAAATCTTGCCATTTCAACCTCTCTCTCCTCACACAACTGCCATCTAATATTAAGCCATCTACAAATCAAAAATTCTGTATCCCTTTTAAAGGCATAAAAGTCAAATTGCGACAAAATAAAAGTTCATATGTTTTCAGATTCTAAGTCTTCTTATACCTGTAGTACTGAAATTCATAATAATTTGTCATTAATATTCACCAGTAGTTTAATTTGCATCCTCTCTGCTGTTATATAAGGGGGAAACAAAGATCAATACAGCAGAAGAAGCCAAACTATGAACAGAAATTTGAAAATAACTGTTCTACTTTGATGACTTAAAATAAGAAATAACATTTAATTTTTTAAAGTCATAAAACACTTCATAGTTTACAAATGGTGGCACTTAAAAAAAATAAAACTATGACTTGCAATAAAAAAGGTGAAGAAAGGAAATTATAAAAAGGTCAAATCAGCAATTTCGCTTATTGAAATAGTTGTTCATTTATTAATTAATGAGATTCATTGGGTGTGGATGGCACGAAGTGAGAAGATAAAGAGATTTGTTTGGAATTTCTGCCTCTAAGCTACTGCTCCAAAACCTAAGAGGCAGGGTTAATAGCCAAGTGAGAATTTCTCACAGGTTAGTCTCATGGCATATCACATGACAAGGTACTAGCAGACTAAGATCAGATACTGAAACTAAACACGTAACTTATTTAAATGACACATTAAAATAGTGAGACTATCTGTGGACAAGGTAACAGTGAACAAATTATTCTTAAGAGAAGGTCAAGAAATTAGACTGAATTTTTAAAAGAAAAATAGTTTTTTTATAAACCAGGCTAAATACAGAACTATTAGGAGACTACTAGTAAGTATATTAAAAAAAATTGCTCCTTATCTTATAGAACTCTCTGCCCTGTTGAGATACTTGTGATAGAGCTTTGAAGAATGCTTAAATCAGAGGATCTTAACCTAGGGTTCAGGTACCCCCAAGAGATCTAGAAACAGATTTTGAGGGTCTGTAAGATCTAGAGACAGATTCTGAGGGTCTGTACATTTTTTTAAATTTTTTTTTTTTGGTTTTGCAGGGGGGAAGAGGGCAGGGCTAGGGTTAAGTGACCTGCTGAAGGTCACACAGCTAGTAAGTGTTAAGTATCTGAGGCTGAATTTGAACTCAGGTCCTCCTGATTCCAGGGCCTGTGTTCTTTTCACTGAGTGACCTAGCTGCCCCTGTAAATTTATTCTTTTTAAGTATCTGGATAACTATATTTTGTTTAGTTTCATTTGTTATTCTATGTACTTTATTTTGTATACTTAAAATAATTATTCCAAGAATGGGGCCAAAAGGCTTCACCAGATTGTCAAAAGGGTCCATGATAAAAAAGAATAGTTAAGAACCTCTGGACTAGATGAAAAAATTTCTTTCCCAGCTATCATCCATGGCTCCTTCCATCCCCATTCATCTCAGCCCTCTCACCTGCCAAAATCTCATACCACTATGCCTTCTGGAAGTCTCATATTGTTAAGAAACTACCCTTCCCAGTAGCATCACTTTCTTTCACAACACTTGCATTTTTTTTGCATAAGGAGAAATCTGATTCTCCACCAGAAGACACTATCACTGTCTATCCACTCTCCACAACTGGATGAACTGTATCTCATTCTCCCCCTCCACATGGAATTCTCCATCTTGACTTCAGCATTTGTCTCAATCTTCCTCTCCACCCTGCTCTTATAATTAAAGGACTTTGAGGTCAAAAGGTATGAACAGGCAGTTTTCAGATGAAGAAATCAAAGCCATCGAAGACGGCGTTGTAGAAGCAGGAAAACTCTGGGGGCTCCCCCTATAACCACCTCAAATACCTATAAAATATGACTCTAAACAAATTTTAGAGCTACAGAACCCACAAAGTGACAGAGAGAAACAAATCTCCTGCTGAATGCAGGCCAGCACAAAGGGTCCATCACAGGGTGCTGGAAACACAGCACAGCCCACAGGAGCCCTCAGTTTTAGCCCCAGGGAGACCCTGACCAGGTGTGGCCGCAGCATTTAGGAGAGTGGATCACCAGCAGCTGTGGTGATTTCCAGAATTATCAACCCATAAATACCACAAAGTCAAAGTAAAAAGTCAACAGAACTCTTCTGGATGGGGGAGGGGCAGGGCGTGGCAGTGGCACAGTCTGGCCTCTGCTCCCGGAGTGAAAAGTGGAAGAAGTGACAGCCCTGCAGCCACCTCCATGTGGCTGCTTCAGAGTTCCCGGCCTGCAGATCGTAGGGGGACCAAGCAACCCCTCAGATCCTAAGTGCTCTTGCCTTAACTTAACTGCCTAGATCTGGATTGTGGTCTTGGGTGGAAATCCTGAGGCATGTGATCAGTGAGCCAAAGCTGGTGAGGGCTGTAGAGACGGCACCCTCTTAATAGCTCCAGGAGCTGCGAAAACCCCAGCGATTTGGGACAAAACTCTCTCCTCTGGAAGCAAAGTTTCACTGTGGCAAAGAGCACAAAAGTCAAGTAATTGAGTGGCAACATGAGCAAGCAAAGGAAGCAAAGCAAGCACAGCCATCCAACTTTAGATTCCTTTTTTGGGGACACAAAAGATCAAAGCATGGAACAGGAGGAAGACAACACAGTCAGAACTCCTGCACCAAAAATTTCCAAGCAAAATATGAACTGGTTAAAGGCCACAGAGGAGCTTAAAAAGGATTTTGAAAACCAAATAAGAGAAGTGTAACAAAAATTGGGAAGAGAAATGATAATGATGCAAGAAAATCATGAAAGAGAGTCAACAACCTGACTGAAGAAAATAACACCTTAAAAAATAGACTAACTCAAATGGCAAGAGGCCTAAAAAAGCCAATGAGGAGAACAATGCCTTGAAAAGCAGAATTTGCCAGATGGAAAAAGAATCTCAAAAGCTCACTGAAGAGAATAATTCCTTCAGAATTAGAGTGGAGCAAATAGAAGCTAATGACTTTATAAGAAATCAAGATACTATTAAACAGATCCAAACAAATGAAAAAATAGAAGGCAATGTGAAATATCTTATGGAAAAAACCACTGACCTGGAAAACAGATCCAGGAGAGATAATTTAAAAATTACTGGACTACCTGAAAGCCATGATCACAAAAAGAACCTAGAAATTATCCTTCAAGAAATTCTCAAGGAAAATTACCAATATTTTAGAATCAGAGGGCAAAACAGAAATAAAAATTCACCAATCACCTCTTGAAAAAGATCCCAAAAAGAAAACGCCTAGGAATGTTATAGCCAGGTTCTAGAGTTCCCAGATCAAGGAGCAAATATCACAAACTGCCAAGAAGAAACAATTTGGATATTGTGGAAACACAATCAGGATAACACAGGATCTAGTAGCTTCTACATTAAGGGAACAAAGGGCCTGCAATATGATATTCTGGAGATCAAAGGAGCTAGGATTAAAACCAAGAATCACCTACCCAGAAAAATTGAGTATAATGTTTCAGGGGAAAATATGGTCATTCAATGAGGTGGAGAACTTTCAAGCATTCTTGATCAAAAAACCAGGGCTGAATAAAAAGTTTGACATTCAAATACAAGAAGCATGAGAAGGTAAACAGGGAAAAGAAATCATAAGCAACTTATCAAGTTGAACTATTTACATGCCTACATGGAAAAATGATAATTGTAACTCATGAAACTTTTCTCAGTATGAGGATAGTTGAAGGAAATATAAATGTGTGTATACATACATATATGTATATATATATATATATATATATGTGTGTGT
>CM053582.1:383228991-383248752 GCA_028627135.1 Pseudochirops cupreus | reverse complement strand
CTTCTTAAGCTGATCAATAGCTTTTAGGTAGCCTTCATGTTTCTTGGAAGCTTTTGGTGCGGGAGTTCTGACTGTGTTGCCTTCCTCCCATTCCATGCTTTGATCCTTCATCTCCCCAAAGAAGGAATCTAGAGTTTGGTTGCTGTTCTTACTTTGCTTCCTTTGCCTGCTCATGTTGGCCAGTCAATTTCTTGGTTTTTTTAGCTCTGTGGAACTCTGCTTCCAGAGGGGAAAGCTCTGTCCCAAATTGCTGGGGTTTTCACAGATGCTGGAGCTATTAGGGGGATACCGTTTTTTCGCAGCCCCCACCAGCTTTGGCTCACTGAAAACGCACCCCAGGACCACCACCCAAGACCACAATCCAGATCCAGGCCGCTCAACGCAAGGGCACTTAGCCTCTGAACGATCGCTTAGCCCCCCTGCAGTCTGCAGGTGGGCAGCTCTGAAGCAGCCATGTGGAGGTGGCTGCAGGGCCACTGCTTCTGCTGCTTCCTTGCCCTGGAGGCAGTTTGGCTGGACCGCTTTTCTCCCCCAAGTTTAGCTGAGTTCCACTGACCTTTCACTTAGTCCTTGTTTCTTATGGCTTGATAATTCTGGAACTGCCACAGCTGCCGCTGATTCACTCTCCTGAAGGCTCCAGCTGCAGCTTGTCCTGGCTGCAGGGGGAGAGGCAAGCCACAGTTTCAGGCTGGCCTAGTTTCGGCTCCCAGAGCTGAGATGATCCCTTCCTGCCAAGCTGCCTTCAGCAGGAGGTGTATTTTTGTGAGTTTCAGAGCCCTAAAATTTGTTTAGAGTCATATTTTATGGGTATTTGAAGTGGCTATGTAGGAGCTGTGGAACCTTGCTGCTCCTACCCCGCCATCTTGGCTCCGCCCCTCTCAGGACATTTTCAATGTTTGTCTCACATGGCGGGAATTCTCTCCCTCCTTTACTTCCTAGCTTCCCTGGCTTCCTTTAAGTCCCAGAAAAGAACCTCACCTTCTATAAGAAGCTTTTCCTGATCTACTTTAATACTAGTGCCTTCCCTAATGTGGGGCAGCTAGGTGGTGAAATGGATAGAGCACTGGGCCTAGAGTCAGTAAGACCTGAGTTCAAATACAGCCTGAGACACTAGTTCTGTTAAAGCAAACTACTTAATCCTGTCTTCCTCAGTTTCTTCATGAGCTGGAAAAGGAAATGGTAAACCTCTCCAATATCTTTGTCAAGAAAACCCCAAATGGGGTCACAAAGAGTCAACCATGACAAATGACTGAATAACAACATCTTGTTTGTAAGTAGTTTTTTTTTTGTTTTTTTGGGGGCGTCAGGTCTTCTCTCTATTAGATTATGAGATTTTAGAGGGGAAGAACGGTCTCTTGCTTTTCTTTGTCTTACACCCAGTGCTTAGCACAAGAGCACTTAATTAACGCCTGTTGGCCTGACCTGACTTGAAGTCAGAATGTTTCAACCGCATTCATATTCCACGTCATCTCAAATTATCCTTTTGATTCTAGCCTACTTTGTAATTCCCATATTATTCTGTTTACTTAACAGGGTTCCCTTAACAATCTAATCCAACTATGATCATGTGATTAGGACCAATGGGCATTAAGGATCTGGGGAGCCAAAAAACATCATATGAAATGTAGACAATAACATAGTTAACTGTGAAATGACCAGACATACATACTGGTTACTGAGAATCTAGGTAGCATAAGGGGCCAGGTGGAGCAAAGACGTGAGTTGATGATAAATTATAAAAGCTGAAAAAAAATGAGAAAAGTTTTCAAAGAGTTGAGGGTATGGTTTGATAGAAGAGAATGCCATTTGAATGTCAGAAGCACAAATAATCAATAGCTGTCTATATAGAATCACACTGGAAGGAATTATTATGACCAAGCTGATAAAGAAGGCACTACAGATGCAAATAATACTTAACAGGGACTATCTATCATACATTTTATTTTTGACAGCATTTATTGCCAAAATTATTAAGAAGTAAAATTAACATATACATAGTTACTCACCTCCTTATTAATATATGTACATAAAATATATTAAGATTTTTGTAGAAATATAGTAAATCATTTGCATAAATTTAGAATACTTTTTAAAAACCTTGATAATTTAGAAAATAAAGATGGTTCATAAGCTCTTTAAGACAAATTTGTCTTTGATTTTCTCTGTTAAAATGTATAAGGTAAATATAATCAGGGTGAAGCAAGGAGGTCCTTTATCACTGCTATCATTATTCAACATTATACTAGAAATGTCAGCTAGAGCAATGAGAAAAAGAAACTGAAGGAATTAGAATAGGCAATGAAGAAACAAAATTATCACTCTTTTGCAGATGATATGATGGATGATATACTTAGAGGATCCTAGAGAATCAACTAAAAAACTACTTTAAATAATTAACAACTTTAGCAAAGTTGCAGGGTACAAAATAAAACCATATAAATCATCAGCATTTCTATATATTATCAACAAAGTCCAATGACAAGAGTTACAAAGATAAATTCCATTTAAAATAACTGTAGACGACATAAAATACCTGGAAGTCTACCTGACAAGACAAACCCAGGAATTATATGAACACAATTACAAAACACTTTATATAAAAATAAAGTCAGATCTAAACAATATTAATGGCTCATAGGTAAGCTGAGCCTATATAATAAAAATGACAATTCTGCCTAAATTAATCTATTTATCCAGTGCTATACCAATCAAACTACCAAAAAAATTACTTTATAGAGCTAGAAAAAAATAATAATATAATTCATCTGGAAGAACAAAAAGTCAAGGATATCAAGGGAATCAATGAAAAAAAAAGTGAAGGAAGATGGTCTAGCCATATCAGATATCAGGTATCAGCGGTAATTATCAAAACAATTTGGTACTGGCTAAGAAACATTGTGGTGTAAGTGGTGAATCAGTGGAATAGATTAGGTACACATTACATTATAGTAAATGACCACAGAAACTTGGTATATGATAAACCCAAAGACCAAAGCTTTTGGAATAAAAACATTATTTGACAAAAACTGCTGGGAAAACTAGAAAACAGTATGACAAAAACTAGGTGTAGACCAACATCTCACACTGTATACCAAGATAAAGTCAAAATGGGTCCATGATTTACACATAAAGGGTAATATCATAAGCCAATTAGGAAAGCATGAAAGTTTATTTGTCAGATTTATGGAGAATGAAAAAATTTAGGGCCAAAGAAAATATAGAGAGCGTTACAAATATATAACTGTGACTATATAAAATTAAAATGTTCTGGTATAAATAAAACCAATGCAACCAAGATTAAAAGGAAAGCAGAAAACTTGGGGGAAAATTTTTGTAATAAGTATCTCTGATGAAGGCCTCATTTCTCAAATATTTAGAGAACTGAGTCAAACTTATAAAAATACAAATCATTCCCCACTTAATAAATGGTCAAAGGATATGAACAGGCAGTTTTCAGACAAATCAAAGCTAGTTATGGTCATATGAAAAAATGCTCTAAATTATGACGGATTAGAGAAACACAAATTTAAAAAAACTCTGAGGTAACACCCCATACCTATCAAATTGGCTAATGTGACAAAAAAAAAATGATAAATGTTAGAAAGGATGTGTGAAAACTGGGACACAAATGCAGAGTTGCAATCCAACCAGTCTAGAGAGCATTTTGGAACTATGCCCAAAGGGTTAGACGTTAAAAAAAGGGGGGGAGGATGGGGAAGGACCTATTTGCACAAAAAATACTATAGCTCTTTTTGTGGTGGCTAAGAATTTGAAATTGAGGGGATGCCCATCAATCGGAGAATGACTAAACAAGCTGTGGTATATGACTATGAGAGAATATCATTATGCTATAAGAAATGACACACAGGATAATTTCAGAAAAACCTAAACTTACATGAATGCAAAGTGAAGTGAGCATAACCAGGAGAACATTGTATATAGTAACAGCAACACTGTACAATGATCAACTATGAATATTTTAGCTATTCTCAGCAAAAAAATGATCCAAGACAATCCCAAAGGGCTAATGATAAAGCATACCATCCACCTCCAGAGAAAGAACTGATATTGTCTGAATACACACTCTAGCATGTTATTTTTCACTTTTTAAAATTTGAGTTTTATACAAAATGACTAATACAGAAAAGCTGTATGTGATTGCATGTGTATAACCTATATCTGACTGCATACCATTTCAGGGAAGAGCAAAGACTAGCAGACAGATTGAACATATCACCCAATCTTGGTGTCAATGGCTCTGTATGGGCTAACTTGCTATTTTGTTCAGTCAGTTTTCAGTTGTGTCTGACTCTTTGTGACCCCCTTTGCAGTTTTCTTGGCAAAGATAATGGAGATAATGGTTTGTCATTTCCTTTGCAAGCTCATTTTCCAGATGAGGAAATCGAGGCAAACAGGGTTTTGTCCTGGGTTTGATGACCTGCCCAGGGTCAAATATCCAGTAAGTGTCTGAGGCCAGATTTGAACTCAAGAAGAGTTTTCCTGACTCCAGGCCTGGCACTTTATCCATTGCCCTATACCTCCTCTTTTCCCACTTCTCTTTCCTTCCCATGGAACTGTCCAGTTTTCTAATGCAAGAGTCAAAACCGGGATACACCCAGGATCTCCGAGTTGTATAGCAGATAAAACTGGGATTTGGAGTTAGTGAAGCTAGATTTCAATCCTACTTCAGCTCTTTAATCATCAAGAAGTACATACAGGGGCAGCTAGGTGGCGCAGTGAGTAGAGCACCGGCCCTGGAGTCAGGACGACCTGAGTTCAAATGCAGCTTCAGACACTTGACACACTAACTAGATGTGTGACTTTGGGCAAGTCACTTAACCCCAATTGCCCTCCAAAAAAAAAAGCCAAAAAAAAAGTATATACTAATGTGTAGGGGGGGTACTAAGTTGGTTCTTGGGGATACAAAGACAAATATAAAACACTCCTGGTTTTCTGCCACCTTATATTTTATTGAGAAAGAAAACTGCATAAGCATATTTGAAAAGAAATTATTAAATAAACAAAAAAAATTGTGAAAGGCACTAGCAGTGGGGAGGGGAACTAGGAAAAACTTCATGTAAACGGTGGCATATGAGCTGAATTTGGAAGGAAATAAAGGATTCTAAGTTATGAAAAGAATACATTCTAGGGTGGCTAGATGGCGCAGTAAATAGAACAATGGCCCTGGACTCAGGAGGACTTGAGTTCAAATCTAGTCTCAGACACTTAACACTTACTAGCCTGCGACCTTGGGCAAGTCACTTAACCCAATTGCCCTGCCCTCCCTTCTCCAAAAAGCAAAAAAAAAGAAAAGAAAAGAGTACATTTCATGCATGGACATAACAGTAAAATGTCATGGAATCAGGAGATGAAATATAATGTGTGAGAAAAAGAAAGGAGGCTAGTCTGGCTGGAATGTAGAGTGCAAAAAAAAGGAAATGTATAACAAGGTTGAAAAGGTAGGCTGGAGCCAGGTAAGAAGGACTTAAAAGCCAAATAGAATTTATTTTTGATCCTGAAAGCAACAGAGAGCCATCGACATTTAAATGAATAGAAAAATTATATTAAGTCCTATGCTTTATGAAAATCACTGTAGCGGGGGCTGCCAGGTGGCACAGTAAATAGAATCCTACCTGGAGTCAGGAGAACCTAAGTTCAAATCTGGGCTCAGACACTTGACACTTACTAGCTGTGTGACCTTGGACAAGTCACTTAACCCCAATTGCTTTGCCTTCCCCTCTCCAAAAAAAACAAAAAACGAAAAAGAGAAAATCACTTTAGGGGCTAGCTATGTAGAAGATGAATTGCAGGACCTCAGTTTCCTTATTTACATAATGAGGCTGGACTAGATAACCTCTGAAGTTCCCTTCCAGTTCTAATATATGATGCTATGATGACTTACTTACTGTAATAATGTCATGGATCTCAAATATCATAGAATACCTAATACCCTCAGGCCTCTATTATGGAAATAGAAAGGGAAAAGAAGTTAGATCCAGTTAGACCCAATATCTTCATTCTCTACCAGAATAGATCAAAATAGTACCTTTATTCTACCTTCATATTTCAAATCTTCCCAGCAAAGGACACTTGCACAGGGCTGCAATATCCTTTCCAGAGCTGAGTGAATTTGTGATTTTGGATTAATTTGCTACTTTGTCTTTACTTGAAATTATGTAGCTAAATAACAAACTTAAGGTGATATAAGGAATCAAATTCGCAGTGAAGAACTGAGGAGAATAGTTCAGCAACTCCCACTAGATCTCACTGTAGTTAACTGTATATAGGAAGTCAGACAGTAGTGTTTCAAGTTCTGTCCAGACTTTAACATTCCATGATGTAAACTGCGCTTTAAATGTGCTAAGGGAGGGACAATGAGTCAGTACTTTAATAAATTCACTTCCTAATTTATCCAAATAGAACTCATCCTTCTCCCCCTATAAATGGCACTATCATCTTTTCAGTCATTCTACTTCCAAACTTCAGTAAATCCTCAACTCTCACAATTACTCTCATTTCCAATTACCCAATCTTATTAATACTAACTCCATGACATCTTTCTGCATGCACTACTCCTTCTCAACTCACAAGGCCATCATGCTAGCTCAAGACATAACTCTTCAAAACAGACTTTTGCAATAGTCCCCTTACTGATCTCTAAGCTTCCAGCATCTCCCTTCTTCAATCCAGTCTCTACAATAGTGGCAAAATGATCTTCCTAGAATCTTCAATGGCTCTCTACTGTCTCTAAGAAAAAAAATATAAACTCTTCAGTTTGGCCTTTAAAGCCTTTTACAACAAAGAGGAAAACAACAGTTGGGCAAAATAATGATAGCATTTAGATAGCATTTTAAGGTTTACAGAACCCTTTACATATATTAACTCAGTGGAGCCTCACAACAGCCCTGTGAGACTGGTGCTATGGTTTTCATCTTTTTACAGATGAGGAAACTGAGACTGAGAGAGCTTAATATGCAGAGAATCACTGCGGTAGCTACTAAGTATCTGAGGCAAGGTTAAAATGTAGATCTCCCAGCTCCCAGTCTAGCACTCCATCTATTGCGCCACTTAGTGAATGAAAACAAAAAGTATCCAAGTCCAACAGTATATGCTGCATTCCATACCCACTGTCCCCTACATCTGCAAAGAGAGGGAGGGTACATTCTCATCAAGCTTACTCATAATTACAAAGCATTCAGGTTGGAATTTTTTTTCTTTCCATTTACACAGTGCAATGCTAATGGAATATAACGATCTTCCGGTCCACTAATAGGCCTGTGTGACCTGCTTTGAGCTCTGGGGCTATGATAAGGCCCGAGTCACATGGAGCCTAGGTCACCTGGAGTTAAGGGTGGGAGGAGCTTGCCCAACGGCATTTTAACTGTACCAGAATGTTAGGGAGAGAGACAGAGAAGAGTGTGAGAGGTGGAGCAGGGAGTGAGCGACAGAGTGCTCAGAGAGAGAAGCTGCTTGAGTGCACAGGCAGAAGCAGGAACTAGACTATGGAAACTGTTCGTAGGGAGGCCTAACAAAGGAGAGCGACTAAAACATCGGTGCTCCCTGGAATGATGATGATCAGTACCTTGTTAAATATTACCTCCTGATATTCTTATCAAGATAAATACTTTGGTTTCGCATTTAATGAAGAGAGTTTATTATATTTTGTGAATCTACCCTGGAAATACGTCTGCACAGTCATAGCTTCAAATCTGCTGCTAATGATAGTTTGGTGTCCCGGGACCTTTCTGTCTTCGACTCCCTTAGGTATGCCTCTTGACACATGGTATGGACATTTTAGGCACTCTCTTAGCCCTGTCTTCCAGACTGCTCAGAGCAATTCCCAGCTCTACCAACAGTGTGCTTATCTTTCTACAGCCTCTCTAAAATCTGACTGTTCTGAACTTTTGTTAATCTTCAAGAAGAGACGAAACATCTGAGACGTTTTAACTTCACTATTATTACTGGTGATTCGAGACAGCCGTTACTATAGATGTTTATTTTCTCATTTCTTCTTTTGAAAACCGCTCCTATCCACTGAGGCTCCTTATCTCATTACATCCCTTGGAAGGGGTATATTGAGAAATCACTGAGATCTAGAAACAAAAGATGGTAACAAATAAAGCTCTCCACAGCCTGGCTCCAAGCTACCTTTCAAGACTTAGTTCACATTATAAGCCCTTTACTTTAAATCTCCCCAGGCTCTAGTACCTCTCTTTACCAAAATTATCTTGTATCTCTCTTGCACTTGTGTCCCTCAATAGACTAAGTTTGTAATAGTCCTGACAGTGGCTAGAGGTTGTTTATTTTTGCCTTTCTTCTATCTTCAAAAACTAGCACACTGCTTGGCACTAGTGGATGTTTAATGAATGCTTGCTGTTTAATTGATTGATTCACTAATTCTATGTTTCAAGTACACTCCATTCATGAAATGCTTTCTTTTACTACCTCCTTTCAGAATCATTGGCTTCCCTCAAACCTGAGCTCAAATACCACAGATTCCCTTAGCTCAGTGGTTCTTAGCTACAAGGGGCTGTAGCTGTCTTCAAAAGATCCTGTATTTACATCTTGCTTACAAACAAATAAAAGTAAGTTTCTGGAGAAGTGGGCCAATTTTTCATTTCTGCTTTTGTATCCTCAATAGGATCGACTGTTTGGCTTAATGCCCTGATAACTTATTAGGTTGGAATACCAGGTATCTGCCACTCTCAACCTCAGAAACAGGACTCCTGAGGCTTATTAAACTTGGTAGAAACCAACAGTATAGCATAATAGAAAGAGTATTCACTGAACCTGGAGTAAGATGAGAAAAGTAGTACAATCAAAAATACCCCTAAGGATAAATACTACCTCCACAAAAGCAACTGCACAAAGCTTGTGAAGTGCTATCTATACAAAGGAAAAGAAAGATCTCAATACCTAGCCAGAATGAACAACAGAAGTGGGAAATCTGGCAACCGAAGTTAAGAGACTTTCTCCAAAAAAAAGAAACCAAAAGAATGGAATCTCCAAAATGAAGTATATCAGAATCTGCAAATGAAAGACACAAGTCACGAAGTTAAAGTAATGCACCGAGTCAAAATTCCATTAAAAAAACAACAACAACAAAACCCACAAACCATTACAACTAAAGATTGAGAAGTAAAGAAATCGGAGAGAACTCCCAAATAAAGCTAATGCAGAAAAATTCTGGTGTCCTTCTAAGGTCTCAAGAAATTCAACACGATGAAAATCCAAGTTGAATCAAACAAGAAACTGAAGTTTGGGCATAGTTAACATAATGAAACTCAAGAAAAGGTACAAGCTTCTCTTCAAAACTGGAAAATGACAGGGTAAGATAAAATACAATTATGGGACTAAGTACTTCACAGTACTTCATGAATTTACTACAAAGAACTTTACAAGCTTCTTCTCAAAAACACATGGCATTACATACCTATTATCTAAAAACAATAACACCAATGAGAACATCAATACAGGCCAATTATGTGTTAAATCACAGCTTGAATCATTTTTTTTAAAAAATCTCAAGTATTTTCAGGAAAACAACATATAGGCTGAGAAGAAAAAAAATGTAACAAAAAAGTCAAAGAAGTGTAAAGAATCACACCAATTTGATAACTATTCAACAAGCTGCCTAAAAGTACACTAACAGCTTCACTGCCTTATCCCAAAACCTTTGGACCTTTGGTTTAGTACCACACTCAAGGTTCATACACATATTCCAAACATACAAAATAGGCTTAAGTAAATTGAGAACACTGGTTTATTTGATGTACACAATGAAAATTGTTTTCTATTTCTAAAAACCACAGCTGTAAGGGATTTTTAAAACACCACCACCATAACATTGTCAAGAACAATTGATATTTTTCAATGAGATAGTTTAAGAGATAAGAAGTGAGAAAAGAAATTATGTAAAAGATACAAAGAAGAGTTTCATAAGCAATCCTCCTTTTCTGCTTCTCTTCTGTGTATAGGTGAATAGCCAGGAGTCTATAGTCCAATTCTTCCAAGCATGTTTACAGTTTCACAATGCTGGCAAGGCTTCCAGTTCTAGTTAGATGTGATTGCTGAAACTGTTCCAAAAGCTTGCTGATGAGACAGTTATAATTTTACCTTCCTCATCATGACCAGGTTTTCCTGGTTTATCTCTAGAAAGCTCCCTTTGCTATTATTTATCCATGTTCCCTTACCTAATCTCTTTCCCAGGCACATGGCTGCCATAGCAGACCCTTTGCTTGACAACCCTATGTAAATCTGGGTCCCTGGTTCAGGGTTGGAGAACTTGCAGCCTCAAGGCCACATGTGGTCTGCTAGGTCCTCAAGTGTGGCCCTTTGAGTGAATTCAAATTTCACAGAACAAATCCCCTTAATAAAAGGATTTTTTTCTATAAAACTATGATTCAGTCAAAAGGCCACACCCAAAGACCTAGAATGCCATGTTTCCAACATCCCACATATACTGCCCCTGAGACAGCAGGGAGCTAGGAAGCCGGCACAGAACTTTTATCTCTCTGAATTTTTGTTCATACCCTCCTATATTGTTATAAGCTCTTATTAATAAACTATTTTGACCCATCCTAGTATTACTGCATGCCACTCACCCCAAAACTCTACTCTAAATTTGAAGGACAATTAACATGTTCCTGTTTATTGATGACTGTTAAGTTCATAAAAAAAAATTAGTATCAAGGAGAAGACTGTGGATGAATATTGAGACTTAAGTGGCCTTCTAAAATCAAATATGAATAAGAAAGCAATCAATACCTACACTATACCAGTCTTAACATATACTTTGAGAACTATAAAATGGACCATAATGGATTTGGAAGGTATTCTAAAAATAAACCTGCACAATATTAACAAAATATAGCCCAATACCCTAATGCAGCTATAGAAAAATTAATACTTTTTCACCAAAAAGAAATAATGGGATTAATATTCTAAGAGTTTGTGACCAACAGGAAAAAAAACATCTTTCTACTAAGACATCTGTATCACCTTGGCCAAACATATTGGTAAAGAACAAATAACAAAAAGGTTGAGACATTCAGATTTGTTTCTGGAAACGTCTGTCTATGGAAAATTCCAAAGGCAACTTTTCCACCAAAAATTACAGAAGTTATCCTTCATGAGCCCATATGAATGTGGATCACACAAAGAAATGGTAAAATCTACCAACACTGATCCACACAAACTTAAAAACATTTTTTTTAACAGAGAGTGTCATGCCCAATACTTTCAATTTATAAGCTGCATGGAACAACAACTTTAAAAATACAGACTTAACAGGAAAAAAAATCAAAATTATATGAAAATTGAATGAAATACGTATCATCTTTGCCCCACTGTGTGCTGCTGGTGTTGTACCAAGGATGCTTTCAACGACTCCTGAAAAGAAGAATTTATATTCTAATTATCTAACTACCCAAAAAAACTATTATTTTATTCAGCTGTGCAACAGTCCATAAAACATTAAAAATAAAAACACTAGCAGGACAATAATTTTTCCTGCGTCCATTTTTATCTGAATTCCACTGAACAAGATGAGAATGATTTTTCTATCATTATTATTGCTAATAATGATGATAATAAGAAATATTATTATATTATAGTATAATATAATATTATTATATAATAAGAAATCACAAATGGGTTATCTTTAAAGATTCACATTCCTTGATGAGACAGGTAGGTGGCACAGTGACTAGAGTTGCTGGACTTGGAAGTCAGAAAACTAAATCTTTCCAGAAGATTGCTAATTGTGTTGATCCTTAGAAAAGACACTTAAAATTCTCTTGGCATGAGTTTCTTCATCTGTAAAACAGGGATAACAGAACCTACCTCATAATTTTGTGAGGACTGAAATTACTTTGCAAATCTTAAGACATTATGTGAGTCCATAGCTACAGAAGCAACAGAAATTGTATAATCTGTAACTGCCAAGATTTAACATTTACCAAATGCTTAGCAAGAAAAAATCTGATGGTCAGAATCATACACCAAACGATCACTACACTTCATAACCCGACAGGCAACAAATGCCTGTATTTCAAACGAAGACCTTGAAATATTCTTGAGAAATCAAGAAATAAATTGTGTTCTAAGTGGAGCATCAGTGTAGGTAAAACTGCTGCCCACAATCACTCAGATATGACACTGATCCATAAAAATTTATAAACTGTTAATAGATGTTGTTGCACCATTATACTCATAATCTCTAAGCTACATGGAATGAAAAGCATACAAAAACATAAAAAGTGAAAGAAATCAAAACCATGTGGTAACAGTGTATCATCCTGTCTGCTGCTAGAGCTGATCTGCTACAGGAGGTGATAAGATGCTTTCAAGTAAGCCAATATAAGATTTTACAGGCTAATAATATTTTTATTCAATTACAGAAATTAGTCATTTTATTCTCCTGTTTTAAAAATATCCAACTAAAAGAATAGCAATTACAGTGACCTGTCTCATGACCATTTCTATCTGAACTACACTGGAAGAAAAGGTTAGTTTGACAAGGTAGTACTAACAATAATAATAATGAAAAATGAGGATGAGATAAACCATGATAATAATAACACCGGATCATATTTCTGGGTTTTTTTTGGGGGGGGGGGTTGGAGGGGAAAGGCAGGGCAATTGGGGTTAAGTGACTTGCCCAAGGTCACATGGCTAGTTTTTTGTGTTAAGTGTCTGAAGCTGCATTTGAATTCAAGTCTTCCCGACTCCAGGGCTGGTGCTCCATTCACTGCATCACCTAGCAGCCCCCAGATCGTATTTCTATGTTTTAAGATTTACAAAGTCCTTTACATGTGTCTGCCCTGCATCATCCCTTTCCAGTGGATCTCAAACTTTTTTTTACACACAACTGAGGAATACTGAATTTAGTTTAACACTGGCAACACTACTTGAAAGTAGGGAGACTTGAAAAAGTAGTTTCCCTTCAATAAAAGCAGTCTTTTTTTTTTCTGAAGTTCCTTCAGAATTTAAGGTCTGAAAAGTTTTGAGATTGTATATAAGTACATGCATAAGGAGTGAAGTGAAGCATGGCTGGGATTTTACAAAAATAGTGTTCATAGGTAAGTTTTATTTCTTTTACTCCTTTCTTGTTAATTGTCTACCCCATACACCCCCATCTAACTATTCCTGACTTTCCAGACTCTCAAATACATATATCAAGCCCTAGTTTCTCTCCTTAAGTATAACTTCATGTTTCCAACTATTTAGTACAGTGGTTCTCAACCTGTGGGTAGCGACCCCTTTGGGGGTTGCCTAACACCTTTGGAAAACACATATTTCTGATGGTCTTAGGAACTGAGACACCGCTCCTGTATCCATCTCCAGGCGGTCCAGTCCTCCCACATGCAGATACGCCCACATGTGAGTATTAAAGGGTCACGGCATTAGGAAGGTTGAGAACCACTGATTTAGTAGAGATCTCAAAACTCATTATCATCCTTCATCCTTCCCTGCCCCACCCCCAGCTTTTCCCTCTTCTAGAGGTCCCTATTTCTATTTAGGGCACCATCACTGTTCCAGATACCTAGATTTGAAACTATTTTTCATCCTCTTCATCTCACACCTACTCACTTCAGGCCATATCCAATCAGTTGCCAAATCTTGCCATTTCAACCTCAACAATAACTCTCCCATATGTGCCCATCTTTCCATATATACCCCCACCTCATAACTGATCTCCCTATCTCACTCCATATAATCTTCCACATACCCACCAAAGTGATTTTTCAGAGGGGAAGGTCTCACCCATGTCACCTCCACCATCCCAAACAATAAACTCCTAGTTTTATAGTTCTATTACCTCTAGTATCAAATAGAAACTCTATGTGGCATTTAAAGCTCTTCACAGACTGGTCCCAACCTATCTTTCGTCTTTACACACTTCCTTCTTGTACATACTCTACGATCTAGCCATTCTGACCTACTTGCTATTTCCAATCACATTCATCTTAGTGCTTTGGACAGCAATGGTTGTGTGTCCCTACCCCCTCATCCTCCCCACCCCCCATGCTTGAAATTCTCTCTTACAATACTTCTGCCTCCTGGAATTCTTGGTTATCTTCAAAACTCAGTTCAATTTCTATACTGACTTTCCATATAAGGTCTTTCCCAGTTCCCCATTACTATCTACTCCTCCAAGGTTATCTGGAATTGGATCTGTTTTTATCTGTTTTGTACATATCTATATTTTATCTCCCCCATTAGAAAGTAGGCCCCTGAGAAAACTAACTAGGCTTTCTGGTTTTCTTTTATTCCGAAGACTTACTTATTTAGCATGGTGACTGAAACATAGTAAGCTCTTAACAAATGCCTATTGCTTAAGTGTTGGAATTTTATACTTTGTAGGAAGTAGGGAAACAATGTAATTCTTGAACAGGGGAAGAAAGTAGAGGGGAAAGATAGGCAAATATAACAAAGTAGGAGCTCTTGCACTCATGCTCTCTCTCTTCCTCTGATAATTTCATTCTCACTCTTCTTCTAGGCTTGTCTGAAATTCTACCACATCTGGCCTTTTCTTCCTCTTAAAAAATAGTTAAGAGTCAGGGTGTACATAACTCTGGTTCTACTTACTTTGTGGAGGAAACAATAGTATGGGAGTGGTAGCCAGGGAGGGGCACTTTGGTCCAGAAATACGGGGACAGTGAACAACTCATTCACAAACAAAAACACAGCAGAAAAATCTCAGGGGGTGGAGGGAAGGAGAGGGAATATGCACATTAAAGAGATGGTCAGAAAAGAAGGAATGAAGTGAAGCATGGATGGGATCTTCCAAAAACAGTATTCCTAGAGAATACTACCAACATAATCAATTATTTAATTTAATCAACAAGCATTCTGTGAGGGCCTACTAAATAACAGTATAAAGAAAAAAAAACTCCCATCCTCAAGAAGGCTACAGGGTTAGTTAACAGCCTAGGCCAAACGTGTCCCTTCAAAAGTTTATATAGTCTATGAATAATCTTCTAAATATATAAAAGAAAGTCTCTTTCCTAGGCAACAATTAAAATAACAAATCTAAGGTGAGACTTGATTTACGGTATCAGGCTTTTCAGAGCTGTTACACACAGCAGATTCTTTCAGCACACATTAAAAATCACTGCAAAGGCAGTAAAGACTTCTTTGATGCTGACAAAAGCTTTTGCTCCTTTGTACTTTACATAGCAATTTCCTTCCTTAAAAATTTATCTATTTGTTTTTGTTGCATTTAAGTTCCAAACTGTCTCCCTCCCTCCCAAACCTGCATTAGAGAAGGTCAACATCTGATACAGAAACATGTGGAACCATATAACACATACTTTGTATATCAGTTCTTTCTCTGGAAGTGGATGGCATTTTCCTTTATAAATCCTTCATAGTTGATTTGAATGACCGTATTACTCAGAACAGTTTAGTGATTCACAGCTAATCTTTGAACAATATTGTTGTTCTTATATACAATGTTTTCTTGGTCTCATCCATTTCACAAATGCATTATTTCATACATTTCTCCATATTTTTCTAAAACTAACCTGCTCATCATTTCTTAATCCATCACAGTATATCATAATTTATTCAGCCATTCCCCAAATGATGGGTAACCCCTTAATTTCCAGTTCTTTACCACCACAAAGTGAGCTGCTATAAATATTTTATAACATATAGGTTACTTACCTTCTTCCCTAATCACCTTGGGAAACATCTAATCAAAGGGTATACCCAGTGTACTGGTGTCCCAATTTTTCCACATCCTCTCTAGAATGTCATTTCCTCCTTCTATCAGTTTAGCCAATCTGATAGATGTGAAATGATACCTCAGACTTGTGTTAATTTGCATTTCTCTAATCAATAATGATTTAGAGCATTTTTTCATATGGCTAAATAAAATTGTGATTTCTTCTTCCAAAAATAGCCTATTCATGTCTTTTGACTATTTAACAACTGCAGAATGACCCATATTCTTATAATTTGACTCAGTTTCCTATATATTTGAGACAACAGGCCTTCATCCTAGAAACTGGCTATTCTGTGTGTGTGTGTGTGTGTGTGTATATGTATACACATACACACATATTTATTGCCTATATTAATTTTATTTGTAGAAAACCTTTTTAACTTAATGTAATCAAAATTATCCATTTCATATCCCTTGATGCTCTCTCTCTCTCTTGTTTATTCATAAAGTCTTCTCTTACCCATAAATCTGTTGGTAATATATCCCATGCTCCTCTAATTTACCTATGTCTCCCTTTATGTCTAGGTCATGTATCCCTTTTGACCTTATCTTAGTAAATGGTTTAAGATGTATGTCTATACCTAGTTTCTGTCAAACTGCTTTCTAGTTTTCCAAGCAAATTACCAATTAGTGAGTTTTTATTCCAAAAGTTTAGATCTGTACATTTACAAAACACAAGGTTACATTACAATAGTCATTTGCTACTGTGTATTACGTATCTACTCTATTCCCCTGATTCATCATTCTATTTCTTAGCCAATACAAGATGTTTTGATAATTATTGCCCTACAGTACAGTTTAAGATTCTATACTACTAGATCTTCTTCCTTTACATTCTTATAATTTTTTTCTAGCTCCATAAAATAATTTTCTGGCAGTTTAACTGAGATGGCACTGAATAAGTAGATTAGATAGAATTATCATTTTTATTACCTTGGGCTAGCCCACCTATGAACAATTAATACTTCTCCAATTATTTAAATCTGACTTTATTTGTAAAAAAAAAAGTATTTTGTGTTATAAACACAAATATGAATTAAGCTGGCTTTGTCTTGGCAGGTATTTTACACTGTCTATCCCAAGTTATTTTATACTATCTACAGTTTTTTTAAATGAAACATCTCTTACTATATCTTCTTGCAGGGCTTTGTTGGCAATACAGAGAAACAATGATTATTTATGTGGGCTTATTTTACATTCTGCTCCTTTGCTAAAATTATTAACTGTTTCAACTGATTTTTTAGTTGAATCTCTAGGATTTTCCAGGATACCATCATATCAATTACAAAAAGGGACAGTTTAATTTCCTCACTGCCCATTTTGATTCCTTCTATTTCTTCTCCTATTAACATTCTTAGCATTTCTAGTACAACATTGAATAACAGTGGTGCCAGCGGGCTTCCCACAGCACTTTCTTTTGTACCTCATTAATGAACTTGTATCATTTTATATTATAATTACTACATCCTGTAATACAAGGCAAGGCAATGCAAGGCAAGCTCCCTGAGAACAAGATCTTTTCTTATCTATATTTTACATTTCCTCTATTACCTAGTAGTATTGTATACTGAAGAGCTTAATATATGATTTTCACTTTATAAAAAGAATTCTGATCTATAGATTTTATATATTGCCTTCTACTCTCTCTATAATCTATATCCTAATCAATAGCTCCAATGAGCAATGAAGAAAGGGCTTGGTGGATATAAACATTCTGCAACATAACCTCTCCAACATAACCTGAGAAAACAGGTCTCAAAGCTAGAATTCTACCAACTCTACTCCACCTACTAAAAGTTCTTAGCCTCTTTTTCTGTCATGGATTCCTTTTGGCATTATGGTAAAGTCTATGGACCTCATTCTAGGAATGTTTTTAAATGCATAAAATACACAGGGTTACAAAGGAAATAAATTATTTTAAAATACAGCTAACAAGATTTTTAAAAGATTAAGAATCTGTTAATCTAAAGGAATTTCAAGTAGATTCTGCTAAATGGAAGATTTGAGGAGGGATATGGGAGTTGCATGGATGCTGATGGGTTCTTAAAATAACTTTTGCACAAGTAGAGGAAATATAAGAACACAGACCTGTGAAAATATCAAAGTGGAAGTTAATTCTCTAAATAAACTTTTTAGCTGGGATAGCAGAAAAGATATACTAGAGAACTAAAAAGTTCTTTAATAAAGACTATAGATAATTTTAATTTATAAAATTCAAAATAAACCACACAATTAAGTACTCTGAAGTAGGGTTCTTTATTAAGGCACATATCTCAACCCTAACTGTCCTGAATTTAATAGATAGAAAAACCAGAAAAACTAGGTTCAGAAAAGTGAAACTACAGAGAACTTGATCACTACAGAATCTGAACAAGGAAGTTACTATATGCCCCCTAACAATACATTCAAAATCAAGCACCCTTTGAAACACTATATATTAACCGAGTATATAGACTCGGTTAATTTACATGCATAAAAACCTGTAGGAACTAACAATTCCAGAATAATTTTTGTATAAGAGAACTATTTTCTTTAAAGTAGGAGGACCTAAGAATACAAAGCATACTGTTTTACAGACTTTTCTAAATAATTTATATTTATCCAACCTAATCTAGTTCTAGTGCAAATTTCCAAACTGCTTCAAACTAAATCAAAATTTAAATCTACTAATCAAAAAATAAACTTAGAAATCATTTTTCTCCTAAATTAAAAGACATCCATCATTAACTCAATAAGCAAATGAGGGAAATATTCAATTCAGGGTGAACTGCAATTCACCCTAACAAAAATCTTAAACACCAATTCTAGGTGCTAACACTTTGAAAGGAAGGATCGTTCTACAGTGAAGGGTACAGGCAATAAACAGAATCCGGCCTGGTACTGTGCTAAATGCTTTGTCAATATAATTTCATTTGATCTTCATAATAAACCTGCAAGATAGGTGCTGTTATTTTCCCCATTTTACAACTGAGGAAACTAGGGCAAAGTAACTTGTCCAGGGTCACACAACTAATATGTGTCTGCGACTGAATTTGAAGTCAGGTCTTCCTGATTCCTGGCCCAGTGCTCTTCTATTGAACCATCTAGGTGCCATTACTATGCTATGCTGTACATTTCCTACAAGGCTGTAAGCCTTTGGAATTCTCCATCATGCTACAGGAATCTGTTTGTCCTGGAAGATCACTTAAGCCATGAAACTCACACCTCAGAAATATCCTCTGCCTGGGATTGGAGGGTGGAGGGCTCCTCCCAGAACCTTCATTTAAGGAAGGCCCAGCCGTCTCTCCATTTCCCACCCAGTCTGCACTTCTCTTGATTTCTCCATCATGCCTTTAAACCTAATACACTGTCCCATCACCCCTTTTTGGCTTCCTTTGACCTGCTGTCTTCCCCAATGGAATGTAAACTCCTTGAGGGAAGGAATTGTCTTTCTTTTGTTTGTACTTGTATTCTAAGCCCTTAGAACAGTGCCTGGTACATAGTAAATGCTTAATAAATGTGTGCTGATGATGAGAGAGCTTCAGTCACAAAACCTTGTCATTTCTCTACATTTCCCATTTCTTCCCTTCTCTCCAATAATACTGGAACCAATAAGCATTTACTAAGCACTTACTAAGTGGGCAAGGCATTATGCTAAGCACTTAGGAAACAAAGAAAGGCAAAAAACAGTCCCTATACTTAAGCTGACATTCTGAGTGAGACAACATGTAAATAACTAGGTACACAGAAGGTAATCTTATATAAAGTAAGTAGCTAAATGTAATCAGAGGGCTTTACATTCAACCCTGAAGATGACAGGAAACCACCAGAGCTCAATAAAATAAGGTGACATGATCAGAGATAGAATTTTGAAAAATCACCTTGGCAGCTAAACAGAGAATGGATTAGAGTGGGGGTTGACTTAAGGGAGAACAATCAATTAAAATGTTATTACACTATGGGGCAGCTAGGTGGTGCAGTGAATAGAGCACCTGCCCTGGAGTCAGGAGGATCTGAGTTCAAATAGGGCTTCAGACACTTGATCACAC
>CM053582.1:383199782-383228891 GCA_028627135.1 Pseudochirops cupreus | reverse complement strand
CCAAAAGTATTTTTTCTGAAGCAAAAGTATAACACTGCCACCTCCCTACTCTACTGAATACACTCCAGTGACTACACTCCATCTTACCTCCAGGATCAAACATTAATCCCTTTGTTTGGTATTTAAAGCTCTTCACAGTAATGTTCTTTCCTATAAAGTTAGTCTTCTCACACTTCACTCCCATCCAAATATTACAATTAAGCCACACTGGTCTTCACAAAGTACTTTCCATACAACTAACATTTCATCTTGAGTCTCTGTGCCTTTGCATTGGTTGTCCTTACCTAGAAAGTTCTCCCTCCTCACCTCTTCCTCTTAGAATCCCTGCCTTCTTTCAAGACTCAGCTCAAATATTACTCTATGCATAAGGCCTTTTCCACTATGACCAACTGATACTGCATTTTCCTCTAACATTACCTTTCCATCTATTCTGTATTATCTTAATAGCTAGCATGTATATAATGTCTATTATGCATTTGGTATTGTGCTAAGATCTTTTTGCAAATACCATCTTCACAAGCATGAAGGTGTGATGGTAGAGGAATAGGCCTAAAACATAATTTCATAATACTTCACCTGTAGGTGAATCCTTGTGTTTGGAGGTGGTGGGTGGGAAGACTAAACTGCACAATAGGAGAGCACATAAAAGGGAAAGGGGGAGAAATAGAGAGGAATGTGTGAGGTACCCTATCCAAGACAATGATAAGCAATAAAGAGAAAACACACCTTTGTAGAGTCTCTTGGAAAGAAGAACAATACGAGAATGGGTGAGATGGCAAAGAAAGGAAATGAAATAGTAGAAAAGGAAAAATCTTGATTCAGTGATGGGAAGAGATCCCACTGAAGAAAACTCCCAATGGAGGGAGAAATGGGGATCTTATAATACGAATAATCTATAGGAATTTCGTGCAGAGAGAGACCACTGCCTCTGAAAGTGTATTGTGCCTCCATGGATAACATTCTATCTCAAAAGAAAAGGAGTAAGTTGATGGGGGCAACTGAAATTCAGACGGTGGTAGGGAATGAATCAAGAGAAGAAATTTCATGGCAAATGTGACAAAAATGATCTAGTCAAGTCAATGTCCCATAAAAGAAAAATAACTACTATAGTATCTCAGGAAGAAGGCTTATGTGAGAATGGGTGAAATGGCAAAAGGACGGACTGAAAGAGAAAGAAATCCAAGCTATTAATAATTATATGAAAAATATTCTAAATCGCTATTAGAGAAATGCAAATCAAAGCTAAGTTTACCTCGAAGTCTATCTCAGACCCCTAAGATTGGCAAAATGACAAAAAAGAAAACAATTGAGAGACGGAAGCACATTAATACTTTTCTGACAAAGCTGTGAACTGGTCCAGCTATTCTAGAAAGCAATTTGGAACTATGCCCAAAAAGTCAATAACCTGTGCATACCCTTTGACCCAGCTATACTACTACTAGGCCTATATGCTAAAGTGAACAAAGAAAGAGAAAAAAGCTCCTTGTATATAAAAATATTCACAGCAGCTCTTTTGGCTGAACTGAAAACAAGAGGGTACCCCATGAACCAGAGCTGAACAAATTATGGTATATGACTGTAAATGATTACTACATCAATCAACCAATCAATATTGATTAAATGCCTACGCTATGCCGGGCATTACGCTAAGCACTGGAGACACAAAAAGAGGAACGTGCAAGAAGCAAGTATTTGGCTCCAGGAACATAAAGAAAAGTCTTCCTCTCAATACACGTACATTCTAATGAGGGAAACTGTACACACGGATGCACACATACAGACACTTACAGTGGGCATATACAAGGTACGTACAGAATAAATGGAAAATGCCCTTAGAACGGAGGGCACCAGCAGCAGCAGCAGGTAGTTGGAAGTGCAGGACAGAATTCAGGGGAAATGCTGTAAGATAATACAGATCACTGAAACTGTAACATGGATTCTTACATCTAAGGATATTGGATATTACCTAACTGATTCCTACAATATTACTGGTGGTGGTGATAACAACTGGCAGTCATCTGACGAGGAGTGATAATTGAAATTATGGGAGTCAAGAGACCTTGGGGGACACACATTTATGCACAAAGGGAAGGAAAGGCCAAAAAAGAAAAAGGAAAATGGTGAAAGTAAATTGTGGGAACCAAGGGAAAAAAATGTTGAGGAAATGTGGGTGGATCCACGTTAAATAGAAGTCAAGAGGAATGAGGACCTACCTACCTCACAGTGTTGTTAGGACTAAATTACTTCATAAATCTCAAATCACCATGTACAAACATAAGCTTGAATTACAAATCAGAAAAAGGACATTATACACAGTGATAAGTTTATTATTAGCTTGAAGAAAGCTATTTTAGTATAACACTGTAGATAGAAGTCAGAATGCAAAATACTGAAAATGAAGTAGGTGGTAGCAAAGTAGGGTCCTCAAGTATAGACTATTCTCTTTAGAAGTTTACAGGCTGAAAGTTTTGACTGAGTTGAGAGGAGAGAAAAAATGACTGGCAAAACAAAGTTATCAGACCACAATAAATGAATTTGAAGGTATAGTTTTGATTTCAAAGGTTAGCTTTGGCAAGAAAGGAACAGACTCCTCTGAGACTGGGGAGAAAAGAGAATGGAGGTGACTACAGTTTCCAAAGAGGAGATTTAAGAGTTTCTATTGGATTGCTTTAGTCATCTCAAATTATAAATGTTGTACAAGGTCTCTCAGCTAGAAGCACTCTCTCCCTCCTTAGAAACCAACCTGACGCCGTGTACTATATTCATATATCCCTTACCTTTGATTCCATTAGACTAAGCAATCTAAGGACAAGACTTAGTGAGTCTTACTTTTATTTTTTTTATTCCCCACTGGGTTTGCCAGCGTTTAATAAATGATGGCGAAAAAAAACTCAACAGAAAAAAATGTTGGAGGTTCAGAAACAACATCATATTAAAAACACAGTATTGTGAAATACCACAAAATTTAAGGCCTTAAAAAACCCAAATTTATCTATCAGGCCGTTTTATTTTACTTAACTGTATCTCTTGTTACAAATTAAGGTTTGGTGTACAAAGAGATTAATATTAGAAAATGAATGATAGGAGGGAAAGGCATCAATACAACTTTTTTAAAAAGTACTGCTTTACTCCATTCCAAATTAAATATCCACTTGCACACACAGAGAAATAATCATTATATAGAATGCACTAGTTTGTGGTTGTAGTTCTACTACTCTCATATCATGAAGCTAATATATCTGAAATAAGGCTTTCTAGGAGGCAGCTATGTTTATGAATAGTATGCAAAATAAGCCATTAAAACCCCATTCTGATACAAAATAGGAGATGAATTATCATAATGATCTTAATATGGACTTACCCCCCAAAATGAGTAGTTATCTCTTAAATTTTACCTCACTAACTGGAGAAATAAGCTTTTCAGGAAATGACCAAGAACCATTCTCTCACTGGATGAGTCAAGAGAGGATAATAAAAAGTAAATGCAAGTTAAACAATTCTAAGCCTTCACCCCTGCACTCAGCAAACTGGTAACGACGAGAAAAAATAGAATATGGGTATAATAATACACTGTCAGTGTAACTATGAATTAATCCAACTATTGTGGAAAGCAATTTGGAATTATGCTATATGCCAAGGAAGTCGAAGACAGAAAGAGTGGTCCCACATATAGCAAAATATTTATTGCATCACTTTTTTAGGTAGTAAAGAACTGGAAAAAAAAGTCAGTACCCATCTATTAGAGGGTGGCTACACAAGCTGTAATATATGAATGTAATGTAATATATTACTATGCCATTAAGAAACAAATAAGAAAAATTCAGATAAACATGGGAAGAATTGTATAAATGACAAGAGTGAAGTAAGCAGAACCAGGAAACTATATACACCAAGAAAATAATATGAACTGAAAGAATAAAAAGAACCTGCATACTATGTAATTATAACGTCAAAGCTTGGCCCAGGATAATAGTTGAGAAAATAAATCTCCCTCCTTTTAGTGCAGAGATGGGGAACTTACAAATGTGGAATGCTGTATATAACATCAGATGTGTTAGATGTTTTGGCTGGCCTGCTGAACTGATATATTTTTTCTTTTTCTTTGTTAATCTTTGTTATAAGGGAAGGTTCACTGGATAAATGCTGGGAAGGGATAGATTTATAAATAAATGTGATACAAAATTAAAATGCATCAAAAATAATTAAGATACTTCTTCACAATTCAAAAACATTTTCTTCAAAGCAATTCTGAGCAGAAAGTAATATCACCAAATCACAGACATGGAAACAGGTTCAGGGAAGCTGTAAACTGCATAGGAATCACTATCTTAGCCAGAATATTAATTTAGTGACATCTTCTACACTGAAAAATTTGTTTTAGGTTAATGTTTATGTTAAAAACTAAGCATGCACAACTGCTGCATATGACACTGACCTATTTGAGGGAAATTATTTCCCCCTAAAAAGTAAAATAAATAAGATTTAATTGAGCAAACATTTTGAAAACTTAGCTGGGAAAGGAACAGTCTTAAGGGCAGTAGGTAGTTTAAAAAGCCCTAGATTTGGAATCTAATACAATATAAGCTCTTTAAGGACAGAGATTTTTTGTTGTTTTCTCTGTATCAAAGGTCTGTGCCTAGCACATAGTAGGTGCTTAGTAAAATGTTCACGGCTTGACTTCAAATCTCAGTTCTACTCTTTAATGACTGCCACTTTTTACCAGACCTGTCGCTTCACCTGTAAAATGAAGGGACTGGTTTAGATGCCCTCTAACGTACCTTTCATGTTGAATTTTATGACACTGTGATTTAAAAAAAAAAAGACAAAATTGTTGAACCTCATATCCAGTTAAAGGGCGAAGTTTAGAATGCTAAACAAATATAGGAAGATGGGCTTTTTACAACTCAAGAGGTTAAGAGAGATGGGTTACTCTCATTCACCCTCTTGGTTCCTGCCCTCTAATACCTACTCCCCTGAGTTTTATTTAAGGAACTATTTATATCATCATGACATAGAACCAAGGGTTAAAATACACTATCTTTGGGGAGAGTGATGCTCAGGAATGCCCTCCCACAACCTCCCCAGCTGCAAGGATTCCAGTGGAGATGAGCTTTTTGGCTCTGTGGTGATAAACCTATCTCTAGGGGGCAGAGATGCAGGAGGCATCTAACTGTGCAGCCCCAGGAACAAGCACCTGCCCAAGCTCCTCCTAATTCATGTGAACAGTCCTTTTGGAAAGTGACTGTTTCTGCTCCTACTGAAGAAACCAGACAGGCTTATCATTATAGATAGGATTCAAGTAACAAAACACAGTAAGGGGTGTGGAGTGGGAGTAGGAGAATAGGGCATCCTTTTTTCAAAACAATACAATACACACAAAAATCAGGTAACATGTTACAAATAAATTACAAACCACCTGTTATCTGACATAAAAAATTATTTTAAATGTTTTACTATTATAAAACAATCCTTTTAAGAACTCACTGACAGAAGTTTTGTCAGTCAACCACCACCAACCTGGGGAGACAGATACTAAGACTTAAAAACAAATGTTAGAAATCACAAAATTTACAATGAGGAATCCCCAAAATGATAAAGTATATCAGAAATGAGTTAAGAATTCATTTACAAACTACAGTAACATAATCATACTTCATTTATCAGATATCACTGAATGAATTTATCAGATTAAGTATACATTTTTAAAAAAAGATTAACTGTTTTTATGGATGTATATAAAGCATTACACACAACCTTCCTTTCATGAACAGGGTATAATTTAACCTCTAAGGATGATGAAGAGCCATTATCCTTGCAAACATAAATATTGTACTGTGCCATAAACCAATAACATTTGTATAACTCTTAAATTTCCAAAATTATATTAAATGTTCCCCGAATATCTAGTTGGTGTTTCTTTTATCTCTTCAATCTTTGGTCACCCCGAAACAGTTATAGGGTTCTCTTTTCTGACACCACTGCCTCTCACCCCATTAATCTGATGATGTCTGGTTTCCAGGAAAAACCAAACAATCTGTATTAATAAAATGAATAAATTTAGTTTTACAGACAATACTAATTCAACAGGTTCTGCTGCTCTGAGACTGGCTATACTCTAAAAATAGAATAAGAATTTTAGATCTGGAAAGAATCTTGGGCACTATCTAGCCCCATGGTGCCAAACAACACTCCTGAAAGATGCCTGAACCAGATTAAAATGAAATTGGAAAGTATTTAACAAAATACAGAAAAATACAATAAAGCATAACATTACATTTTAAAACTAAGTCAATATGTGGGCTGAAGGGATCCATGAGTACAGATTAATGATGCCTGTTCCTGTATGAGTTTGACACCACTTATATAGCCAATCATCATCGTGGTTCAGTGAAAAGATTACTGACAACAGCAACATAAAACCCGAGTTTAAATTTCCCTTCCAATACTTCCTACCTTGGGTGATCCTGGACAAATCACTTAACCTCTATTTAGCAATAAGGGGCTGGACTAAGAGGTCACTAAGGTCTTTTCTAGTGTAAATTTATGACCTTTGGACAATTTTATAGGTAAGAGGAAAGGAATAAATATTTATTAAGCATCTACTAAGTTCCAGGCCCTGGGCTAAGCACTTTTTACAAATGTCTCCTTGGATCCTCACAACCACCCTGGGAGGTTGGTGCTATTATTATTTCCATTTTACCACAGAGGAAACTAAACCAGACAAAGGTTAAATGACTTGCCCAGGGTCAGAGAGTTAAGAAGTATATGAGGCTTCTAGGAGTGTATCCCAAAGAGATCACAGAAGTGATGTATGCACAAAAATATTTATCGCAGCTCTTTTTGTGGTGGCAAAGAATTGGAAATCAAGGGGATGCCCATCAATTGGGGAATGGCTGAACAAGTTGTGGTACATGAATGTGATGGAATATTATCGTGCTATAAGAAATGAGGAGCAGACAGACTTTTATAATAACCTGGAGAGACTTATATAAACTGATGCTGAGGGAGTAGAGCAGAACCAGGAGAAATTTGTACACAATTACAGATACAATGTAAGTGTGACAACTAACCTCAATAGATGGACTTCTCTCAGGAATGTAAGATTACAAGACAGCTCCAAAAAACTCATGATGTTGAAAGATATCCACATCCAGAGAAAGATCTATAGAGTCTGAATGCAGATTAAAGCAAACTACTCGCTCTCTCTCTTTTTCTTGCTTCGTTTCCTCTTTCCCACTGTTCGTTCCATTGGTTATAATCCTTTACAACCTGACTAATGTTTAATGTGAAAAAAAAAAAAGTACATGAGGCTGGACTTGAATCCAGGTTTTCCTGACTCCAGACCCAGAAGTTCATCCACTGTGCCACCTCAATGTGGAAATACTCTCTCTAGTATTAATTGCTCTCAATAATCAAATAAGGTAATCAAGAAGCAATAGTAAGAACTTAATAAATATTTGTTCCTTTCCTCCCTCTCAGTAGTATTAATTCAAGTTATAAACTGATGGTAATGGGGGAAAAAGAAAAGCTGAATGGCTCTTTCCCTTTCCAAATTTTATTATGGGTTCTTTTAAGCTCACATGTACATTTATTTGCTTTCCCTACAACAGTGTTCTCAAACTTTTTAGTCTTTCAGGACCCCTGTATAATCCCAAAATTATTGAGAACCCCAAAGAGTTTTTGTTTATGTGGGTTACATCTATCTATATTTACTATACTAGAAAGTAAAATTGATAGATTAAATTTATTTATTAATTTGTTTAAAAATAATCGATCGGTAAAATAAGCACCTACCATGTACCAGGCATTATACTGGGAATAAAAAAGAAGCAAAAGACAGTCCCTGCCTTTAAGGAGCTTACAATCTAATACACAAAGCAAGTGTATATATGATAACTAGGAAATCATTAACAGAGAGAAGGCACTAGAATTAAGAGGGGCTGGGGAAGGCTTCTCATAGAAGGTCAGATTTTAGTGGAGACTTAAAGGGAGCCAGGGAGGGTCAGCAAAGGAGGGAGAGAGTTCCAGGCATGGAGAACAGTGAGAATTATACACTCACTGTAGAAACATTTTCATGAAAAATAACTATTTTCCAAAACAAAATTTAGTGAGAAGAATGGCACTGTTTTACATTTTTTGCACATCTCTTTAATGTCTGGTTTGATAGAGGACAGTTGGATGCTCCCATTTCTCCATTCAATCTGTTGAGATAATTGTTCTGTTTGAAGTATATGTAGAAAATCCAGTCTCAAAAAAGCTATAGAGTTGGAAAAGGGTAGACTGTTTTAATAGGTAAATGGCATCTTAGTATTATTACAAAAATAGTTTTGACAACATGGACTCCCTAAAAGGATATTTGGGGTGGCCTCCCACACACATTTTTTCAGCTCTACAACAAACCTGGGGTAGACAGGACATGTATTACCACCAATACTTGTTCTACTGTTCATAAGGGTTAAGTAACCTGCTTATAGGTTTATAGGATGTTAAGAAAATCCAAGTCTCTTAAAAATTGTTTCTACATGGTCTTAGGAACAATATTAAAGTGTTTGCATATTTATTTTTATAAATGGTCAACAACAAGAATCCTAAAAAAGCACTGACTTGAAAGGTCCATAGTTGAGCAAGGTAAAGAACCAAGGTTTATTAATTTCCATGTCAACAAACCACAGTGATTCCTACTACCATAGAGCAATGTTTAGTTTCCAAAATCTCTTAAGAATTAGAGAACTTAACAAAACAATTAAAAAATAAACCCAATTATTCTATGGAGGCGTAAAATGATTTTCAAAACCAAGTAAAATATTTCAAACCAAAAATGAACTCATGTTCTAAAATTAATGGAGGGCAAATCAATTCAAAATATTCTCCACATTTCATTAAGTTCAAATCATCATAAATGATAGAAGCAAAAACTGTAACAGGTTCTCTCCATGATCATCTCTCCTTGTCTTTTATCTCTAGGTAAAAACAGTGCAACAAGAATGGAAACCTAAGATGGAGACTTTCTCATTTAACCCCAACTGGCCTCCAAAAAAAAAAAAAAAAAGATGGAGACTTTTTTTTAAGGAGACTGTAGAATCTACTAAGATGGTAAAGTGATCAATAAGAAGAAAAGATGAGGAAATATGTATTAGCTTCTGCCATTATGGAAAATCTCCTCTCCCAATTCTGAAGTTTAAAATTGCAAGTTCTTATTCTGAATGTACTGTTGTACCTATATAGAATATATATGTACACTCTTTAAACATGTGTATTTAGAATACATATGTATATTTTCTAAACTTTAATTAAACTTTGTAAGCTTAAACTTTCATATCACTAACCTTTGCCTGGTAAAATAAAATATTAATATAAATTTTAAAATTATATCAAGTGTATTCCAGTTGGCTAAGGGGGGGAGGGAAAATAATGCCACAATTTTTATGCAGTTTTATTAACAAAAATATCAAAGGAGACTTTCCAGTAGCCTTACAGTAGGGGGAAAAAATGGATAAAAATCAACTTTTAAAAATCATATATAATTCCATTCTAATAATCTATATATTTTTTAAAGTTTTAAAGTAAAGACTATTGCCCTTAAGGATAATACATTTTAACCTCAAAAAATTTTTTTAAAATAAGAACTATGATTTCTAATATATATTCAAGACATTCAGGTAATCTTTCTTAAAATTACAATATACATTAAGGAACTCTTAGAAAGTTCCCAGAGACTCAAAAGATTTAGGAAAAATTGAAGAAAACTATACTCAACAAGAATCAGTGCTCAGTCTAGACTCTAGAAGATAAAAATGCCCTTTTTCATTTCTCAATTCAAAAAAAGGTCTATCTCCAGAAAAAAAAATGAACATGTTAAAAAGTGAATATGAAGATGAGAATATATTAAATTTCAAGAAGAAAAGTAAGTGCACAGATTATCGGTTGTAGGATGTACTTAGACAGAGCAGAGGCAAGAGAAATTTTTGGAGTCAACTAGTTCTAAAGTTTTGAGGGATAAACTCCCATTGATTTGCAATCTAGTATGCTAAGACCAAAGGAAAAAAATTTATTGAGGCAAACTGTAAAAAAACCCAATTTGGGAACATTTTTTTTTCTGACATGATAGGTTTTGCAGCAAAATGCAAAGTCTACTATCTGGAAAAGTGTTTTGCTTCCCCCCTCTTTACAGGAAGATGAATGGAAGTCTGAATCAATGCCAAATTCTCACTTCATTTTTCTCAAGTAACAGCAGCCTGGGGTGGGTATGGGGGGTAGGGGGCTTAATCACCAGTTTTCTGGATTCGTTCAAAAAAGGAAACTTACATGTACATCTGAGTTCTGAAGAATATAAAGATTATATCAAACAAAATTAATGCTGTTTTGTAGAGAAAAATCAAACAAGTCTTCCCAAGTGATGACAAATCCACAACATAAAATTTGAGTCAATCTTATTCATGTATTTGATGCAATTAAGAAAAAAAGAGTTGGCCACCGTTTTCCAAATTAAAGTAACTGGAAGGGTATGAATAAAATGACTGAGTACAAAGAGGGGGACATTATCTGTCTCCTGTATAACTAAATCCAAGATTTTACCGTACTTAAAATAGCTTCAAGTTCAAGAAGTGGGACCGCCACACTCCAGCAGAAGCACTATCTACACAAACATAAACTACGAAGGTTAGTGGCAACGTAATAAAATACTTATAATAAGTACCCACCAAGACTTGAATGCACTGGCTCAAGTCACTCGCAAAGAAATTCTTCACACCTGCTACCAGGCATCAAAAACTACACTCAGATTACTGCAATGCACCTCTTTCTCCCTCTCCATTCACTCACTCCGCACTTTCTGTTTAGAACGCAACTCGCCCCCTAGGGCAGTGGACAAGGCGGTTCGGCTTCATCCTGGCAACACTCATCATCACCTTGTGGTTCCTTCTGCAGTAACCTCATCAAATGACAGAAGTCACGCAAAAAAAAAAAAATCCGAAACAAGAGCTACCTACCATAAAAAAACCAAAATCGTCATAACCACTCGGAAACTCCACACTACCTGTAAAGGAAACCCGCCGCGCACCACTGCGCAGTTGGAGAGGTGCCTCGCCGAGCCCCGTGCCCTCAGTCCTTTCTTGCCCAGGCTCTCTCCACCTCCCTCCCTAGCACCTTCCCCCGGGGCCTCGGCTCCAAGCAAGGCTCGCACATCTGCCTGCAGCTGGCGCTGAGAGAGGGAGGAGTAGGCAGCCGCGCTCCCCAGGGACGCGGAGGTTCAAGGAGGGGGAGAGGGAGTGCGCCGGCATTGCTCAGCCTACAGCCAGGTGCCTCTCCCGGGCTCGCGGCGCCGCCACTGCTGCCGCCGCTGCCTAAAGGGCTCGCACGCTGGGCTCTCAGCCCAGGCGGTCCACGCGCTCGGGCTGATGCCAGTCCAGCTCGCACCCTAGCCTTCCAGATCAGCTCAGCGTCTTCCCGCGGCCAAATCCCGCTTCCCCGGCCCGCCCTGGCCCTCCCCGCTATTCGGTCCTCGGCGCTCCGGTTCTCTCCTCCCCGGCGGTTCCTTGAAGCGATTCACTCTCTCAGCTCCCCCCCTCCAGCCCCGGCGGGGCCTGTGCGGGTCCCGTACCATTCTCCTCACGGGGCGGACTCCGGAAGGGCAGCAACTCCACCTCCTCCTCCTCCGCGGCCTGCAGCCATCTATCGGGAAGCGTCTCCGAAGGCGGCAGCAAAAGCCGCCGGACAAGAACAGCCCAGGGATACCTCCTCAGAACTAACTCAGCTCCGGCGCTAGAAGCAGCAGCAGCAGAAGCGGAGTCTTTCATAATTGTGCGACCAACTCCTGCGGGTGACTGGCCACAGGGACGCGCCCGCGCCCGCCTCCGCCGCCTGACGGAGCCGGAGACACACCACGTGAGCGACGCGTCATGCGCGCCACCGCGAGAGCAGGCCACGTGACCCCGCCCACCGTCCGTCCAGCTGCTTTAGCTGTGGCCTCCCGAGCTCAGTTCTTTGCACTTCACTTTTGACCAGATTCTGTGACGGAGCCGCTGTGGATGGAGGTGACGCGGCAGAGGGAGGAGAGGGAAGGAACCCAGAAAGCTGGTGATTAAGCCCCCCACACCCCCATACCCACTCCAGCTGCTGAAATCCTGCCTAGTTTTGTCTCCTCGCCGGTCTCCTCACTGGCGCGCACACCGCAGACGACTGAGCGATAACGGGAGCGCAAGGAGTAGAACCCTCGTGCCCCCCACCCACCTACCCCGGCCCTCTTCGAAAGCCCCCTGCTCGTCCCCACTGCGGTGTGTGTCTAGATAGAGGGCAATGTAAGCGTGTTCAGAGGAGCTTCAAACGGCCCCCGGTCTGCTTTTGTCATCCCGTGCGACCTTCCTTCTTCCAGGCATCTTAAGAAAGTCAGCCGCGGGTGGCTAGGTGGCGCAGTAAATAGAGCACTAGCCCTGGAGTTAAGGGGTCCTGAGTTCAAATGCGACCTCAGACCCTTAACGCAAAAAAAAAACTAGCCATTTGACCTTGGGCAAGTCATTTAACCCCAATTGCCCTGCCAAAAAAAAAAGAAAGAAAGTCCGTCCAGGACCCCCTTCCAGTCTATGACTTCTCCCTGTCTCCTCTTTTCTCGCCTGGCTGTACTACTTTGGGACTTCGAAGAATTTGCCACAATACCCCAGGAAGTTCATTGTTGGGTTAAACATCACTCTTTAAGAGCCCATCAGCCTTGGTGCTTGATCCTTTCACCACTCTCTTCATTCGATGGGAGGGCAGAGCCAGGAAGTCCAAAATTCCATTTAAGGAGGGCGCTTGGCTCAGAACATGCCTTTATTTCTCACCTAATTGCCCTACTTTGGGACTTCTATGACTTTTCCACCTTACCGGAGGAAATTCATTATTGGGTTAAACGTCATCACCTGGCGAGAGCCCCTCCTTGGTATTC
This sequence comes from Pseudochirops cupreus, assembly GCA_028627135.1. Taxonomy (NCBI): domain Eukaryota; kingdom Metazoa; phylum Chordata; class Mammalia; order Diprotodontia; family Pseudocheiridae; genus Pseudochirops; species Pseudochirops cupreus. The sequence continues at coordinate 383,215,972 of CM053582.1, read as the reverse complement.
CACCCCTTCACCTCTGGAGCCATGAGCTCCCAAAACCTCCATATTGATGATGTGTCATCTCCTTACTAGACTATAAACTCCAAGAAGGTCATAGCTCACCCAGTACTCTGGGCACCAAAGGCGCTGAGTAAATATTTGTTGAATGAGCTCCTCACTTTTCCCTCTGGCTCTTGTGTCTCCACCCACTCATATCTTCCTAAATAATCTTCCGTGTACACATCTCCATTCTACTCAAAATCTTCAGTAGCTTTTCGTTCATAAAATGTAAAGCCTAAGCCTCAAATTAGAGGTCTTCCACAATCAACTTCTACCCCACCTCTCCAGGCTCGTTTGTCATTATTCACCTGACTATTCTGCTACAGTCAAAATAATTTATCGTTCTCTAAAAATGCCATGCGATTCTCTATTTCCATACTGTTTTCTAGTTTGTGATAACAATCAAAGATTTAATTTTTTTCTTGTGTATCATCTCTCCAAATTAAACCCATTGAAAGCAGCATCTGTCTCTTTGTGTCTGTCAACCCAGCAACTAATGTAGAAAAAAATATTTGTTGACAGTTAGTCCAATGTTAGTCCAATAGTGTAAAGTTAAATTCTGGACCTGAAACAATATAGAAATCTCTAAATGACTTTCTTCTCCCTCATCCTCTATAACCAATGAGTTGCCATATCTTACCTCTTCTACCTTCTCTGCATCTTTCTCATAACTGTCTTTTCGATCTTCTTATACTTCACTCCCAGATCTTTGATCCAGGGACACTGGCCTCCATGCTGTTCCATGAATAAGATACTGGCCTCTCAAATCGAGGCATTTTCTCTGACTGTACCCAGCCAGAAAATGGAATGCTTTGCCTCCTCATCTCCAGCTATCGATTTCTCTGGCTTTCTTGAAGTCCCAACTAAATCCCACCTTATAGAGAAAATCTTTTCAAACCCCTCTTAATTGTAGTGCCTTCTCTCTTAATTAACTTCATGGGGCCTTACACCCTCTCCCTATATATATGAGTTGTCTCCTCCATGAGAATTAGAGCTCCTTAAGAGCAAGGACTGTCTTACTTTTTCTATTTGTATACCCAACAGTTGGCAAGTGCCATGTACATACTAATCAATTAATAAATGTTTTTCCTTAATTGAGCCTGGGATCCAGTCAAACTCCCTTCTGTTCCTTACATAGGACAGATTTATCTCCCCGAGTCTGTGCCTTTTCAGTGTTCCTGGATGCACTTTCTCCTTACCTGTCTCAGAGTCCTGCTCCTTTAAGAAAGTGATCAAGCATCATCCCTTTAACTATGAGCTCTTCCTCCAAAATAACTTTATACTCAACTACTTTGTGTATATACATACATTTTCACTTTATGTCAAATGTATCTTTATAGATTCTTTTCTACCTAATTAAAATTTAAATTTTCTTGGAGGGCTTGTTTCATTCTTTGTACTTGTGTCTCCTGTGCTGAGCATATATAATAGGTGTTCAATACTTGTTTCTTGGTTGCTTGCAGGATTCCTTTCCCTTGTTTAACTGCCCACAGTAAACACATTCCTGCTTCTTACTATCCCTGCCCCCAACCCTTTGTTTTGGTAATGTTTAATCTCTGACTGGCATTTACTCAGTAAATCTGAGTAGTTAGCTTTTTAAGGGAAAGTCGATAGGAAGAATGGGGTTGTCCTAACTGTACTAAAAGAATTATCATAATAAATGATTTCACTTTTATTTTATTGATCCATAAAATAACATTTATACCTTCTTCAGTTATCCAATATTACAAACAATATGTATATTATAAGAAGCCTCTGTATTTGAAGTTAATAGAGTCAAGAGGTCCTTTCTTGACAATTTGTTTGTTGGTCCAGGATTTAATTTCAAATTATGTATGTAATGTGCTTGTAAAAGTTTTTTTAAAAAGCATATAGAAATGTAAGTTTTCATTATTCAGTAAGTAGTTACAGTCTGTAATAGTCCCCTTCCTCTCAACAGACTTTGTGAAAATAGAATCTAGATTCCTAGGCTCAGCAGTGCTTGTATTTGAAAGACTGTCTCGTCTCAGCTCTACCGCAGAGAAAAAACAGCCCTATGATAGATAGCCTTGGGCAACCACTACCCACTGTAAACAGATGCACCTCTCAATCAGCTCTGGCCCTCAAATCCTGCTTGGACTAAAGCCAGTCTTCACACGTTGAGGAACCAAATAAAGCAGGATACTCCTATTCTTTCCACTTTTTAAAGATTTATACTAAAAGAGATTTCTCAGTTTTCAGAAGGGAGGGAACTTAAATGGAAAGTCCAAGAAAGGGAAACAAAAACTTCACTGTATATTGGGACAAAACAAGTTTAAAATTGTTCTTAAGGCAGCAAAAGTCATTCGTTCATTTATTTAAATATTTATTGGAGTGCCTACTAGGCTAGGCATTGTGAAGGACAAAGAGATAAGAAAATGACCGTCTCTGCCCTGGAGGAGTCTGTAATCTGTCCAGAAAGATAAAGCAGATCCACAGTCTGGTCCTGTCTTATAGTTGTGTCACCTAAGTGGTATAAGCAAAATGTTACAGAAATTCCTTGGAGGAAAAGATTCATTCTGCTTGAGGTGACCAGTAAAGGCTTTGTAGAAGGTGTGGAATTTGTTAGGACCTAACTTAGAGTTGAGTAGATAAAAGGGGAATGGTGAGTAGGTCTTTTTAACTAGAGTCTAGGGTTCATCTGAGGAGGAAAGGGAAATAGATGAAATTAGGCAAATAGACTGGCAATAGGTTAGGGACTTGAATTGCAGGCTAAGGAATTTAGGTTCTATATATGTACCCAGTTTGCTCTAGCTCACTGTTCCACAGACAGGCTACATCTCTCTTCAGGGTTCTAAGGTACTCTGAAAGATTTGGGAATGTTTCTTCTCTACTGCCGTTAGCTTAACTCCCACCAGCTATGTCCATCCTTTTGTTAGATACCAGAAATCAGCACCCAATTACATTTAACCACTTAATAATTAGCTTTTACAAAGGGATATTTACTTCAAAGATACAGCAAGAACAATGGTACAAACATTTCCCCAAACCTTAGGGCCATACTCTTCCCTACCCCACCTCTTTCTCTGAGGACAGCAGGCTCTATCTTAGCATACTTACTACGTGATTTTGGTCCCCCCATCTTCATATCCAGATGCCATATAACTGTTTAATGAATCTTTATCTCAGTGATCCTGGTTTTGAAGGATTTTGAATGCCAAACAGTATTTTGTACTTGATTCTGGATGTAATAGGAAACCACTGAAGTTTATTGAGGCAGTTGGAGGGGGAAGGAAGGGTAACATGGTTGGACCTGAACTTTAAGAAAATCCCTTCATTGGCTGAATGGAGGTTGAATTGGAGTGGGTAGAGATCTGAGGCAAGCAGAGCCACCAGCAGACTATGACAATAATCCAGGCATAAGATGATGACACATTTTTTTCCTAACAGGATTCTAGGGCACCAGTTAAGAAGCTCATATCCTTGTTCTCACTGGAGCCAACTAACTTCTACACTCTCCCTTAGTCCAGATTCTCTGTGCAAAAAAAAATATATAGATATATAGATATACACATATATGTACATAATATGTGTATGTGTGTGTTTGTGTGTATGTCTATATATCTATATATATAGTAAGGATTTTACCCTGCCTACAACTGACACAGGCAGTGAAAGTTTAGGGTGAAAGATAAGTAAGGCCCCCTTTACTGCCAGAGGAACTGCCTTTCACATATAGGTTACTTCAGTATAGAAAGCAGAAATCAGAGGCAGCTTTTGGAATGATCCCATTTTATAGTACCAAGCCAAATTCTGAACTGTATTTGAGGCTGCCCTTTGAACTTAACTCCTTTGCCCTCTTTCTTGAATTTACTCTATAGATTCCTTGGATTATAGATTCCCCTAAATTACTCTATAGATTCAGATTGCTCAGACTTCAGACTTTATTTGCATCTTTTTTAAAGACTCCATTTTACATCTATGTTACTGCCCTGGACTGCCTGATTTTAAGAGTGTTTAATTTCCTACTTTTTGTTGTAACAGTTGTTACAACCTATCCTATTGACTTTGCTCTGGTAGGCTATTTCTTGTCCCTAGGCTTAGTACTGCTTCTAATACTGCTTCTGTCCCAAATAATTGTCCAAGTGGCAGCCAAATAACTCAGTGATCTAATTGGTCCAGAATAGTGCCACTGCTGAGGCTCTTTTGCTGTAAACCTGGTTTTAAGTGGTCTTCTAGTGTCCTAATATTTCCTCATTCCTTTCAATTCACTTCAACAAGAATTTATTAAGCATCTGCTTTGTCACATATGCTGTGCTAAGGGCTGGAGATTAAAAAATAAATAAATATGAAACAGTCCCTGCCTTCAAGGACCTCACATTTTCCTTGGGGAGATAGTTTGGGGCAGGGGGAACATGTACATAGAGAAGTAAATTTTAAAAAAATACAACCCTCTCTCCATATATGTTGCTACTAGATTAATCTTCCTAACCTAGGGTTTCATCATTTGAACTTCCCTATTTAACTTATTTACAAAGTCTAAATCTGATATCTTGTTGTGGGATAGAGATGAGTTCTCAGAATTTATATAGGTAGAATACCAGTACTACTGGTAGATCATAATTAACTAGAAAGACATTGTGCATAGACCCAGTAAAGGAATGTATTATCATCCAAGGACCAGATCAAGTAGAGGCTTATCACCAAAAGTCTGGCTACCAAATGATTATTTCTTTTGGCAACAGCAACTTTAAAAGTTTATCTACTAAGTAATGGAGAGGTTTCTATGTTTATCAGTGAAGAGAATATTAATGCTAATGAAATAACAAATCTTTGGAGTTACAAAGTTAATACAGATGAATTAGCTCTATTCCATGTCACCACAATCCACCACTCCCCTTTCTAGCTCCCCTCTACATGTTGTTTTCCTCCTCTAGAATGTAGGGTTCTTAAAAACAAGGATTGACCTACTTGCTCGTATTTATATCCCCAGACCTCATTGTGCCTTTAAGATAGTAAGTATTTAATACATGCTTTATCTACTTGACTATTTCCCTTTTGGATCAGTCCTGAAGTATTTACCTTTTCAGTCTTTTATCCATCAACTAATCAAATGATTTGGAGGAAGTATTTATTTAATAAGTACTTTATCTATTTCTCTTTTGGGTCAGTTGTCAAGTCCAAACCTTTGCAGTCCATCCACTGAACTTACCTGCCTTATCAAATTTTCACATTATTTGCTAACTTTACTTCTAACTTCTCTATTCCAGGAAAGACAACCCACTTCAATGTCCCCTCCTCTTTATTCTCATAGGATCACAGAATCATTTTATTTTCACAAAATCTCATAATTTGGAGATATCTCAGAGGCTATCTAGTCTAACCTAGACTTGAACAAAATACTCATTCTTTCAACTTTTGCTAAGATCTCCACTGAGGTTTAACCTCACACCTAGCACATTGGTAAAAAGTACAAAAGATGGAAATAATCAGTTTGGATGGATTGTGGAAACACTCACATACTATTGGCGAAGCCGTGAATTGGTCCAACAATTTTGAAAGACAATTTTATATTAAACTAAAAAAGTAACTAAATTCTCTATACCCATTGATTCAGCAATCCCATTGGTAGATGTATACTCAAAAGACTTCAAAGACTGAGAGAATGGTCCTATATGTGTCAAATCTTCACAGCAGAAATTTCTGTGGTAGCAAATAGTTGGAAAGAATATAGATGCCCTTCAAATGGGGAATGGCTAAACAAATTACAATACCTGAATGAAATGGAAAATTATTGCTCTTTAAGAACAATAAATATAAAGAATTCAGAAAGAATGGAGAAAATTATATGAATTAACATGATTGAAGAAAGCAGAACAGGGAAAATAATGTACCCAATTACTACAATATAAATGGAAAAACAAAACAAACAAACCTAAATGCTGTGTAATTGTAATAACTAAGCTTGTCTCTGAATAAAACATGAGATTTCTACATAAGATGGGGATATGAAATGTAGAAGTCAATTATCTCACACACACCCTTTTTCCTCACCAAAAAATAGCTGAAAAGGGCAACAGATATAACAATGAAAGAGAAGACTGAAGAGAAATAGAAGTAAGCTCCTGTATACAGTCTAGAATTGCATAAAAAGAGAGCCAGAAGTCAGTAGAGGCTGGGAAAGAGATTGCATCAGGGAAGCCAGTATGACCTCTGGAAAATGGGTCTGAAGCCTGCCAGCTTGGGGAAAGGGTGGGAAATTTGTGAGCCCTGGTAAATAAGCCTGTAACCTGTGAGTGATAGGAGAAGGGTTGGACTAGAGGAGTCAGCATTAACTAATAAATTGACCTGAAGTCATCTAGTTCTCTGAAAGAATATACTCCAGGAAGGTTGGAAGCCAGTTCCAACTCTGATAACTAGGATTTAATGCTAGATCCTGACCCTGACCAATTGGAACAGAAGCAGGTGACAGAGCCAATTTCAAAGGTCATTATGTAGGGAGACAGGTCCCACCTCTGCATACTCAAAAGACTAAGAGTCATAGCAATAAACAGAAGTAATTTAGAACCTGAGTAACTGCCTAGCCCTTTAAAGAAGCTGAGACAGGCACAATTGCCAACATCAGGGACAGAACCAACTTACAATAAGGGATGATCCAAGGAAAAGGAGACATAGGTCAGCAATCACAGTGGACCACCAGGAGATTGAAACAAAAGGACTAAGGTGGAGGGTAGGGACCAGTACCAGCCACTCCATCCAAAAGGGCTGTGTCATGTTATATAGATTACAGAGGGTAATCTTCCCCAACCATGAGTGTTGGATAGGATGAATCTTGGCCTTGGTACAAAGTTTCAGTTCAAGAACTGGGATTGGAAGTATGAGTAAAAAGACAGAATGAAAATGCCAAACCCAATGAGGAAATACTGTTAGTGAGGAGAATCCCAAGAGGAGAACCCAGAAGAAAAGAATAACTCTGCAACAAGTACAAGGGCTTGATGGGCGGAGATATAGGAACAGATCACTTCAATTATGGACTACAAGTTTTAATTGGATTGCTTCTCTTTTGCCACCTCCTTCTTTGCAGAAAAGAGAGAAAGAAGTAAAAGTATAAGAAGCTATGCTGGATGGAAATACACAATAAACAATTATCAGCATGAACATAATGACATGGATTCACCTATAAAATGGAGGAGGGTAAAATAATTCATTAGAAAACAGAATCCAAAGGTTTAAACTTTAGTTTTGGATTACTTCCACTCTCTAACTCCTTTGCTTGTACTTATTTGCTACTGAACTGAGATGTGGAAGTTACACAACCATGCTGTTTGGATACATTTTAAATTCATGTTATTCAGCTTTGACTAGATCCTCACTGAATCAAAGCAATCCTTTTATTTCTCTCAAATGGATCCCCTAATTCTCCATAGAAACTATTCCAAACCCATATTTCTCTTCTTAAACCTTCCGCAACTTCCTCATCTCATTCTCTCAGTTTAGGGGCTGTAATGCCATGCACCGGCAGATTCCCAAAAGAATGCTACTATGAACAGCTTTTTAAGGTTCAGATTACACAGTATAGTGAACACTGTTTATTCCATTACAAATCAAGGCAAACATTCATTACAAATCACAATATAATATTCACAACATTACATCTTATCACAGAAAATCACAATATAGTGTTCACAACAGCTTAACATTAGAATGGCCACACAGTTTTCACTACAGTGGCCACAATATTTAGAACAAAGCATTCAATCAATTCACAATACAATAATCAAACTTCCACTCATGGGGCAACCATTAACTTAATTATTCAATCAATTCATAATACAATAATCCATCTTCCACTCATGGGGCAATCATACATCAACTCAATCAGTCATTAAATGCAATCATTAGAAAAACCACACAAACCCTCCACCCCTCAGTGTCCAGCAAGCCTCAATTTCATCCAAGGGGAGGCCTTTTCTTCATCTTGACTCTAGGTGGTCTCTCTGATTCCCTGGATCCCCTTCCATGGTCCCAGCTCCCTCCTGAATCCACCAGTCACCTGGATTCAGAAGCAGACAGCAACCAGGTCCTTGTCCAGTCCTCAGAGGTAGATAGCTCCCAGGTCCTTGTCCAGGCCTCAGGGCAGTCCCTGGCACACACTGAAGTTCACAGGGTCCAGCACATCTCAAACCCTTCACCACTTCTCTTTCCTGGAACTCAAGGATCAGCCAGGCCACGAACAAAGTCTTATCCCAGTCATGCTTCTTCAGTCCTCCAGCACTTCAGCTGGCCCTAGGACCCAGAAGGAATATTGGCCAGGCCAGGCGGCCTTCCAGGCAAGCCCTCTCAGCCTTGCAGATAGCCTTTACCAGATTCTGGTCTAAGGAAAACTCCATCTCAGTTCTCAGTCAGCTTCCAGATACTCACAGAAAAAAATCTCTCTTTCTCTCTCTCTCTCTCTTCCTCAAGAAAACTCTAACTCAGTTCTCAGCTGAGTTAGATGATGGGAGAGAAACTCTCTCTCCCTCTTTCTCTCTTTCAGCCAGCTTCAGTCTCCACAATTCTTCCTTCACCAGGAGCAACATTCCAATTCTGTCTCTCTGTCTCTGGAATTCTTCTTTATATACACACTGGCCTCCTGTCTCAGCCAATCCCCTTCTTCCATGTCAACAGGGGAGTTCACACCCTCTCAACAGGGGACAGGGCTCACACCTTCCATACTTAGCCCTAAGTTACTAAGTGCTAAATATCTGCCAAATTGATTGCTGTTACAAGGACCCACAAGTATAAAAATATTTATAGCAGCTCTTTTTGTGGTGACCAAAAACTGGAAATTGAGGCCATGCCCATCAATTGGAGAATGGCTGACAAGTCGTGGTATATGAATGTGATGGAATATTATTGTGCTGTAAGAAATGATGAACAGATGGACTTCAGAAAAACCTGAAAAGGCATATGAACTGATACTGAATAAAATGAGCACAACCAGGAGAACATTGTACACAGTAACAGCCAGTGTCTGATGACTGATTTTGATAGACTTAAACTTTCTCAGCAATGCAAGGACCTAAAATAATTCCAAAGGACTCAGAATGGAAAATGCCATCTACATCCAGAGAAAGAACTATGGAGTCAGAATGCAGAGCTAAGCAGACTATTCTCTCTTTTGTTTTGTTTCTTTTCTCGTGGTTTCTCCCATTCGTTATAATTCTTCTTTGTAACATGACTAATGTGAAAATGTGTCTAATAGGAATATATGTGTAGAACACATCATATTGCGTGATGTTTTGGGGAGAGAGCAAAGAGGGAATGGGGAGAAAATTTAAAACTTATTAGAAATTAATAAATTGGAAAATAAAATTTTTTTAAAAAAGAAACAAACCTAAAAAAAAGACAAGAGGCTTTTCTTACCCCAATGCCTTTCCTCTGAGATTAACCTTCCATTGACTCTGCATATATCTTGTGTATACCTAGTTATTTACATATTGTCTTCACTATTAATATGTGAGTTCTTTAAGGGCAAGGCCTGTGTTTTTTGTCTTCTTTGTCTTTGAAGGACTTAGCAAAGTGTCTGGAACATACTAAACACTTAAAAACTTTTTGACTGACTGACCAACTGATGTTTATAGTGCAGGGAAATTATTTTCTTTGACAACTACAATCTAGACATCAATAGGTTGGCACAGTTTAAAATAAACCTCCTTTACCTATAAAGTAACCTTCTTTTCATTGACTGACCTCCTCCACAAGGACCAAGCTTCTCCAGATGTTCTTCCTCTCCCCAGCCCTCCCCTCCCCACCCGGGGGCTCAAGATAATCTTCAGTACTCCAGCTAGTTCTAAGTTCAGTTACTCACCAAGTAACAAACTACCACAATCCCTTGTGATGGTATGACCATGACTTTCCTGAAAGTCTTCAAACAACTTGTTTTTCTGGTTCCAAATCTAGTGTTTCTTTTTCGATCTCTCACATTTCTGTTTCTAAATGTTTCAGCTCAGCCCATTTGTACAACTGGAATGAAAGACATACCTGGGGCTCCATGAATATATTTATATATTGTTACTAACAGATCCATTCACTTTCCTGTAGGTTTTTTTTTTCCCTTAAATTTTGATGATTCATTGTTCAGGTGTCTTTTCCTCAGGAATGTGGTACTTCACTGAGGTAAAACTCCATTTCAGTTTTACAATATCACTAACATTTTAAATATATAGTAATAATTCTCACCAAGAGTAAATAAAGGAAGTTATATAACCATAACTATATTATCCTGTTAGCTAATTGAACTTAGAGTCTACTAACACCCCTAGGTTTTACAAGTGAATCGCATCACTTGTACAATTGATTTTTGAACCAAAGTACATGACTTCATAATTATTCTACTTACATCAAAGTGGCATTTCTTTATTAGAAATCTTATCCCTTAAAGTGTCCTTGTAATGTTAGGAGACGACATCCTTATTTTTTTTCTTTCAAGCAAAAGGAAGTAACAAATATGGCTTATTCATGAATGAAAGACAAACAACCAACAAGAGACAATCTCTGACTTATAACAACTTAACTTACACCTATATTTTAAATACGTATGACCATTATTTTCACTTGTTACTAAACACTTTCACTTATCTATTCTCATATACCTGTAGCAATTGCCCTGAGAGCCACCGTTACAAGAAGCTTGGAACTTTCAGAGAATCTTTGGGCTCATAGTAAAGAAGAGCCTACGTACCAAGGAGTTGAAAGAACTATAGCATATGAACGCACTAGAATATTAATTTGCAGTAAAAAATAGAAGAGAAGAGAAGAGAAATATAATATATGTATGAACTGATAGAGGGGGAAATAGGCAGAAACAAGGAAATGATATACACATTGATCATAATGATGTAAACGAACAAATCACTAAAAAAGTTGAACTCTGAATAACAAAAAAACCAATGAAAGTCCTAAAGAGCAGATGACTATGAAACATAGCTCTTGGTAGAGAGCTGGGGGCTACAGAAGAGAATATTGTTTACATGGTCAGTCTCTGTATAAGAAGGTTTTACTTAATTATTTTTCTTTATCACAAGGAAGTGTTCAGGCTGGGGTGGGTGGGTGGAAAACAAACTGACGTATAGACAAAAAACCTCAATAGAACACTTTTTTTTTTTTTGCTTTTTTTTGGAGGGGAAAAGGTAGGGCAATTGGGGTTAAGTGACTTGCCCAAGGTCACATGGCTAGTTTTGTGTTGTGTATCTGATGCTGGATTTGAATGCAGGTCCTCCTGAGTCCAGGGCCAATGCTCTATTCACTGGGCCACCTAGCCACCCTGAGCACATTTTTAAAAACAGGAAAAAAGAAGTAGAGGAAGAGAAGAAGTTGTGAAGATAAGGATCAGGTTAGAGTTGACTCTAAGGACAAACTCCTAAGCCAAAGCTGATTTTCCAAATTGGTAACAATCTCCTTCCACACTCATTTTGGATCCCTTCATACTCGTTCTGTCACCTAGATTAGTATTTTCCTCCACATAGTCTGGATTTTTGTTCATTTCATTTCATTATAATCTCAGCAACCTGCGATTCATTTGAATTAGCTTGCTTTCTCTTTAAAAATGCAAATACTTCTGGGAGGAAAAAGGGGCTAGTAGTCATTCAGGCATTATGATAAATTAGTTCAACCAAAACTCTTTACTCCTAATACTAAGATAACATTAGGTGAGTTAGATTGATAGATATAGACCAAGACATTAGCTCCTTAACTACCTCTTATTGTGTGAAGGGGTAGGGTAAATATTCCTGGGAAACTTCTTTACTGACAAAACATACATGTTTCCCTTAGGTCTTAACCTTGGTATTGACTCCTTTAAATATATAGTGTTTCTGGAAACTAAGGAGGTGACCATCAATTAGAAAATGGTTGAACAAATTCTAGTATATGAAGGTAATGACATACTTTTATGCTGTAAGAAATTATGAAAGTTCTGAAGATTTCAGAAAAACCTGGAAAGATATATAAACTGATTCAGAATGAAGTGAGCAGAACAAGGGGGAAAATGTTTACAATAACAACAACATCGTAAATAGGCAGATAATTTTGAAAGCTTTAGGAACTCTGATCAAAGCAATGACCAATAACAATTCCAGAGGACTCCTGATGAAACATACTACCCACCTTTTAATGAAAGGTAATGGATTTTGGAGCAAATTGAAACATGTATTTTGGAATGTCCAGTGGGGGAACTTGTTTTGACTATGCATGTTTTTCTTTCTTTCTTAATGGGTTGGGGGAGGTGGGAGGGAGATAAGGTGAATTTTTGTTAACTAAAAAAAAATTTTATATATAAATAAATGTATATATACATAGAGTGCCCAGAAATAGGTACAAAGGAAAATGTGTAGCATTACACAAGTACAAAAAATAAAATAAAATAAAATATTAAGTACAAGATGGAGAGGCACTGTTAGAAGCATTTCTGAAAAAGATCTGGGAGTTTTAGTAGACAGTGAATAAAAGATCTGCCAGTAGGGTAATGTAGAAGCCAAAAGAATTTGATCTATATTAACAGGGACATGTCTTCTAAGAATAGGTAGGTGACAGTCCCTCTGAGCTTAGAGATATACTGGAGCCAACTTCTAACTGACTTATGAGATCCCATTGTTAAAGGGTGAGCTTTTACACCTTAGAAATCAACAATCTATAAATCAGGGTTTGATTTATTGTTTTACTGATTGTCCAGACTTTAAAAATGTTAATAATGAAAATTAAACTCAAAATGTGTATGCATGGATTTTTCTGCTGGAGAGCCCAGTTATACATTTACCTGCACACCCATGTTGCTCTATGGACATTGGTAGGACTCAGTAAAAGTGAAGTAGAAGTCTCAGGGAATGAAGTCATCATCATACGGGAGATAGTAAATGTAGGCTAATAATAACTTCCATTAGCACAACATTTTAAGATATGTAAAGTCCTTTATATCCATTATCTCATTTGATCTGGACAATACCCATGCTTTGAACCCTACCTTATGAGACCTTAGCTTGAGTTTTCTCTTCAGTTCTGGGTACCATAGTTTAAGAAGGACATGGTTACCTGGAAAGGACCCCCCAACAAGCAGCCTGGTGAAGCACTTTGAGTCCGTGTCGTACGAGGCTCAGCTGAAGGCACTGGGCACGTCTGATCTGTGAGAAGAGAAGACCGGAGCGAGAGCTGACGGTGACGGTAGGATTATGGGGCTGTCATGTGGAGGGATTAGATTTATTCTGACTGGTCCTGAAGGCCAGAACTGAGAGGGATATGTTGAAGTGCAAAGAGATAAAGTTAATTTTTTAAACTTTATTTTTCTTGTTTTACTTATTATTGACTTATGTTTGTATTCATTTAATTATCTGTGTCTTATTTTGTAACCTGGCTAATACGGAAATATGGTTTGCATGAATTTCCATGTATACTTGATATTAAATTGCTTGTCTTCTCAAGGAGGGGGAAGACGTGACACAGAGGGTATTTGAAACTCAAAAATTTTTTTAATTGGTGTTAATTCTTTACAAGTAATTTGAAAAATATGAAACAAAATAAATTTAAAAATAGGTTTTAAAAAGAGGCAAAGTTAGGCTTAATGTCAGGAAAAACTTCACAACAATTAGGGTTATTAAAAAATGGACTATGAGATGGTGGATTCCCCTTCATTGAAGGTCTTCAAGCAGAAGTTGGCTGATCATTTGTCAGATATATTATAAGGGAGATACTTTTTGTGTGGGGGTCAGACTGGAGGGCTGCTAAGGTCCTTTCCAGCTTTCAAATTCAGCAATTCTGGTTTATAAGGTTAAACTTAGCCTGTTAGTAAGCAGTTATCCCCAAAAGGAAGAGATACATGACTCTCCTAAGACTAAACAGGACCTGACCCCTCAGGTCATAGACCTGTTCCCTTTTCATTGTTCCTCCAACTCTAATCAGTTTACTTCACTACTAAAATACCTTCAGGAGCTCCCTATTACCTATAAAGCAAATTAGAAATTCCTGATCCTGACATTCAAGGCTCCACACAATCTTTCTTTCAGTTCATTTTTTTACAAGTTTTATGTATTCTACTTTCTGAACAAATTGAAGTCCTGTGTCCTCATTTTCTTCTTGCCTTCTCTATTCCTCTTCTCATACCCAACCTCATAACATAGAATATATTTCCTCCATCTCTACCTATTGAAGTTCCTCCCTTCTTGGAAGGCCAAATTCAGAAGTTACCTCCTCCATGAATCTTTTTGTGAAACTGGCTTCTACCCCCATCTCCAGGTGAAAGCAATTTTTCTCTCCTCTAATTCCTCATCACATTCTATTTTGCACTTATCTTACTATCCCATGTATCATTAAGTATGTGTATATGTGTTTTACCTGTTCTGTTATTCAACTTTAAATTTCCTGAGAGCAGGGTCAATGTTGTTTGTATCTTTGATTTCCAATGCTTACCATAGTGCCTTGCACATAGTCAGGAATTATTTAATCTGGGTCAAAAACAGAGGGGTAGGCAGCAAATGGGATAGTCTCATGTAGGCAGAAGAAAGAGGCAGGGAAGGCTCAGAGGAAAGTCTGACCTTGGGTGAAGTTGTGCCAGGAAGAGAGCATTTAATCCTTATCCCTAGAAGTGCTGGAGGAGAAGGTAAGCCTAGAAGAGAAACAGTACAGAGAATGAAGCTGGCAGTCACATAGTTTGTTGGGCTAGATCACAAAGTGAAGCATGGGGACAGCAGTTGCCTTCCAAAGAACCGTTTCTAGTCTCCCCTTGTCCACTTATAGTTGGCACATAGTAAAAAATGAAATGAATTGAAATTTAATTCTGCTGCGGTGTTTAGAAATCTATTTCCTTTTCCTCAGCAGTTCTTGCATTTTGGTGTCATATAATGATAAAGAAAAATTCATAAAAAATATTTATTGAATGCCCACTATCTATCAGGTGTAGGAACACAAATACAAAGAATAAAACCATCCCTACTCACAAGAAGCTTATATCCTAATGGGGGAGACACACACTTATGTGTATACATATATATATATTATAAAGTGAATATATACAAATATGTACTAAGGATATATCTATGATATATATGTGTGTGTACATCTATCTATGTATAATTAACCCTTATATCGTATTTAGAATATTAATAATCTCTCTCTTTTCTTCAATTCTACATCTTATAGCTCTTCACCATAATCCTTAATTTCCTCCTCTCTTGCTCCAACTTCTGAGGAAGTGGGGACCTTTCTCTTGGCCAAGGACAGTCCCTCTACTTGAGTCCTTGATTTCATCATCTCCTTTAGGAGCATGCCTATTCTATCACCCTGTCCCTTCCTCTAATTTTCAACCTCCACTCATTGCTGCCTACAAATAGATCCTCTTCATCCCTAAAATATCAATAACAAACAAAACCTCCTCACTTGACATCAGACAGCGGTAAAAACTGTGAGATCATTGTTTATACCTAGTGTACCCAAGGACTCTCTTCTAAGCCCTGCCTCTTATTCTCTCTATTCACTCTTTCTCAGTGAACTCATCTGCTCCAATGAATCCAAATATTATCTTTCTGCAGGCGAATCTATATATCCAATATTCTGCCCACTTCTAGTCTTGCATTGCCTATTGCCTCTGGATGTCTCTGCCTGGAAGTCCCATAAACATCTCAAATTCAACAATTCAATGCATCCAAAATGGAACGTATCATTCCAAATAAATCCACAGATAGAGCATTTTGTAGTACTATCCATAAGGATTACCATGACGATTAGAAAGGAAATGAAAATCTACTGCCTTATGACTTTAATCAGAAACCCCATGACTCCTCAGATCCAAACTCCTTTTCCAGGGCTACTGTTTTCTTTTAGGCTGTATGCCTTCTATTTGGATATAAACTCTTGGAGGGAACAGACTATTTATTTGTCCCCAGCATTTGGAACATAGTAGATGGTTAATAAATCCTTTTTCATTGATTTATTCATTCTCTCACCTTTATCCTTTTATTTAAACATCCACATATATTCTAATTTTCCTAGTTGTCTTCAGAATACAAGTCTCTAAGGTGGGTCCTTAGGTGTGTGTAATAGTAATCTGTTTAGCAGGATACTTAGCACTTAGTACTAAGTGCTAAGTGTGGAAGGGGCAAACCCTGTCCCACTGTTGAGAAGGCATGAACTCCCCTGTTGATGTGGAAGAAGGGGATTGGCTGAGGTGT
>CM053582.1:383181474-383199282 GCA_028627135.1 Pseudochirops cupreus | reverse complement strand
TGAGACTTGTAGAGTTGTCTTATAACTGTGCGTTGCTGAGAAGAGTCCAGTTTTTCAAAATTGGTCGTCACACATATGATGTGTCTGTGATTGTGTACAAATTTTTCCTGGTTCTGCTCTTCTCACTTAGCATCAGTTTGTATAAGCCTCTCCAGGTGAATATGAAGACTATGTTCAAGTTTTTAAAAATTTTTTAAAGAAAGGGAAAATGATTCCTGCTCTCAAGGAAATTTTAATAGGGAAGATAGATATAGTATATTCAGAAATAAGTATGGTACAAGACAAAATGTAATAAAAGCAAAGGGAAGATCTAGACAGGTTTCTGTAAGAACTTTTGAGAAATGAGAGAAGATCCCTTTCAGCTGGGAAAAAAATCATGGAAACCTTTGTAAAGCTTGTAAAGGTGACATTTGAATTGTACCTAGAAGAAAGAGAAGGATTTCCACAGGGGAAGATATGGAAGGAGGGTGCTGCTGTCATAGAGAAGGACCAGTTTGACTGGAACATATGATGTGTAAAAAGGAATGACGTCAAATAAGCCAGAAAAGTAGACTGGACACAAATGTTTGTGGGTCTTAAGTAACAGACTGAGTTTACATTTTATCCAATAAAAAGCTCCTGAAGGTTTTTGAGCAAGGGAGGGGCATTGTCATTCCTGTGCATTAGGAAGATTATTTTGGCAGCTATGAAGAATGGATGGGAAAGGAGAGAAAATGGATTTGCAGTAGTCTAGAAGAGAAGAGATAAAATAGTACAGTGTGAGTGTGAGAGGAAAGGAGACAAATGTGAGAGAAATTACCAAGATAGAATAGACTGAATTTGGCAACTGACTGAAAGAAACAGATACTATCAAAATTTCAAGCCTAAATAATTGAGAGAATAGTGGTGCCATCAACAGAAATTGGGAAGTTTGGAGGAAGGGTGAATTCTGGAGGATGTCTAGTAGACAGTTGCAAATATAAAAATTTATTTTGGCAGAGAAGTTTTGGCTAGATGTATTCTTTGGGACTCCTCTACTTAGAAATGGTAAATGAAGTCATAAGAGTACATATGGTCCTCAAGAGGAAGAGTATGGGAAAAGGAAGGTCATAAATAGAGGTTTAGAAGAAATCTACAAATAGATTTCAGGAAAAGAAAAATGAACCTGTGAAGGGGACTGAGAACAGATAGGAGAACAAGGTTGGACAAAGCCACAGCAGAGATAATATTGAAAAGGAGGAACATCAAACATCAGTCGAATGTTAGCAACATAAAATGTTAAATAAAATGCTAAAGGTCAAGAGATAAAGAATGAAAGGGTTGGCAATTTGACAATTTAGAAGTTATTAGTGAGCAATTTCAGTAGAAGATACTTTGTATGGCCCTTTAATGAAGAAATGAGGACATATTAAGAAAATACAAGCAAATAGAATAAGTGCTATATATATAATAAAATTTGAAGATCTCTTTGTATTGCTAAGCTAACAGGTACTTAGCACCTAGTTTTAAATTAAGCCTCTGTAAAGAAACAGGAGGTATGAATCCCCGTTGCTGACATAACAGGAAGGGACTGAACAGGGAGACGCCATACCATATATAAGGAAGAGCACAAGCTGGACAGACAGAATTTCCTGGAGTAAGCATCATGGAGGCAGAGCAGCTGCTGCCAGAGAGAGAGAGAGAGAGAGAGAGAGAGAGAGAGAGAGAGAGAGAGAGAGAGAGAGAGAGAGAAAGAATTTTTCTCAGTGAGCATCTGGAGGCTGGGCTGCTACTGCTGAACTGAACTGAGAATTGAGAAGAACTGAGAAGAGAAATGAGAACTAAGAACTGACACAGAACTTGGACTTGTGGTGGCAAAACTTGAACTTGTGGTGCAAGACTTCCAAGGGCCAGCTGGACCTGCCAAAGACAGGAAGCATGACCATGGTGCTGGTATTTTGTACAAATGTTGTTGTGGCTTTGTTAATGTGTTTGAATGTTATTGTGGCTTCATTAAGCCTTGTCTTCCCAGGAACAGAGACTGTGAAGGATTTGAGATGGAGTGGACACTGTGAGCTCTAATGTGGAGCAGGAACTGCATGGAGAGCTAGACAAGGAACTGGGAGCTGTCTGCCTTTGAACTCATGTGGCAGTTGGTTAGATTTGGGCAAGAGCTGGGACCATAGAAGAGGAACCATGAAAGCTGAAAGCCTGCTTGAGTCAAGATGAAAAGACCTCTCTCTGGATACTGAGTAGTGACTGATGAAATTGTAATTTACTTGTGACCTAGGGGTGGATGGCTTTTGTACTTCCCACTGCCCCTTAAGAGGGTACTGAGTAGTGACTGTTGAAGTCGTAACTTAATTGCATCCCATGGGTGGAGGACTTTGACTTTTGTTCTTTGTGTCCCTTAAGGAAACAAGACTCCTTAAGGATGATTGAATGATTGAGTTACTAAACGATTAAGTTACTAAATGATTGTACTTTGTTGAAAACTATGTGACCACTTTGGTGAAAACTATGTGGCCATTTTAGTGATAAGTTATTGAGTTGTGACATGGTGAATGCTGTATTTTGATTTTCTGTGAATGCTTTGCTCCAATTTGTTATTGAATAAATAGAGAGTTTGCTATACTATGTAATCAGAACCTTGAAAGCTGTTCACAGCAGCAGTCCTCTGGAAAGCTGCTTGTTCGTGGCTTTACAAGTGCCTATTTTTAAAAGTTTAGTTGAAAGAGAAAGAGTGATGAAGGTTGATAGTTTGTGGAACTAGAAGATCAAAAGAAAGATTCTTAGGATCAGAAGACCTGAGCATGTTTTTAGGTATAGAGAAAGAATCCAGGGAAGGGGGAAAAACTGGAGATGAAAAAGAAATCAGAATGGCATAAAAGAGTTTCAGATTCACTTTTCAACTTTCTGGGTCTTAGTATGTTTAAATCTAAAATGAGGGGATTGTGCCAATAGATGATCTCTTAGGCCCTTATTTGATCCTCTAATCCTATAAAAAAGAGGGAGTGACTGATGAGACAAAGTCCTGAGGAACGAGGATGGGGAATAGTAAGACTTGGAAAGGAGGAAGACTCATCTTCTAAGACTAAAGGAAAAAAGAAAAAAAATCAGAAAGGGGCTACTTGAGTGTGGAGAAGAACAAATGACAGCTATAATCTCAGTCAAGTGGGAGACAAGTGAGATTATCTGTGGAAGCAATGGAAGGAATAGAGGGAGAGTTGAGAACTTAAGGCAAAAGAGGTTTGGAAAAGCTACCATTGAGAATATGATGAGTCAACTAGAACTGAAATTATAGACCTCTTGATATTTGATGGCATGAATTTGTGGTCAGTATAGTTCCATGACTTCCTCTAGCAGCAGTGAGAGCAGGAGCTTCCTCCAGCAGGAACAGGAATAGACAAAGTAGAAGTAACCAAGGGTGAGAAACAGCCAAAGGGCAAAGGAACAGATTTTTAAAAGGGTGGGCAGTGATTTGTTGAGTGGTTGACTACATGGTCAAGACTAAACAGGAGTAAAGAACTGAGAGACAAGAGAGGAAACAAGAAACAAGAGGTAAAAGCAATAGTGTTTACTCTTTTCCTCTAATTATAATAGTAATAATAGTTAGCATTTACATAACACTTTAAGGTTTACAATGCACTTTGTAAATATTTTCTAATTTGATCCTGTAACAACCCTGTAAGGTAGGTGCTGTTGTTACCCTCATTAGTGTCCAAGGCGGGATTTGAACTTAGGTCTTCCTGACTCCTGCCAGTTAGCTCTTTTTTTTCTATGTAAGCCCTGCTTCTTTTTTGAAGATCTGTTTACATTTTTTTAAAAAAATTACCAAGTTAAGATTTTATATGATTAAACCATAAGCATTGTGGGACTAGTTTATGGTTGGTCAGAATTCATTTGAATCCCCAGAGCTTAACACGATGTCTGGCACAAAGTGCTTAATAAGTACTTGATGACTGATTTCATAATTATTGAAAGATAGGTATACATAATATCAAATAAGTAGCTTTTCACACATGGGCCGTAATACCTCTAAAGCTGAAATAAACTAATGGCTAAAAACAATTGCATTTCAAAAGTGAAGTTTCATGTGGTTCGAGTTAGAAGCTACATAATCAAATTAAAAGTAGTTGCAAGAGTAGCAGGCATTCTCCTGGCACCCCTGAAATCATATTACATCTATTAATAAGCCCAGTTCTGAAGGAACGGACTTTTTATAGATGTAGTATGATTTCAAGAGTGCCAGGAGAATCCCTTTTACACTAGCAAGGTGATGTTTGTAACATAAGACTTAAAATAGATTGCCAGTAAAATAATACATTCCCCCACCAAAGTTCCTAAGTGTGTATCTGTCAATTGTTGAAACTCAGAATGCATTTTCCCTTCAACACAATGCTTTAAATAGTATCTAGCCCAGCCAAAATGATTTTCTAATCTACAATGTAGTTGATTGATATTACTATTAATACTAAGCTCCAACTTCTGAGTCCCAGAAGAAGCAGGACTTACTAGACAGAGGTGCAGCAGAAAGAAGAGAATTTTCTCACCCTTTCTGGGTCTGGTGCCATTCCAAAGTAACATTTTGAAATGAATGAAGTTCAACCTTGATATCCTCTTATCTTTCTGCAACCTTTCCTTGCCTCCTTCTCTTGGGAAGTGCTCGCCTTTCCAGGACCCCAGTACTGTCATGTTGTCTTAAGCCCTACATCCAAGTTTATCTTACCCTTGGAGATTTATAGCATAGTAACAAATGCTCACATATTTGCCTATCAATGAACACCACCTTTTACTAATTATTAGGATACAGATGACTTAAAGTTGTGTTAAGATTGATATCACATATTATACATGTACTGCTTGTATCAGAGACTCAGTCACAGCCCAAAGGATTTTTGAGATGCTTTGAGAGATTCTCTCACTCACAGTTCACGACTCCCTCCCAGGAAAACTGGAAAAACATATGTCTAATGCCCCATAATATCCTGAGACTATCTCCCCACTTAAAAGCAAACAGTTTATATTACCCCTGGGTAGTTTTATTAAAATGAGGAAAATGAATGAGAACTCCTATAATGAGTAACTGTTAGTTCTGAAGAAGCACATGATAGGTCAGAATCACTTAGAGACCTGTGTATGGTGAGAAAAGAGTATTGTGGCATCATAGGTATTGAGCTGGGCTCAAACCCAGAAAGACCATGGTTCAAATCCCACTTCTGGTATATACTTACTATTCGGCTAGGCAAGTGAAGTGACTTACTAACCTTCAGTGCTCTAGGTAACTCTCTAAGACTTTAAGTTTCAAAGAAGGTACCAATATACCTGGATAGAGGGAGTTTTCTCATTTGGGAATTTCTATATCAATTAAATCTCTGTCTCAGGTATAGCCCCTATCCCCAGGAGAAGAGTCCTTTCCCAAATATATTTTCTTAGCCTGCTTAAAAGCAGGAATAGGGGAAGGGATGAGATGGCATCTCTCCCCCTCTCCCATTCCAATTTTCAGTTCTTCATGGCTTCCTAGGATATATTCCCTCAGTTTCTGAGACAAGGTTGACAAATTTCTCAGCTCCACTCCATGAAGGCTGCCACTACCTCTGTGTGAAGTCCAAAAAGCCCTCGGTACCAAAAAAAATTCTTCTGAGCCTTCCACCTTTCTCCTCTTTGCTTCTTCTCCAACTTCTCTCCCCTTTGTCCTTTTCAGTCTTCCCCATTTGGCAGATCCATGCAACACCCCAAAGAGGTTGCTTCTCCCAGTCACTTTAATGGTAAAGGGAGGGAGAAGAGGCAAATGGCCCGATATTTCTATCAACCCAGTTTTTCTTAAAGCGCAGGTTTTTAGAACCTACAAATTATACCAAATACCACAAGTAAGGTTCATGCAAAATACATTCCCCTTTGATTCATAATACATTTGAAGACAGTATGTGATAAATTACATACAGAACGTTATATGTACTACAACTTTCAATTGCCTTCCTCCTTAGCATGTGGTATTCCACCCTATGCCAGTAGATGCTATTGAGGTAACACACCTTTTTATTACCCCTCAGGATGCCTGCTTAGTCACTAGCAGCATAGAAACAGTACAAAACTTTTGCTGTAACTTGCAGCCACTTCTGAGCAGCACCTCCATGGTGTGTTAGCAACAATTAAAGCTAACATTTCAATAATATTTTAAGGTTTACAAAGTGCTTTTAGGAATATTATTTAATTTTATCCTCAAAACAACCTGGGAGGTAGGTACTATTATTTACCTTATTTTAAAGTTAAAGAAACTGGGGCAAGCAGACTTTCTGAGGATCACACAGCCAATGTTCAAGGTACAGTTCAAACTCAAGTCTTTCTGACCCCAGGTGTAGCCCTTTAAAACTGTGCCACCTGGCTGCTATTGGGTTGAAGTTGCTTTTGGGCACATTGGCCAATGGCCTAAATTCTGGTTCCACAGACGTCTGAGGGATTTAAGGGCTATCTGCTGTCCCTAGATAGGTAAATTCTACCTGCACTATTGTCTCTCAGAGATTTCCAAAAAGATAGCTACCTCTGTATTTAACTTCTTTACCAGATCAGGGGTTTCCTACAGGTCTTAGGGTGGCTCTAATGGCATTCCATAATCTCTAGTGATCAACCCCCATTCAATCTCACCTTCATCAGAATCTTGGCTTAGGCCATCTCCATGTTGGTTCTTCTCAGAAGATTGTAATCCAACTGCAATCTGTTGTTGGGGCCCCCTTAGGGGGTCGGTTCTTCTAACTTTTCTGTATCCTTACATTGCTTTTCACTTGGCAAGCTATTCATTTGATGTGGTTGCCAAGTGATTGTGATGCACTCTCCTTGTAGGGCCCTCTCTGGTTCCCACTGCTGTTTAATAGATTGGTAGACATTTCTGGTATTTCAATGAAGTGGTATGGTGTGACTTTCCATTCATTGGTGGATATCTTGTGCTTCTCAGAAATACTGAGTTTGCATAGCAGGGCTCTGACTCTCAACTGGAATTCCTGATAGTGGACTTAAGCAGCATAGAATTGTTTATCCTCCTTTAGTGTTTTTCTTTGCTAAAGCCCTAACCAGATGAAAGGTCTTCATTTACTATTGTGACATCTTAGTCATACGTTTCTAAAGTTCCCATCTTCCAACATTCCAAAGCATAGGTCAATGTGCAGTTGAGATTCCCAAATATCAACAAACATAAGGTAATCCTCTGGCATCATTCCTTTTGGAACCATAAGCATAGGAAAAGCAACAGGGCATAGTGAATAGAGCACCAGATGTATGACCCTGGGCGATTCATTTAATGCCTTCACTGCTCCAAGCACTTCTCTACAATAAATTACAGACAAACCACCAAGCTGCATTGGGAGGAGTTTCTTCATGTGGGAGTTTGCTAAATCATTGAAACATAGATCCAGTTCTTATCTTCTATCATGAGCATGGGCCAGAAATGTCCAAGGTTGGCTACACCAAAACTGCTCTCCAGTCTAAGAGTTCCAGAATAGTTATAATGTCAGTTCAGATGCCATTTTAGTGTTCTAACTGGGGATCTTTTTGAAAAGGTAGGAAGGCATAATTATACATTTCTTCACTTCTGCCATGTCAAGTAATTTGTCTTGAAAATTCAGCAAGTCAATCCTTTTTTACTTCTCTAATTGATTTACTAGTTTATTCACCACAGGCTTGTCCATACCTTTTCATCCCCCTGCCAGCTTCCTATAGCTCCCCTTTCTCCAACTCTTAGCTGAAAACCTCATTTCATACTTCAGTGAAAAAAAAATTGAGGTAATTCCCCAAGAGCTCCCTCTTCTCCCCTCCTCTTCTTACATCATTCAAATCATTTCCCTACCACGTACTCTTTTAGCCTTGGCATATACAAAGACATGGCCTCTCTCCTTACTGAGGCAAATCCCTCTACATGCACAAGTGATCCCATTCCATCCCTTCTCCAGCAAATTGCACCCCCCACCATGACCCCGACTCTCTCATCAATCTTCAATCTCTGTATACTGGTTGCTTCCTTTCTGCCTATAAACACACCCGTGTCTCTCTCATTCTTAAAAAAAAAAAACCAAAAAACTCTCCTGTGTGACCATGGTAGGATAGATCTATGAATACTGGGTAAAGTGGTCAGTCACTTTTAGAATGCTGCTTATGGCTTTTTTAGCCTTTATCAAAAATGGTCTTTGCACATCAAGTCAATGTACAACTTATCTACATATATCACCTCAAAAAATCTGCCAATAACAATGTTCAGCAAGATTGCACCTTAAGATGGCAGTGCTTTTTTTTGTACAAATCAGATATAAATCTTACTGCCTTTTATGGGCCAAAAAAAAATCTGTTCTGTACCATATCTAACTTTCTCATCTTGCAGCTATCCAGAATCATCCTAGACAAAAAGGACTTTCATAGCTGGAAGGCTTTGGGTGGCACTAATTTCCTTCAGATGCTTTGAATAGGATCTGTTACTCTTCAATTCAATAAATATTTAAGTGCCTACTATGTTTAAGGCACTGAGCTAGGCACTGGGGATATAAAAGCACAAGCCGAATATTGACATGCTCTTCCTCTCCACTCTTAGAATCCCCAACTTCCTTCAACATTCAATTCAAATGCCACCTATAAAAGACCTTTACTGATTCCTCCATTTGTTAATGTTCATCCTTCCCATTCTGCCCTCAAGATTTTACCTTGTATTTATTTCATACGTATTTTGTAGTCACTTATCTCTCACTTTCACAACTTTAGAACTATAAGTGACCTCAGAGGTTATCAAGTTCAACCTCCTTTTATAGATAAGGAAATCTAGGCTAGAGAGTAATTTGTCCAAGATTATATAAGTAGCAGAGCTGAAACCTTAACTCAGTCCCATGCCAGATGCAAAACTCTCTCCCAGTGGTATTTTCCCCCGTGTGTGTGTGAGAACCCCAGTATGAGAACTTCTTGAGGGTAGGGACCATTTTATCTCCATATTTTCCCCCAGCACTTAGCATAGCACATAGTAGGTGATTAATAAATCCTTGCTGAATTGAATTTTTTTAAAAAGAAGTACTCCAAAGAGTTTACATCCTATTCAATCTAATACTGTGTTAATAAGTTCGATCTTCTGCTATTTAGTGTGGCTTCTCATGAGCTAAGTAGGTCTAATTCTCTAACAATCGTAGCCCTTTCTTTTGGATAGCAGTGTAACCCACATATTGTCATCCTGCCACTGATCACACTGACAGTCATTCTTATTCAACCGGGATTTGGAGGACTGGCTCAGGGCTATGTAGTTTTCCACTGTGGCATGGTTTCTGGAGGAAGTCCCAGATTCTCTCCCACACTTTCCTGTGTCAGAGGCCCTGCCCCTTTGAGTTACATATTTCCTCCTCCCCCTCTATAGGAATCACCATTGTCTCTAATGAATGAGGCACAGGGTATTTACATCCACATTGCTTCTTCATGACCTAGTCGGTACATTGAACTCATGACTGACCGGGGCAATGGTCCATCTCTGGCCCTCAGCATACAATTTGGCACCTGTTAGGGTATACATCAATGAAGTATTGATCTATAGCTGTAACTGCACTTTATTCATCAATTTCAAGACATTTCAGTGTCATCTCACTTAAAAGTAAAAAACTTCAGGGTATAAACAGGATAATGGATCTCATTCAATGAATCCCTGACTGGAAGATTCAACAGGCCTATGATGACTGTCACTTTCCTGGGACAAAAACTGCTTCTAGTCCATCCTAGCTGGTATTTGAATGTAATGCAGAGGGTTTATTTGGATAGACAGACACCAACAATGGGAGGCATTTAATTGTGTAGCTGAAGTGTTGGTCACATTTTTCATTCCCCTAATCTCCAAAGCATATCAAAAGGTAAACCCTTCATTGGGATATTATTCCCATACTTCCCTTCGAGTTATCCATAGTTTGAATAAATCTCTAGTAAAATAAACAAACAAAAACTCCAGAAATGTCCTCAGTTCACAGTAATTCTTTGGATGTGGCCAAATAGTGAGTGCTTCTCTTCTGGGGTCAGTCCTCACTCCTTTTTGAAATACTTTGTGACATCTCCTAAAAAATACTATGAAATAGACATATTTAACAAATGCTTAGCAAAACTGATACTTTTTAATAATTGGCTCATGTCAGCAATCTCTGGCCTATCTAAAAACTTAAACAGCTTTTCTTCACGTTCTTTTCATTTTTCCCCCTTCTTTATCTTAAACATGGGCGGCTAGCTGGTACAATGCATAGCACACTGGACATGGAGTCAGAAAGACCTAAGTTCAAATCTAGCCTTAGACATTTACTAGATACGTGACCTTGGGCAAGCCACTTAACCCTGTTTGCCTCGGTTTCTTCATCTGTAAAATGAGCTGCAGAAGGAAATGGAAAACCACTCCAGTATCTGTCAAGAAAACCACAAATGTGGTCATGAAGAGTTGGACATGACTGAAATACGGCTGAACAACAATTGTCAGAGAGGGACATGATTGGCCACACCTGAAGACCAGCCCACTTTCCTCAGTTGCAGCTAATCACAAGGTTTTTATATTACCCCAGCAATATGGTCTTTTCAAACCCTGTGGGGTCAATGAACCGACTGAAAGAGGACAGTATAACACATTTTATGTTAATAAATAGTTATCTTGCCTGGAAATCTTGTCTCAGTTTACATTTGTTATGATTTTATTTGCCATAGTTTTGGGGGGGAGGCTCACGCAGAATTGGCCAAATAACCCAGGTAGACCATCCTTTGGACCATTGTAATGTTAATAGTATATAAGATCTTCCCCATCCATTAATAGGCCTATGTGACCACATGTGTTCAATCACTGATGTCTTACTGCTTTGAACACTGGCCCAGCTGTGATACATCCTGAGTCATATAGAGCCCATTGGGGAAGGAACTTGCCTAAAGGGAAGCTTGCTTAAGGGAAGGCTTTCACACCTTTTGGTACTAAGCTAATTAGGCACTGAGTCACTAGAATTGTGATGCCTTCTGGCTCTTATAATGGTAATGGGGAATTTGAAGAACTTCCCTGGCCCCTAATAGGTCAAATGTAATCACATGGAGCTTGTGGTGGGAGGAGCTTGCTGTACAGTAGAGCAGAGCCCACAGGAAGTTGGAAGTCAGAACAGTTAGACCAACGGTTCTCAACCTGTGGGTTGCCCTTTCACAGAGGTCACAGGGATCACAATGGAAGAAGGAGAGAAGACACAGGCAAGGAGACAGCTAGGCTAGTGAGTGTTTGTTTGTGGAAAGGCTAAAGAATAGTATGGCTCCCTGCTGTGTTATGGTGTATTAATTTCTTTGTTGCTATGATGGATTGGACTTTCTGGAGTTGGGATTTAATTTTCTAGTGTCTGAATAAATGTTTTGTTTCTGTCTTCTATATGGAGAGTCTATTATATTTTGTGATTCAGAACTGTGCTGGTATATTCATAGTCACCATTGGTGCTGTGAATATTGCATTGGTGCTACAGCTCTGAACCTATTAGTTGAAAACTATATATATTGGAGGGTTGGTATTTTACTTTGGGAGTTTGCCTATAAGAAGGATCTTTTGATTTCCTGAACAGGACTCTGAGTAGCCAAATGTTAAGAGACTCCCTACTACTCAGAGCTTGTGCTCCCCAATCCAGTGGTATACGTAGGTGGTTTTATTGCTTTGTTCAGACAGTAGGAACCCTGTCTGTTGGATCTTTGTGCTAATTTCTCTGGTCATATTTTCTACTTACCTGTAATTCAAGTAAGATTGTTGACCCTGTTAAAAGTTGTCTTTCCTTTAGCAAAGCAGAATGAAGAACCTTTGCTAGTAGGCCATCCTGGGCGTGCTAGGGTGCTTGCTATTACAACCCTGTAGACCATCCTTTGAAGGGAATTCTGTTCACTTCAAGGAAGATCTTCCCAAATAGTATTAGGAAGATAATCTATAATCCCTTTGAAGGAATTTTATAATTTGCTTTTTTTTTTTCTCAAGGAAGCCACCCAAATTGGGAGTTCATACCATTTTTGGTGTTCTGCCAAGCCTGAAGAATTGAGAAAGCTCTATATTTTTAACTGGAGAGTGACATCATGTTCTTTCTCAGTGGTCTTCAAAGCCTGAGAAATTGAGGTGACCTTATCTTCCCCTAGCTAAGTTGGGGAATAACTAAAATACAATGCAACTGACTTATATCCCACTCCTGGCCCCATTCTGCTTTAGATATGACTATTCTATAATACCTTAAGTATTTCTTTATATTGTGCAAATTGGGAATCATTGTATTAACTCTCTTTGTGTTCTGTGAAAATTCTCAAGGACTTTGGCCTGAAGATGGAGGGTCATGCCCTGCCAGCACCAGACCGAAATCCTCAGAGCCTTTTGCCTGGGCTAAAAATCCTACTATGCTATCAGCCTTCCACCAAGAAAAGAGTGAGAAATTTCAACAACAATGGCTTATAACATCTATTGTAGCATATTCTGAGCTAATGTAATCATAACAGTTGTGAAATTTAATTTCTAGTACTATTCATATAAGATTAATTGCATGCTTATATTGTGAAACTTTGGAACACCAACACTGTTAGAAAAAAATAGCTTCACTTGTAATCCACATACTGTTAGGCCATAAACTCAGCTATTAAAGAAGTGTCTAAAAGCTTCTATTTCATTAAATTTATTTTATTTCATTAGGATTATAATAATGGCTTCAAAAATGTCTTTATAGTTTTATCTGATAGGATGTTTGAGTCATGCTAGAATGGGAAAGTTTACAAGTTAGGTTACATTAAGAAAGTAAGTTCCACCTAAATTTATCTAGCTGTATTAAGTTAACATCTTAACTTAGTAGCAAACACTCTAAACCTACAGAACCAGAGTACAACCATCACATAAATTTAAAAAGTGCTCTGTGCTACCAACCCTCAGCCTGACTGGCTTTTAATAAGCCTCTCATTTTAAGAACAGAGAAGAAGGGTGGCCTCAGATGTCTTGACCCAGCTCTTTAGTCCCTCTACCTATCCCTCAACTGACTGTTCTGCAGTTGCAGGGGCTTTCCTATTTCTTGTGAAACTTCAGAATTTGGTTACTGAGGAAATGAGATTCCCTCTTGTATTACTAGCACTCATTGACAAAGTTTGTGGGAAAGTAATAGTTTTTAGGACAATTAGTGATTATGAAAATTATGAAATCATAACTGGAAGTTATATTGAAGTTACATCTTGAATTAACCTAGCCTAAACAGATTCCAGTCTTCAGGACTTAATTATGAGGTCAACAACATAAGAATATTAATAACTGAATCCAGCCCTAAGCTATCATTATTGAAACTTGCTATTAAAGATTAAATATTAAGGGACTGCCATTGATGCTATTCTCAGTTTGATTCCAAGTATGATTGTCTGGAAATGTCATTGAGTCAATGATCCATAATGCCAGTAGTCCTGTGGTAGTGACATCTGTCCACTGGTATAGCTGAATTTGTCACAGGGAAGAGTCAGAGAGCAACTTTTAGCATGGGCTGAGGTAGGACTACCCTAACTTGATTTTCCCCAGAAAATTTCCCACCTGATAATTTTTAGTCTGGCTGTTACATTCCGTCAATACAATTGGCTGCCTATATGACTTTTGCCTGGAAGTAAGACACAGCTAGGAGAACACTTCCCCTTACTATGACTATGTCCCTCTTTTTCCTTTTTTGGAAAATTTCTATAATCATGGTAGGTAGACAATAGAAGATATGAACACACTATTAAATCTTTAATAGGGACACATCTGAATTACTATAGTAAGATGCAAGTATGTAAGATTTAAGTTATTCAACTGGAAGTTATAATTCTCTCCATGTCCTAAACAATCAAGTTAAAAAGTATTTGGATTTGTCATCTGCCTACTGACAGTTATATA
This sequence comes from Pseudochirops cupreus, assembly GCA_028627135.1. Lineage (NCBI taxonomy): Eukaryota > Metazoa > Chordata > Mammalia > Diprotodontia > Pseudocheiridae > Pseudochirops > Pseudochirops cupreus. The sequence continues at coordinate 383,185,442 of CM053582.1, read as the reverse complement.
TTCAGTGTAAGGTTAGGTCCTTAAAATAAACTTGTATATAGAGCATACTCTGAAATGCAAACAAATTGCACAAGAATTACCTTAAAGTACCTTAAATTAAATATCACTATGTTTAGAGAGTGTTTAATGGTCTCTGTAGGTATAATTTCTATTTCATTTGAACATGGTTATAACTGAACATGTTTTACTATAGACCAGTGGTTCTCAACCTTCCTAATGCTGCGACCCTTTAATACAGTTCCTCATGTTGTGGTGACCCCCAACCATAAAATTATTTTCATTGGTACGTCATAACTGTAATTTTGCTACTGTTATGAATCATAATGTAAATATCTGATATACAGGATGTATTTAAATTGAACATAACACACAGGTTGAGAACCACTGCTATAGACAATTCACCTAATATAATTTGGAATTAGTTGCTTAGTCTATTTATACATCCCATTCCAGGTCTTTGGTTACAATTAAATTAAAACAAGCACCTCTCAGATATATTCATTTGTGTATTAAACTTAGGCATAGAAGTCATCTACTCACAAAGACTGTTGTTACCTATGTGTTCATGAATAGGATTAGGCCCTTAGCAGCATCTCAACCTCCTAAGGAGGATGAACAGCTGAACTGAAATTTATTTTTGAGAAAACAGCAAGATTAGACAATTATATATGTCACATTCTAATGAGATACAAAGCTTTTGAGTATGTTCTAACAAACAAGTTCTTAATATTAGGTTTAGAATTTTATACAGTTATCCCTTCTATATGGCAGGTGTTAGGGGCACAGTACCCTTGTGATCTGGAAAATCCACGTAAAATTTTTGGATCCTCCCTTCATACCAGACAGGAAGTCTGATTTTTTTCTTCTTTTATGGGATTACCTTATTGTAACAGTACCTTATTGTAAAATTTGGGTTAAATATTTGGTCATAGGTTCTGTGTCATCTCCAGGCTTTCACATGTCATCTGTAGCTTTTGCAAAACTCCCCCAAAATTTCCATTTAATTTCTTATGTTAACCCCAGATATATCAAAACCATGATGGGGAAAGTCATGATATGGAAAGAATAACTGCATATGCAAAATATATATTGCACCCTCTACGTAAATCAAGCAGTTAGGTTCTGATTTCTCAGCTGTTAATTTTAATTCTCTAAATATATCAACATAATAATTTCCTAACTTACATCACAGCACAGTTACAGGTGATGAAAACTTAAATTCTCCAAAGTTTCAAGAGATCTCTGGGTTAATAAGATTAGAACCATAAAGTTTGAGCCATTTTCTACCATGTGACTTATCTGTTGGGAAAGCAAAATTAAAAGTGACTGTATTAAATTATTTTGAAATCTGTTTTGCAAAAGATTTTAACAGAAACATCCAGGAATCTCTTCATGTGACCTGACCCAGATAAGCAGACCTGCTAGGAAAAGTTGCTTTGAGAATAGACTCATTCCACAATGTCTAAGAGGAGAGGTTTCCAGAAGACAAGATGACTGCATTGGGAGATGTTTTCAGAAACCAGACAGTTGCATGACATGTCTGAGCCCAGAGAAATAATGAATTGATGAAATGGACAGTGGGAATGGCTTACTAAGAAAGAGACTTAATGTTCATTCTTCTCTTTCACTCCTTCACATGAGACGGTGTTTTTGTAAGGTCTACTTACCAAAGGGGACTGTCTGCAATGTTCTTGTCAATGCATCCATAGGGTCAATCATTCTCCTGCTTCCCCTTACACTGTTTCCATCATGTTAAAACACTTAAGCCTCATAATTAACAACCTGCGACAAAGTGTTTAGTACCTTCAAGTCTTTTTGTGTGCTGATGAGCCAATCATGAGAGGCAGATATATTGAATGGCATTTTATAATTGGCATATCACTTATTGACTTACTGAGGAAACTGTATTTCTCAGTGAATCAAAGGTAGGGAATGAGGAAAATTAGTATTTTGCTGTATCATTTAATAATCAACATTACTCTATACTCCTATTTCCCATTTTGTCAAACCCCATTTCTCAGACTAACTCAAAAGACAGTCTCTCCCAACTAAAGGTGTGGTTGGATAATATGATTACTCTTAGCCCTTGGGGCATTTGATAACTAACCAGTTTAAAGTGGGACCCTCACTTCTGTTTACCCCATAAAGAGAGAACCAGTTTGGGCTAGGGAAGACATGGTCTGCAAGGGGAAGGCTAATAGAGGTGGGGGAGAATCTTGATTGGGGTGGTTCTGTTTTTGTAGCCAAGATCACTAGAGGCAGCTGAATCTCATTAAGAAATTAGCATTCTTTAATTGTTAGAAAAGTAATCACTCACATCTGAAGATCAGCCCACTTTCCCCAGCTGCAAATAATTTTAAGGCTTTTCTACTACCCTGACTCCCCCCCCCTTTTGGGGGTCTCAACAAATATTCTTTTCAACCCTTTTAGGGTCACTAAGGAGGAACAGTATGACCCATATTATTAATAGTTGTGCATGTCACTGTTATCTTGCCCAGAAATCTTGCCTCAATTTACCTTTGTTGCAATTTTACTCACCAAATTGCCAAGAAAGCACCAGATGGGGGCACAAAGAGTTGGATACTACAAAAAAATGACTCAGTAAAATCTTGAACATAATGAATATGATATAGGGACCGGACCTTTTTAAAAATTGATATAAAGAACTCCCATATCAGAAAATTCCTTATATCAATGCAGTTTGGCACCTTCCTACAATTTATATCTTGGTTAATTGTCTAAAATGAAGGGTCCACATATCACCTATGGGTCAGTGAATAGATTTCAGGAGGTCTCTGAACTTCTACAATCTTTATTTTCACTAACCTCAAACTGAAATTTGCCATTTCCTTCAATTATGAATTTTTAAAAAATATTGTTCTAAGAAGAGGCCTATAGCTTTACCATACTGCTAAAGGAGTCTATGACCAAAAAGAAAGAAAAAAGGTAAAGAACTCCTAGCCTAAAGCCCCCAAAGGTTGAATGACATGCCCAAGGTCACACAGCTAGTATGTGTTACAGGCAAGACTTGAACCCAGGACTTTCTGGCTCTCAGGCCAGCTCATGCTCACTATCCATTGTGCCACAACAGCCTTCAATGAACATGAACATTTTAACATCGAAAGGACAACAGAAAGAAAAAAAAAAGATTACATATGAAATCATGAACTTCTGTTACATACAACTTGGCTTTTTAAAGACCATATTTTAAATTTAATAAATTAATAGCAAGGTTGTTGTGTTTGATAATGTTGCCGTCTGGATAGTACAGAACCATGGTGAAATGTAAAAATCTAATTAACTGTGTTGGAACTTGCTTTCTATTCTGAGGCTTACGTTTTAACCTCCTTATAGATTGTACTAGTTGTTACTGAATCTAGTTAATTCTGTTAATGCAATTTCCATTTAACATTTTTTTTCTACGTAGGGACAAACTATTTGTCCCATATTGATTCATATAGTACATCGGATACTTTTCTTCCTCTACCTTTTGGAGAGACCTAGCCATAATCGTCTAACACAATTCAGACCTAAGTCTGAAGCAATTTTACACTGTCATGCTAGAGCGGAGGATTTAACAAGTTGAAGAGCATAAAAATATGGAGCTTAACCCTCATAATTAAAGGTCATACTTCTCTAGGACAGAACCTGGCCCATACCACACAACTGGGTACAGACCAGGGAGAGGTGAATGCCCTCAGCCCCTATGGGTTCAGCTGAGCTGTCTCTCAGTGCTAGAATTCTAAGAAGTATCTTTCTGATGTGACACACTGTAATGCCATGCACCAGCAGATTCCCAAAGGAATGCTACTGTGAACAGCCTTTAGAGTTCAGATTACAAAATATAGTGAACACTCTGTTTATTCCATTACAAATCAAGACAAACATTCAAAACATTATAATATTCACAACATTACATCTTATCACAGAAAATGGCCACACAGTTTTCACTACAGTGGCCACAATAT
>CM053582.1:383121611-383180974 GCA_028627135.1 Pseudochirops cupreus | reverse complement strand
ACTTTAGTGGGAAGTATCTTTGTGTGCGTTTTGGAGTTCCAGGATTGGTTTAGAGTCCTATTTTATGGGTATTTTGGGGTGGCTATGTGAGAGCTGCGATGTGTTGCTGCTTCTACGCCGCCATCTTGGCTCCGCCCCCCAGTTTTTTACTTTTTTTATATTTGTATCACCTTTATTTTTGAATCTCCCTCTCCCTCTCCTTCCCCTGCTCAGTAAACCACCTCTTGTAGTAAAACAAAAAGAAAAAAGGAAGCAGTTCAGCAAACCTAACCAATATATCAATTGAGTTTTATAGTGTATATATAGTGTTCCACTCCCATAATGCCCTACTTCTCTAATGAAAGGAGGAAGGTACATTTTCTAATCTCTTTTTCAGGGACAAGCTTGAAACCTTACTTAAGCATATTTAACTTTTGGTTTTTGGTTCTTTCCATTACATCAATGTAGTAGTAATTGTGTGTACTGTTTTCCTGGCTCTGTATCAGTTCATATAAACAGGTGAGCACATTTTCAACATGATTCTCTAGCTTCACACTTTCTGCCTCCATTATTAGTTTGTTTTAAGATGTTTTTAAAGTTTATAATCATATAGAATGTTAGTTAGAAATAAGGTTGCTAGACCACTACAGAGAAAGCTCTTATTTTGCAATGCAATGCTCAGACACTGCAATATATACACTATCTAATCTCCAAAACCCACGTTAAAATTACAACCTAGTTTGAAGAAAAACCTAAAATTTAAAACAAATCTAAGCGTAAATGGAAATGTATAAAAATAAATGAAGCTTGGCTATTCTCAAGAGATTCTCATCTTGTTTTCATGAGGATCCTAAGGGGACAACATTCAGCCAGTCTTAGTCTAACACAACTTAGGGCAATTAAAAACTAATTATAGCATATACAAAGATCCAGTAAAACTCACAAACATATAAAATAAGTATAATAGACTGGTTGACTTTCAATGATGAAAATAATTTTAATATATTGTAGGGTTCCAAAATTGAGGATAACTTCTCTCATGGTAGTCATTGTTTACTGCATTTCAGGTTTTACAGATTTACCTTACATGCACATATACATTTAAGATACTTTAAAAAACATATTGAGACAAAATTTGTTGGTTCAAGAAACTGCAAATTTAAACAACTCCCAGGATTTTAAAAGGAAATAAATTAAGGAAATATCTTCATTACCTATCATAGACCTGTTTTCTATGTAAAGAAATCTTAAAAAAAAAAAGTTTTCCCTTCCTAGATGAAACCCTGATAGAAGGAATTTTTTGGTCCTATTTTAAACATACAAACAACTCAGTTCAAAAGACCTTTGATTTAATCAGTAGGTTTAGTCCCTCAAACCTTAATAGATAATCTTTATAATGTGGTGTGAGTCCTCCAAAATGTACTTGGTAGTTAACATTATGGTGATAAACTTTTCTGAATTTAGATGCTAGTTTGCAGAATGTTTTAGACATCCCCCATTATTCCTACTCCAGTGCTCCGGCACATTCTATCAAGCTGGGAAGGCTTCAAGTAAGAGCTGGTTAAGGGACCAACTGCCTTTTGTCCAATGACCAACCTAGCTAAATTTGGAAAACCTCATCAGCACGTTGGCTATAGTGTCGAATTTTCATGATACAAAATACTTCTCTCCTGGGACAGGATAGCTGGCAGGGTATAAATCAACCACAATCCAAGTGGTTAAGATAAAATATAAAGTGCATTTTTTAGTTGAATCAGAATTCTAATATGAGTAATTTTTCCATATTGCAGATGAAAATCATTTGGAAGTTTTTCACATCTAAATAAGTGGTTGATTCTATTAAATGAAATCCCTCTTAAGAGCATTCCCCACTCTAACGCTCCCCCCCCTCCCTATTTCTTGTTTCATGGACTGAAATACCTGGAAAGGAGTTCAAAGACATCATCTAGTCTCTATCCACATGTTCCAGATAAGGGGAAAAGCTAAGTCATCTCAGAGAAATATCTCTTCCCTTTAGAAAATAACATTTTTTTCTTTAAAAAAAAAAAGGCAATTTAGGGGCAGCTAAGTGGCGCAGTGAATAGAGCACCAGCCCTGGAGTCAGGAGGACCTGAGTTCAAATCCAGCCTCAGACACCTAACACTTACTAGCTGTGTGCCCTTGGACAAATTACTTAACCCCAACCTCCCTGCCTTCCCTCCTGCAAAAAGCAAAAAAAAAAAAAACCCAAACAATTTGATATGTTACAAAATTTTCAAATAGTTATTGATGGATGATTTCCTCAGGTTGTTGCTTAGCCTATTAAGAGTGCTTAAGAGGAAAAAGTTAAAATTCCTTTTTTTTTTTTTTTGCTTTTTGGAGGGGGGAAGGTAAGGCAATTGGGGTTAAGCAACTTGCCCAAGGTCACATGTGTAGTTTTGTGTTAAGTGTCTGAGGCCGAATTTGAACTCAGGTCCTCCTGACTCCAGGGCCAGTGCTCTACTCACTGAGCCACCTAGCCTCCCCCAAAAGTCAAAATTCTGAAGATATTTACTGAGTGTCCACTATGTGTGTGGGAGCTATAGGAAGACACTAAAATGTATATGACATAGTTCTAATCCAGCGGTTCTCAACCTGTGGGTTATGTTCAATTTGTAACAATGAAAATACATCCTGCATATCAGATACTTACGTTACAATTCGTAACAGTAGCAAAATTACAGTTATGAAGTAGCAATAAAAATAATTTTATGGTTGGGGGGTCACCACAACATGAGGAACTGTATTAAAGTGTCGCAGCATTAGGAAGGTTGAGAACCACTGTAATCCTAAAGGAGTTTATGTTCTTAGCTGACAACAAACATATATCATACACTCAAAACAATTAGAGAATACAGGGTAAAAAAATGAATAATTATTAAAATATGTAGTACAGATTAAATGAGAGTAGGATACAAAATACTAATGTGAACAGGAATGATCAGGTTTCATGGACTTGAAATGAAATTTTAAAGATAGGCATGATTTGGATAGACAGAAAGGAAGGGAGCATTCCAGGTTGTGGGAACGGTGTAACAGAGGTGCAGACAACTGTGACAAGTTGGTTACAACCAAGAATGCTTCTTAATTTTAATTTTGAATGTGGAGATATCAATGCAGTCCAACCCAATCACAATTTTCACTAAAGCTGATGTCTAAGTAATGCATAAGAAATTATTTTGAACTGGTTTAATTTACAAGGAAGTTTTGTGTTGTTTTGGGGACCACAGTTTAAAGAGGACATCAGTAACCTGGAAAGTGTTTAGAGGAGGGTAACTGTAAGGGTGAAGGGCCTTGAGTCCATGTTGAATGAAGATCAGTTGAACAAATAGATGACGTAAGCCTGGAAAAGACAAGATGCAAATGGGACCTGATAGTTATCTTTAGGTATATGAAATGTTGTCAAGAGGAGGAGGGATTAGATTTATTTTATGCAGACCAAAGGAACAAAACCATGAGTAATGGGTGTGAGTTGCAGAGCAAAATTTAGGTCCAATGTCAGGAAAATCTTTCAAACCTGTTGATCGCTGGAGCTGTCCAAAAACAGAATGAGGTGCCTGGAGCTTCGTCTTTCTTAGAGATCTTCAAGGACAGGCTGGACAACTACTTGTCAAGTGTTATAGTGTAGACTGATGCCTTTTATGTATGGGCTGGACTAAATGGCTTCTGAGGTCTCTCCTGGAACTGATGACTATGTGAAGATAGACCACTCTAACAGGTCTCAAAGTTGCATAATTTTTTCATAATTCAAAATATAACATCACCACAATAGGTTTTTTAAAAAGAAAATGAATTTTTATTATCAAGGTTCATTAAATACAGTTAAAATATTGTTTTATCCTGTCAGTATTTGCACATCATAGTGGTAGTTCAAAGCACAATGCATAACTGTCCTAATTGAAAAAGCTTCAAATATACTTTAAAATGTTTCTGCCAAAATAAAGTTAGCAGTGTTAAGTTAATATAAACAGGGAAATAAAAATTATAAATATTCTATTATATGATTTTTTAAAAATGTCACATCAAATGAATCATTTAGGCAATAAAAATGCAATCATTTCATGTTTTTAAAAAACACTGATATTTTACAAATAAGTGTTTTCCTGCATATTTGAGCTGAATGATTATTTTGGGCCACTTTACAAAATAAACTGATAGTAAGAGTAAGGAGAATGTAAAGCTAACAAACTGATTTGTCTTCAGGTTAGTAAATAGTCTTAAATGTTTAACAAATCTTTACCCTTGTAGAAATGAAGCTACTTGCAAGTGGTTTAGTGGATTTTCAAGTGGAGTAATGATTCATGGTTATGTTTCCAACGATTTTTCATTACTTATCTCAGATGTGCCTTCTTTAGAGCTAACAATGATTGACTTCTGGGTATTAGATGAAAATTCTTTGGGGTGGATAGGTAGTGCACTGAATAGAGCACTGGCCCTGGAGTCAGGAGGACCTGAGTTCAAATCCAGCCTCACACACATAATACTTACTAGCTGTGTGACCTTGGGCAAGTCAGTTACCCCAATTGCCCTGTCCTCCCTGCTCCAAAAAGCAAAAAAAAGGGAAAACTCATTTTTTGAATGTTTTTTTCAACCCCATTTTTTCCCACAGAAACAAAAACCTCTGTCCTAAATTATGGAAATATTATAAAGATCTCCCTTAAATATTTTTCATGGCTTGAAAGCTCAGCAATGAAGGACAATGTTTACTGAAGTAATAGCTTATACCTTCTAAATGCATAAAGTACAAAAAGTTTAACAATTCAATTCAGGCATCTTCAATATGTTTATTTTTTTGTTTGAGAAACTCAAAGTGATTTTATATATGACATATGCCTATCTTACATGGCTGTTTTGAGGACAGCATTTTGAAAACTATAAAGAAGCATCTAAGTGGGAGACACCATTGTGCATTTTTCCCTTACAATTTTTCTATTTGGTAAAAAGGACAGTAGTTTTACATGAATGGTCAGAGGACCAAGCAGCTACAAAATGAAAAAGAAAGAGTTAAACATTCAATCTGCAAGCTTGATTTGGCATTATGTGGACAAAAATAACAGGGCTGATTGAATTTGACCTTAAATTGGTCAAAAGTAGTGTTTTTGCAATTTAGACTTACCCAAAGTCATATAATCACAGTTAGTATCCATGAGAAATAGAAAATACTAATCCAATGCCTTCCACTAGAATGAAAAGCAGCCTTTAAAAAAAAATCTCATTGGCTAAGATCAAGACAGAAATTCCACTATGCATATATACACCAATTCAAATGTTTAATATTCAGAAATACTAAAATAACATTTTTCCAATGCAGAAATCAGAATTCAATTCAGTGAACATCTACCAAGCACCTGTTGTATGCCCCACACTGTGAGCAGAAAGAGTTTGTAAAACTCAGTTATATTCTCTTTAAACACTTGGGCCACTTTCCATTGGCCTCTGTATGCATAGGCCAACAGCTAGAAATTTATTCCAACAGATAGGCCAAAATTCTCACTGGAAAAAAAAAAAGAAGCCATAGAACTCAACCTCTAAGAGATAAATTAAAAAGTTAAGTTTTTATGCAAGTTGGAATAAAAGGATAAGGAAGTTCAAAGGATTCTCAAGTACACATTCCATAATTTGATTTTAGGAAAGCCTAAATGGAGGGGAATTTTGAGATCCTGTCCCCTAACTCAATGGCTTCACACACTTCAGTAGTATCTGAATCTAAATAAATAAAAGTTATATGTATATAAACATTTACATACATATCCCATCTAGAAGGGATACTCAATAATCTATAAGTAGTTTTATATATCTCATACTAATTATAATTTTTTGCTACTGGTGTTAGGGATAAGTAAATACAGTTTATTGTTTTATAAAGATAAGCTTAAAAAGGAAACTGTTTCTCCTGAAACTAACAAAGAAAAAAAAGAAAATGTGAGCTTCTAATTCTAAATCCTGGCCTTCTCTAATTTTTAGTCATTTGAGATTGTTTTGGGCTTTGCTTTCAGTGATTAGGTAATTTTGTACAATGCTTCTTAAAATTATAAACTTAAAACATCACTTGAATTTTACCTTCTTTAATAACTGCACATCATTTTTACTTGTTAAGTTATATCTGAATTTTTGCATTGATCAATCTAACTTTTTAAGAACACACTGCCTGTGGTGACAGTTAAAAATAACTTTCTATTTTTGAGTTTTTTGATAGTTTTAACTAAAAGTAAGTTTTACCACTGAAAGCATTGTTAAAGCAAATGCTTAGAAATAAAGGAAATGGTATCAGAGGGCTCACATTTTCAAACTGGAAAACATCTCAAGAAGTAGAAAGATTATTAAATTAAAATTATTATAATTATTTCAATTATATGAAACAGATTTTTTTTATTTTAAGGCATACACAACAGAAAAAAATCACAAGCAATCTTGGCTTAATGTGATAAAGCAGAAAATGATAATTTCCTATTATTTTAAGGCTTTAACTCTTAGAGTTTAGATGAAATAGCAGTTTTGCAAAAGAATCTATTAGAAGAAAAATTTTATTGACATTATACATCAAAATATAGATGAAGCTTTTCAAGCAATTTAATCTTATTCTCTCTTTCACTTATCAGAGCTTGCTAAACAAGCTGGATTCTCAGTAAGAAAATGTTTGAGGAAGCCAAGCTTAATTTTTCTGTCCCAGAAAAGGCATTCATTAAGAATCTACAAAAACCTATGTTTTGGTCCTAGTTTGGCCACTAACAAGCATTAATTTGCTCACAAACTCTCTGGACTTTAGTTTCTTCATTTTCAAACTGAAGGGGACAAGACTAGAAAATTCTTAAGGGTCCTATACGTTCTTACATTGTGTGCCTTTCTGATCTATGAAAAAAAGAAAAATTAGTTATGATTCAGTAATGTTACTTTGTCCTTAAAAATAGAAGATCATAGTCACGTATCATATGTATTTTGTAAATTATTTACTGAACTGTGCTATCTTGGTAGTTGCACAATCATTCTTTGTTTAGGAATTGATAGGGAGCAAAAGTAAAAAAAAAAAACAACAACAGTATAAAGGTGATTTTTGACTCACTGAACTCCTGGAGACCTGGATTTATGTCTTCGGATTAATTGCCAGATTCACAATTCAATGAGCTTTAAATCACAGAATATAAGGACAGGAATGGACTTCCAGAGTTCACCTAATCTAATCCTTTCACAGGTGAAGAAACAGAAGCAGAGAAGTTAATGTGGCTAGAGGGACTAAAGCCTAGTCTCTTGACAATTTAGTGTTCTTTCCACCACAACACACTTCGTATGTTTCCAGGCTACCATTTGCCACCACATGATTACAAACTCCCAAGCCAAATCTAATGTTAATGAAAAAATGAAAGCTACCATGTCAAGACATGATAAGCTATTAGAAAATAGATTTAATTTTTGGTGTTAGTGACTAAAATTTTAGTCAACTATTTTTTCATCAGTTCTCAAAAAAAAAAGGTATAACAAGATATGTTATATTAAATTCTTAACTTGGTTCCCAATTTTAAAGTTGTTTTACTTGTACTACATTATATAAAAAAATATTTTGTGCATATTTCCCAAACTCCAATATTCTATGCCCAGTTTACTTGAGAGGATCAGTTATTAATTTAATTAAAAATAGGGAACTGCTTTCTTTTATATTTTAGTTATTTCTATATATATTTAAGAACTGGGATGATATCTGTATGATTCTTTTATAATACAATCTGTTCAAAGGCTCATGGTGACAAAAATAGTCATTTGTCATTAGTCATGGAACCAAATTCAAACCAAATTCATTGCAAAAAGCATTTAACCAGAGGCCTAAGGGCAAGATATGCTTTTAGAAAAAAATATTCTGCATACAATGCATTTGAAAATTGCACAGACCATATGCTTTTATTTAATGTGAAGGCACAACTAACATTTTGGCTCTTAAAATACATTTTAATTATTTATGCTGTACTTTGTACCAGCTCATAAAAAAATACATATGCAAGCATTACAAATTATTGAAGATTCTTTCAAATTTCCCATTCAAAAGTCATATTTTAAAAAAATCAAACTTCATTGTCTATTTGTAGAAAAACGTATATAACAGATTATTGCAGGTTCACCTAATAGCACTGTCTGACAGTTTGTTGATCGGTTGCCACATTTTCTTCACTTGCTCCATAATCCAAGTTTTCCATCATCTAAACACAAAAGAAAACATTAAAAAATTTCAACATTCCCAAATTTTTCAATGAGCTGACACAGAAAGCCCCTAGTTACTAGGAAGACAACACTTGGACCCTCAGAACTGGAAGGTGTCCCGTTTGCTAAGAAGTAGGGGTAAGGAGAGAATATATTATACATATGAAGGACCCCTTCATGTGAGATGGAATAAAAAGCTTGAAGAATATTTTTCGAGTGGCCACCCTCTCTCTTCTTTCCCTTTTGATTAACCAGGGGCTCCTTTCAAGAGGTAACCCCAACACCCACCATCTTACCTTCTAAAAGAAAATGAATTTTCAAACGAGTTTAGAGAAACAAAAAGTCTCTTAATGCACTTCTTATCCTTTAAAATCTTTCCAATAAAGAAAAAAAATTCAGATTCAAATGCAAATGCTTAACTTTTAATAAGTCCTGAACGGCTTATAAAATTGATAAAAGAAAACAAAATATTTTTCTTAAGTTATCGCGTCTTCAAAAAGATGTAAAAGTAATGGCAATGTAGACAGAAGGAATGCAAAAAAAATCTGTGAATAGACTAGCTCCAATTTGGGAATTTTCTTTGAACCTGAAAAATGCTGATTTGGCCATTTTCAGGTAGCTCTCCTATTCACAAAAGAAGCCTTCTCAAACATTGGGCCGTTAAATATTCAATAAAATGACAAAACTGGAGAGGTGCTGATACCAGGATTTAAACGGCTGTTCCGAGTGCTTTTACATTATCACTTGTTAGTTTCAGCCTGTGATTTCTAAAAATAATAGAAGTACTTGTGACATTTAGCAGAGCCAATATGGATGGATTGTAGGATGCTAGCCAGCTGTAAAGTTATTTCCCATTCAGATAAAAATGACGACAAAAATTAAGGTTTTTAACCCACTGTTTTATGGACATTTTTACTACAAAAATAAAATTATTCTCTAAAATCTTTTACAGTTCTAAGTACATCAACAAATCACTGGTTTTTCAAAGGAAAATACACCATTATATATTATGCTAGTTAGAAACAAAGACTGAGTCAAGTCAAATAAATGCAACAGAAAAAAAAATTGTTTTCCACTTAGAAATATATTATTCTATGGCAGCTCATATACATATCAAACAAATATGTAATTTGCTTTCTCCAAGTTAAGAATTCTTTGATGAGTCTGAATTCTTGATAAAGTAATTTACTACTTCTGTGCAGAAAAGAACAGATATGACAGAGAATTAGGACTAAATAATTTATCCATTGCTTTTTAAAAGCAGATCTTTCATGCTGTAAGCATAGATATAAGCAAAGTCTGCCCTTAGGATGTTAGTTCCTTAAAAGTAATGACTGTTCATTCTTTGTACTTGTCCTCCTATAACCTAGCATTGGTGTCTGGCACATACCAGGTGCTTAGCAAATGCTTCTGATTAGTTTTTTGACAAGGAGGAAGACTACATAATGAAGAAAAGTGATAAAGGCAATATATAAAATAAGTATCTGTTACTGAATCATAAAATCTTACAATTGGGAGGGATCTAAATGTCACCTAAAAATACAGATGCTTCCAAAGCAGTATCTGTCATTCACATTCAGCTCTCTATGTCCAATGTCTTTATGAATGCTTAAGAAGTGGTAAAATATTGTTGACGTTCAACAATTTTTAAATACAGCAACATATTGTATCATTGTATTCCTTTGTGTCCTGAAGGGTTTTTGATCTTAAAGAGTTCTTTATTAAAACATAGATATCCCACACAGACACTGCTTTGAGGGTAACTCTCTTTCATTATTACTGGGTCACAAAAGGCCATTAATTTCGTAAGATTCTCTTTAACTATGAAACCTCTGTGGGCTGTGAATGCAGGATAAGGATTATACAGTTTATCTGAAGGACAATGACAGACTACTTCATCCCTTTGTGCAGCAGAATGATATGATGAAAATGGTCCTAGATGAAGATAACTGTGATGGCAGAAACAAACTGTTGGTTTGTGTAAATCATTTATACTACATAGTACTAGAAAAATGATCACTTCCACCTTAAGTTAGAGTCGTTAAAAAACAGAATTGCAAAGGTGAGTTTCATATGATAGCAAAAAAGCTGGGAGTTGAATATGGATGATTTAAGTTGAAAATCCCTTTCTCTTAGCAAACTTTGAAAATCTTCCCATTCTCTTTGATGAATTATGAACTTAACTTGATACCAGCTAATTGTGACCTACTAGCAAATGTTAATCTATGATGCAAGAACATTTTCACTCAAATGAGAGTGTACGTTCCTTTCAGGACAGCTTCTCTATTCATTCAAATATGCCAGAAATGTCTGCTGGGTCATTCAGCTTCTTCACAAATTATGAATAGCTCCTTTAGCACTTAGATAACTATTACACATAGAAAATAAAATACATCTACTCCTCTAACTTCCCTTCCAAATATTTTTTATTAGTTAGGTATGCAAGACACAATAGTCAATGACTATGATAATCTACTATTTGATAAATCCAAAGACTCAAGCTTCTGGGATAAGAACTCACTATTTAACAAAGACTGCTAGAAAAACTGGAAAATAGTTTGGCAGAAACTAGGCATAGACCAACATCTTATACCTTATACCAAGATAAAGTCAAAATGGGTACATGATTCAGACATAAAGACTGATTTGATAAGCAAATTATGAGAGCAAGGAATAGTTTGCCTGTCAAATCTGTGGAGAATTTGTGGGCAAAAAAGAGATATAGAACATTATGAAATGCAAAATGGATGGTTTTGATTACATTAAATTGAAAAGTTTTTGTACATAGTCAATGCAACCAAGATTAGAAGGGAAGCAGAAAGATGAGAAACAATTTTTACAGCCAGTGTCTCTGATAAAGGCCTCATTTCTAAAATATATAAAGAACTGAGTCAAATTTGCAAAAATACAAGGCATTCCTAAAATGATAAATGGTGAAAAGATATAAACAGGCAGTTTTCAGAGAAAGAAATGAAAGCTATCTATAGTTATATGAAAAAAATGCTCTAAATCACTACTGATTAGAGAAATACAAATCAAAACAGCTCTGAGATACCACATCACACCTATCAGATTGGCTAACATGATAAAACAGGAAAACGATATATGTTGAAGAAGATATGGGAAAACTGGAACACTAATGAATTGTGAACTGGAATTGTGAACTGATCCAAACATTCTGGAGAGCAATTTGGGAACTATGCCCAAAGGGCTATAAAATAGTGCATATACCCTTTAGCCTAGCAATACCACTTCTAGTTCTGTATCCCAAAGAGATCATAAAAACGGGAAAAGGACCCACATGCACAAAAAAATTTATAACAGCTCTTTTTGTGGTGGCCAAGATTTGGAAACTGAGGGAATGTCCATCAAATGGGGAATGACTGAACAAGCTGTGGTATATGAATGTAATGGAATACTATTGTGCTATAAGAAATAATGAGCAAGTAGAGTTCAGAAAAACCTGGAAAGATTTATATGAACTGATGCTGAGTGAAAACAAGCAGAACCAGGAGCACATTGTACACTGTAACAGCCACATTGTGTGATGACTGACTTTGATAGACTTAGCTCAGTGGTTCTCAACCTGTGGGTTATCTTCAATTTGTAACAATGAAAATACATCCTGCATATCAGATAGATTCATAACAGTAGCAAAATTACAGTTATGAAGTAGCAAAGAAAATAATTTTATGGTTGGGGGTCACCACAACATGAGGAACTGTATTAAAGGGTTGCGTCATTAGGAAGGTTGAGAACCATTGACTTAGCTCTTCTCAGCAATGCAACGACCTAAGACAACTTCAAAAGACTCATGATGGAAAATGCTATCCATATCCAGAGAAAGAACTGTGGAGTCTGAATGCAGCCGGAAACATACTATTTGCTATCCTTTTCTTTTGTTTCTTCTTTCCTATGTTTCCTTCCATCAGTTCTAATTCTTCTTTACAGCATGACTAATGTGAAAATGTTTAATATGAATGTACAAATAGAGCCCATATTAAATTGCATGCTGTCTTGGGGAGAGGGGAGGAGAAGAAGGGGGAGAAAATTTAAAGCTCAAAATCTTATGGAAGTGAATGCTGAAAATTAAAAATAAATTACTTATACTAAAAAAAAATAAAGTCTGAAGACGTTAAAAAAAATAAAATAGAGGAAGTGGATGAGGTCAAAAGATTCTGGGTCTCATCCATGTTTCCAGTAAAGAAAAAAATGTTAGCTGACTGAAAGGCACTTATATTTATTATTTCCTATTTCTCTTTGAGTTACATTTTCTATTAACCCTTTTAAAGGACATTTTTGATAACTGTAAATGAATCATTAATTCCTTAAAGCAGATCCAATAGGATATCTGCTATGAGACAGATTAAGGTATACATGGTATCTACAATTCTTGAAAGGTACATATTATGTATTTTTAAAAAAAGTTTTATAAGTTAATTTAACTAATTTTCACTAACTCAGACTTGTGTCTCTTTTTTAAACCTCTTAGAAGGGGCTCACTGTAGTGCAGAGTAGTAGGTAGGTGGAATGTATTAATTTCAACTTGTAAAAAAGATAATTTATGGGGGACATTAATTTCTCTATAAATAAAACCTCTGCACTGGATGCTCAGGCTACCAACCACACTTCAAACAAAATTTGCCTACTTTGTGCCTATGGCATAAACATTTACAATAGTTATAGTGAGATACTAATAAAACTTGTGGTCACTATTCCTCTCTCTTCCTGCTCATCTCCTTTTGATGGATTTGGTGCAATTCTCCTCTTATTTACTTTCTCTATTGATGCTAAAAGTATACTGAATCTGGGAGTATCTAGGTGGCACAGTGAATAGAGGACTGACCCCGGAGTTAGGAGGACCTGAGTTCAAATCCATCTTCAGATGCTTAACACATAAACTAGCCATGTGACCTTGGACAAGTCACTTAACCCCAACTGCCCTCCAAAAAGAAAAAGAAAAAAAAAGCATATTGAATCTGTACATTCTTATACTTGTATAGTATTATCAAGTGAATTAGATATATTGATAATTAGAGGAGGTCTTAGTTCCAAAATTCATGAATAATTTTCATTAAACTTCTAAAACACTGGGATTCTGATTCAGTTTCCACATATTATGAACAGATGCAGTACCAGCAGAAATGGGATCCAAATGTGGCTGCTTTTACCTACTTCCCTTCCAAGAAGAGCTATGTCTTATGACTTAGCAGATAAAGAAGTTACTTAATTATGGGATAGTCCATAGGAAATTATTCAAAAAGTAAGAACAGCCTTGCTACGAACTGTTGTTTTTGTTTGTTTTTGGAGGAAGGAAGGCAGGGCAATTGGGGTTAGTGACTTGCCCAAGGTTATACAGCTAGTAAGTGTCAAATGTTTGAGGCTGAATTTGAACTCAGGTCCCTCCTACTTCCAGGGCTTGTGTTCTATTCATAGTGCCACCTAGCTGCCCCTATAAACTATTGCTTTTCAACATGACTTGGTAGGACAGCGGCACTTTGATGCATCAGTAATCTCACTTTCTCACATGACAACCTTCCATGCCTTCTCATCTGGTTCAAGTCCTTCCATTAATCTTTCAAATGAATCAATAAATGAAAAAAAACATTTATTAAGTGCTTACTGTATGCCTAGCACTGTGATAAGCCTTGGGGGATACAAATTCATAAGAGAAGCAGTCTTTTCCTTCATGAAGCTTACACTAATACAAGTAGGAAGGAGTATTATTTGCCATGTAGTTAAGATGAGTTTTTCCTTACAAGGTATTGAAAACATCCTCAGACAGCTTGGGCCAGTAGGGTCTCCTGGTGAACGCAGTAAACAAGATAGCTGACAAGGAGGCAGTTGTGAATCAAAGTTGGTTCCCTAATGAGTGTCCTTTCAATGCTATGGCTAATTAAACTTCCATTTATTGATTGTTAGAGGATCTATTAGTTTCTCATTTTGTTCTGAACTGAAGCACCAGAAGAAGTTCTGGCCTACAACTAGAAGAATTGACAGGGTTGAATTAGAATGGCTTTGCTGAAGTGGGAAAACTGATAATAATAATAATAATAATATATATATATATATATATATAAAATAAAACTGATTTAAAAAATGATAAATACTATAAGGTATCATTTGATGAATCTATATAATTTTTGTATTTGGGCATAAACAGAGATCTCCAGACGCACCAGCTGTGGCAGGCCTGAGTCTTTCCTAAAGAATGGAACACAAAAATTGTCTAAGAACTGTTCTGAAGCAATACATTATGATTTTTACATTGTATTTGGAGAACTTTAATGGTATTCTTTAGTTAAAGACACTGAGGGAGACACATGAAAGGATAATGCTTGATATTCTCCAGGAGTCTAGTGATCTTTCCAGAGCTTGGGATATGGACAAAAGCTGATTTGCTGAGGACAGGAGGCACTCTTATCAGTTTAAAAAGAGTAAAAGAAGAGACTACTTCGATTCTTGCTCCTGTGAACCATAATTTTCTTTCTCTCTGGGACTCTCCATTAGGGGTGGGTGGATTGACTCCCTGCAGAGTGGATCTTGGGACATGTCCCAGCATGGGAGGGGAAAGCATGATCACTCTAAACAGTGTTTGGCCTGACCCAGCAGAGTACAGCTCAGATCTGGTAGTGGTAGCTCCCATTGTAGCACGTGGCTCTGCCATAGAGGTACCCCCCTGGACTCCAGCAGTGCAGCATTTGCAGCAGCACTTAGCTCAGTCATAGTACATGGCACTAAATTCTGGCATGGGAGTGGGCAGAGCTAGGCCTTCCCAGAGGAGTGGAGTGGTGAATATCAGAAGCAGAGCAGGCAAGGGTGTGGGTACCAAAGAATGGGCACTGGTTTGTGCCACGGCAAAGGCAAGACCCACGAAGACCTTTTCTTACTGTACTCTAGAACTGATTGGGCTCTCCCATATTGCTGCCAATACAGTAATCATTAGTTGCTTGTTATTTCCTTCTTGGAGGTGACTTAAGAGAACCAAAGGGTAGCACTGTTGGGAGATGGAGTGCTAAAATTCTCTCCTGAAGTCCTTTGGCTGAGGGGAGCATAGACCTCTATAGGGACACATATTTAGTATTCCCCATATGCCCCTCCTCCCTAATGGAACTCTCAATTCCTGGCTGGTAGATCAAGGAACATGGAGTAGGAAGTGGTAGAGGATGAATCTCAATATTGACCCTAGCACTGGGACAGGCTGCATGCATGACCTCTTAGCTACCTTTGTAGAGATGACCCTGACCCAAGATGAGGATCAATGACTGTGCCAGAAGTGTCATCATCTGTGCTGTGGCCTTGATGCTCCTGGTGTTGCTCCTGTTCATCATCACCGCTTTCCACTGGGACTCCCACTGTGAACTGCAAAGATTTGGTGTCACCTACCACGTGCCCTAGAGTGTTGAGATCTGGGACTTGGTCCTTCTCAGGGATGGGGTCTTCATTCATTTCTGCAGTCAGTCACTCCTTCATGGGGTCATTATATTATTTAATCTCTCTTTTTTTCCCTTTCTGTTTTTCTTTCATCTTCACTAAGCTCTTCTTCTAGTGCTATCTGTGTTAGGCTTCTAGTATCCCTGAAATGAGGGCTGTCTGGTAATGGCTCTAAAAACATTTAAGTGGTGAGAGATCCTCTAAAAACCTTTGGAACTCTGTCACCAGGTGGTGAGTTGTGGCAGGAATATTACATGCCACTCAGATTAGACTAGTTTTTCCTTTCCGTACAGAAACTCTCCTTGAGACTTAACTGACACAGGAGACTAAGGCTCTTGCCAGTGATGTAGCTTCCTGGTGGCTAGGCAGAGCGTGGGGTGGGGTGGGAGGGCTGCACAGAGAGGCACAGAGGTTGCACTTGTGTGAGTCAATGCTGTGTCCTTGCTGAGTGCCCTTTTTATACCATGGTTAAAGTCACTTCCTCTTATTAACTGTTAGGCAGTTAAGTGTCTATAAGTATTTTATATTGTTCCAGTTCTGAACCTGAAGCACCAGACTAGCTTGAATCAGGCTAGGCCTACTATAGGGAGACAATTCAAGAAAAGAATAGTGGCCAAGGGTGTTTTCTCCTTTTAGTGAATCTGGTGAATGGCGCTATACAGCAAACAAATGACAAACCTTTTCCAGGAGTAATGGTATTGATTATTTGACTGCAATTCACAAAGAACATCGACCCAAGACAGAGGCCTTTTTAGGTAGAATTTAGTGGAGACAAAATTTGGCTATTGATCTGTTATTCATCATTTTCATTTCATAATAGTATGACTTATTTTATTTATTTTATTTTTTGAAGACATCCAGGAAACCCTAAGACAAGATGAGTTTCAACTCCTTCAATATTTATTTTGAAGCCAACAAAATATTAATTGTCTCTGTTAAATTGCTCTTCTTCAAAGTGATTATACTCTGAAAAGAGTCTGACCTACCAAAAACTTGACAGTAATCTTTTATAATATTACTGGACCAAGTTGTTTCTGTACTATGCACTAAATTTTTAAATGTGAAGATTCTGGGAAATGGGCAAAATTTATGCAAGGTGATTCCAGGATATTAAAGTAAATCAATGTCAGGAGAATACATATTTTAACACGTAAAGGTTATTAAATATTTTATTCAATAATTCAGATTTTCCATTAGGGGGTCTTAACCCAATTGAGACATTTGGGAACCATGCCTTATATGAAGCTCCATGGAGATTTCATAAAGGGATTAAACATGAAGAACATGAGCATGAAGTAATGGGAAGAGTTTTTCTAATATTATTCATAATGGCTATTGTAAATATTGATATCACAGACATGACATGGCCTAAGGATTCTGTGTAATTAATTCTCCATTTAAGAAGAGTGTTCAGCTCAGAACATCTCTTTTCTTACCTACTACTCTGAGACTTCTCTGACTTTTTCACCATGTCCTTATTTTTCTTTTGTATTTTTTCTTCCCCTGTTAGTCTGTAAGCTCTTTGAGGGCAAGAGTTGTGTTTCTTTGCTTTTTTCTTCTCACATTTGTATCTGTAGGACTTAGCATGGTATATGGCAGAGTAGGTGCTTAATAGATATCTGCTGACTGGCTGAAAGTATAGCTAACTGGACTTGGGAATATACTCATCATTATATGGACCAAAGCCATGACTTTGACCTCAGTAGCAAAGTGCTTCTATCTAGAGTTTCCCAACTATTTTCAGTCATAGCACACTTGTAAACACTATGTGGGTGAGGCAGGGGAGGGAGAAAAGAGAGGACTTAGCTTCAGTGAACTTGGGAGAAATTTAGTTTCAATGAAGAGACAGCCCAACACCCAACATAAACAAGTTCTGATAATGAAAATTTTCTCTGCCGTAGGAATTTACAGGCTAGCTAATATAACATGTTTAAATTTGTCATCATTGCCCTGTCTCTGTCTCTCTTTTTAAACAAACTTAGGATTTCATTACTGTAAGAAATTCCTAGAAAGGAAACTTCTTTTTATCAAAGTGGGCCTATAACTGCTCAGCAACTCAAAGTTTTAGAGAGTTGCCTAGGGCAGAGAAATTAAGTGATTAGCCCAAGGTCATTATTTACGTATCAAAGACAGGACTTAAACCCAGGTCCTGGCTTCTTACTATACCTCATTGTCTCTCACCCTGAAACATTTTTATAAGCACCTTTAGGAGCTTAAGAGAGGCTGGGTTAGCATATAAAATGAATGCTTTGGCTACCTATGGAGACTAAACATTAATCTTAATTAACTAAAAGTTAGTTTTAAGTAAAGTTATATTTTCCATTTATCACGCTTTTGCATGTCTGAAGATATTTTTAGCAACTTGAAATGACTTTTCTTTTCTGAAATGGTTTCCCTCCTAATCTTTATCTTCTTTCCATAGGCATGGTTTTTCAAAGGATCTTCTAAGATTTGTGCTTTTAACTTCAGATACAGAGGAGGCTGTCAGAAACTGCTGATGTGGTAGGTGGACAGTCACCAGAAGATTCATCCTGTTTCTAGAACATCTTCATGACACACCAAAGTAAGCTAAGAGACAGTGACCAGTCAATTAAGATACGTAGTTATAAAGATAAGCCAAAGTATCAACACAAACCTAAGTACATACCTGGTAGCTATTGCCTTTCCAGATCTTCTTTATTTCCTTACGTCTCCAAGCAACAATCGCAACAGTAATAAGTGTGCAAGGTACTAAGTAGAGAAGAGCTGGCTGCCCCTGCTTCATCAGCATCAGAACTATAAATGTGATCACCATGCCCACAGCATAAGCTGCAGGAGGAAGAATGCCACATATTAGTCATTTACATTCACAGATACTCATGCTGGTATTTTCAAAATTACTAAAGACTTTGTATTTAGACGTCTCAAAGACCTGGCAAACTGGCTTCTATGAACAGTTTTAAGATTGTGCTACCCAATGCTTTTTCAGAGCTAACCCCACAATCTCTTAAAAGCTAAGAAATTTATTAGAGTGTGTGAATAGTATTTGTTTTTCATCAGTGATAAAACAGTAATGCTTCAGTTATCTGGTATCACCAGAGAAGGAATTGTTCCATAGTCCAACCAATTAAAGTATAATTATTCCACCGAGTGACAATACTGATTCAAGCACTTTGGATAGTTAAAAAGTACTGCACACTTTACTGACTCCTTAAACAGGAGAAAAATATATTGAGAAAGAGTAAGTTTTTTTGATGATCCAAAGTAACCATTTTGAACATACAATCACAGAATGTTAGAGCTAGAACAAACCTTGGAGATCATTCTAGGCCAATCCCATAGGAGTTATATCATTTGCCCAAGGTCAAAGAGCTCACCAGTCCAGTGCTTCTTCCATTATATCAGAATGCCTTTTAAGATGCTATAATATATGATACTTTTAGGGGTGACTGAGAAACACAGAACTGCTTGACCCTAGCCTATATTAAAAAAAATTCTTTGGTCTGATGTTTTGCATTTTAATTTTTTTTTTTAAAGCTTTTTCTACCTTTCTTACTGTTAGACTATCAACGATCTTTTCTGTAAGTGTGTGTGATTATAATAATTTCTTTGGCTTGTTCTGATTTGCTATGGGCTAAGGAACCAGATTAGGGAGTTTGTTATAACCACTTAAAATGAACCCAAAGATAGTGAGTAAAGGGTAGAGGGGGATGCTGTGAATAAAGGATATGTACTTTATTCTATCTTGGATGGCTGATCAGAAGCCTTCATGGTTGCTGCATGTATACTAGATAATTGCAATTCCAGGATAAGTGAATTCCTGATAAATGAGTTATTATACTTTATAGTTATATGAATTTTCTTTTGCTTTCAGATCTATTTTTGGGGGATACAGCAGACTCAGGACAATCTGTGATTTTTTTGGCAGAAGGAACTCCCAATTAGGAAATTCCTTTTTACCAGAGAAGAGCTGTATTTGCTCTACCAATTAATAGACTTAGGAAGTTGTCTGAAGGCACTAAGTTAAGTGAAGTGATTTTCCTGAGGTCACTCAGTCTCTGTGTAAGAGGCAGGACTTAAAATCAGATCTTCCTGCCTTCAAGGCTGGCTCTCTGGCCACTATACTAGGCTAGCTTTCCGAAATCTAATTTTTTGCTTTATGCTAATTAATGTTTTTCAGTCTGATTTTCTCCTTTCAAAAAAATCTCGTGAATTAGGTAAAGTAAAGCAGATACTGTAATCTCCCTTTGGCAGATGAGTTGATTGAAGAACAAATAGTTAAGTGACTTGCTTATATTCACCTAGCTACTTATGAGCACAGAGAGAACTATAATCTATGTGCCTTAGTACCTGGATTCCCAGATCTGTCTTCTGTTTGCGTATACAATTATGAATCAAAAAAGGAAACAAAATAACTTACCAATCACACAGGAAACACAGTAGATAGAAGAACCAACATGGATATCAAATCTTCGACAATAAGCAACCAAGAGACCTAAACAGCCCAACAAGATTAATTTCTTAAAGAAAAAAAAAACCCTTTAAAGATGAATTAAATTATGTATGCATTTCAATATTATAGAGGTAGTAAGAAACATTGAACTCTATAGCATAAAAGAGGCTATATAAATTTAACTAAACTTGAAATCACTAACCCTAAGATAATCTTAAATGGATCCTCTTTCCACTGACCTTCTAGAACTTTGTTCTCCTCTTTTGAATTTAGAATATTCTAATTTCTATTATATTAACTGTCACTATGGCTAATCCTCCATTAGAGGAGGATCATATCTTATCCTGGTAGGTGCTAGATTACATGATTTTAAAAAAGGCCTATTTTCATAATAGTAAGAGAAAGTTTCAAATTTTAATTCCACAGCTTAAAAGGTCAGTGAAATATTGATTCTAGTTTTATAGTTGTACTGAAATAATCAGTTTCTTTTTACTTTTCTACTAAAGAGATCATTTGTAAAATTCATCTATGAAGAATTCTCAGAATTGCCTGTATTAATAAATATTTATATACCGTGCAAATGCCCAGCTAGCTCATGTACACGTCACATACATTAGCGGTAGGTTTGAAACATACTTGCTGTTTTACTTAGTTTACTTAGACTGTTGTCTGAATTCACAGAAGAAAAGGTTCACTTTTATTTTTATTTAATGTAAGTAGTTTTGGTCCTGGTTTAGTGAAGGAAGAAAGCTTACTATAGTTGGCTGTCTTCTATTCTTTCAATTCTTTAATCACATTTATACATATTCAAAAATAACAAGATTTTATCTTTTTAATATGTGAAATTAAATTTTAAAGTTAAGTCGTAGATTTTTAGCAAACTCATTATTTTAGAAATTTTAAGTTGTCTTAATGTCATACCATAGAAATGGTTCCCTACTTTTTCAGTTATGTAAAAAGGGAATTGCCAAGTGACCATGGGAGGAGCTATGCTAAGCAGGTCTATATTGTGTTGGTTTCCATAAGGAGTACCACCACCTTCTCTCTTCCACTGGCCATTCTGAGAGAAATACTAACTAGGAGTCTTCTTTTATAAAAGCTGAAGGAGATTACAGTGGAGCTAGTATTTCTAATGGCCTACCTTCCCTCATAGGCATCTGATGCATAGACTGCCCATGATCAAACATGGGCTATACCTCTCATGAGATGTGGTTTGTTGCTCTAATATTGTGTATCCCCTATATGTCTGAGAGTCCTTTAGTAGTCAGGCAGAGCAATCAGAAAAAGAGAGGATAATATTTTAAGTGGAGCCTACTTCAATGGTCCAATCATGCAATTACCTCTTCAAACATATTTCTTATTATCCTGCCCTAGTTCTTCCAACTCTTACCAGACTCTTCCAAGGCATCTTACATTTTAAAATAGAAATTTAAAACTAAAATTCAAGGAAAATATGAAAAAGGAGTTATTTAAACACCCAAGTTAAAAGTAAATTAAAAAAATTATTATAGACAACTGCTCACCTGGAACAATAATGTCTCCAAAACCCAGTATTGAAACAGGTGCTAGACACACACTCATGGCAGAGAAATATATCAACCTTGGAACTTTGATAACGACTGGCAACTGCAGGAGGAAATGCTGACATTAAGCCGCGTCTGAATCTTTTAATTATCACAATTAAAAAGCAATGTACTGACGTTAGAACTATTATTTTACCCATCTTAATTGACATTTAAAAAGAATTTGAAATCAGAGGACACACATTGAACACACACACACGCACACACATGATTTACAAAGCTTGAAAGAAGCAGATTATGTAGCTTTAGAAAAATGAAACCCAACACACACATAGGATTAATCCTATTAATCCAATAGCCCCACTGTCTAACTTCAACGACCAACAACATGACTCAGGTCTTGAAACAAGTTAGACTTTATTTTGGCCATCTGTTTTTCCCCCAAAGAAGAATCTTGTCTCAGAGGGTGTGATTTAGAGTCCAATGAACATATCTGAAATACAATCCTTACTTTCTCATGGGGAGCTGAGGGCTGAGCAGTGGCTTCCACCAAGTTTCCACCATTCTAGGATGAAACCCAAGTCAATAGGTATTTAATAATTTTAAATGACTAAAAAGTGGCTATATTTTGTAAGAAAAAAATTATACCTTAATACGTACTACATGCTCATTGAATTAAATGAGAAGACAAAATTATTCATTGCAGACACTACGGAAATGCAACAAAATTGATTGTGCACACACACTCACTATGAATATGCATTTCTACATAACATATTCCTACCTTTTCACTGCTTCCAAAAGGTCCGGCTGCAACTTCAATCATGATACTCTCCCCATTCTAGTCAATGGAAAAGAACAAAGTTGTGCCCTCTAAATGACTGAACAATTTGCTACTGTTCAAGAACTCTTTGAACACCGAGCACAGTGTTCAGCACATAGCATCTATCTGGTTAATATTTGCTGAATGAAAAATTAGTACAAAATGTTTCAAAATAAGCTGCAAAATGCTTTTTCTTAATTCAGTGTTCATGGAGAAACAGACAGATTGTAGTCACTTGACACACACACTCATAAAATACCTAGCACACTTGCTCTTCCTATCATGGTGTTGATAAACATATCAGAAATTGACAGATAATAAAATGCACACAGTTTAACAAAGTAAACTAAAGTATTGCTCTGTACTAACATATAATTCTGATATTCACAGTCAACTCTTCATTATTTGCATGGATAATAAGGAACAATGATAATTACAAATCTTTCATATTGAGCTAATGGACTTCATATCTAAACTTTTATCTGGGTACGTGCAGATACAATTCTCTGAAAAGTCACAACACTTATTATATAATAATGAAACTGTATTGCACAACAATTAAATGACTTTCTAAACATTTAATAGTGCACATTATACATTAATATTTGCCAAATGAGGAAGCAGCCCAAAAGGAACTGGAAAGCTCTGTAAGCCTCCTGACCTTGACAGCTGCACATCTTCAATTCTGTTCCCTTTCTACACTCCAAACTGGAATTCGAATTCTCTCCCCACTTTTTGCTCAAAGCTTCTATCAGAGAGGAGTACGGGATAGAAGGAAGAGAGGAGCAAAATAAACTCTTATGTAAATGGTTCTTGGAGATGGACTTTGGCACGGAGTTGGCAAATACTCCTTAGTCACCGAGGTGAGGATGCTGTGGGATATAGGTCTCAAAGTTCCATCAGCTCAAAGCAAAATAGGTTGTGAAGGTAAATAGGTATTAAAAACAAAAACTGACGGTATTAAAGGAAATGTTATGACAGACTAAAGGTTCCCCCTTAACTTTGCTTCCTTATGCCTGAAATGCTCTTCACATCTTTACCTTTTAGTTTTCCTGGCTTCCATCAAGAACCAGTTCAAATCTCATCTTGTGCAGGGAACCTTTCCTAGTCTAACCTTTGAGATTATCTCTTATATGATTCCTATATCTTACATGCACCTACTTATTTACATGTTTCTTCATTCATTAGAAGTTGAGTTCCTTGAGGATAATTGTTTTTGCCTTTCTCTAAATCCCTATGACTTAGCCCAATTTTGCAGATATTAAGAATTTAATAAGAGCTTGGTGATTAACTATCAAGTCTTTACATTAAAGGAGAAGGTGACAAAATAAATAGATGCTAAGGTTACTTCTTAAATCATATTTCCACATCATGACTGAATTTCCATTTAATGGAGAGTTGACTGTGATTCAATTTGCTAATGAACTCTTGCCACCCCAAATTTAAGTTCATTAACATTTTCACATGCTCTAAATACATGCAATCTTATATTCCTACTTCTATACCTACTTGCCTACCTTCTATTAACCTATTAGGCTCATGGACATGATGTAGCACTTCCAAGGTTCAAACCTTCTAAGCATAACAGCAAAAATGGAAAGGTTAAGAATGAAATTATCTGAAATTAAATGAATGGCTATGTAATGAGCTGACTTCAACAACCTAAGAGTATAAATTTCATCCAAATATAGAAAACTTTAACAACATTCACTTTTTTTTTGTTGTCGCCTTGCAATTTTATTGCAATGAACGTATTGCCAGTAAACACTTCTAATCTCCTGGGGCTAAGAATGAAGAAAGCAAAAAAATTCTTTATACAGGGTAGAAGGAAGAGGGAATAGTCAAATATATGTCTTTCCTCCTCAGGGCATATGATTATAGGTTTCTAAAGCTATATTTCCCTAAGGAAAGGACCTTAGAGGTGATAGATCTTTAATCTTTCTCGGTGTGCTTCTGCTTTGGTTTGGTATATGGTAGGGGGGTACAGAAGTGGTTGATACAACTGAGATCAAGAGAAGGGATAGCACCTGAGGATAACAGTTTATTGGTGTGCAGTAGAACACTATAACTTAGGAGCTCAGCTCCAGTTCAGCTCTCCCTTGCATACTTTGCTACATCTATATATCCATCTTTCTCCCTTTCTCTCTCTCATTAATAAGTGACAAAGCATACGATACTCCCTTATAGAGTAAATGTCATCTGGACAGAGAATAGAAAAAGTATTTGTTTACTGTACTGTGTTATGAAGATTCAAAAAAGCACTATTATTATAGGCCAGATATTGAAATAACTTTGCTATGTCTAATCTGTCATAATAATGGTATTTGCTATGATGGGTTTGCTGCTTCTTATAAATATATGCAGAGTACTGTAAGCCCTGAGCCTGAAAAAATTTGGTGGGGCTTACATTATGTTCTAGAAGATAAGAATTTTAATAAAAATTTCTACTACAAGTTATAGCACTAAGCACTAGTATTATGCTTAAGCAGGCCAAGTGACCCTCAGCTATTGAGACTTTAGGCAAGTTACTTCATTTTTAGTCATATTTGCACTATTTCACAGGGCTGTTTAAAGGTCAAATGAGATAATGTATGCTTTTCATGAACTATATAATGCTATGTAAGTGTTATTTTTTTCATTACTATACATAGCCTCATTACTGTGCCATTTATAAAAGTGAAAGATGCTAGTAAAATATTGTGGGCTGGTGACAGGTTCAAAATGTAATTTTTCAATTAAAAGTTATTTGGAAGGGAGCTATAACTAATCACCACTAGGGCATATCCCTGGTATATATTATATGTAATAAAGGTTTTCTTATAAATTAAGGGCTCATTGGGAAAGAAAGAAATAACTGGTGGGATGAGGTGGGTTTAGAAAATCAGACTTGGTATGGATAGGCAAAAAAAATGAGTTAGGAAAGGAGGAACATGACTCTAGAAACTCAGGAGAAAGAAACACAAATCAAGAAAGGATGAGAGAGTAGTAGACAAAGTAGGGGTGATAAGGTGACAATGAAAAAGCATCTTCTTAAGTTGCAGGATAAAGGAATAAAGGGGGGAAAAATCAGCACCATACCTCTGAGTATCTCAAACTAGAGACAATGTTTTAGTTCAGAATCCACAAAAAAGTACAATTATACTCTCCATTAAATTGTTTTTAACTTCAACAGTTAGACTTCTCAAACTACTTCAAAATGAGAGAGAGGATTCATAAGGGTATATAGATTTCAATTTCATGGCAAAATTCCCAAGTATGACAATCTAATGGACTGAATAAATATCATATTTCTCAAAATGTTATGTATAAATTTCAGAAATACTAACATACCTTTGTGATGAATGGTGTTATGAAAACAAAAAATACATCATAGATGAGAAGGAGCACTAGAAGTATCACACATGCCTGTCAGAGAAAAAAAAATTAGAGACTAAACTTCCCACATCCTAAGAAAGAGTCAATAGTATTTTGAGACAATAATACATCTGTGTACTCATTAAAAAAGCAAAGCAACCCTTACACAACTGCTATTTCTAATTTTGTTCTGTAAGGCAAAAAATTTTGTTTTTCTTTCTACCACTTTCATTTCTTTGAATATAAAAGATTCAAAGCAAAGTCCTTTATTAAATTTCTCTATTCTTTAAAAGGCTATTTGATATGTTATCATTCAAACAGGCAGCATGGTATGGTAGAAAGAGCAGTGGACTGGGAGTCAAAAGACCTAGGTGCAAGGTTCAGCTCCGTCAATTAATCCTGGGTGATCTTGGTAGAGTCACTTCACTGCTGTCAGCCTCAGTATCTACAAATGTAAAGTGGGGAAGATGTAAGTAGTTTACATTACCTACTTCACAGGGTTGTTGTTGGGGTCAAGTACGATAATACATAGAAAGTACTTTGTGACCATAACATGCTTAACAAATATGATTTATTCTTTTTTTATTACTGCACATAACGAGTGTACTTTGGACAGGACAACAATATACTCTACCTTGAAGTTGGGCAATTTCAATGTTTTAATTAGATTCAGACAGAAAGCCATTCCCAAAAGATCTTGTAAAATCCAGGCCCATCTGAAATCAGACAAGAATTTTTGTATTCACAGTTATTTTAAAATGGATACTCACAAAATAAAGAGGTCACAGTGAATAATATGTCTAACAAAATCAATGCTATAAACATTAAGCACCTACTACTATAGGTAAAATAGTTGGGAGAAAAAGATGAACTAAAAACTAGACTGGTCCTCAGGAAATTCTTAATTTAAGAGGAGAAATAAGGCATATACACAAATCATTATAATACAAGGAAAAGGCTCTCCTTCAAGGGGAAGGGAAGACATATGTGGGAAAGGCTTCATGAAGAAGAGTGTATTTGAGTCGGATTGGAAAGAACAGATGGAGTTCAGTATTCAGGAGATAGGTGAGAGAAGTACAGTCTATGCATGTGAATAAAGTCACAGAGATTGGAGAAGGTAAGAAAAGAACAGGGGATGGTGTGTATTCTGATATGACTGGGATGTAGAGATTATGAAGGGAAGTAATGTGAGATAAGGCTGGCATAGTAGAGTGGAGCTTAATTGTAGAAAGAGCTGTATGCTACTACAAAGGACTTTAATGGGAATTTAGTAAAGGTTTTGGGTTATTTTTTTTAACAGTAAACAGTCATAAAATCATAAATCTAGAGCTAGAAGAGACCTCAGAGATCACCAAATCCAACCCATGCCTTTCCTAGATGAGGTGACTGAAGTCCAGAGTATTTTAAGACATATACACAAATCATTATAAAACAAGGAGAAGGCTCTCCTTCAAGGGGAAGGGAAGACATATATGGGAAAGGCTTCATGAAGAAGAGTGTATTTGAGTTAGATTTGAAAGAGTGGATGGAGTTCAATATTCAGGAGATAGGTGAGGGAAGTACAGTCTACGCATATGAATAAAGTCACAGAGATGGGAGAAGGTAAGAAGAGAACAGGGGATGGTAGCCATATGAAGGTTATATTGGAAACGAGGGAATGGTGGCAAGAAGACTATTCAAGAAGGCATTACAATTATACAAGGAACAAGTATGAGATTGTGGAAGTCAAATCACAAGACTTTATAAATGATTGCACATGAATAATAAATGACTGAAACAGGTCAAGGACAACTCAAAGGTTTCTCAAAGTTGAGGATGGTGACATCAGTTGGAGTGGGGTGGAGTATGAAGGGATAAGAGAGAAAAAGAGGAACAGAATTATAGAAAGCCATTGCAGCAAAATGGATGGAAAAAGACAATCTATCAACACACGAGTTTAAATGGAATAAAAATAAAAATGGATTCAAATAAATTCCTAAACGGCCATTTATCATTACTTACAAAGAGCAGTTTAGGGATGACATTCCGAGGACATCGTAAAAGTAAATTAACCCCCTCTCTTGAAACAAACCCCTAATGCCACTGTTTGAAATACAATGTTAGATGAACTACTGTTCTGACTCAATGTCATTTTTTTATATCATTTGGGACAAAATTTTGTTTCTGAAAAAAGGTGACAATATTTATGACACAAAGTTTAAATTAAATCTATCATATCCTCCTGATTGCATAAGGTTGTCAGACTTAAAATATGTTTTAACTTGAAACATATTAAAATCTAATTATTATTAATCAATGCAATAATATAAAATCTATTGCCTTTCCTGAGCACTTCCTTTCCCCCACTAGTGTCCTCCTTATTTCAATAACAATATATCAATTTTCTTCTCTTCAGTATCCTCTTAAGATTCGAAATTCCCCCAAAAAGGGCAAGAACTGTTTCCATTACATTCTGTGTGCATGTGCGTGTGTGTGTGTGTGTGTGTGTGTGTGTAATTTAAAGGAATGAGTAGGTTTTCCAGTAGAAATGAATTCACTTTCATCATGTTAAACTTAAAGTATCAGGAAGATCATAGATAAAGAGATATCTAGTGGGCAACTGGAAATGAACTCAGTAGAGTTAGAATACTGAAAAGTCATCTTCATGGAGCTGTTAAATAAAGACATGGGAATGTGTGAAACTGCCAAGAAAGAAAAAGGAAAAAGGCCTGGGCCTTTAAATCCCTGTGATGTGACTACTGATGTAGCTTGGTGTAGTAGAGTTGGACTTAGAATCTGGAAGACATGGGTTCAAATCCTACTTTAGACATTAGCTGTATGACCCTGGACAAGTCACTTAAAATGCTCTGGACTTCAGTCACTTTATCTAGGAAAGATGTGGGTTGGATTTGATGATCTCTGAGGTCTCTTGTAGCTCTAGATTTATTATTTTATGACTGTTCACTGTTATTTTTGTTAGAAAAATGAGAAAATAATATTTTCTATATGTACTATAGCAATGATATGTTAGAATATTGGTCATTATGATGAGAAAAATATGCAATAATGCTAAATTTGCTTTTAAAATGTTGTAAACTTACAGAATAACTTTCCTAAACAATAAGCTAACTGGGGCATTTTATTCTAAAATTATCTAAAAAAATTTAGATGCATCAATTTCTATCAACCTTCAACAATATGTTAATAATTCATTAAGTGATCATCTTTACTTTTAAGCATATATTTAAACATGAAATCACAGTTTCAAATGTCTTTTGTACATTTGAATCCAAATCAATCAACTTGAGAACTGTTCATCTGACATGGTTTTTCCTGAAAGTTTGTTCTTTAAAGACCATGATATTCTAGGATAAAAGCCACAAATTCCTTAGCCAGGTAGATGATTAACTGATTGAAATGTGTAACTCAGTCTCTAATCTAAAACAGTAAAAACTCATCTCCTACCTGTCATCATTTCGAAATACACCCCAAACAACAGCCAGGGATATGCAAAATGCTGCAAGAAAGAGGAGTCTCACTTCAAAGCTTTTGCTGCCACATACAATCCTAAACAAACAAAAACAAATAAGGAGAATTTAATTTGCCATGCAGTTGAAAACTGATGTGGGGGAGGTGTGACGTGAGGACTAGGTAGGGTCATAATAGAGCCAAAAGAAATACAAAAACACATCCATTCAGCACTAAATGCTTAAATGTGTGATAATTGGACATTTCCACCTCCTTTTTTTTTTTTTGCATACAGGCCAATCACAACATTCTATAGCTGCCCAGAAAAAAATTCATACCTGCATCGTCCACATGGTATTTTCCTAATCAGTGGTACAAGGCAGTTGTATAAACTCATTGAAGATGCCAAGCAGAAGATTGATACCATACCATAGACTAGAAAAAAGGAGAAATATTTAATGAAAACAGAGGAAAATATCAGTAAAGCGCTGTTTTGTGGTAAAAATTTCTGTCCAAATACCACATTTCAATTGATTTGTTTTAAAAGCTATCTTAAATAGATATTCAAAGAACATTCAGTTAAACTGACTAGACTGAAATGTGATGGTGTCTTCCATTGCTTATTTAGGGTCTGTAAAAGGAATGGAAAAGTTACCCGGATGTCAGTAGTTGTTTGAAAACTCATTCTAAAATTTAAGCTAACATAATCATGTGAGATCTTAATAAAGTAAATCCAATGATATTTTAAGAAGAGGAAAAATGAATTTCTTCATACTGCTTGTTTGAGATATATAGTAATGCATGCCTAATAATCTAATAATATCATATAAATGATTTCTGTAGGTTTACATATAGGTTATAGGATATAACTTGATTCACTCTACGGACACATCTGTGTAATAAAGAACCTTTTTGACTCACATGTACAAAAATATTTATAGCAGCTCTCTTTTGTGGTGGCAAAGAACTAGAAATTGAAGGAATGCTCATCAACTGGGGAATGGCTGAACAAGTTGTGATATATGACTGTAATGGAATACTATTATGCTATAAGAAATGATGAGTAGGAAGATTTCAGGAAAACCTGGAGTTATATGTATTGATGCTGAGTGAAATGAACCGAACCAGGAAAACACTGTACACAGTAACAGAAATATGGTGTGATAATCAACTATGATATACTCAGCTCTTCTTAGCAATACAAGGATCCAAGATAATTCCAAAAGACTCATGATGGAAAATGCTATACATATCCAGAGAAAGAACTATGGAGTCTGAATGCTGATTGAAACATACTATTTTCACTTTTTTTTGTTTTTTCTTTATTTTGGTTTTTCCCTTTTGTTCTGATTCTTCTTTCACAACATGAATGATATGATTATGATTAACATGAATGTTATGATATCTAATGTAGAAATAGGATTAATATGACTGTACATGCATAATTTATATCAGATTGCTTGTAGTCTTAGGAAGTGGGGAGGGAGAGAGGAAGAAAAATTTGGAACTCAAAATCATATAAAAGTGAATGCTGAAAACTATCTTTACATGTAAACTGGAAAAAACTACTATTAAGTGGGGCAGGGAGGAGAAGGAAGGGGAAGAACCTTTTTCTAAGAATTATAATATAGTTATCAATGTTTAATACTAATGAATTTTTATTTAAAATTATCAATAAAAGTTTTATTATAAAAATTACTAAGCTTAAAAGATTAAGTTTTCTTTTTTCATCTCTCAATAATTCAAAATGATAACTACTTACTGCATAGCATTTTGAAGTTTCAGTGAAACTGTGAGGCCACTTTGTTGTTCAAGAGAGGAGGACAAGCAAAAAGTCTAGAGCCAATGCAATGTAAAAAGAGTAGTTAACTACCCCTGTAGGCCAATTAAACAACACACATTAAGTGCTTACTGTGTGTAATACATTGTACTAGGCACTGGGAATAAAATCTAAGATGTGGACGAGATGTATACAAATAACTGTAATACAGGCACATGAGAAGTTAGATTTATGAGAAATCTGAGGAAGGAGGGGTAAATTTTAGCTCAAGGTGGGTGGAGGGATCAAAGGCTTAACTGATGAGGTGGTACCTAGCCTGAGACTTTAAAGCGAAGAACTTAGATGGCTAGAGATGTGGAGAGACTATTTTCCAGGGATGCATGCATGTCTGAGGCAGAGGAATGGACTGGGAAGGGGAGAGGTAGGAAGGATGACGTGTACAAATGAACACAGACAGGGAAAAGTGAAATCAAGAAACAATCAGCAGACTACTTTGTCTGGGATACAGAATATCTGAGCAGGAGTAATGTTAAATAAGTAGAAAGGTAGGTTGAAATCATATTGTAGAGGGCTATGAATGCCAGGCTAAGGAGTTTGCTTTTTATCTTAATAGGCAATGGTGAGTCACTGGAACTGGAGAGTAAAGGGATCAGATCTATGAGTTACTTTGGCAGCATGTAAAGGAAGAGAAAAAAAGAGGCTGGGAGATAAGTGTAAGAGTTTATGTGAGAGATGAGGGCTAGAACTGTAGCAGTGGGCCAGGAAAAAAAAAAAGGAATGATTACTTTAGTGAATACACTAAAAATGCTAGTAAAGAAAGCTGAAGTACAGTTGTCATAGGTTCAAGGTTTTTTGTTGTTGTTGTTTTTAAAGAAAAGCTTTCCAAAGAACAGATGAAATTAAGCAAGTGAATCAAGTTGTGAGGTCTCAGGTTCTTCAATTCTGCTTTATGCTAACATCCTTTTTTTTTCTTTTCTTTTTGGAGGGCAATTGGGGTTAAGCGACTTGCCCAAGGTCACACAGTTCGTAAATGTTAAGTGTCTGAGGCCATATTTGAACTCAGGTCCTCCTGACTCCAGGGCCGGTGCTCTATTTACCGAGCCACCTACCTGCCCCTATGCTAACATTCTTTGGACAGTGGCTTGGCAAAATGTTTTCGGGTGATCTTCATGAATGTTCCTCTTTTCCCATTTCCCTCTTCTGCTATTGTACATTTTGGCCATTGTTGGACTACTACAAAAGCAGGACTGGAGAGTTTCCAAGAGGCCATGCTGGAAAGAGGATCATTCTAGTTTTTGCCTCACTATCCCCAGAGTACAAAAAAGTTCAGGCTATCCCGTAAGCCAACAGGCATATTCCCAATCCTACTCTGATATGAGCTGATCCTGACTGCCAGGATAGAGGATCTAGATTAATGATAAAAGGTTAATATATAGGAAGCTATTTTAAAAATAAATTTTAGATAATACCAACATTAGCATTTTAACTCCAAAATATATGGACTGCACTTTTGGGGATAGGCATTATATTTGTGATAATTCATGCATGAAAAAAACCCCAACACCCAACTTAACTACTATTTTAGATACTATACAATTATGTTTTGTCTACAGAGAAGAAAAACTAAGTTATACCATAGCAAGAACTTCTGTCTTGCCAAGAATGAATTCTCTTATTCAGACCATAAGGTATCATCTAAACTAACAAAGGTGGAAGAACTTAAAATTTTGCTTGAGGATTAAAAAATAAATTAGCTGAATCAGTCACCCAAGTTTTCATAATAAAAATACCTTATTTTAAAGAAAAGACAAAGTTCATGGAAGTGAGTTAGGGTAATGTATACCAAAAGTAAAATAATATAATAAAGCTAATTTCTTACCTAGCCACTTGTAGAAGAAATAGAGTAAGATCATTACAACACAACAGCCAACCACAAATATTATAACTGTAAGTGGAGTAAAAGTTAAAGAGTCTTCCTTCTTTTTTGTTTCTCTTTCTTCAGTGCTTGTCGCTGCTTTCATGTCCTCCCTGCACAAATACACACAAGAGCCTCAGTTAACCTTGTGCTGTCAAATATTTCCACAAATACGTGAAGGATCTATGAGGAATTCCTGGTGTGAGAACACTTTCCCCAACAGAGATCACATCCAGCTGAGCAGATGGTAGACTCTGAACATTTATCTTCTTGATAATTTTGCCTAGAACAGTCCTTGGAGACATCAGTTGGAGTGGGGTGGAGTATAAAGGAGACAAAAACAGAGGAACAGGATTGTAGAAAGCCATTGCAGCAAACTGGATGGAAAAAGACAATCTATCAACACGTGAGTTTATATGGAATAAAAATAAAAATTGATTCAAATAAGGTTCAGATAAATTCCTAAATAGCCATTTATCATTACTTATAAAAAGGAGTTTAGGGATGACATTCCAAGGACACTGTAAAAGTAAATTAACCCACTCTCTCCAAACAAACTCCTAATACCACCTTCTGAAATACAATATTGGATGAACTACTGTTCTGACTCAATGTCATTTTTTATATAATTTAAGACAAAATTTTGTTTCTGAAAAAGTTGACAATATTTATGACACAAAGTTTAAATCAAACCTATCACATCCTCCTGACAGTATAAGGTTGTTAGACTTAAAATGTTTTAACTTGAAACATATTAAAATCTAATTATTATTAATCAATGCAATAATATAAAATCTATTGCCTTTCCTGAGCACTTCCTTTCCCCCATTAGTGTCCTCCTTAAGAGTTATTTCAATAACAATATATAAATTTTCTTCTCTTCAGTATCCTCTTAAGATTTGAAATTCCCCAATAAAGGGCAAGAACTGTTTCCATTACATTCTTTGTGGGGCTTCTAAATTTCTATTTCATCTCCCAGACTAGAGGCTGAATAAATATTGCTAAGCTGATTTAGTTTAAAATAAATTTAATACTTAGTAATGATGATTGCTATGCCAAAAGACTAGAAATTTTAAAAAATGATGTAGTTATGCTATATTTTATAATGGCTACGTGTTAAAACTTCAATTACAGATGTGTCATTTTAGTGTCTGCAGTCAGCAAAGTCCAACAGATTTAACCATCCTTTCTACCAGTCTTGATCCATAATTATAAGTAAGGTTGTGGGAAAACAAAGCCCACCTTCTCATTAAGAATTAGATTTTTCAAAGTATGAGCTCTGCTAAACCTCTGACTTATTTGTGGGTACAACCTAGCTAATTAGCCAGTTAACTTCATATTTTAACACTCAAAATTAAATAGTCTTCATTTTTTATTTCTCTTTCTTCACTGCCTTCATGTCCTTTCCTGCACAGGCATACCTCATTTTACTGAGCTTCATTTTATGTGTTTTGCAAATAGTGCGTTTTTTTAAAAAACAAATTCAAGGTTTGTGACCATCCTGTGTCAAATAAGTCTATTGGTGGCACTTTTCCAACGGCATGTGCTCACATCATGTCTCTGTGTCACATTTTGGTAATTCTCACAATATTTCAAACTTTTAAATTATTATCAGATATATCTGTTATAGTAATCTGGGATCAGTGATCTTTGATGTTACTCTTGTAATTGTTTTGAGATGCAACAAATCATGCTCATATGAGACGGTGAATGTAATCAATAAATGTTGTGTGTGTCTTCTGATTGCTCTAATGACCAGTTGTTCCTGTCTCTTTCTCTCTCCTCCATGTTCCCTGAGACACAACAATATCAAAGAATATCACACAGATTTAGTTGATAAAGCAAGTGGCAAGGGTTAAGAGGAATGACTCCAATTTTGAAAGAAGTTTACTACTACAATGCTATCAAACAGCTTTGCATGCTACAGAGAAATCTTTTGTGAAAGGAGAAGTCAATTGATGTGGCAAACTTCACTGTTGTCTTAAAGAAATTGCCACAGCCACCCTAACCTTCAACAACTACCACCCTGATCAGTCAGCAGCCATCAATATGGAGTCATGACATCCACCAGCAAAAAGATTATGGTTTGCTGAAGGTTCAGATGATGGTTAGCACTTTTTTTTTAAGCAACAAAGTACGTTTTAAATTCAGGTATGTACGTTGTCTTTTATAAACATAACTTTTATATGTACTGAGAAACCAAAAAATTAGTGTGACTTGCTTTATTGTGATATTTGCTTTATTGTAGTGGTCTAGAACTAAACCTGCACTATATCTGGGGTATGTCTGTATCCAAGAACCTCAGTCAACTTTTTTTGGCCAAACATTTACACAAATACTTGAAGGAACTATGATGATTCTTGATATAGGGACTGACTCGCCCTTACTTAATAATAGTAAGATAACACAGAATTGCAGGTATACAAATTGGATCTAGTTGAAAAAAGTCTGGAACCCAAAAGACAATTCTGAAAGCCATATATACCATTTCTCCTACTTTCTTAACAAACAGAACCTATTTTGAAAATTAGCAAATGAATTAAAGCTACAGTGTGACAGTGGATAGTTTCTGAACTTGGGAGGCAGAAAGACTGATTCAATTCCCACCTCTTGACATTTACTAGCTTGTGACTGTAGGCAAATCACTTCAACATCTCTAAGTCTATAGTAACTCCTCTAAGAATATGTTCGAGATGGGCGGTAATCTATGTCCATATAAAGTGTTCCAACACAGAAAAAAAATCAAAATTCTTTAATGTATTGAGGTAAATTTATTTATAATAAAATCTTTTTTGCAAAAAATATCATATGGGCAGATATTTATAAGTCTAAACTTCCGTCACTAACCATATCCACAAAGAGAAGTGGGGAAGGGAAGGCAAGGCAATTGGGGTCAAGTGACTTGCCCAAGGTCACATAGCTAGTTAAGTTTCAAGTGTCTGAGATTGAATCTGAACTCAGGTCTTCCTAACTCCAGGGCTGGTGCTCTATTCACTGTGCCACTTAATGGCCCTAAAGAGAATTTTTAAAAGCATATCAGAACAGAATATGTTAAAACTGATCAAATGGAATATCACCAAACAGAATTTTCATTTAAAGTTTGTGTGTTTATTTTGGAGGAAAGAAATTAGATTTCATACCAAAACTGCTGAAACAGAGCAACAGACATTCATATTAAGATTTTAAAACATCACCACCAACCTAAATCTACTTTCAGGGGACATCCTGGAATTAGTATGCGTTCAGTTCAGGCCCCTATACATTCTAGCCCTAAGCATGGTGTAAGCCCAATGTTCAGAATGAAGACCATCATGCAACATACTATCCTGAATGATTAAAAAAAATTAGTGACATCTATGTGTCACTACCATGGAGAAAACCCAGACCTTTGTCTGATACCAACTTTAGAATGACTTTTACTATCTGTTCAAATATGACTCCTGAAGTGGAAGGTCTTGGCACTTCATTATGTGAGAAAGTAGACTTGAGATCTGCTCATGACCTCCTTCAGGCCACTTCC
Organism: Pseudochirops cupreus; assembly: GCA_028627135.1. Taxonomy (NCBI): domain Eukaryota; kingdom Metazoa; phylum Chordata; class Mammalia; order Diprotodontia; family Pseudocheiridae; genus Pseudochirops; species Pseudochirops cupreus. Next base: position 383,144,562 of record CM053582.1, on the reverse strand, counting down.
AGAACTGTACAAAAGAGCAAACACATTTTATTCACCTGTAATTCTTCCAAAATTGAAAATATAAAGTCCTACTGCTAAGGAGAAAAAGCAAAATAAAAAGCCTCTCTCTCTCCTAAAGACAAAGGACAGAATGAATTTTTTCGGGGATGGGTGAGTGCAGAGGACTAGCAGGAGAGATGGCCAGCAAAAACCCCTCCCAAATACTTAAAAGGAAAAAACCAAAACCTGTGCAAAAGTAACAATGATAAATATAGGATAATGCAAGGCAAATGAAAATGAAGAACAGCAGGGAAAAAAATTACTAAATTATGTTTATGATACTAAGAGAAGACAATATGCAAACACATTTAAAAAATATTTTTGACATAAATCTGCTGTCTGAATTGCTCGAAGGGATACAAGTTGACTGAATAAAAATGCTTTTAAAGCGTCACCCTAGAAAGTAAGCAGCAGGCTTGGCTCACTAATGGGAAAAAATGAGAGAAGCTCAGTCTAAGAGGATGAACCTCAAGAAGGGAAGAGAAACACCTGAGGACAACTATCACTTCTGCAGGAAAGACTAAGAAAAACTTAAAGAAAAAAGCCTCATTAACCAATGAGTTTGGAAATGAAAGAGTCTATATACTTTCAGTGACCTTTAGAGAGGGTCAGCTTGGCACTACTGTGCAGTACATTCTTTTAACAGTAGCTAAAGATAAAGGAAGATTAATCATACTTTCGTAGAGACCTGAAAGTTAATCAGGGTGGAGGGTCTCTGGTGAGGAAACTCCCTTTACCAGTGGAGATCAGCAACAGTTCTGTGAATTACAGCCTTAGAGAATTGCACCAAGAAGTCAAGTGACTTGCTCAGGATCAAGTGCCATTATGTGTCAAAGGTAGGACCTGAGCTCAGATTTTTCCTAATTCTCAATATTATTACTAATTAATGTCACATTTATACTAGGCTTTCAATTCACAAATCACTTTCCTCATGGTGACCTTTTGAGGTAGGTAAATAACTACGTGGGAAATGTATGTAACTTAGCTCTTCAGGGGGATAATTATTAAATCTCAGCTAAGTTAGGGTAAGAGGGAACTCCTAGAGTTCAAACTGTTCATTAAGAAGTATTACAAAGAGTTTATCCTTCTCTCAATATTGTATGTTATTTCTTCCTCGAACCAAGATTGACGAGAATAGATCTCATGCAGTGCTCCTCTCCCTCCCCTCTTTCCCTCTATTATAATAAGTTTTATGTCTCTTCTTGAGAGTCCTATATTTAACTGGAGTTTATCCTTCTCAAAGGAAATTATCTCCATTTTCTTAACTTGAAATCTTGGTTTCTTCCTTTCAATATTTGTCCTGTTTGACCTGTTGCAGGTGTCTGACTCATTTCACTCCAAATTCCAGGTCCAGCATTATAAATTGTCTTCTCTGATCTATATGTTTGTTGTTAAGTCATTTCAGTTCTGTATGACTTTTTCTTTTCTTTCCTTTTTTTTGTGGCAATCTGGATTAAGGGACTTGTCCAAGGTCACATAGCTAGTGTGATGAGGAAATGTTTGACCAAGATCTTAATCTTCATCATCCAAAATATTCATTCTTTTTTTTTCATTTAAAAATGGAAAGATAACCTTTATTTAGGATACAAAACAATACACGAGTTTATGGGATTTACCATCATGACTTTTCCTAAAAACTTCCAAGACAAAAGCCGGAACTCTACTAAAGCTTTCTATGTACGTGTTCCAATAAGAAATAGCTATTTCTGGTTTGGCAGCAGCAGTGACATAATGCACTATTTCAGAATACAATTCATCTATTTACAATTCCATCGTGAAAATCTTGCCCATATTAATTTTTGATCATTTCAGTGGATGTAGAAATATGCAATTTGAACCACACTCACATTCAATGCAAGTGTCAAGTAATCCTAATAGATGAATGGGGTTTTTTTTTGGGGGGGGGTTGTTTTTTACAAACAGGCTCAAAGCATCTTGTCAACTCATACATAAAAGTAAGTACCTTCTAACTTACTTTGTGGTGTTTAATAAAAAGGTGCTCTCAAAATACACATTCCTTAAAAAAAATCAATCTCTTCCTATAACAAGGTGATCAAGGATGGTCCTTAAAGGAAAAACCTGAGTCTTTCATTCAGCTTTTTTCCAATTACTTGTTTCAGAGCTGTATTATCCGACATATACATCGCAGCCACTAGGTGGCACAGTGGATAAAGCACTGGCCCTGGAGTCAGGAAGACTCATCTTCCTGAGTTCAAATCCTGCCTCAGACATTGACTAGCTGTGTGATCCTGGGCAAGTCACTTAACCCTGTTTGTCTCAGTTCCTCATCTGCAAAATGAGCTGAAGAAGGAAATGGCAAACCACTCCAGTTCCTTTGCCAAGAAAACCCCAAATGGGGTCACAAAAAGTTATACATGGGGTTGCTAGATAGCACAGTGTAAAGAGTACTAACCCTGGAGTCAGGAGGACATGAGTTCAAATCTGACCCCAGACACTTACTAGATGTGTCACCCTGGGCAAGTCACTTAACTGTGACTACCTCAAAAAAAGAGAGAAATAAAAAGTCATCCATGACTGAAATGACTGAAAAACAAGAAACATAGATCAAATCAATTCTAGTCCCTTTAACTTGGATGTCCTAAATTCCATTCATTAATATCCTGATATTATTGCCCAGATCTTCCAAGAAAAAAAATCTACAGTCAAATTGCCCTCAATAAAACTTCCATTTTTATTTAATTACAAAATTTGCCAGGCATTTGACTAAAAATCAGTTTTGCCACTTAAAAATGACTGAGTGGGTTGGTTGGTCCTAATTTTGATTATCTCTGCTTCTGGCATTGCTAGCTGGGGTCTTGGAAATCTCACAATAGACACTATTTCCCTCCCAATTATAGAGTTGCACTGAATGGCAGAAAATAAAGTTTTAAGATGTTTGAGAATGGTTAAGTGTTAGGTTTTTTTGTATTATTGTTCACTGCAAAGAAAAATTTTAAAAGTCATTTAAAAAAAATGAACATTTGCAAAAAATTACATTTATGGTATTATCTAGATGAAAATGCCTTCAATGAGGTTTTAGGTATTTATTTTCAGCATATTTTCCTATATTCTTTGCCTCAGTACTATATTTTAAATTGCAATTCACCTTTAAATTTTAAAAAATGTCTTAAATCAGCTTTGTATATAGTCATCTGCCCAAAGAAACCAAGCATAGTTTCTTCTGTATCAACTTGTGTTAAAAGGATTATGCTTGAGAATTAGTGATCTGTTTATAGTGGTATTTCAACTCTCTATCCTGAAGAGGTCTCCATGTGGAACCTGGGACCTTTTGCTTTCATTTCCTAAAGTAACTAAATATCTTCCATTTGACAGAACAATCTGATTTTGATCTGGCTCTCAACACATTTTTTTTTTGCAACTTACTAGACCCCAGTCCTTTTTGTCTCCTCTCTTCATTTACTTGCTAACCCACAGTCTTTATATGGTTTATATTTCAATTTTCTGGGAAAATCTTATACCTGGTCAAGCAACCAATCAACAAGCCAGGCACTGGGCATAAAAAGACAAAAGGAAGTAGTCTCTTTTCATGAGGAATTTACATTTTATTGGGAGAGACATCATGTATGCACATAAGTATATACAAAAAAAATTTTAAGGTAATTTTGGGGTGGACGTACTAGTACTTGGGTGGGAGGCATCAGGAAAGGGCTCATGTAGAAAGGGGTCATGTAGGTGGCATTTGAGCTGAAATTTGAAGGAATTAGGTATTCGAAGAACTTGCAAAGTGAATTGCACCCCAAAAACAGAGGACAGGCTATGTAAAGGTACATAATAATGATTTCAAACACTCTTTCAAAATAGCCTAGAAAAAGAAGGATGGCTGATATCAAAGTTTTCTTCATAAACAACATAATGATTGATTATTGTGGAATCTACAAATCTAAACCTGGATGAACAACATTTTAAAGTCAAGATAACAAATTAAAATGCTAGAGCAAAATCCCCAGGTGTTGTATGTTACATATTATGTTACATGTTACATAAATATTTTATCCTAAAATATATAAAATTTCTAAGTTTTTTCACATAATGTTTTTTTTTAAGATAAGGGAAAACCACTCACATAGACATGAATAGACATGACTAAAAACAGTCACTCTTTCTAAATCAATATTTAAGTTCATTTTTCTAGTACCTTTCTTTTGCTCTCTTAAAATTTTCCTCTTAACTTGAACGAATTTTTAGTACTAACATACCTGAATACCATAAATGATGATGCAAACATATATTCACCTAGTTAAGTGCCAACGTATCTTTAACACAGGACAGAACTACAATCCAGCCTTAGACATCTACTAGTTGTGTGACCATGGGCACATCAGCCGAAGCTTCCTAATTCATAAAACAGAGATAATAATGGTGGTGTGTATACTCCACAGAGTTATCATGAAGCTCAAACAAGATGATGTATGTAAAGTTCTCTACAAAACTTAAAAAGGATCATATCACATTCTTGTTGTTTTTTGACAGAGATCAGATAGAAAAGGTCTATGTACAAGTCACTATCCTGTTACTATTCTTTTATATTTCATGTTCTATGGATTACTGCACAGGTGGATAAAACAACTTTGGGGGGGGGGGTGACAATAAAAATATTGGGCTACAAGCTCATATTCTGTAGGGCCACTGAAAGCACCTTTGAGACAACTTCAGAAGCAGACAGGATGATGGAGATGATATGTAGTTCCTCCTATTTCCATGTGGTTTTTATTTCTTCTGCTGGGTGTCCATATTTTTAAAGCTTTTAATTTCAAATATCTTGGATATAATGAGTGTCTGATATGGCAAAATCTAGTAAAAAAACTTCTTCAATTTTTATGGAAAAATACATCCAGGAGATGATGGGCAAGAGTCTTGCCTGTGAGGATACTTTGGTTCCAGTATTATTATCATTATTTTTTCTAGTTTGAACAGTTTTCTTATTAGTAGTAATAAACCTAGATTCCTCCTTTAATATTGTATTGTCTCTCAGGGTACATATTAAGATATAATTGGGCAGCAGTTAATGCAGAAAATTTGTTTTGCACTATCACGCATATTTGCAAGAAGGGTTTTTTTTCTTCTCAGTGGAAGGGGCAGGAGGTAAGAGGAAACAAAACAAGTATTTTTTAACTGAAAAAAATTAAAGTAAAAAAAATTCTGGTTTTCAATTTCTCTTAGGTCAAAAGGACAAATTTATAAGATGACTGATCTGAATTCAGGTGCAATACATGGAACACAGAAAAATAACTAGGCTTCTCAAAAATCATCCACGATCATGATTTCAGTACCAAACATAAGTTTTTAGGCCAATATAACACAAAGGATGGCAGTTTTAAACTGAAGAGTTGATGAGAATAAGTTTATCGTTTGATGACACCACTGGTTTTCCCTTTACTTGTTTTATTTTCTAATGTTTGAAGTTTTGAAATAATAACTTGCAAATTGAGGGCTAAATTATTTTGAAAAGCCACATATATTTAAAAACCAAATCTCCATCCTGATGTAAGTAAGCAATGGTGCAAACATTAAAAATTATTTATTTTGGAATTAGATTTCCTACTTCTATAAAAACGATGGTGGTAGGGGATCTGACATTTCCAAAATTCATGACCCTAAAAAAAAATGATGACCATTGTATCATGACCTAAATCAGGAAAAAGCAAGAAAACTGCTCAATTTTCCCATCTTCGACTCCTTTCTGTTTTCCATTCCCTGATGAGCAGCAAAGTCCCAGTGGTAAGCAGAGCTGTTAACTCTATTCACAGCTTTCTAGGAGGAAGTAAATTGACTAGTTTAGTTTTTTTTAATCTTTTATTGTGACTACATTGAGCTAGGAGAGAGGGAAGTAAGTTACAGCTTTTGAAGTCTAACCAAGATTTAAATCAAAGGAAGCTAAGAGTAAAAAAGAGGAATAGTATTAGAGGCAGATTTCTCATATTATTTCTTGCATTTTGTTGAGGTTGTTTGATACGTCATGTTCTTCTGAGAGAACTATGATCCTTCAGTTAAATCTGCACATTCTTTCTCTGAGATCAAGCTTTTTCCTTGTGGAGAAATCATGTGTCCTTTTAACATGGCTATCACTTTTTCTTTTCTACCACACTTTCCTCCATGTCAGTATTTTTGTATTCCAAACCTGTTATTTTCTCTTTTGCTTCTTTGGAGAAGTTCGATGCTGAGGCTTGAAGTTTTTCTAATCTGCTAATTATTTGTTGGTCACGTGACTCAGAAGTTTTCTACAGTCACTATTTTCAATTTTCATTAATGTTTGAGATTCCAAATCTACATGGGAGCATGTAACACAATTAATTGGAATCTAATAGCATGACGCCTCTGCCCTTTTTTTTTTGAGTACCTCCATCTGTCCATGAGACGCGTCAATTTTGAGCAAGAATAAAAGTGAATGTGTAAAAAGTATTTTAGTAATGTTTGAGAGAAACAGAAGGGAGAACACGTTTTGCAAATGACTAAAAAGGTGGTGCTTACATTTAGAATTGGTTTTCTTTTCCAGATTTGGTCCTGGAATTTAAGCGCCTTTTTGATAATGGAAGAAGGGTCACTTCTGATTCACTTTAAACTCATTTTTTCTGTGGCTTTCTGCTTCCTGGACAACAGCAGTCCAAGGGAGGCTTAAATGGTAGCGGAAGAAAGTTGGTCAGTAGAAAAAAATGGAGCATTGGGTTATGGCTCTTCTTCCAGTACTGCCAAAGAGAAATATGCAGTTTGCTGTCTTGTTAAGTGTTCTCTGTTCCGGTCAGAACCAAATAAACCTGGACAAAAGTGTTCCTTGAAGGAAGAAGGCAACTAGGTGACACAGTGGATAGAGTGCTGGGCCTGAAGTCATTAAGACTAATGTTACTGAGTTCAAGTCTGGCCTCAGACACTAGCTGTGTGACCCTGGGTAAGTCATTTAACCCCATTTGCCTCAGTTTCCTCATCTCTAAAATGAGCTGGAAAAGAAAATGGCCAACTACTTCAGTATCTGCCAAGAAAACGCCAAATGGAGTAATAAAGAAGTAGACATGACTGAAACAACTGAACAACAGAAAAAAGAAGAGCTGAATACGATCCGAAAGAAATCATTGTTAAATGTTACTGGTCTAGTTTTACTTAGTTTCAGAGCTGCTAAGTGACCAACTGACAAAGCCCCTAGAAGACTTGGTTACTCTTTCAAAGCAATAAATTAAAATAAAAAGGAGGAACAAGGAGAGGAGAAAGAAAAGATAATTTATGAAAGGAATCATATTTATGTTCTCAAAACGGGTGGGAGGGACTCTGTAAGGATAGCCTTGAATTACAGAACTAGAATTATAACAGAAGAAAAAAGGTTAACTGAGGAAATAATGTTGTGTGGGCCTTTTTTTTTTTAAAGATGACAATACTAGCCCAACAGTAGGAAGAAATATGTTCCATCTTTTTTTTTTTAGCATTAGTTTGTACATCCTGGTTCTCCTTATAAAGAGCCATACAGAACAGTATGGCTGTATTCCGGGTGTCTATGGATTAATTAACCAGTCTGTCAGGGTCATCAAAACCACAAGCGCCATTGATTCCACTCTGGACTCCTTTCTCTACTATTCCCCAGACACCTTCTCACCCTGGAAGATCCTTTGCAGTCACTTCTTTTTAAGTTCCTCCCAGAACTTCCATTTTAAGGAAGGGTCCAGACCGGGCAGGTTCACTCCTCTCCAGACTTCTTTCTCTACAACGTCCCAACACAGGTACCTCCCTCCCCACTCCCCATCAGAACGTAAGCTCCTCCACAGCAAGGACTGTATTTTTTACTTCTATTTGTATTCTCGGAACTTAGCACTATACTTGGCACATAGTAGGAGCTTCATAAAAGCTTGTTGGTTTGACTCACAATTTTGATCTAAATCACAATGTGCGCTAAATAAATGAATTAGCTCACTCTATCTTTAAAAATTAATTTGTCAAAAACCAAAACAAAACACATTTCTTTCCCGCCACTTGTTTAAAATATACTAAATTTTAATATGACTTACAATTCACTGACGCCACTCCAGTAACCTCCTAAGGCCACACTTGACACAGCAATTATTAAGATGACCACCAAAGTATAGTCAAATGTAGGCCACGGTGGTGAGTACAGGTTCACAGAAATGTTATTTCCAAGAGTCTGAAAGAAAAAAAGCATATTTTAGACATGATAATGAAGACTTTCTAAGATACAAGGTTAATACAGAAGTATGGAAACAACACTTCATACTTCAATCTGTGACTAATGCCAGACTTATGTGATTAGAATACCAGACCTAGACTATAACTAGGCATGACAAATTCTCTTAGGAGGGAAGCCACACATGCCTTCCTTAGCTAAGGGTACTAACACTGGTTGAGGGAGGGATCAACATTGGTGCCAAGGGAAATTTGTTAACATTGGTTGACATAAACTTGAAAGTGCCACAATTTTGATGGCCACAATAATATGATTTTAAAAAATACTTGAAGACTAGAGATTGCTGATAAATATAATGACTAATTATGGCTTCAGAACCTATCTTTTGTAAAGCATACTTCCTGTCTTTAGGTTGAAAGGTAGCATACTATCGACAAAGAATAAGGAATGCATTTTCAGACATAATGAATTTATTATTTTGTTTGTTTAATGTACTAATTTGTTACAATGGAGGGAATGGGACAGTGGTGGGAGTAGTTAGTGGAAGATATCAGTGATGTTAACAAATAACATCAATAAAACATTTTTTCTTTTGAGGGGGGAAGGCAGGGCAATTGGGGTTAAGTGACTTGCCCAAGGTCACGTGGTGAGTAAATGTTAAGTGTCTGAGGCCGAATTTGAACTCAGGTCCTCCTGACTCCAGGGCCGGTGCTCTATTCACTGCACCACCTAGCTGCCCAATAAAATATTTTTAAAAGATGACAATTTATAATGCCACATATCATTTAGTCACTTAGAGCGAACAAAATAGGGGGATATTAAGTGAAGTCAAAATCAACAACTACAGTTATGACCAAGTTAGCAATTCCATGCTGATAGGTTCCAAAAGAGCCTTTATTCACATCATAGAACACCAGGGTTATTCTGAAAACCATCTGGAAGGTACTGCTGGAGCAGCTGAGTTCTTCATAAATTTAGATTTTTAGGATGATCTCAAACCAGCGTTTCATAGGAATATAGGGGCTTTATCCTGATTTTCACCATTTCACTGCAAAACCCAAAGGTACTGGGACAAAATAGGGAACTCTTTATTTGAAATCAAGTCAATAATCATTTATTAAGCACCGTTCATGCATCAGGTGCTGTGCTAAGCACTGAGGGATAGAGAGGCAAAAACAGTCCTTCCCCTCAAGGTGCTCACAATTTAATGGACGACCTGCAAATAACTGTGTGCAAACAAGATAAATACAGGATAAATTGGAGATAATCTCAGATGGAAAGCACCAACAGCAAGAAGCTTAAGAGAATTTCCAAAGCTTGTGCAATTCCCTTCAAAGCAATTAAGATTTCCTGCTCCCATGAGTAGATGAACAAGGTTCAGTATCATATAATATAAACAAAATTATAATGACTTCTCTGTGGACTCTTTTCTCAAAGTTCATTCCATGCACTGTCTCACCACGGTAATGCGTTCTATTTTTATATTCCTACTCCATCTAATGTAGTCTCTTGCCATCAGTTTCTTCAAGGTCTCTAGAAGAGACATCAAGTCTCTGTATCTACAGCTGATCTTTAATTTGATCAACGCTGTGTCATGTGTCCCATTGTCCTAAAGTCCAAACTATCAATGTGACACAGTAAACCCTATAACCTTCTTGAGCCAGATGCTGACAAACTATTTATTTCTTGATTTTGCCAGCTTTGTCTATTTTCAAAGGGTATGGTAACATCTATGTTAGTCATAGTATAGGTTTAATGGTCCAAAATAACTAGATCTGGTCTTAACAACTTTCCAAATTTTGTAACTCTCAAAGTTACCTGCACCTCAGTCATTTCTGCGACTCTGATGTCTTTAACCAGCCTATTTAAAATATCACTGTGTTATTGAGTAAAAGCTTCACTCAACTGAGAACTGCAATGGCAGAGGACATGTGGGAGTTTTTCATTTGATGCCCCACATCAATAATAGCATTATCTCTAGAGCCAAATCTCCTGGCCCCCATTTAACGGGGCACAATCAAGTCTGGCTCTGTAAATAAAATGCCAATCTGTGAACCAGGTAAAAGATCCCTCCCTCATAAGTCTGAAGCTGAAGCCAGAGAGGTAATGGAATATACTTTACTCTCATCAGGTTTGTAGACTAACTGTTGTTTAAAATCATGTCACAGTGCTTGATTTAAATTCCTTCCCACTCCTTCTAAGGCCAAGAGACTGCCATTTAGCCATAAAGACAAGACATTTTATTTGTTCTTCATTCAGCTGGAATTTTTACAGGTAATCACTGGGAGGCTACCCACAGTTGGGATTAGATGTTAGATGCTGCTATGCCCTTGTTCCCAAACTTCTCCACAGAGTCATTTAAACAAATGGCAAGATCTTCTGGCTGAAAGTGGTGTTTAATTCTATTGCTTACCATACTGCTCAGGGAACAGTGGGAGAGCTGACTTAGATCAACTGATCTCACCTGAGAAGCCATCTGTTCAATATTTGCTGTTACAGCTAAAGGTACCCCTTCCCATTTTATACAGTAGCTATAGGGACTCAATATTGGGTCCTTGGGTGTGGTACAGCTATCTCTTGGCATCTTTTTAAATTGTCCTAGTGAAGAGACTGAAGGCACTCTTGGGGCTCACACTGTTTTTAAGACAGAATGAGACACAGGGTAAGATTAAAGAATGTACTGTGTCTCCTTTCTGCTGGGTAGTTCATTTCAACTTATCCACAAGGTCTAACTCTTCTCATGTTAGTTATTATGTTCCTAGAAGAGTCTGTGGAATCCACAGTGATTCTGAAGTTGTTTTCTTTGGACATCATCAAACTCTTCCAACTGCACTTGGAATTAAGTGAAGAGTAGCTCCTTTTCCCAGCCATCAATTGACAAGGATATACATTTGGTCCCATGAAAATGTAGTCCTGCCCAAGTGGCCATCTTATTCATGTTGTCCAGCATTTTGCTCAGAGAGCATGGGTTGTCAGCTACTATGGTTAAAGTCATCAGTATAGAACAAGACATTAATTTTCCTGTACTACAATTTGCTATCTTCATCAGGGAATGGATTATTAGTTCCAGGGTTAGATTCAAAACTATGAGGGTAAGAGGATAATCCTGCCTTACTCTTGTCTGGATGTCAATTCTCAGTGCAATATTATCTCTAGTGTGGACAGAAGTCCAACTACCAAAGTAGTCTTTGTAAAACACTAATCACCTCATTGTGTGAACTGGCCCATCTTAGCTCTAGCCAGATCACATTATGTGGCATCAAGTCATAAGGTTTAGTGACATTGATCCAGGTCACCCCCCACAATTTCTTTTTGTTTGGCTTCATCCAAGTTGGACCACAATCAGAAATTATGCTCCTTTGCAGTCATCAACAGGTAGGAAGCCCTTTTGACCCTTGCTAATACATTCATTCATCATGCTTCAATGATTATGTTTTTATGACAGGATGGAGGCACAGATCTTACTTAAGGTGTTACCCAGGGTTAAGGGTAAGAGGTTACATGATTGTGAGAGGTTACATGATTGGCTCGAAGCTGATAAGTATGGGAGCCAAGAGCCAATCTTAGGCAGATACCAGGTTTGATACTGACACAAAAAATTAATGTAGCTTTTGTAGCTACAATGTCTAGTCACATGACATGTTAAGAAAAAGCCACTTTCTTCCCATATTCTTTCAATGTACTTATCTTATTGATGTTGTAACTTGATATTTTACTATACTGAATATTTTCAGCCAGTGTGCAATGATTTGTGTATTTTGATAAAACAGCAGATAAAAAGCAAATGAAGAAGCAGCCCATAAAATGCAAGGAAGAAGAAAACACTTAAAACTGTTCTTTCTCCCTTCCCCCCCACCCAGGACAAAGTCTTTATTTAACATTTTGAAAAGATAAGTCTTATGATGTCCTTAGTATGATGCTCTCAGGGATGGTATCATTCTTATTATCAAAAGTAATGGCAAAGTTTCAAACTCATCCCAAGCTATAGCATTATTTACAGAGTTATATAGTCATTTTAGAAAAAGTTTAACTTCAAAATATAAACACTGAAGACTTTGCAAAGTTCAGCCTTTTAGTATAGAAAATTCATTGACATACAAAGATGCTAAAATGTGGAAAGAGAACATATGAAAAAACCTGTGACTGAAATTCCCTCTGTGTGTGTACACCGGTACACATGGACGCACTCACATAATCATCTCCACTCTGTAATGAAAACTTATAAACTAATTTAAATCAATGTGACCAAGAAACATTGAAATCTGTTTCCTGTTTCCACTTTTCACAGACTAGGATCTACTCCAAACATTTTGTAAGAAAAAGAACAGCATCTTCCTTAGGAGGTATAAGGCAAACATCTTACTGCTGATGGACCAGCACCAATAAACTCCGTAAAAGAGGACAGCATATTGCACTTTAGAATAGTCATTCATAAGGACTGTCACAATTTCCAACACAAAAAACAGTTCCTTTTCCTCATCCCACTACAATATTCTTCTGTAGCAGGACTGCTCTTGCTTATAACGATTGCCTGGATCACGAACAGCATTATTGTCTTCTTTGGTCGAAAACTTTCACGAACTTTCAAAACCTGGTAAATGACTGGAATTTCTCTTCCCTCTATCTTAAACACAACAATCTCTCCTACTCTTACGGAATTTTCAATCTGACTGGTTAAAAAGAGGAGGCGAATGCAGATTCTGTGCTACTACTAAGTACCATGCCACCCGGGCTTTCACTTCTGGTTACTACTATTAGTTGTTTTCAGTTCATTAGAGCTGAGGAGACAATCACCCTAAAGTTTCAGACTTGGTAACACAGCTATTGCTTGTTCAAGTGCCTCACATCATCTAAGAAGTCCAACAAGAGCATAGGTAGAATGGAACTGAATGTCTTAAAACTGTTCTAAGGGAGGTTTTAAGCTACTGGCCAAAAAGTACTACAGGAGAAAAGTCATGGGATAACAGAACTAGAACTGGCATGAATCTTAAAGGGCATCTATATTAAGCCTCTCATTTTATAAGTAAGGAACTGAACCCCAGAGAAGTTAAATGACTTGCCCAAAGTCATGCAGAGTAAGGGACAGAGCCAGGATTCCATCAGTCAAAATCATTCAAGGTCAAGTCAAGTGTTGTGGATATTTAAAAGTAAGGCAAAAAAAGAAAAACAGCCCCTGCTCTTTAGGAGGGTACATTCTTATGGTGGAGAAAAGGGTGGATGAAGGCAACTGGAAAGGGGACAGAGTTAGAAGCTGGAGGGATGGGAATAGGCCTTCCACATAAAGTAGGATTTGAACTGAATCTTAAAGGAAGTACGAGAAAGGAAGGAGCAAAGGTGAAAGGCTAAAGCATCACAGGCACAGGGGACAGCAAATGCAAAGGCATGGAGCCAGGGAGAGGTTATCACGTGGGAGAAACTGCAAGGAGGGTAATGTAAGAGTATAGAGAAGGGAGGAAGATGTGAGAAAGCTAGAGAGATAGAAAGGGCCCAGGTTATGAAGACATTTAAATGCCATTTTAATGGCTGAGTGGAGGATGAATTTGAGTAGGAAGAGACTTGAAACAGGGAGACTTGGGCAGTTAGAGGCAATTATTGTAGTCTAGGTGGAAACTGATAAGGGCTTGAACTAGGGCTATGGCTGAATTAAAGGAAAGAAGAGGATATAGATGGGAGATGTTGTCAAGGTATAAATGACAAGATTTGACAGTGGTCTGGGTATGTGGAATATGAGTATGGAATCAAAGATGTAAGCCTAGTGACTGGGACGATGGTCATACCCTTGAGAGTTATGGGAGAATTCAGTGGGAAATATAAAGACTTCTGTTTCAGTCACAGTGAGTTTCAGATGTCTTTGGAACATCGAATTGGAGATGTCCAAAAGGTCACTGGAGATGCATGACTATAGATCTGCAGAAAGACTGGGGATAGCTATAGAGATCTAGGAATCATCTGCATAGAGATGATAACTAAACCCATAGGAGATGATGAGATTACTGAGTGAGACAATAATGGAGTGAAAAGAAAATGACCCAGGGCAAAGCCTTGGAGGATACGCAGTTAGTGGGCGTGACATGGATGAAGAATTAGCAAAGGAGAATGAGAAGGAGCAGCTGGATAGGTAAGAGGAGAACCAGGAGACAAGTCTCATAAAAGCCTATGGAGGAAAGAGTATCCAAGAGGAAAAGGCGACCAACACTGTCAAATGGCACAGAGAGGTCAAGGAGAATAAGAACTAAGAAAAGGTCATTGGATATGGCAATTAAGAGATCAATGGTAACTTTGGAGAGGGCAGTTTTATCCACCCACCAGTTTTGGGTGGATAAGATCAAAAGTCACATTGTAAAGGGTTTAGAAGCAAGTGAGAAGAAGGGAAGTTGGGGGTACCAAGTACAGATGGCTTTCTCAGTGAGTTTAGCCATGAAAGGGAAGATATATAGGATGACAGCTAGCAGGAATGATCAAATCAAGTGAGGGCTTTTTCAAACACAGCTTGGATGATTCCAGGCTTGGTACTCTAAATTCTGTTTTGTTTTATTAATAGTAATATTAATAATACCGAGCATTCATATAACACTTTAAGGTTTGCAAAGCACTTTGCAAATATTATCTCATTTCATACTCACAACAAGTATTATCACTATTTTACAGATGAGGAAGTCAAGGCAGACAGAGGTAAATGACTTGCCTAGGGTCACACTGGTAGTCAATGTCTGAAGCTGGATCTGAACTCAGTTTTCCTGATTCCACATCTAGTTCTTTACCTACTGATACACCTAACAGCTTTGTTTATATTATGTCACATTACCTCAATCATTACATATCACAGAATTGCAAAAAATACAGCTACTAAAATTAGATTCCAGTGGCATTGAAAATATACACTATAATATAATTAACTTACCTGTTGCATATCTCTCAAGTCTTTGCTACTCATAAATGCAATCAATAGTTTCACATCTTGAAATTCTGATTTGTTTCCTAATGGAGGAAACTAAAAGAGAAAATGTATTATGAAGATACATCTGAAGTAAAGAAGTGATATAAAGAAATTAATTAAAAATCAGTAAATAAAAATGCTTTAAAATTTTAATGCCACACTATTGTGTTATTTCTTAATATTAATGAAATGGTTATGTAAATGATACTGTTCTTTGAAAAAACAAAACATCAAAAAAGTAACTTCAAATCCTCTTATAACAAAAAATTATTTACATCATATATAGTGTTTGTTCCAAATTTTGTTAAACTTCATATTCAATGATCTTAGAGAAATGGGCATTAAAATACAATAGAAATTGTAATCTATATTATTCTAGTACATAAGAATTTTGTAATTATCAACATTCTTTGGGGCCAAATGCTGTATTTTGTAATCATCAAAATTCTTATATACCAAAAAATATAGATTTATAATTTCTACTCTATGATTACTATGGTGAATGAAACAGGCTTATTAGCAAAATCCTTTTACAAAATAGAAAACTACTATTATTCTTAGGAAATGAGGTTACACTTGTATGTTAGAAACAGAAGTATTGAAGCTACAAGTGTTTTCCCAATTTTATTACCAATACTGTATATGAGTTTTAATAATATAAATACCAAATCACTAAAGTAAAGAGGAAATAGACTTATTGATCTCAGTTGTGATAAAATTTGCTTGATTCCACAAGCATTAAAATAGGTAGAGAAAGTTAGTCAAGGAATTTATTAAAAATGCTCAGAATATATACTTAGAAAACCTCAGAGAATCAGCAAACTATTGGGAAGGATTAGAAATTTCAGCAAAATGGCTGGAAACAAACTAAATATGCACAATCAATGTTTTCATGCAACTTTAACAAAAACCAACAAGAAATAATAAATCTCATTCAAAATAACTACAAAATGCATGAACCATCTGGGAACACATACACAACATTCATATAAATAAAAATGTTCAAAACACTCAATAGAAACAAAAGGAGATTTAAATAAAGAAATATTTGCTGTTTACAGTTGGGCTATGCTAATATATTAAAAATAATATTATTTGAAATTAATTGATAGATTAAGGAATTCATCAAGAAAATTATTGAAGAGATAGTTTTTTCAAACTAAACAAAATAGATTCCTAGAGAAGGAAGAAAGAAGTCTAGAATCACAAGGCAAATACCATGGGAAAAAATATAGATGAAGGGAATATAATATTACTAGATATCAAATTACAAAGTAGTTGTCATTACAACTACTTGGTATTGATTAAAACACAGACCAATAATACAGGCTAGATAAGCAAAAACAAAACAAACAAAAAATTGAAAACAGAAACCCAGTTCTTGATAAACATAAAAATATTATGTTTTTTGGAGGGTGGTAGGAGGAAGAAACTGCTGGAAAAAATGGAAAAGGATTTGGGAGAAATTAGGTTTAGTTCATCATAGCTCAAAATGTATATGTGAGCAGAATATAAAAGGTCAAATCATTAAAAAAAATTAGCAGACAATAACAGGAAGTTCCTTTTGCAATTGAGGCTGGGGAGGAATTATTAAGCAAAGGACAAAAGATATTATAAAAGACAAAATTGACAATTTTGATTACATAAGATTTAAAACTTTTGCATAAATAAAAGAGGATGGAATAAGAAGAGAAACTAGAATGAGAAAAAATATTTTCATCAAACATCACTGATAAAAGTTTAATGTCCAACATTGAGGGGTTATACACAAATATATATTACTATATAGTCACTTCCCAATAGACGGGTGATCAAAGGACATAAATAGTTTAAAAAACGCAAATGATAAATGACCATGTGGAAATATACTCCAAATAACTAGTAGTAGAATAAATTCAAATGAAAATAACTGTGATATTTCACTTTTCACCCTGCAAACTGGCAGAAATTTAAAAATGAGAACAGTCAATGGTAGAGGGGGTATGGGAGGACAGATATATTAATATGCTACTAGTCACACTGTAAATTGATTTAACTGCTCTCGATATCACTTTGCAATTATGTAGAAAAAAATGACTAAACTGCTAATAACTTTTTTCATGCCATGATCCCATTAATAATCACATGCTCCAAATAAATTAAAGACAGAAACAAAGGAAGAATATATAGAAAAATATTCATAGCAGATTCTTTGTAGTAACAAAGAAGCATAAAACAAGTAAGTGCCCATTACCTGGAGAATAGCTCTAAAAACTATGATATGTCATAGGATAAATGTAATGGAATGCAGGAAGAAATGCTGATATGATGAATTCAGAGAAATATAGGAAAATTTGTATGAACTGATATAAAGTGAAAAAAGGAAAAACCAAGGAAAGAATATACACAATTCTTATAATAATGTAAATTAATAGACGGTAAAAGGAAACTGAACTCTGAGTAACTGAAAAAGTAATTATTACTTCAGAAAAAAAGGCAATGAAATAAATCTTTGTCCTCCTAGCAGAGAGGTAGAGGACTAGTGGGCTGAATGTTATATACACTGTCAGATGGAGTTACTATGTCAGCTAACAATTTTTTTACTTGATTATTTTCTGGCTCAATAAATTATCTTTTATTCTACTCATTGTTCTGTTATGAGGAAGGATTTAATCTAATGAGAAGGGGATCTTCTAAAAATGAGAATGATGTGAAGTTAAAAGATGTCAATAAAATGCATTTTAAAAAATGAAATGTTGAGTTATAAAATATTCTAAGGCATGAACAATCATGCTTATATTTTGTTTTTATGTCACATTTATTTCCTAATACATGTCTTTCATTCCCCCCAGAAGGCCATCACTTAAAACAAAGAAGAAAAAAAAGCAGTTCAGCAAAACTAATCAACAAATCAACCAAGTCTGATAGTATATAAAGTATCATACGTCCAGGGCGCTCCACTTCCAAAAAGAAGGGAGGAAGGTACGTTTTCATATCTCTTTTTTGGGCCAAAGTAATAGAGCATTCAATAAATGCAACTTCTGCAAAAAGCCTTCCTTGGTTTCCAGTCGCTAGAGCCTTTCCCTTTAAGATTCTCTTCCATCTATTCCGTAAGCTTTTTGAGTGGAGAAAATGTTTTTGCCTTTATTTGTATCACTTGGCACAACGTAAGCTCATAGTTAAATGCTTACTTAATAAATGCTAACTGATGAACTGATTTTTGTTCTTTCACCTTATGTTGTTGTAGTCATTTGTACATACTGTTTTTCAGGTTTCGCTTTTTGCTTATTTTTTTAAAAGCCTATTCATACTTACATGTAAACTGCCATTGGCAACCAACAAGGCTTTAGCACCTCTGCTTTGTGCAATTCTGGCTTTTTCAATAAACTCACAGGTGCCCCATGGTACTGCAACAACTTTGTCCTTTATTCCAATGGAAGGAATGTCAGAAAAGTTGCAGAGTGGTGTAGTCAGGTTCTCCAAACTAAACGAAGTCTGCAGATGTAAGAAATATCTTTACTTTAGATGGTAATTAGTAGCTCCCCCACCCCCAACCAAAGGCCCTACTTGATAAGAAACCAGTACTAGTTTGACACATCAGTCTTGCAAATCGGATACATTATTTGATCTAAATTCATTCTTATAGATAATTATAAGAAACTCCTAAACAGATCTTTTTACAGACTACAGTTTATTATAACCAAGAGAGTAAAATAAGTAAAAATCACTCTTCAACATTACTTAAGTGCCATAAATTGCTATTGGCTCTATATATTATAAAATTAATCAAAATTCACTCTCAGTATCTTCATTTTCATAGATTATCTACTTACTGTATTTTCTATTGTGGTAGGAAGAGTTGTCCAATAGGGATTATACAGCATGCAGTAGTCCTTAGATGGTAATGGTGTTCCATTTCCATGTGCATGTATGATTCCTTCCTGAGCAGCTGTCTAAGAACAAATATTTCTACATAAATAATTTTGTTTACTAAACTCAAGATTTATTGGTGTTTGCATACAAGTTTAGCCATCATAATACACAACCACATTTTCTTGAGAACAGTCTTTGAAGGTACTTGCTTCATGCTTGCGGGATATTTTAAGACTATAAACATGATTAATCAAAAAACATTTGTTATGTGCCTATTGTGTGCCAAGTACTCTGTTAGGGCTGGGGTACAAAAAGAGGCCAAAGGCAGTCATTGACTTCAAAGAGTTTTCTAATGGGGTAGACAATGTGTAAACATATGCAAAGCCACCTATATACAGGACAAATAGGAAACAATTAAAAGAGGGAATGCGCAGGAATTAAGAGGGGTTAGGGAAGGGTCCCTGAAAAAGTGGGATTTTAGTTGGGACTTAATGGAAGTCAGGTAAGTCAGCAGTCAGGGTAGAAGAGAGAAAGCATTCCAGGCATGGGAGACAGCCAGAGAAAATTCTTAGAGTAGAGAGATGGATCATTAGATGGATCTATGCACAAACTATGTAGAGGTATTTTTATTTTTAAAATGATACATATATAGTCCTTTGTGCAAATACATTTGTGGGCCTTGGAAAGTTCTGAGGAAAATGGCTACGATAATATGATAGATTCACTACTCCCTATACTGACTATGACTGTGCTTCCAAATCATTTAAAAATGTTGTTTGTTATCCTGTAGGCATTAAATAAAATTCAGTGGGAATATCTAACCTTCTACACTCCAATACCAACTATGGATACACTGTATATCACCAATTTTAATCTCAGTTCACGTAGTGGCAATTGGGAACAGGAACAAAAGTTACTTGATAACTAGTCAATAGCCTCGACCTTCTTACCAGATATTTACAGATAACTCATTCTGTTGACTTAAGTATTGCAAGCAATATAAAGGAAACTGAAGCAGTCCCTACTTCAAGAAAATATACACATCTTATAATCACAGAATTTCAGAGTTCAACCTGCACCTGACAAAGAACCCACTCTATCATACTGCCAATAAGTATCATTAAACCTTTGCTTGAAGATTCCCAAGTGAGGTGAAACATGCTACACATAGGGGCAACTCACTTCACCTTAGCAGAGCTCTAATTATGAATAAGTTTTTCTTTATATAAAGCCAAAATCATCCTCTTTGCAAATTTTATCCATTGTTCCTAGTTCTGTCCACAGGAGTCAAGCAGACTAAACCAAATCCCACTGCCACACAGCAGCCCTTCAAATACATGAAGGTCTTTCAGTCTCTAGATAAATACCCAATTCCTTCAACTAATCTTTGTATAATGTAATCTAGAGGCCCTTCTCTACCCTAGGAACTTTTCTCTAGATAATATTCTCTCCAGCCTAACAAATGCTCTCTAAAATGTGAACCTAGTACTTGGTGCAATAATTTTGGATACTACACCTCTCAACGTAGACTAAAACATCATTGTTTGACTGTCATTTCACATTGTCGGCACACACTATGTCTGAAAAAATATGCCACCCAATTATACCCTTGTTTTCTTTCTCCCCCCACAAGCACAAGTATAAGATATTATTATATTTGGCCTTATTATATTTCATTTGGCCACAAATTCTAACCTATCAAAATATTTCTCTTTCTTTTCATCAAATGTTACCAATTGGGGCAGAGTCAAGATGGCGGCATAGAAGCAGGAAAACTCTGTGGTTCCCCCAATAACTACCTCCAATACCTATAAAATATGATTCTAAACAAATTTTAGAGCTACAGCACCCACAGAGAGAAATAAATCTCCTGCTGAAGTCAGCCCGGCTAGCAGACAGGACGGGTACGTTACAACATGCTGGGAGCTAAACCCAGCCCCGTGTAAGCCCGTGATTGTAACCTCAGGGCGGCCCTGACCAGCGGCTACAGCAGACTTCTGGAGAGTGGATTACCAGCAGCTGTGGTGGTTTCCAGAAATATCAACCCATAGATGCTGAAGAAAAAGTGAGAGGTCAGTGTAGAACTCTGCTGGATCTGGGAGGGACTGAATGCAGTCTGGCCTCTGCCCCCAGAGCTAGAAGTAGTAGAGGTGCAGAGGCCCTACCACCACCTCCACGTGGCTGCTTCAGAGCTCCTGGCCTGCAGATCGTAGGGGAGCCAACTGACCATTCAGAGGGGTAATCGCTCTTGCTTTAACCTGCCTGGATCTGGATCACAGTCTTAGGTAGTGGTCCTGACATGTGTGCCTAGTAAACCAGAGCTGGCGGTGGCTGTAGAGATGGCGCCCCCCCAATAGCTCTGGCAGCTGTGAAAACCCCAGCAATTTGGGACAACACTCTCCCCTCTGGAAGCAAAGTTCTACTGTGGCAAATAGGTCAAAAGTCAAGTAACTGAGTAGCAACATAAGCAAAGGAAGCAAAGCAAGCATAGCAATCCAACTTTAAATTCTTTTTTGGGGACAAAAAGGATCAAAGCATGGAACAGGAGGAAGACAACACAGTCAGAACTCTTGCACCAAAAGCTTCCAAGAAAAATATGTACTGGCCCTGGAGGCACTCAAAAGGGATTTTGAAAATCAAGTAAGAGAAGTGGAGGAAAAATTGGGAAGACAAATAAGAATGATGCAAGAAAATCATGAAAAGAGAGTCAACAACCTGAAGAAAATAACACCTTGAAAAATAGACTAACTCAAATGGCAAAAGAGGCCCAAAAAGCCAATGAGGAGAAGAATGCCTTAAAAAGCTGAATTTGCCAGATGGAAAACGAATTTCAAAAGCTCACTGAAGAGAATAATTGTTTCAGAATTAGATCGGAGCAAATGGAAGCCAATGACTTTATAAGAAATCAAGATACTATAAAACAGATCCAAACAAATGAAAAAATAGGTGATGTGAAATATCTCATTGGAAAAATCACTGACCTGGAAAATGATCCGGAAGAGATAACTTGAAAATTATTGGACTACCTGAAAACCATGATCAAAAAAAGAACCTAGAAATCATCCTTCAAGAAATTCTCAAGGAAAATTGCCCTGATATTTTAAAACCAGAGGGCAAAATAGAAATCGAAAGAATTCACTGATCACCTCTTGAAAAGGATCCCCAAAAGAAAACTCCTAGGAATATTATAGGCAGGTTCTGGAGTTCCCAGATCAAGGAGAAAATATTACAAGAAGCCAAGAAGAAATAACTTGAATATTGTGGAAATACAATCAGGATAACACAGGATCTAGCAGTTTCTACATTAAGGGAGGATTGAAGGGCTTGGAATATGATGTTCTGGAGGTTAAAGGAGCTAGGATTAAAACCAAGAATCACCTACCCAGCAAAATTGAGTATAATGTTTCAGGGGAACATATGGTCATTCAATGAGGTGGAGGACTTCCAAGCATTCTTGATGAAAAAACCAGAGCTGAATAGAAAATTTGACATTCAAATACAAGAAGCAAGAGAAGCATGAGAAGGTAAACAAGGAAAAGAAATCATAAGGAAGTTATCAGAGTTGAACTATTTACATGCCTACATGGAAAAACGATAAGTGTAAACTATGAAACTTTTCTCAGTATGAGGATAGTTGAAGGGAATATAAATGTATATATATGTATACATACATATATATGTCTATATAGGAGAGTATATGTGCACATGAACATATATGTGAATGTGTGTATATATGTGTACAGATATACATAGAGGGCACAGGATACAATTGAACAGGAAGAGATGATATTTAAAAGGTGAAATTGAGAGGTGAGAGGAATATAATGAGAGGAGATGCGGAAAGACATAATGGGATAAATTATCTCATATATAAGAGATAAGGGATAACTGTTACAATGGAAGGGAAGAACAGGAAGGCAAAAGGGAATGGGTCAACCTTACTCTCATTGAATTTGGCTTAGGGAGGGAATGACATACAC
>CM053582.1:383090285-383121111 GCA_028627135.1 Pseudochirops cupreus | reverse complement strand
TACAGGAGAGTAGGTGGGAAGGGGATGAGAGGGGTGATGATGGAGGGAAGGGCAGGGTGGGGGGGAGGGTAGTTAGAAGCATACACTTTTGTAAAGGGACAGAGTCAAAATAGAGAATAGAACAAGTTGGGGGGGGGGATAGGATGGAGGGAAATATAGTTCGTTTTTCACAATATATCCACTATGGAAATGTTTTGTGTAACTACACACATACAACCTATATTGAATTGCTTATCTTCCCAGTAAGGGTGGGTGACGAGGAAGGAAGGGAAAGAATCTGGAACTCAAAGTTTTAAAATCAAATGTTTAAAATATATGTGTACACACACACACACACACACACACACACATATTATTTTTAAAAATGTTACCTATCCTTCCCAGGTTAGTATTGTTTACAAATTTGAGAAGTGTGACATTGATACCTTTAACATTTTTAGCCAAGGCCTGAAGGACAACCAGAACTAAGACAGGAGAACCCTGGGACATTGCACTAGACACCTCCCTCCCCAATGACATCAATATATTAATGATTACTCTTTTTATCTGGTTATTCAACTGATACTGAATTCACCTGACTCTAACGTTGTCAGCATATTTCTCACCATCTTTTCCACAAGAATGGCATGGCTTTATTAGATGCTTTCCTAAAGTCCAAATAAACTATAGCTACAATATCTCCTAAACTTTTGCCCTATAAAAAGAAAGGAGAGTCTGATGTGGCCTGTTCTTGATGAAGTTATGCTGGCTCTTTGTGATCATAGCTTCTTTTTGTAGATATTCCATTCCTTTAAAGATATGTTCCAGAATTTTTACAGCAATCAGAGAAAACGAGTTCTTCTGTAGTTTTGCACCATCTCTCCCATTTCCTGCAAATGTCCAAAGGTTACTGATAGCTGATTATCACTCACATCCATCAGTTCCTTCAATAGATTTATCTGTGCTTTATGACACAAACTCACAAAGGGCAGCTTTATCATGGATATCAATTCACTATTAGTTATTTTTGATTGGTCCTTTCCAGTTCAAAGATCATCTCCCTTAGCACAGAAAACAGAAATCATGGAGGAATTGAACAGTTTTGTCTTCCTTCCATCATCTGCTATCATACCACCCACCTTAAGGGGCAGTCCTTTGCCCTTTTTGATCCTCTTTTACTCAATATATAAATCTTTTTGTTTCCTTACCATCCTTCACCATCCTTATCTCATTCTGACCTTAAGCATTGCTGACACAATTCTTACAAGATTGTGCCACACTTCTGTATTCATCTTCTATTACCTTCCTTTGCATCCCTTGGTACATACCATTTTAAAATTGAAGTCAGTCTACGAATTGCCTAGGCAGCCACATTTATTTCTTTAGACAACTCTGTTTTTCTCCTCCTCAGAATTACCTTTCTGTCCTCAGAATTTCTTTAATGAGAGTTTCTATTCCTCTTGAGCTTATTTCTCCTGTAGAATCCTCAGCCATTCTCCCTTTCTCTGAAATAGACTCTATCCAAATCTACGGTACGTATCAGACAATGCTTGGCTTTTCTTTTGTTCTCCATCACAAATTCACAAATGAAGTGCTTACTTCCCTTAAGGCAGAAAGGTTACTGGAGTTGAAGCCAGGAGACCTGGGTTCAAATTCTGCCTCAGACTCTAGTTCTTTGTTACATGTATTATGGGAATGTTGTAAAGAAAGTATTTTTGCAAGCTTCACACACCATAGAAATAATGGCTATTATTCAGCATCATGGACAGAGAACTGGCTTGGATTAAGAAGATCTTAGTGTGAATCTCATCTCAGACACTTACTAGTTAACATGATTCTTGGTAAGTCACTGAATTTCCCCCAGCTTCAGTTACTTTATCTAAAAAGTGGGAATTATAATAGCATTTATCCCAGTGTTGTTGCGAGGACCAATCGAGAAAATATATGTAAAGTGCTTTGTGAACCTTTAAGAGCTGTGTAAATGTTAGTTACAATTATTCTTTAAAATTTCTGATCTGATTAGCATAAGACAGGTTTATTTGGAGTGGCAGGTACTAGTGATGCAGAATGGTACATTCTGTGGGCGATTATCAGGCACGGCCACTGAATCAGCTGGTCTTCCTTAATTTTTTTTTCTCATTATAAATAACTAGAGAAGGCTCACTGATAGGTAGTTACATAATGTCATGATGCATCAATAAAACAAATCCCCAAAACGATGAAAGTAAGAAACGACTTAGTACTAAACAAATGGTAAATGTCCCAGGAACTTGGCTCACTTTCTTAGAGGCACTCTGAGAGCTTAAGGCATCTATAAAAAAACTCCCTGTGATTCCACCTCTTCCCCTTTCACTTCAGAAAAGAAGAGAGAGAAAGCGAAACATAAATCAGTGCAATGGGCATTATTTGATGTTCTGCTTGTCACAGAATGAGTTTGGAAAATTGAACTCCCTCATCGCTACTGTATCAGACTTCTGTGCCATGTTTGTGGTTTATTTCCTGAACTCATCAACTTTTCCCTCCTGGCCAGGTAGCCCTGTCATTCCCTACAACAATATTACTTACTCTGTTGTTTTTAACCATTAGGCATTCTCTATCTAGTTTATGAATATCTTAAAATGAGTATATCTTCTTAATATACCATGCTACTTTGCTCTACTCCTCCTTTTACCCTTTCTCTATTCTCTTCTTTCTGAATAATGAATTCCCTTCCAGAACCATATTCCAGGTATAAGTCTCCATCCCACCAACTCTCTGTGGATTCTACTTCCTTACATTAAGATCTTCAGTTTATCTTATGACCCATACACTGCGTATTTGTGTAGTCATCATCTTAGGCCATGGCTTAAGTTTAGGCTTTCAGCCTAAGCCAGAAATTCTCTTAGACTAGCTTCTTTCTTGAATTTATCTTTTATGAATTACTGTGAACCTTTACTGGTCTTTTTCTTCCTTCATGGTGGTTATTCTCTATGGTATCTAGCTTGGTGGATATACATGTACAATTTTCTCCATCTTCCTCCTCCCCCCCTTTTTGTTTAATTAAATTAAATTTGTAAGGTTATATGCAAATACATTTTTACCTGCTCTTTTTAGGCATAATCTATCCTCTGGCCACAAATTCATTATGTCTATATTTTAAGCCAAAGTTCAGAAATCCATACTCTTCTTGGATACCATCTTCTAAACTAACTATTCAATCTTATGAAGCCTCCCTCACTGGGGATCAAGATATCAATGTATGATAACTCTTACAGGAAGTCAGAAAAAAAGAGACGTAAGCCAATCTGAACCAGAAATTTATGGAAATCTTCATGAAAGAGGCACATCTTAAAAGACAGTTGTAAGAAATTACAAATGAATGGTTCTGAATCAAAGATTTAATACTTTTTAATGAAAATGTTAAAGCTTTAAATATACAAATAAGTGACTGTTTCTGGAACCGCATGTCCATTAGAGTATAGCAACTGTCATATTAAGTCAAAACTATGGTCCATCTAACCCAGTATTATGACTAAACATCTAAGTACCTAGTATTACATGACTAAGAGACATGTGGTATGAGGGCAAACTGGGTTCACAGATGTCTTACATGACATTCGATTTGGTAGATTCTTATTAAATGTTTTCTATGTGCAAAGCTGTGTGTCAGGCACTGGTGAGCCACTAACAAAGGTGGATTGAGGAGATCCTGCTCTCAAGCTTACAGTATAGTTAAGGGAAACACATATACCCAAATAATTATGATAGAAGGGAGAGTGCGATAAGTACAAAGAAGAGGTCTATGGCAAAGTGTTTAGAAAATTTAGGAGGGAGAGATCACTTTCACCTCATAGGTGGAGGCAGGAGAAGCAGGGTGGGTATCAGGGAAATACTCATGGAAGAGATGGTATTTGTGTTGTACCATAAAGGGTAAGATTTCAATAGATCAATGGTGGTAGGGAGATGGGTATCCTCTTGGGATTTGGGGAATGAATGTAAGCAAAGGTAAGGTGCTGTAAAGGGGTAAGTCAAGAATTAAAGATGAGGAGTAGTTTGGTTAGGCTGGAATTAAGTGTATACCAAAAGGAGTAGTAAGCGATAAATCAAGATAGGTAGGTTGGGGTTAGGATGTAGAGACCTCAAATGTACAGGGTCATTAGTTGACATTATTCTGCATAGGCCTTAGGAAGTCCATGAATGTCTGCAGAGAGGAATGGTACAATGACATGCTCAGAGTGAAAGTTTATAGGATTTAGAGCTAAAAAGCACCGTAGAAATCTTATTCAAGTTCTTCATTTCACAAATAAGAAAACTGGGGCCCAGAGAGGTTAAGTGACTTGCTGAAGGTCAAAGAGACAGTAAGTGGCAGTGGCAGTCAAACCTAGGTTCCTGACTTCCTATATGACACCTTTCCACTAAACCAAGAACAGACTGAAAGGATAGACCTAGAAGCCAAAAAAAAGAAAAAAAAAACAACAACACCACCCTGTTAGGATGGTAGTATAGTACACACGCGCGCGCGCACACACAGAGCAAAAAGGGCATGATGTAGAGTGGTTACAGTAAAAACAGAAAGAAGAGACTAAAAGTTATAGTGAAGGCAGAATGAATGAATGAAAAAAGTATTTATTAAGTACTTACTACGTGTAAAGCATTATGTATACAAATGGGAAAGTAAGAACCTACAGTATCTGGCAAATAATTTGACTCACAAGGTAAAGAGATAGGGAAAAATTAAAAGGACTCCAAAGTTACAACTTGTATGAGACTAGCAGGATGGTGATGTTACCAACAGAAATAGAGAAACCAAACAAGGTAGGAGGGTTTTGGATGAGGGAGTGGAAATGAATAATTTAAATTCAAATGCATGAGAATTCTGTTCCTTCACTATCTTAAATATCTCTCATTCCAGTGTCCTGAGTGTATTAGAATGTCCCCTTGACACTGTCCTTCTTTAACTGTATCTTCTCATCTTTTTCTCAACTACTTCTTAGATTTGGTAAATAATGCCCTCTTCACTGTATACAGACCATTCACAATTTTATTGTCTTTGGGCCTATGATTTTCTCAGTGTGGTCTTTTCAGACTTAGAGTCCTAATGTTTTTAAGACTGTCATGATAGAGTAACCTCTCATACCTTTAATTATATTAGTTACTCTTCTCAAACTAGTTCTATTTTATCTTTGGTGTGGTGAGGCTGCAGAAAAATCATAATTTTGTATAAAGGTAAGATTTTTTTTGTTTTTAATGCCATTCTTGGGAGTAGTCAGGATTTTCTTGGCCCTTGTGGTTACAGCAATGCCTTGAGTGGACTTCTTCAGGAATCATTCTACAATGATTCTTTGAGTCTCTTAGGGAATAGATTTTAGTTTTATGAATTTGTGTCAATTTCTTAAAGATTTTAAATGTCAGATTTTTTTATGTCAGAATTATAAATCACAGATTTCTTACACAACATTTTAAAAAATAATTCAAGATGCATTTTTGTTATACAGAATTTTCTTGAACAAATCCAAAACTGAATTCATTTTCATACCTCAGAAACCCACCCCTTTTTTCTTCTGAGAAATAGAACTTCCTTATTTCTGCTGAGATTAACATCATCCTTCCAAACTTAGAGACATCCCCATCTTTTCCCTTTATTTCCATATCAAATTAGTCTTATAAATTCTGTCTCCACATCTCTCCCCTTATTTCCACTCACGAGGCAATCACTTTAGTTCAAATCAAGACTTCTTATCTGTGCCTCTACAATGGCTTCCTAATTGGTCTTACTCCTTCCAGTCCCTTTTATCTCCAATCCATGCTTCATACAGCTACCAAAATAATCTTCCTAAGGCACAGGTCAGACCAGGTCACATCTCCCTTTCCCAATGTTCCCTAGCCTTCCCAAGTTTCATTGGTTCCAATTGCCATCAGAAAAAAATAAAAACTCCCTAGCTTAGCAATTAAAGGCCTATAAAATCTGCCTCCTGCCTACCTTTCCAGACTTATTTTATATTATTACCCTTTATGCAACTTAAGATTTCTGCCAGATTTGTCTACCTCCTGTTTCCTGAACTCCACATTCTATTTCCATGACTTTGCACAAGCTGACCTCCATGCCTGATTTAAACTTAGAGCTTCCTGACTCCAGGGCAGGAGCTCTTTCCACTACACCACTTAGCTGCACATATAATGAAACTAACATACCATTTTTCTTCCCACTTGGTCTCAGACTTTGTAGCCATAAACTTTATTTTCTCTTCAAAAGAGTAAAATTTCATTTGCAAACACTAATATTTTCCTATCTAATCCTTCCTCTAAATCTCTTATAACAGTGTAAAGATTAGTTTTAGCCCTGATTTCTGAGAAGTAAATCAATTTACATTTATCTGATCACAGAAAGGCATGCTTATCTAGACTTTTTGTTTCCAGTCTTTAAGATACTTCCCTATTCAGTAAACCAATTTTCATCTTCAATATTGAAAGAACTAAAAAGTTTAAAATGGTCTCTGGTATAGAATCACATTGAGGGACTTTTGAAAGCCCACCTAGATTTTATTCATAACAGCCAGTCTGTGTTCTTTCTCCCAAATACCTTTAAACTTCACTGGTATGCCTATTTAACTCCAACTGCAGGATCATTCCTATTACATATTTGAAAATCATTACTGACCTTAGGCAGGCTTTGAGGAGAGTTGATATTGAGTTATTTTTCCTATACGTCCCACTATGACATTACTGATTCAGTCTCACACAGCGGCAGGGTCCCTACCCTTGTCACTTAGTCAACAAGCATTTTATTAAGCACTTGCTATATTGTATGCAGAATGCTGGGGATATGAAGAAAGGTAAAAACACAGTCCTCCTCAAGAAACACATTTTATTGGGGAGACAGCAAGCAAATAATTATACAGATACAAGATACAGTCAGTATATATGGAAGAAAACCTCAGCATTATTCCCCAGTGGTCTACTACTGATTTTCATTCCTTGTGCCCAAATTCCATCTGTTATCCACCAGATAAAACAAAACCACAGCTCCAAAAAGAGGTAGAAGACACCCCCACCCCATTCTTTGTAGAGGTGGGCATCAATGAGTATGGCACTTAACTCATATTTTTAGGATTTTTGATACACTGTCCAGTTTTCCTGATATTTTTCTCTTCTTTTTTTGTTTAAAAAAATTTTTTTTAAAATATGAGATGGTTCTGGGAGGGGGATTTGGAGTGATGTAAAAAACTCCCAAAAGACTTTATCTCCTGCCCAGTAGGATCTTGGACCAGTTGCCAATTCTATTACTTAACTGAATGAGCAACTTGGATCCTGGACTCCTTGTTGACACTACCAAAGCACAATACTTTCTGGGTTATAGTTTAATTTGTAAAAAAAAAAAGAGCCTGTCCTACCTATCACTTATGATTACTTTACAGACCAAATAAACTTCACTGATTCACATTAGAAAGGAAGTGTTGCTTGAAGGTCAAGGGTAGGGCCTCTAGTATCTGTTATATCAACTCACACAAGTAGTTTAGGAGGTAAGATGGTAGAATACTGTAATAATAATAACAACTAATATTTACCCAATCCTTTAGAGTTTACAAAGTGTCTTATATGAATTGTCTTATTTGATCAATGAGGGGATCATATGAAATGGGAAAGACAGTAAATCAAAACTTCAGGAATAAGCGAGGGGAAATAAAGAAAGATTTCAAATGATGTTGAGAAAAGGAGTGAAGAAGGAAAACAAAGTAACTCGGAATCAACAAGAAATAGTATGAATAAAGAGAAGCATAGATTTACATGATTTACATAGATATACATAGATTTACATGATTACAAAAAACAATACAATGATGGCAACAATGTAAACTGAGAGAACACAAAATCAAAAGTGAATGTTACAAAATTACAAAAAAACAAAAACAAAACCACAGCTCCAAAAAGAGGTAGAAGACATGCCCACCCCACTCTTTGGATGGGGGGATGGAGGATCAATGAGTATGGCACTTAACTCCTATTTCTAGGTTTTTTGATACACTGTCCAGTTTTCCTGATATTTTTCTCTTCTTTTTTTGTTTAAAACTTTTTTTTTTAAATATGAGATGGTTCTGGGAGGGGTATTTGGGGTGATGCAAAAAATTCCCAAAGGACTTTAAAATGTATTTTTTCAAGTACAGTAAACATAAAACAGGGAAAAAATGGTACCAGCTGAGCAAAGCCATGAGCATAGGATGAGGATGCTTCAAAGAACCACTTTATTTTAATTGGATAGAGCTCAGAACCTGAACTCAGGAAGACCCGAGTTCAAATTCTGCCTGACACTTACTTGCTATGTGAACCTGGGGCAAATCACTTAACCTCTGTTTGCCTTAGTTTCCTCAACTGTAAAATAGGGATAACAATAGCACCTATGTCCCAGCGTTTTTGTGAGGATCAAATGAGATAATGTCTGTAAAAAGTCCTTAGCACAGGGCCTGGCACACAAGCAGGTGCTACATAAATGTTTATTCCTTTCCCTTGGCTTTCCCCTTCTTTTTCTTTTTTGCTTTTTGGAGGGCAATTGGGGTTAAGTGACTTTCCCAAGGTCACATGCCTAGTAAGTGTGTCAAGTGTATGAGGCCGCATTTGAACTCAGGTCCTCCTGACTCCAGGGCTGGTGCACTGCCCCACTTTTCCCTCCTTTCAAAGAGTTGGAACAAAGAGAAGGCAGAAAGTAACCAGGGGACACAAAAGGAAAAATGTCAAGTGAAGGACAAGAAACTTACTAAAGAATAAGAAATAATATTATTAAAGAATTATTACAGAATAAGAAAAAATCTACAAACAACAGGAATACAGGAAGGAGGCTAAGAAAAGGGCAATAGAGAACTTGAGAGAAGGAATAAAGGTGTCAGAGGTGGGGAAGAATGGAGAAATTGCAAGTAAGTCACAAAGGGCTAATTAAAACCAAGCAAATGTAGTGAAAAACATAAAAAACTAGAAATTCATAAGAAGGTGGAAGGTAAGATATGCAGCCTATTGGGCTCTGAGTCACAAGCAGAAAAATGGAAGAAAATATAGAATTAAAATGTTTTACAGGGAATTTTGTTGAGGATTTTTGAGGGGAGGGGGTCTGCTATACTGGGAAAACTGTAAATATATCTTATTTTTAAAAATATACTTTAAATACTTTTTAAAAAGCTTACCAAAGGTTACATGAAAAGGTATAAAATAATACTATGAAAAGTATCAAGAGCCAGAGAACACAAGGGAATTACATGCTATTTGTACATATTTTGTAACTATATTTAGCATCCAGGAATGTATACTATCCCTAATTACACTGTCAGTTCCTTGGAAACTATACACACACACACACACACATTTATAAACAATATATACACACACACACACACTCACTAAATGCCACCAAACGTCTCCCCAAAATAAAAGGCCACATTTTAACCAATATTATTCTAGTATTTTTCAAGTGTTTCAAATAATGGAATATTACAATCTCCAAAAAGGTATTAAGAGTAACATGGTAAATGTAAGTAGATTGCAATAACATAAGGAACATAGTTCAAAGACTAGGGAGAAAGGGATGTCTTGGAGAAATGGATGTCAGTAAAAGATGGGCTGATGACTTTGTAACGATGAGTATTGCTGGCCAGCCCCGGTACTTTCTGGTATTCTCTCAATATCGGAAGAAAGGAAGAATGTCGATAGCACTTTGAATGCATCCCCAGTTGTGGAACTTACAGCAGATCAAGAGTTGTGGAGGATGGGCAGTAGGTATGAGTTATGATCTGCACCATTAAAAGTTTATTCAAATCAATGAGATCATAAATCCATTTTAATATTTCCCTCCAAAGACTTTCTGGTATTTCATCTCATTTATTTTTCCCGTATTCTTATTGATACACAAGTATAAACTTGTCGAATTTGATTTATACATTAATTATGAACCTTTACAACAAGAGATTGCTAAAACGTAAACCTTCCACCAGAGTTAGTTTTAATCGAGCTAGACCTTATCAATATGGATTTGGTATTTTAAAAATTCGTAAAACAGCATCCAGACAAAAATGTTTTCTGCAAGGTATGCAGGATAAACCATTTACTAGTACACTTAAAAGCTAATTTAAAGAGGACTGGATTAGTTAACCTTCCTTCTAGGTTTAAATCTATCTATGATCACATATCCTATTTAAAGTTACACTGCTGTAAACTTCTGAAGCGTCAAGATGAAACTTGAAACTATAAAACAAAAGTGAAATCACCTTACTAGCGTTGTGACCATTTTAAGTCTGAACTGCTGCTCCACGCATTGATTTCATTTCCTTTAAGCTACACAAAAAGAGAAGTGTACTAAATGACATTGTAGTAAAGCTCTCGAACAGTCAGTCTAATGCTCTACTTTAATGTTGCTAATTGATGGAGAGGGGGAAAAATTACCAGGTGCCTATTAGTACAACAAAACTCAATATATGTGGAAGTTAAACACTCTGGGAATGTCTAACTCTTGGGGCAGGGTGGAGGGATATTAAAGTTATTCCCTAAAAGGCAACCAACTCTTCACAGTCCCGGGGGCAATAAATCACTGCTCGAAACAACACAGAGAAGAACTGTAGTGGGCAGCAAGAATCAAGGGAAATGAGAGGGGGAAGGGAAGCTCCACCTACACCTCACCCAAGGGATAAAGCATTCCAGGAGACTCCAAGTAAAGAAGTGGCATAATACAGGCGGAAAGAGGAAAAGAAAGAGAGGAGGACGGGAGAGGGGTTAAGGGAGGGAGGGGAATAGAAGAAGGGAGGAGGGGAATGAAAGGAGGCAGGAGAAAGGGAATGGAAGGAGGCAAAAGGGGGATAGAAAAGAGGGGAGGAGGGAAAGGGGGAAGGAGAGCGAATACAAGGAGGAGGGAAATGCAGGGCAGAATGGGCGGAGGGGAAAGAAGAAAAGAGGGGGAGGAGGAAAGGGAGGGAAATCTGGGGGCATCCTCAGCCACGCCCTACGGTTCGGCCCGGGAAGGCCAAAAGGGAGGGAGCCAGAGCCCCGTGGCTGCCCCGGCCACTCTGGCAGCCCCGCCCGCTGCCCTGGCAGCCGCTCCCTTACCATCTTTAGCAGAATGCCCCAGAGCAGGGCGGCTGCGGCCGGGAGCAGCCGCCTCTTCGTCCCCATGCTCCTCGGCCCCAGGAGTGTCTTTTCCAGGGACCCTGGCTGCCGCTCGGACCCGGCTCGGAGGAGGCCGGCTCCAGCCCGGTCCACTCCACTTCCTTCCTTCCGGCTCGGACCCCAGGCGGGTGGCTTCAGTCGGGGCGCCAGCTGTGGAGCAGACCTCAACTTCCGCCCCGACGTGTCCGGCGGGGGCGGGGCGGGGGTGGATGGGGAGGCCTGGAGGAAAGTCCCCACGCTTGGCCACGCCCCGTGGGTGGGCCGCGGTGGGGAGGGGCGGGGCCCGAAGGCGATGAGTGGGGCTGTCACTTCTTATCTCCGGCTCCCCAGCCTTTACTTTTGCATTCCTCTTTGGGATAGTTCTGCACCCTCATAACCAGCTCTCTCTTCTATGGTCTGCCCCACATACCTTCCAAGCCCTGTCCTAGTCCCCACACTCCTAATTCCTTTCTGGCCCCAATTAAGATTGTACCTTCTAGACCTTGAAGGCATGACCTCTCCAGGAGCTCTCTGCAGCAGTGGAACCTCCAGTGCCTCTATTCATACTCATTTTTCACAAAGTCATGGAAAATGTCGTTGTGGTAGCGCGGGGGGAAGCTTTGGACTTGGCATGAGGGGACGTGGGTTGAATGCAGAATGACTGTATGATCTTGGCCAAGTCACTTCCTGGCTCTAGGCTTCACTTCCCTCAGCTGTCAACTGAGAATAATGATACCCTTACTATCTAATAGCAATAAGTAGCATTCATACAGCATTTTAAAGCTTGTAAAGAACTTCACACATGCTATTTTATTTGATCCTCAAAAGCCAAGGAGTGATTACATGAACTAGTCAGAGTCATTACTTGGCTGGCAACCTTTTCTCTCTCCTCCCTTTGCAATCAATGTCCAAGTCCTCTGAGCTAAATGTAATTAGTGGTCAAGTCATTTCCACCCTCATAACATCTCTCTTGTATGCCCCTTTCTCTTCCCTGATGCTGCAAGCACCTTGATGCAAGCCCTCATCCTAAAATGTAGGTCCCATATCACTCCCTCTTCAACAAACTCCAGTGGCTTCTGGTTACCTTCAGGATTAATTATAAAACCTGCTGACTTTCAAAGCCCTTTATAACTTGGCCCCTTCCTACCTTTCGAGTCTTCTTATACCTTACCCTCCTCAACATGCTAAGATCCAGGGAAGTTGGCCTCTTCTCTGTTCCTTAAACAAGGTACTCCATTTCTCTGCTCTAGGCATTTTTACTGGCTGACACCATGCCTGGAATTCTCTTCTTCCTCATCTCCACCTCCCGGCTTTCTTCAAGTCACAGCTAAAATCTTTCTTTCTGCAAAAAGCTTTTCTCGATTCTCCTTAATGCCAGTGCCTTACCTCTGAGACTACCTCCATTTAATATATATATAATTATATAACATAAAATACATATATGTATATATATATATACCATGTATATCTTGTTTACGCATGGTTATTTGCATGTGGTTTCCTCTATTACACTGTGATCTTGAAAACAAGGACTTGTTTTCCCTTTTTCTTCCTATCTTTAGAGCTTAGTTCATACTGGATATAGAAGGCACTTAAGAAATGCTAGTTCACTGACATAACTAATGACTAAGGTGGAATCTGAATTTAACAGTTCTCATCTCTAAGTCCAGAACTCTATTCACTGAACCACACACAGTTCACTGATTTATTGTTAAATATCAAAGGAGAAGGAATCTAAAGAAGCTTTAATGTCCTATATACCAATTATTATTGTTACCTGATGTATGACATTGAGCAAGTCATGTAATCTTTTTGAGTCATAGTTTTCTTATTTTGAAAAAAAAAATTGGGGCGATATATAAGACTCACCATATCTTCCAAACCAGATCATCTGGTTGCTCAGGCTGAGCATTAAAGGATATCATCACTATGGATGTCTGTGTGGGAGGGGTTAACATTCATTTATTCAATCCATACAACTGCTAGGATGCCCCATGGTTAGTGCTAAGTCTGAAGCTAGGGAAGGCTTGAGTTCAAATTTGACCTCAGACACCATGGACTCTGGGAAAATAATTTAACCTTTATTTGCCTCAGTTTCCTCAACTGAAAAATGGGTATAATAATAGACCGTGCATCACAGAGTCATTGTGAAGATCGAA
This sequence comes from Pseudochirops cupreus, assembly GCA_028627135.1. Classification (NCBI taxonomy): domain Eukaryota; kingdom Metazoa; phylum Chordata; class Mammalia; order Diprotodontia; family Pseudocheiridae; genus Pseudochirops; species Pseudochirops cupreus. The sequence continues at coordinate 383,107,876 of CM053582.1, read as the reverse complement.
TGAGATAATATTTGTAAAGTACTTAGCACAGTGCAGCACATAGTAGGCACTTTATAAATACTGCTGCTGTTGTGACTGTTGCTACTAATGGACAATTGTGCTGGGAGGGATTTAAAGTTTAGATGTCGGGCCATCATCCACCAGATGCTTACATTCTAGTAGTCTGCAAGTATTGAGAAATCTGCAAAGTAGAGAATATGGGAATAGGCACCCATGGTCTAGTACTTAAGCATTTCAGGTTTGGGAATTTAGTTGACACACAGTAATCAATTCATTTCTTTTTTTTTTAAACTTTTGTTTATTTTTAGTTTACATCATTCATTTCCATGAGATTTTGAGTTACAAATTTTCTCCCCATCTTTCCCCTACCCACCACTCCAAAACAGCCATCCCACTATATACCCCCTCCCCCAATCAGCTCTCTCCTATATCCTTCCCCATCACCCCTCTGACTTTCCGGTAGGGCAAGATAATCAATTCATTTCAACAAGCTTTTGTTACATCTTATCAAATATACAATTTGAGGCACTGGGGATACAAAGAAAAAAAGAAAAAGATTCTGTGCTCAAGGAGTTTGCATCCTATTCTAATCAACCCCTGTTGCTGTTTTTAATTGTGTGTGACTCTTATTTTTATTTTCTTTTTTCAGAGCCACAGCTTATCTTTCCAAAAGGAGATTAGGAAGAGAAATGAAGAAACCACTGGTAGTCAGTAAGTAGCAGGAGACAAAAGTATTTTCTTGGGTAGGTCATTGGACAAGATAGATTTTCAGTTACTGTGCATTTCCATTGCTTTTCCATGGTAGTGCACTTGGCAGACTTGGGAAGCCACATGCCTGAAGTCAGGTTACTCTTAATGTTCCACAACTACAGTCTTTGGGCTGTTATTGCTACTGCAATTAGCAGTGCCCCAGATGAAGATAGTGCTGGACTGCTCCCACAAGTCTTTATCCCAGTCTTCATCACAAGGACGTTACTATGTGGTCACAATCAGAGCCTCCAATCTGTAGCTCCTGGACTGGCTGACAACATGCAGCTTTTATCATTGAAGCTTGAGATGAAGTTTGAGATGTAGCAGCTGATTTCAGCCCAGGGGAATCTGGGTGGCAAGCATTGAAAAGACACCAGCCAATTTGTTTGCAACAACAGGGTGGTTCTTTCTGCATTTGATCAGATAAGGGAACCTGCAGGCCTGGATCTGCCGGGTTTTTATCATACGGTCCTTATGTAAACTTCTCTGGATCTAAAGAAGCAACATAATTGTCTTCCATCTCTATAGTGAAAAGGAAGCAGACCCAAGTGCTCTCTCAAAGCTGTGCCAGGGAATCTGAAATGGCATCTGCCAAAAGGCTCCAACTCAAAGAAACAGTCAAACCAGCTGCACTCTTTTGTTGTTGTTGTTGTTGATTCAGGGCGCAGCTTAGAACCATTGATGTTGCTGTGTAATTCCTCAAATGGAATCCGGTCTATTTGCCTATTTTCTTACTCCTGTTCAATTTTGGCCCCCTTAGTTGTTTTTCTGTCAAGATGTATGAATGGATAAACTATTTCAATGGACAGATTGCCCATTCGGCTGCATCATCCACTTAGATGAAGAATATTGTACTGTTAGGTCAAACTAATGGTTTGGAGCAGTTTTGAATTTTGCTACAGAATCCCTGACGTGGGTATTTGTCATTGTTGTTACTGAGTCATTTCAATCATGCCTGATTCTCCATGACCCCCAGTTAGGTTTTCTTGGCAAAGATACTGAAGTGGTTTGTTATTTCCTTTTCTGGTGTGTCCTCATTTTACAGAAGAGGAACTGAGGCAATCAGGGTTAAGTGATTTGCCCAGGTTCACGCAACCAGCAAGTGTCTGAGGCAAGATTTTAACTCAGGTCTTCCTGACTTCCTGACTCCAAACCCACTGCAGCACTCACTTGCTCTCCCTAATTAAAGGTCAAAGAGGTTGATAAACCAGAGTAACAACTGAGGTTGATAAACCTGAGTTACAATTGTTGTCATTCACAGTGAAAAATATAGCTGTCCAAAAAGCTGGATCCTTGTGTCTGCTGATCAGAAAGGTTTTTTTCTAAGCAGGATTTTTTTCCCCTGAAAACCAAACCCAAATAATTTTAGAAGTTCTATTTTGTTTGTGGTTTCAGAGCAAAGGGAATTGAGTGATCCCAATGGAACAGATAGTACCATAAAACCTTACAGCCAAAAGCACTCATCTAACTTTAGGAACAGACTTGCTGAATGAATTGGAAACTCAAGTTGGTTCCCTTGGGACAATTCTGAGTGAACACTGACAAAGTCATAAGATTCAACTCTCCTTTGTCTAATATTTTTTATTAGTCACCCTAATTTTCTGGTGCAGGCTCTCTTCATCTCATGCTTAGACTACTACAATAGGCATGTAGTAGTCTGGTTGGTCTCTCTGCCTCCAGTCTCTCCCCACTCCAGTCCATCCTCCATTCATCTTCCAAAGTGATTTTCCTAGAGTGCAAGTCTGATCATGTCACCTTTCAACTCAAAACTCCAGTAGTTCCCTATTACCTCCAGGATTATATACAAAATCCTTTGTTTGACTTCTAAAGCCCTTCATGACCTGGCCCCTTCTTACTTTACAGACTTCTTATGTTTATTCCACTCCAAGTATTCTATAATCCATTAATTATAGACTGCCACTAACCTCCTTGTTCCACATACGTCAATTCTATGCATTCCTGTGCTTTAAATGCTTTCTCTCCTCACCTAGGCCTTTTGACTTCCTTGTCTTCCTAAAAGCCTCAGCTCAAATCCCCCTTCTGAAAGAAATCTTTCCCAGAAGCCTGACTTCAGGGCCTTCCCTATGAGATTTCTTCCAATTTATCACACACACAATTTCTATATCTATTGTAAGTATGGAATTTGTATGTTGTTTCCCCCATTAGAATGGGGAGCTCTTTGAGGGGAAGGAGGGTCTATTATTGCCTTTCTTTATATCTCCAGCACTTAGCACCATGCCTGGCACAAAACAAGAACCCAATAAATGCTTATTGACTTGACTCATGATGCTTCCTTATGAATCTTAGGAGAGCAAAGCCCTACTACAACATTATTTTACTTTATTTTAGTTATCTTTCAAATTGATAGCTTCCTTTTTAGCCCTCTTGGTCAAAATTCAAGAAACTTATGAACAACTTTGCAAAATACTTCTTAGGATAGGTGTGTTACTTTCATTTTTCTAAGAGTAGTCCAACCCGGGGGGGGGGGGGGGTTCCTGAGACCCCATGAAGTCAAAACTAGTTTAATAATAACACCACAATGTTATTTGCCCATTAAACCTCTCTTCCCTTTTCAAACTACATTATCTGTGTGAGGCCAGATTTTCTTTATATAATTCAACCAAAACATATCACAAAAGATTGAATGCAAAAGCAGGTATGACAATCCAGCTATCTTCTCTTAAGGCATACATTAAAGAAATTTGTAAAAATATGCAAAACAATACCACTTTTCTATATTTTTATTTGAAAAATATAGTTATTTTTCATTAAAATGTCACATTTCCATGTAATGGGCTTATTTTTACTATTCTAAAGTATATTAATAAGTTTTTTAAAAGAAAATTTCATTTTAAATTTCTAAAGCAGTAATTATTGATGGAACCCAGAAAAAACAGAAGCTGTTTGGGGTCCTCAATAATATTTAAAAATTTGAAGGGGTCTTGAGAACAAAAAAATTCAAAAACTCTGTTAGGTCTGGAGATATTTTACTTTTTTTTCCCCTCAACATAAAAGATAAATTTTGAATGATAATTAATTCTCTAACTTGTACTTGAAGAGACTTGAGGACTCATCTTGTATACCTGCTGGGGGGGAGGGCACCTATTTCCTAGGTGAAGAAACTGAGTCTCAGGTGTAAGTCACTTTAAGTAGGTAGAGTTTGAATTCAAACCCAGGCCTTGTTACTCCAAGTCTAGTTTCCTAGCCAATACGCTCTGCAGCAAACCTAAAAGTCAAGAAACTTAAGCTGGGGAAGAATCACTTTTTCCTTTTAAGCAAAGGCATGGTTGAAAGAATATCTGGACTTATTTTAAACTAGTCATTCTCATGTGTTCAGGAACTTCAGAAACTTATTCTCTCTACGATGGTCAAGAATTACTTATAAATGTGAGGAATGAAATTGGAGGGGCGGAAGGGGAATCTTTTCTCAACAACAGTTAAATTGGTCTTGGAGAAAACTACTTTTTGCTTTCTCAATTTATTCTAGCACAGTTACAGATTTACCATTTCCTAATTCAGCCACAGAGTCAGAGACCTAGGTGGGTCTAGGAAGCAGAGTATATGAGAAAGTTAGTCTTTAAGATGCCCTAGATAACTACCATGGATAGAGGTAGCTTCAAAATGCCATGGAGCCTAAGGAGCTGGAGCATAACTCTATCCTAATTAGCTCTGTCCTGTAGAAAAGGGGTCCTAAGCTCCAAGCTGCATAGAAACTTCAAAACACTGAATATAGTGTGCTGGACTTGGAATCAGTAAGATCTAGGTTTAGACCCTTGCTATCTATGTGACTCTAGACAAATAATTTAGCCTCTTTGTGAATTTTTGCCTTATCTGTAAAATAGTGGAGGTGGGAGATGGGGAAGGGGGAGGAAGGGGTTGCACTCAAGGCTTTTTAAGTTTCCTTCCAGCTCTGAATCTAGAATCTTACATACTACGATGTTTCTTGATTCTCTGGATATGGCAATTAAAAGTACTTAACACTGTACCTAAAGCATGCTCAAGACCTTTCCAGAGATACAACCCACCCAGGACCAAGAATAAAACACCAGTCATGTTAAGGTATCATAGAAATTAGTTTGAAAGTTTCTTTTTCTTTCTCCCTGTCATATATTATGGAAGGGAAGCTGAGAACCAAAGAGGGCAAATGATTTGCCTAAGAGCATACAACTAGTTAGCCAGGCTTAGAATATAGGCTTCCTGCCCTTAATCCAGTGCTCTCTTCCCCTACATTGAATTTCCTGTAATCACTTGAGGCAGATGAGTCTTAAGGCAACATCTTTGGCTCTACTTGAATATTCATTCATACCACACAGGCAGGGCTGGCTATAGGTAAAACTGTGAAATTAGTAAGTACTTTAAAAAGAATCAATTTTATTTTATTTTCAGGTTCACATTCTCTCCTTGAAAAAGCAAGAAAAACCTAAGTCCTATTACAAACTACCCTAAGCAAGCAAGCAAAACAAAACCCCTGTTACAAACACATAAAGTTAAACAAAACAATTTCCCACATTTGCTACATTTTGTTTTGTTTTGTTTTTGAGGGAAGAAGGCAAGGCAATTGGGGTTAAGTGACTTGCCCAAGGTCACACAGCTAGTTAAGTGTCAAGTGTCTAAGGCTGGATTTGAACTCCAGTCCTCCTGACTTAGGGTTGGCACCCTTTTCACTGTGCCATCTACTTGCTCCTACATTTTTTTAAAAGTCTCGATTGATACCATCACCTCTTCATCAGGAAGTAGGTAACATTTTTCATTCTAATCCTCTGGAAGTGTTTGGTTATTGCTTTGATTAGAGTTTCTAAGTATTTCGAAGTTATTTGTTTGTACAATATTGTGATTTTATAAATTGTTCTCCTGGCTCCAGTTATTTCACTTTACATCAGATCATACAAACCTTGCAGCTTTCTCTGAAAACATCCCCTCATCATTTCTTATAGAACAGTAATATTCCATCACAATCACATACCATAACTTGTTCAGCTACTGCCCAGTTGATGGGCACCTCCTCAGATTCCCGTTCTTTGACACCACAAAAAGAACTTCCACAAATATTTTTGTATATGTGGGTCTTTTTCCTTTTCCTTTGATCTCTTTGGGATACAGATTTATTTGCAGTATCACTGGGTAAAAGGGTAGATATTATTCAATTAGCTTAGGACTTCTTTAGCATCCTCATCCTTTGCTCTCTCCTTGCCCTCTTTTCCTCTTTCTCTCCATTCCATCAAAACTGCTCTCCTGAAAGGATCTGATAAAATTATTTATGTTAACTTGGAAATGGCTGTTAGGACTTCATTTTTAACTTTCCCAGGAGTGTTTATATTTTAACAGAGGAAAAATTTCTGTGTGAAGGAATAGTGTTTTAATTTCAGAATTAGCAAGCCAAGTGGGAGAGGTATTTTGGAACACAGAGAAGGCCCTTTTGGTACTCTTGCAATTACAATGTGTATGTGGCTGCCTAATCTGCCAATGGCCCCGACTGTAGAGATTTAGTCAGATGTGCTCTAATTTGCTGGCCATGTCCCCCAGTTAATGTAATCTTCCCCCCCCTTCACCTTCTTCCCTAGGCTTTTATATATTACTTCCCAATTAGAAAGTAAGGACAGACAAGCAGAAATTTTTTTTTTTTGCTTTTTGGAGGGCAACTGGGGTTAAGTGACTTGCCCAAGGTCACATGGCTAGGTTTTGTGTTAAGTGTCTGAGGCCAGGTTTGAACTCAGGTCCTCCTGACTCCAGGGCTGGTGCTCTATTTACTGTGCCATCCAGCTGCCCCCAAGAAAACAATTTTTAAAAATGACTGGGAATGGTATATTTTTTCCCATCTACATTGCTATGTTAACTCATAAAATAGTATGACATAGCAATTGAGTAAATATCCTTAGGAAATTTTGCTGACTCCAGGTAACTTAACAGCATTAGAATGTACCTTTTATATCATAATCATAACAACTGACATTTAAATAGCTCTTCAAATTTTCTGAATGCCTTATGTTTGAATTTCACATGACCATTGGAATTAGAAGGGGCTTCAAAGACCATCCTAGTCCAATTCCACTCTTTTTACCTGTGAGGAAATTAAGTCTCAAGGAAGTGAAGTGGCATGTCCAAGGTCATGTAGCTGGTTAGTGGCAGACTAGAATTAAAATCTCTGTCTCCTGGTGTTTTTTCTCAGGTTGGTAGTCATAGTCAGAAAACATATTTCACCTATAAATAAATATTTTTGTAATAATGTTTCTTTTGCAAGCCTTAAATATTTATTTGGTCTTTATACAAACCGGATTTAGGTTAGGCTAAAATCTCCAGGACAGCTAGGTGGCTTAGTGGATAGAGCACTGCTCGTCTAGTCAGGAAGACTCATCTTCCTGTGTTCAAATCTGACACTTACTAGGTATGTGACACTGGGCAAGTCATATAACCCTGTTTACCTCAGTTTCCTCATCAGCAAAATGAGCTGGAGAAGGAAATGGCAAACCACTTCAATATCTTTGCCAAGAAAACCTCAAATGGGGTCATGAAGAGTCAGACACGACTGAAAAATGATCGAACAACAACAACAAATATAGTTCTTTCTAGAATTTAAAGTTTTAGTGTAGTAGTTTTTTTTCTTCCTGGAAGACAGGCTAATCGCTAGTATTTGCCTACCATGGGCCTCTGGGGCCTCTTCTTATCTAAGATGAACACAGAATACTGTGTATCTAAAAAATCCATTCGTAGCTAAAATTCAAACCCTAGAGCAATTTTAAACCAGCCACTGCCAGTTTGTAACACCTGCATGCATACAAATGTAGTTTTTAAAAGAGAGAAGAAAACAAAAGCAATAAAGACATTCTATTCCTTTAGGGTAAATACTTAGATAGTATCTAAAAAAATGCTCTTGAAATTAGGTACCTATTTTGCACATTATTCTCAATGAAGCTGTGAACCTTGTTAACCTATGAAAATACTTGTACAAATATTTGGAATTACTTCAGACAGCTCGTATTTTACTTAACACTTGTATTCACTCCTACACCTAGCTTACTTAAGTATACAGTCTGACTCCATATTTAATTCTGATAAGCATTTGTGTGGGGGTAAGTGGAAAAGCTTGTCTAGACATGTTATCTAAAATCATAAAGTATATAATTGTAAATTCAGCCACAACGGGAGCATTTCAAAATCTAGCTTTGATAAGTTTGCTTTGATGCATCAATTCTTATGAATTTTTTCTTTCTCCTGGTTGGTTAAAAATTAAAACAATTTAAATGGTCTTCATAGCAAAAGGGGTTAAACCCCAGAATTCTCAAGATTAATCTTAAAAAAAAAACAACCAGAAAAACCAAACCCTAAACACCCAACCTGCCAACAATTATACTCCTGTGTAAACATTCTTTTCCATTTATGGATGCCCCTTCTTTTTTTTTTTTCCATTCCCAAAGCTAGTTTGAGAACTTGTGAGTTAGCTTTATTTATAGACTCAACACCTTAGCCATTAACTCTTAAATATTAGGAGTTTTATTTTTTCATTACAGACATCTTCAGTAGGTGGACCTGAACTACAGAAAAGCTATATTCAGCAATTTTAGTTCCTAATTTGCCAAGATAATTACCACCAGTCATTGACAAGCTATTAAATAACAGCTCAGACTCCTCCAGTGAGGGAAGGACCTGTTTGAAATAAAGAACTAGCAACTCAGTAGCAATGAAAAGGAACATTTGATACATCTCAGTTTACACAATACTTCTGCTATGACTTCAAGATGGTAAAGAGAGGATGAGGTGATAGTGGGGGGAAATGGAAAGCCTGATACCTCTAGAGTCAGAGAAGTTGGTTCCAAATTCTGGTTCTGCCAACTTACTGTGTAATCTTGGATGAATTACCTTGCCTCTCTGGTTTCATTTTGCTCATCTATGAAAGAAGGGATTAGACTGTTGGACCAAAAGACCTCTCAAGGCCCCACCTACAATCCCATAAAATCTGTTGTTGTACTGTATAATATGTATGTAGGACATATAGTCTCATTTACCAGACAAATTCTTTATTTCTGAATCTTCTAAAATGACCAAAGGCCTGTCAAAAATAGTTACTCAACCTGTTAGTGAAAATTTAAATTCTAAACTCAAAGGCAAAAATGTACAAAAGTCAGTCAGCCAGTTAACTAGCCTTTATCAAACACTTATTATGTGCCAGGCACTTGGCTAAGCACTGGGGATAAGGGAAAAAAACAAAACCAAACCCAAGTAATCTCTGCTCTCAAAGAGCTCCTAGTCGAATGCGGAAGACAACATGCAAACAATTATGTACAAAGAAAACATATGCAAGATAATCTCAGAAGGAAGGGGATAAAATGGTTTTATCTGGATTATTGGAATGACCTAGTAATCTCCCTGAATCCACTCCAGCCTGTCCTATCTGCAATCTAGCATCCATACGGTGCCAAAAGTGTCAGTCCAGAAAAAAAATATACTAACACCTAAGAATGACTAAGTATTCCAAGGGCTCTTTGGGCAGTGGAGACACATTATTTAGCCATATTTTAATTGATAGAGATCATAGAAGAATCTAGACAAATTTAATATCATTTCATCAAATGATATATTAATGTAGTTTTATCTAATTAACAAAGTTCTGCATTCCTTGACAATTAATATCCAAAGAATTGAATTCATAGGAACTAGTTCATCTACTGCAAGTCAAACTGGAATAGGACTCCTCCTGAAAAAAATCTCTCTGAATTTTTCTAGTACAACATCCCTGACTACTCTCATTATCAAATCTCTGCTTAAAGATCCCATATGATGAGGAACTCATTACAGTCCAAGGTATTTGAAAACTGTAGAGGCCCCAGTAATAGCTCTTTAACTTCATAGTTTCTTTTCATACATCTTTAGAAAAGTAGTTTTCTATTGTATTGGAAATGCAATGTTTGACACTTATATTGAGAGCAAAGGTGAATTGTCCTTTAAAAAAGATTCCTGAAGTCATTATTTCAACTAGAATTATAGCACTACCTTCCCAAGAACTGACAGCTTGACTTCAGTTTTTTTAAAAAAAATTCTGAACTTAGTGACAGTTACCTTGAAGTTTGTTCAGCAAGACAGTAAGAGAAAATATAAGATAAAAGCAAGATAGTGCAATTCAATTTCATCTGTTTCAGTGAGCATTTATTAAGTCCCTAGTATACCTAAGAAACTTTCAAGTATGCTGGAGAAGACAACATGTATATAAATAAGTACAATGTACTTTGAGGATAGAGAAATACTAAGATTTAGGGAGAGCAGAAGATGCTTCCTGTTGGAGGAGTCACCTAATCTGAACAGGGAAAGAAACTAAAGAATCTAAGTGACAGAAGTGAGAAGATTAAATTCCAAGCCTGTGCAAAAGTGTGGAGGTGGGAGATACAATGCTAAATTTGGAGAACAGCAATTAGGCTTATTTGGATTAAATACAAAGTAAATGAAGGGAAGTGCTATGAAATAAAGTCAGAAATATAGGCTAAAACCAGATTACAAAACAGCTTTAAATGCCAAGCTAAAAAGTTAGGTTAAAAAAAATCAATTTTATTTTTTATCTTAAATGTAGTAGAGAGCCTTTGAAGTTTCTAGAACAGGGGAGTGACATGGTCAGATCCAAATAATTTGGAAAATTATTTTAATAACTGTGTAGAGGAAGGTTTGGAAAGGGGAAAGCCAGTAGAAATGAAGGTAAGATAAAAATAAAGAGAGTAAGAAAGACAAGAGGAAAAACCCAGAGATAAAAGTTTATTTACACATTTAGTTTCTGTGTCTTAAGTCTTTCCTCACTCCAATTCATTCTCAGCTCAGCTGTCAAACTGATCTTTCTAATGTACAGGTCTGACATATTACTCCTCCCTTCCCTCATTTCCTCCGTCCCCTCTGTTCAATAAACTCCATTGGCTTTCTACTGCTTCAACATCAAATATAAAATCTTTTATTTGACTTTTAAAGCCTTCATAATGTGTGAGATGAAAGAGTTCGGAATCTGAATCTAAGGTCAGAAAAGGTCTTTATTCTTTCTCATGAGAAAGGACTCTACCCCCTGTCACCCCACATGGCGTCTGCAGGGAGAGAGCGACAGGTAGACACCAGCCCATGGTTATATAATCTTCCAATGAAGAAACCCAACCCCCACAACTGGCCTTAACTCTTATTGGTAGTGGGGCTGTCCCACAACCTAAGCACGGGAATCTCTCTGAGACAAAGGACCTGGAAACATGTGGATGTCCAATGAAAGCAGTCTTGACCTTATTTGGCATATCTTCTGCTGTGTTGGCTCTGGGGGAGGGGTCTCTATTGCTCTAAGCCCCAGATTGCTTGAAGGTCAGGTGACTTGACCTTAGGCCTAGTGAATACTGAAGCCATTCTAGATTTGATTTTTCAGAATGGGGAAACTTCACTATAAATTATCCCTCACAATAACCTGGCCCCTTCCTATGTTTCCAGTCGTGTTACATCTGCCTCCTTTCCGCATTCTCTAACCATCCTGTTTCTCACACAAGGCACTCCATCTCCTGATTTTCATAGCCTGTTCTACCATTCCTAGAATCCTCTATTTCCTCCTCTTCATCTCCTCACTTCTCTGATTTCCTTCAAGTCCCAGCCAAAATCACACCTTCTGCAAGAAGTTTTCTCAAGCTCCCCCTTAATGTTAGTTCCTTCCCTCTGTGATTATTTCCAGTTTTTACTGTCTATATCTTATTTGTACAAAGTTGTTTGCATGATGTTTCCCCCCTTGGACTGTGAGTTCCTTGAGAAGAGGGACTGTTTTTGCCTTGCTTTATATCTCCAATGCTTAGTTCAGTCCCTAGTGTGTAGTAAGAGCTACAAGTAGTAAATAACAGGGACCATGTTTCCTTGGATTCTTGGCTAGTAAAGGGCCTAAAGTTTGAGTGGCTCACACTCTGATTGACCTATTCGCAAGTTATAATTTTATAAAACTGGGAGTGACCGATTCCTACCTTGTAAAGACTTTATCCCTTTTAGGCTTTGGTGGAACAATGTAAAGAAGTGTTTATTCTCCCTTAGGAGGTATGAGGGTAACTAGGAGGTTCAGTGGATATAGTCCTGGGCCTGGAGTCAGGAAGACTCATCTTCCTGAGTTCAAATCCATCAAAACACTTACTAGCTGTGTGAACCTGAGCAAGACACTTCACCCTGTTTTCTTTACTTTCTTCATCTGTAAAATGAGCTGGAGAAGGATTTGGCAAACCATTCCAGTATCTGCCAAGAAAGCTCCAAATGGGGTCATGAAGAGTTGGACATAACTGAACAACAAGGAGGCATGAAGAAGTTTCTCAATCAACGTGGTAGAATGACAGGTAGCATGGTGGCTAATTGAAGGATGAACCATGCTTCTATTGGCATTTAAAAGAATGGGCAAACTGAGAATACAGTGATCTCTGGCAGTTGAGAAGAGAGTCAGATGCAGAAGAACTATAGCCACATCTTTTCCCTAACTCTTCCCCACTCTTCTAGAGTGCAGTATGACATTTTCCTCTCCTTCCTCTTCACTCCATAAGCAGTGGTATCTTATAGCAACTTGCCCAGCAGGAGATATCACAACCATCAGAGAGAAGATCCCCAACTGACTAGATGTCTTCTGAGGTCTCTTCCAGCTCTAGAGCTATAATCTTAAGTAAGCTACCTTCAGAATATCCCTACTACATTTATCCATTGATATCCCTCTTGCCCCATGAAAATTGGCTTCTTTCTGTCCTCAAAAAAATATTAAACTTGATAACTATTGTAAGTAAATTCAAGTCAGTCACAATGTGTTCTATCTAACAGTTAGTGTAGCATAATGAAAATGGCACTGGATTTGGAGTCAGATGACTTGGGTTCATAGCCCAGCTCTGCCACTTACTCCCTTAGTGACTTTGGCAAAGTCAAAGTCTCTGATTTGGCTTTCAGTTTCTTCATGTTGAGAGGGTGAGGCTATATGATCTCTAAAATTCCTTCTAGCTCTAAATCTATGATCTTATGTAACATGGACAAGCATATTTCATCTAAAGTTTTTTTTTTTTTAGCACTTTACTGCTACCACTAGTTTTCATATTCTCTTCCCTTGGTGGGCTATGATTAGTGGGAGAGAGAAGTCCCATTTCCTTCTCTGGTTACCTTCTTTCCTTCAGGTTCTCTCTTCTTGGCATTTCAAAAACTGAAATGGCACTCTTCTACATGCCCTGTAAGTTTCATCGTACTTCTCTTTATCTCTCAACTCCTACCTATTTACAGAAAACAATCTAGTTTTATGAAGTTAGGGAGTTCCTACAATTGCATTGCACCTGATACAATAAACCAAGTAGCCTCCACCCTATGGTAGCTCTAGAATCTACATTCTTAGCATACAGTAAGGTGATTATGATTTTGACTCGCTAATTTGTTTTGTATGTGATCCTTAAGCTAACAAACATTTTACAATGCTAAAGAAATAAGGACAGGTGAACTATTTGGACAAATAAACAGCAATAACTGGAGACAATGACCCTGAAGACTACCAACCTCTTTCCTACTCTGAGGCTACTTGAGGGAAATGAAGAAATGCAGGGATACTGCTACTAGGCATATATCCCAAAGAGATCAATGACAAAAGGGAAAGGATCATATGTACAGAAATATATATATAGTAGCACTTTTTTGTGATAGCAAAGAATTGGAACAAAATTGATGCCTACGAATTGAGGAGAAGCTGAATACATTTTTGGAAACGCATATAATAGATTTAGCACTCTCTCTGAACTATACTCCCCACCCCTGCGCTTGCATTTACAGGATTGCTTCTCCACGTGATGACTAACATAAGTTCAAGGTACTCTGTGTACTCATATAATTATAGCTCATGAGCCCCAATCAAGTTGTTCACCTTTCATAGTCAAACAGTTGACACAATTTTCTCAAGGCAAAGGCATTTACTGAAATGGCATAGAATGAATAACAGTTATAAAATATATCCTTCATAAACCTAGGCTACAGTCTCCCACAAATACACATAGTATAAGCAATAGAATGAACATGCACATAGAATTCACAAGTAGAGAGGCATATATGTAGCTCGAGTCCGCTAAAACCTCTGGGTCTTTTTTTTTTTTTGATGGGAACTCTTTTCTGACCATATCTTTTCCATACTGTGCTTGTGAAGTTGATATTTGAAGTCCACATGTAGGATTGTATATTATCTGTATTAAATTTCATCTTTACTTGGTCCATCATTTTATCTTACTTAGATAGTTTTGGATCTTGATTTTAGTATCCAAGATGGTAGACATCTTGTCCAGTTTCATATAGACTATTATGTGGTACATCAGAAAGAGTGTTAGCTTTGGAATAAGAGGATTTGTGTTCAAATCCCACTTCTGATATTTACTCCCCGTGTGACTTTGGGCAAGTCACTTAACCTCCATGAGCCTCAGTTTCCTCATATGTAAAGGGCTTGGATCAGATGAACTCTGTCTTAGATATCTCCTCTGATTGACTTCTTCACTATGCCCTAAGAAGTTTGTTATTGGATTAACCTCATGAATCTTGGTATTCCACCTCATCACTACCCTCTGTGTCTCTGATTGGATGGTGGAGCAATGAACTCTACATCTTCATTTAAGGAGAGAGCTCAGATCAGACATAACCTCATTTTCTGACTATGCTACTTTGGGACATCTCTGACTGACATCTCCTCCATGTCTCTTCTTTGGTACCTTTGCCTCTTCCTCTTGCTCCCTTCCTTCCCACACTTCCCAATACTTTTCAGCTTTCTTGTATGTATTGTCTTTCCCAACTAGACTGCAAACTACTAAAAAACAGGGACTTTTTTCTTTCTTTTGTCTTTCTTTCTTTTTTCCTTCCTTCCTTCCTTCTTTCCTTTTTCCCTTTCTTTCTTTTCTTTCTTTCTTTCCACATTTCTATCCCCAGCACTTAGCACACTGCCTGATACATAGTAAATGCTCAATAAATGTTGATTGATTGATTCCTCTTAAATCCCTTCCTTCTCTAGTTTACAAACCATAAACTGTTAAACAGCCTAGGATGAAGGACATATCCTTGGAGGTGCTGCACTGGGGACCATTATCTCTGTTGATTTAGCTCCATTGCTGCTTTTTAGACCATGTATTTGGACCACTTTGGTCAAGTGGGAGTTCAGTGTCAATTCAGAAGTAAATGAGATAAAAAAAAATTATTGGCCTACCTAATTAGACATTTTGGAGTATGTAGGAAGTGATAGAAAAGTCTAACCAGAATATGGAGAAAACATTAGTTAGTCCTATCATTCCATGCTTAAAAGATATGGGGACAGTTAGCCACAGATGCTTAAATTTGGTATCCCAGAGACTTGTTGGAAGGTTAACCAAAGGGATATAATGTTGCAAGGCTCAAAGTCCCGCAGGAAGGCCGTGGATGAGTAGAAACAAAGTTATGTAGCACTATAAGTGAGGGATAATTAGAGTGTGAAACAAGCTTACTAATCGAATAAGCTTATCTGATAAAGAAAGTAGGATAAGGTATCTGTGGGTAGAAGTTTTCTTGCTGTTACAATAATAACAAAATAAGATAATAAAGCTACAATAGAAAGCAATAGTGACCAGAACGTTGAGCTGGAGATACTTAATGAAACTGAGAAAGTGATATTATTGGATTGTATGGTAATAGCAATATAAGGATTGTTAGAATGTTTCAGGTAGACTGATGGTTTCCACTCCAATGTAATGGGAAAAAAAACCCACTTAATATGAGTCATAGGACTTCATCCTTAACTATGCTACAAACTACATGTATAACCAGGTGGTGCAGTGGGTTGAGCACCAGGCCTGGAAGCAAGAAGACTTAGTTCACATTTAACCTTAGACATTTCCTAGGTGTATGACCCTGGGAAAGCCATTTAATTTCTTATTTGCATCAATCTCCTTATCTGCAAAATGAAGGTAATAGTATCTACTTAACAAGGTTGTTGTGAGATTGGGACACTGATGCATTGTTGATGCAGCTGAGAACTGATACAGCCATTCTGGAGAGCAATTTGGATCTATGTCTAAAGGGCAACCAAACAGTACATACCCTTTGATCCAGCTGCTGGGTCTGTATCCCAAAGATTATTTTAAAAAAAAAAAGGGAAAAGGACCTACATGAGTAAAAATATTTATAGCAACCCTTTTTGTGGTGGCAAAGTATTGGAAATTGAGGGAATGCCCATCAATCCGGGAATGGCTGAACAAGCTGTGGTTTATGAATGTAATGGAATACTGTTATACAATAAGAAATAATAAACAGACAGATTTCAGAAAAACCTGGAAAGACTTGTATGCATTGATGCAAAGTGAAATGAGCAGAACTAGGAAAACATTATACACAGTATCAGCAACATTGTGTAATGAATGATCAACTATGAATGACTCAGCTCTTCTCAGCAACAAAGGACTCATGAAAGAAAATGCTATCCATATTCAGATGAAGAACTAATGGACTCTTAATGCAGATGTAAGTATATTTTTTTACTTACTTTATTCTTTCTTGTGATTTTTTTCCTCCTTTAAGCTGTTTATTCTTCTACAACTGTGAAGAATTATGGAACTATGTTTTACATCACAGCATATGTATAAACTGTATCAAACTGTCTACCATTTTTGAAAGAGGAGAGGTTAGAGAGGGAGGAACAAGGACTTGGAACTCAAAATCTTATAAAAATGAATGTTAAAAAATTTTCTTGATATGTAATTGTGGGAAAAGTAAAACACTAATTAAACCAAGGTTGTTATGAGAATCAAAGGAGATAATATTTGCAAAAAGTGCTTAGCATAGTGCCTGGCACATAGTGAGTGCTGTACACGTTTTAAAAATCATTCAGTGTCCTTAGGTCACAGTTTCTTCATCTGTAAAATATGGGGATTGGAAAGGATGATTAAAAAAATGTAACTGAATGTTGTGTAATTAGAGGACCAAGTTCAGTCTTGAGAAGAGTTGAGAAAACGTAGCTTCCTCCTTTCATTGAAGAGGTAGAGATTACTGGTGTGAAATGTTACATATTCTACCAGCGAGTCAACATGTTGTTTAGTTTGGTTGAGTTTACTTTTTGCCTTATTGTTTTAAAAGTCTTTGTTATGAGAAATGTCTCATCACATCACATAAGACAAGGATATATTAATAAATGAACATGATGCAGATATAAAAGACATCAAGAAAAATAAGATTTTTTAAAAAAAAGTGGCAGATAATATTTAAGCTTCCTTTCAAATTTTAAGTCCTATGATTCTGAGTAATGGGTAAAAATTAGGTAAATAAAAAATATGATGTCACCAGGTTAATTTCAATATCTCTGAGGTCTTGTCCCAATGCTAAATCTTATGATCCTGATGAAAGATGAAAAGTCTAAAAAATTAATGATTACTCAATTTCAGTACTGAGAACTCTTGAAAAATGGAGCCATTATTTAGTGAGGGAATTAGAGGAATATTTATAAAAGTAAATAACCACAGGAAACCAAGAGAATATTAAAATACTTTATTGGAAGAACAGGAAATGTGTGCCACAGATGAAAAAAAAATAGATGCTTTAAAAAATCCAGATGGCTCACTGGTAAAGTGAAAGAGACCATTGTGGAGAGAAAAGGGAAGACATCATTTTAAACATGGGAAATGAGGATGACAAGGAAGCCCACGATAGGTAGCTTGACCAGTGTAAACTAAAAATTAGGCAAGTCAGAAAAGAATTTGAGGAGCACCTGTATCAGCAATGCAGTATTCACAATGCCTACAGTAACTATAAATATGCTGATATAGTTATTAATCACAAAATGGAACAGGCTCTCTACATAAGAAATATAGATAGTGCATTCATTTAAATACCAGAAAACTGAGTCCCAA
>CM053582.1:383045296-383089785 GCA_028627135.1 Pseudochirops cupreus | reverse complement strand
GGAGATGATTAGAATCAGAGGGGACAGAGAGAGACAGAATGGGGTTAATCATCTCGTATGGAAGAGGCAAAGGATAATTGTTACAATGGAGGGGAAGAATAGGAAGGCAAAGGGGAAAGGGTCAACCTTACTCTCATTGAATTTGGCTTAGGGAAGGAATGACATAAACTCCAAATTGGGTATCTTGCCACACAGGAGAGTAGGGGGGGATGGGGATGAGAGGTGGGATGATGGAGGGAAGGGCAGGGTGGAGGGTAGGATTACTGGAAGTACACACTTCTGTAAAGGGACAGGGATGAGGATAGTGTAGAGAACAGAACAAGGTGGGGGTGGGATAGGAAGGAGGGACATATAATCAGTCTTTCACAATATGCCCACTGTGGAGATGTTCTGCATAATTACACATGTGCAGCCTGTATTGAATTGCTTGGTCTTCCAGTGGGGGTGGATGATGAGGGAGGAAGAGAAAGAATCTAGAACTTAAAGTTATATAATCAAATGTTAAAAATATGTATATATATATATATATATATGTATATATATATATATACACACACACAATTATTATTATTATTAACTACATCCAACTGGGAATTAAGATATACAGGCACTGAGGTAGGGAGACCCAGCCTGCCCTACTGGAAAGTCAGAGGGGAGAGGGGGAGGACATAGGAAAGAGCAGATTGGGGGAGGGGTGTTTTGAGGTGTTGGGTAGGGGAAAGATGGGGAGAAAATTTGTAACTCAAAATCTCGTGGAAATGAATGATGCAAACAAGAAAATAAATAAATAAATTAATTTTTTTAAAAACTGAGGCAAAAAAATTAGCCACTTGTAACAAAATAGAATTATTTTATTGTGAAACTGAATATAGTAATTTCTTCTCTTACTACTTATCATTAATTCATCTTCCTGCCCCAGACAAGCAGATGTTTCTCCTCCATCCTCCAGTCCCTAGACTGAGATGACTATTGCCCATTGCTGATGGAATAGCTCTTTTATACCTTAGTTCATTGTTTTGTTGTTCATTGTAAAACTCAGAATTACGTTAATGAAATATATTCATTGCATTCAGGTAAACTCTTCCCAGTTGATTTGGATATGCCTCTCTTACCTTGTTCCCAGAGGATGCCTGAGGCCTATGCCCAAGAAAAGTCCTGCTTCCTCTTATAAAGTATTATTTGAACTGTGAGGAGAAGAGACAGAGAATGAGACAACATGCAGACATGGATGCAGGTCTGTGAATGTCCTAGGAATCCCATGCCTGAGGAGCTCAGGCTAGACAGATATAGATTGAGGATAAACACAATTCTAAGACATAATGGTAGCAGGTTTAAAAGGAAGCAGAAGGCTGCTGTATCAACATACACACTTCACATACCTCCTAGGCCCCCACGGAAAGATCAGCCTTGAAAAGAGAAAGAGGCAAGAGAGATGGGCCCTTGGTGAAGAGCATTATAACAAGGAGCCCAAAGTACATGTGCATGTGTTTGAGTGTATGTATGTGTATTTCTATGTGTGTATGTGTATGTGTATGTGTATAGATAGAGATAGAAGAATGAAGACAAATGTACTAAGGAGTAATGAAGTACAGATCCAGGACATGAAGGAGCAAACCTAAATTCCTAGGGGTGGGGAACCTGTGGGCTAGAGGCCACAACATGTGGCCTCAAGGGAGCAGGTTCCCTACTGCTCTGGCTTTTGCTTGTACTGAGTCATGTGGATTGGGCAAGTCTCAGGGGGAGAGTTAACTCTTAGCAAGTCCTAGTCCTTTACCAACGAGGAAAATAAGCCAGACGTTGATGTTCTCATAGGTTCCCTGGGTTAAGGCATAAGTCAGGTATTTTGTGAGACTTTCCAAAATAGTAACTGCATCTTTTGAAAGGAGCCAGAGCCCATATGATAAATTGGTTAAAGTTTTAATACAAGGCAAATTGTGTAAAATTAAAATAATTTAGTATGAATTTTGTGTGTGTTTTTACTACCCCCCCTCCCCCAAGATTAAATCACAAAATCCATTATGGTGTGGAGGCGACTCTTCATTCTCAAAACCTGTATCAGTGCTATATCATACTTAGTAAAGTCCTGCCAAACTTCAGGTACAGACACAGTGATAGTCTGTGTGCCTGACATCTAAGGATCAACCTCCCTAAAATTCACATTGCCTACCTGTCAACAGTTGAGAAAAGGTTGCTGAGAAAATTTAAGCTTCCAAGAGGTTCAGTAAACTAAAAGTATCAATAATATGCCAGGGCTGTCAAAAAATTAATGAGAACTTAGGCTGTATTAAGAGAGGAATGATGTCCCTAAAGAGTGGAGGGGAAGAGTCATCCCATGATCTTCCCTGATTAGATCACATATGGAATATAGTTCTAGGCACCACATTTTATGAAGTACCTTGACAAACTAGTGGACATCCTAGTGTTTAGTAGAGGACAGCCAGTGTGATCAGGGGACTCAAGTCCCATAAAGATAGATAGTTTTAAGGAACTGGGAGTATTTAATTTGGATAAGTCTATTAGGCTCCCTAATCCTAACAAAAAGGGATCAGTCTTGATTTTGGCTTCAGAGGGCAAAACTAATGGCGATGGTAGAAACGAGAAAGAGGAAGAGAGTGGTGGAGAGAGAGAGAGGAGGTGGAGAGAGAGAGAGGAGGGGAAGAGAAAGGGAGGGGAGAGAGAGAAAGAAACACAGAGAGAAACAGAGACAGAGACAGAGAGATAGAGAAATGCACACATACATACAGAGAGAGCGAGAGAGAGGGATGGAGGAAAGGAGGGAGAGAGAAGAGAGATAGAGAGAGTGACTTAGGCTTCATGTGAAGAAGTTTCCTAACAATCAATCCAAAGTGTAATGGACTGACTTTAAGATGGTAGATTACTCTTTTGCTAGCAGTCTTCTAGGGAAGGCTATAAATGAACATTTTAGTATCTTACACATTATCTAGCACAGAGTAGGTGTTTAATAAATGCTTATTGAGTTGCATTGGATAGTGTGAAGGGCATTGCTAGTTAGGAACAGGTTGGATTAGATGCCCTTTTAGTTCCCTTCCTTATTTTTGAGTTTGTATGAGTCTGTGACTGATTCTGTTACCATTCTAGGATTCTCTGATTCAGTGAATTTTTAAGTTTCACATGCTTCTTAGCATTATAGGACTTTTCTCACTCTCACAAGATCCTTTTACCTAATACTTATGGGTGATTCAATCATTCAGTTACTTAATCTCCAAGGGCTTTAAAATTCTATTACTCTAAGACTATGACTACTGGCTATAATTATATTTTCATGATGCTATTGTAAAGAGTTGCATGAATATCTGGAAGTTCCTTTATTTTAACTCATCTATATACTTCTCTGAAACTGACTTTTTGAAGGAAATTTTCACAAAACAAAACATTTGTTGCACTGTCTGAAGAGTAGAACCATGAGGAACTTGCTCCCAAATAAGCCTATATTTCTGATGTCACTATTTACTACATAGTTAATCCTTTTACATTCTTTGTGAATTATACTGCTGGATAACGGATTTTAAATTGAATGTTTAAATAGGTTAAGAACACTATGGTTAGTGAGTTATATTTAAGTTACCACAGCAGTGATAAGACAGACAATTAAAGGGTAAGCACCTTTCAAACCCCCTAATTTTTGTTAAAGTATTCATTTACCATTCTCCATGGGCAAGTTTGACTTTTGATACAACAGCAATGAAGTCAGATCGAGAAGTCTGCAGACTTTAGAATCTTCTCTACCCAAGTATTACTGAGCCCACATTGAACCAAACTGTTTACGTTTACAAGCAATTTGGGGTTATTGGAATTGAGAGGTGGTTAATCCTTGACTAGACTGAGACAATAGAGGAGTTTTAAGACAGAAATTCGTTAGAGAGTGTCTCAAAGAACCTCAAAGAGTTTAGGCTGACTTGATATTATTAACTGAAGAAATGTGTAATTCAGAGGTTAAAGGCACCAACACAGAACTAAACAGTATCAGAAAGGTTCTTTGCTTAATGAAAAAGGTTCAGTAAGGATCTGTGTCAAATGCTCTCTATTGACATTCCTTACTTCTACTTGGAATGTCACAAAATCATAGATTTAGAAGTGGAGGAACCTTAGTGGCCACTTAGTATAACCTATCCCTTTTTATAGATGAGGAAACTGAGGCTCAGAGAGGTTGTGACTTGCTCATGTTATCATATTTAGTCACTTTCAGACTCAGGATTTGAATTCAGGAATTCTTCATTCAAATCTACGTAATTTCTATCCATGCTGCCCCTGTATCTGTTATAGAATATTCAACTATTTCATTGTTTCTTGGATTCTGCTTAATCACCAAAAATTATTCAGTGAACCCCACTTCATTGACACAAGGAATAATACTAAGAGTTATGGGTTTTAGGGAACATGACTTATACCTAGTCTCTAAAGGAACTTTCAGACCAAATATGTATGGAAAATATTAAACCTGTGAATCAAATTCAACTAGGAAAAAATGAGAAAAAAACTATAAATTTCTTAGAGCCATTTTTTCAGACTCTATTGTATGTAACAGCAGAGATGGATTGGATTCTTTTCAATGAAAATAATATTAAAGAAGATGCATTACCATCTGTTTTGTTACCATACCCTAAGAACAAAGTCCTCTAGATAAGCCATACCACCAGCAAAATTGACAACCCACTCCCTTGACAATTTCTAACATATACAAACATCAGAACCCCTGGGGGAGCCTTAAGAAATCTTCCTGCTCCTTTACTCTGCTGGCTTTGAAATTGGGAAGAAAGAACCATATCTTTAAGTCTGTTAGATGGTAAACTATTGAAATGTCCACCTATAGAACTTTGGTGGCCAAGATAAAAACTAAAAGGGACACAGAGTAAAGTGAATATCATTGCCTTTAAACCTCTGAATTTGGAACAGGTCCTCCAAACATGGTGGCCTAAAGCTGAGTGGTATTGAGCAAGCTGGGGCTATGACTGCGGAAGAGGACAGTGTCTCTAGAGTCCTGATGGGGGACACACCAAAGCTCGATATGGGGGGATAGGGTATAGTGGGGCTAGCAACATCCTTCTCCCTTGGGACTCTAAGGCTAAGTGGCAAGGAGGGGTTGTAAAAGGTGAGGTTGACACTTTGGACTTAGAACAGCAGAAAAGGGGCCTCCTGTGGCTAAGCATGGGGGAAGCAGAACTTATTTCTTTCTCCTGTTTCTCTCCTTTTTTCTATTTGCTTTCCTTTTCCTCTCCCTGAACATTTTGCTTTGCCAAGTTGTACTGTGTGTTTGACTGATCTTGGACAGCTGTGAATGTTAAGCTTTGACGGATACTCTCAGAATATCCCAACTTAAATAACTCTGCCTCTCCTCATACCCTAAATAAACAAACTATTAAAGGATATATAAGAATTGTTGACTTAAATCTATTACACTGAAGTACAAAAGCAGAAAGGTTCAAAAACTGGTGATTTTTGAAAGCTGTGGTTCTCGGATCTTTGAAATGATTACAAAAAATGAAAATCTATGAACAGGTGACAAAAAAGATCCTAGCTCTCTGTGGGATTTCTGGTATAAAAGTTTAATTTTTGTAACAGATGGAAGCATTTTAAAAAGTGTTTTGTTGATTAGCTTTTCTTTTTTTTATATCACCCTCACTTCCCAGTGGCTCCCTGTCTCTAGCCCTAGCATTTTCTCTTATTTTTTGATACTTTATTTTAGCTGTTGAGTTCCGTGTACCAAGATAAGGTCAAAATGGGTGTATGATTTAGACATAAAGAGTGATACCATAAGCAAATTAGAAGATCAAGGAATAGTCCTACCTGTCAGATCTATGGTGAGGGGAAGAATTCTTGTTCAAACAAGAGACAGAGAGTATTACAAAATGTAGAATAGATAATTTTGATTACATCAAATTAAAAAGTTTTTGTATGAACAAAACTAATGCAACCAATATTAGAAGGAAAGCAGAAAGCTGGGGAATAAAATTTACAGCAAATGTCTCTGATAAAGGCCTCATGTCTCAAATATATAGAGAACCAAGGCAAATTTATAAGAATACAAGTCATTTACCAATTGATAGATGGTCAAAGGATATGAACAGGCAGTTTTCAGATGGAGAAACCAAAGTCTTCATAGGCACATGAAGAAGTGCTCTAAATCACTTTTGATTAGAAAAATACAAATTAAAATAACTCTGAGATACTACCTCACACCTATCAGATTGGCCAATATGACAAAAAAGAGAAATGATAAATATTGGAAAGGATGTAGGAAAATTGAGACAATTATGCATTGTTGGTAGAATTGTGAACTGATCTAATCATTCTAGGGAGCAATTTGTAACTATGCTCGAAGGGCAATAAAACTGTGCATACCTTTTAATCTAGCAACACCACTGCAACAAGATCCATACCCCATAGGGATCCCAAAAAAGCAAAAAGGACCTACATGCGCAAAAATCTCTATAGCAGCCCTTTCTGTGGTGGCTAAGTATTGGAAACCGAGGGTACGCCCGTCCAATGGGGAATGGCTAACCAAGCTGCGGCCGCCAGTCCTCTGAAGCCACGTTTGGATATTTTCCTAGTCAGAGTTCTGAAGCTCTTTGTTGTTATTTTCTTCACATTCTTATGGTCATCATACAGGTTGTTCACCTGGCTTTGAATCAATGGAAACTTTCCTGATATGTATCATGGGATCATAAATTAGAGCTGAGAGGGACCTTAGAAGTAAATTAATTCAACCCCCTCATTTTTACAATGAGCAAACTCAGGTCCAGAGTTTATATCTTGCCTAAGGTCACGTAAGTAGTAAGTGACAGAGCTAAGATTCCGACCCAGGTGTTCAGAAGACAAATCTAGCCCCCCCTTTTATTTTCTGGAAACATCTTGAAGGGATGGGGGGGGGAAGAGAAAAGAGGAGTATTTGACCAAAGATGACATTTTTTATGGTTTTACATTTCTATTCAATAGTATTTTGAATCCATTCTTTCCTCCCTACTGGAGGTGGGTTTTTTTTTTTGTTGTTGTTGTTGTTTTAAATATCCATGTGTCTCTCCAGAAGAATCTCTGGAATCAACTCAGTAAGTCCCTTGCTTATCGTGTGTCATGATCACTATTCCCTCAACCAATCAAATGTCAGTATCCTTCCCACCGTGGCATGCAAAATGCTTCAGGCTTGGGTGGAAGCCAGGTTACACAGGGATTGCAAAGAAAAAAAACCATTTCTGCAGGTTTGAGAGCAAAATTTAAAAAAAATGGTTCTTAAAAGGAACATTTTGTAGTTTGTATTGCGGGTGGGGGAAAATTTTAAAGCTTTTGAAAGTTCAGAGGAGCTATCGCTGATGTTAACAGATTAGAAGGTTTACACCATAGCAGAAAATATAATCATTTGCTTTAAAAAATGAATAGCTTTAAAATTGCTTTAAAAAATGAATATTAAGGCAGTAACGGCAGTCTGGTGAAATGGTTAGGGCATCACACCATCAGGTAAGAACTGGGTTCAACTACTGTCAGACACTTAACTAGTTTTGTGACCATGGGCAAATCACTAAACCTTGCTGTCCTTAGGTTTCCTCATCTGTAAAATGAAGAGTTAGGCTCTATGGCTTCCAAAATCCATTCTAGCTCTAAATCTGTGATCCCCTTAAACTGTGTGGTTAAAAACATGGAATACTATTTTTAAAATACATCTTTATTCTACACATATTCCACATCATTATCCTAAATTATCCTCTATTGAACTCTAGGAGCCAGCTATCACTACTCATACCCTTAGAGAGAGAGCAAGTGGAAAGAGGAGGAGTAGGTTATTCACTGGGCAGAGAACCATCTGGTGGACAAATAATTCTACACCCCCTCAGCTGGCTAATTAGTTAATTATCCAATGAGCCAGCACTTTTCACTTCAGTTAAATGACTGATTCAATTGTATCTTTATATAGGTTACCTTTCCTTACCTCTGCCTCTTGGAATCCCTCACTGGCTTCAAGGCTTGGAGCAAATACCACCTCCTACAAGAGACCTTTCCTAATTTCCTCCACCCAACTACTTTGTATTAATTTCATCTATGTTTTATATTTACTTACCTTATCCTCCCCCTCCCATACACATACTCATTAGTATGACACTATTGAAGAAATGGGAGATGGGCTGGATTTTGGGTCTTGGCTTTGCCCCTTAGTTACTTCTTAGGCCACAGCCCAAGAAAATCCATCCAAAGTTCATTTTTGGATTTTTCTTCTGGGCATCTATGGAGGAGAGGATGCCCCGAGCTGATACCTTGGCAGCTAAGCGAGGAAGAGGCACAAGGAAAGATCTGAAATTGCTTCTGGCACACTGTGAGACTCTGTGAAGAGACCCGGGAGTTGTGTACCTAAGACAGATGGGAAGAAATGGACTGATGATGGCAGGAGGAATATGCTATGGCATGAAACATAGCCCAGGTAAGATCAAACAAAATACAACTCTATTGCTGCCTTCTCTCTTTCCTTTTAACATTTGGATGAAGAAATTAGGGTAAAGAACAATTGGACCAAATTGAAATGTGAAAGACCCACACTTTCTTAGAATTTGTATACTTCCTGATGGTTTCACTAATCACATAGCCAACAAGAGGATTGTTAAATGCTGTGGATCGTTGGTCCTAAATGAAAAGGAAGAATTACAATCATGGGTCAGATAGCTATGAATACACATAGGCTTGGGAGAGAAAGAAAGTGGTAGGAGGAGAGTAGGTTGTTTACTAGTCAGAGAACCATCTGGTGGTCAAATAACTCTGTATCCTCCCAGTTAGTTAATTAGTTAATTGCCCAATGAACTTCTGCTTGCTGTGAATAGTAGAAAGTGAGCAAGCCAGGTGTGGGTGAGCACAGCTCCTTGCAATTCTGGCCCACCATACTCCTCACACCACCTGTTAGACTCATTTGTGTACAAAAGTGAGTTGTATAGAGCATGTACAGATATTCTTTTTCCTACTTATGATTGATCATGTGAGACTCAGGGGCTTTTTCTGTTCATGTGATGACCTTTTGATGAAAGGACTTGGTGTTTTGCTATGTGAAAAGCCCCAAGAATTTCCTTTGATTCTCTCTGCCCACACCTCCATCCTGTGACATCAGCAGGGTGTCAGGGTGTTTCGTGTGTTAAAAGAAGAATCAGCTTTAAGCTCTGTTCTCTTGGCTATGACAATTCTCAAAGAGGTAAAATGTGACTCCAGGGAGGAATGGAGAAGGACAGAGTCCTTTACTCTGATATCTTGGTGATCCTGTCCATGTGGCTGGTAGTGCTGTCTCTTTTGTGTTTCCTTTCCTGATTAAATAACCTTGTGAGCTAAGAAGGTTCAGATGTTTCCGTGTACAGCAATGGAGTAATTGGTTGAGGCTTTGGCAGTGGCAGGTAGGACTGGCAGCAAGGGACATTTCTGCATGGAAGCCAGGCACCAAAAAAGAAGATGAACTAAATCTTGGCCATTTGATGAGCTAGTACTTAGCTAAGGTTAAATATAAATTGCCCAATTAGCAGTAATGGAAAAACTGCTTCATGTTCTAATGAAACTTAAAGATTAGGGAAGTAGTTAACAAGCATTTATTAAACACTTACTCCGAAATGAGCAATGTGCTAGGCCTTGAAGTTACAAATAGAAGAAAAAGGAAGTCAGTCCTGTCTTCAAGGAACTTATATTCTAAATGGTGTAAGAGAGCTAAAAAGGGGCAGGGGGGCCACATAAGCAATACCCAGGTATTGGCATGGTACCAAAGTCCTTAGAGTCAGAAACACAGTTGGGAAGGGAATTAAGCATAAATAGTATGGGTCCATCCACATAAAGAAGGCTCAGAAAAGAATCCACCAACGGGGAACATGGTGGTGGGGGAGAGATACAATCATTTATTAAGCATTCACTATGGGCCAGGCATTGTGCTAAGCTCTTTACAAATATCTCACTTGATTCTATTATGATCTTCATTTTACAGTTGAGAAAAGAGAGGCAACAGAGGTTAAGTGACTTGGCCAGGGTCACATAGTGTCTCAAACATAGTAAATGTCTGAGGTCACATCTGAACTCAGGTCTCCCTTACTCCAACAAATTAATCAACATTTATCAAGTGCCTACTATGTGCCAGGCACTGTGCTGAACCATGAGAATACAAAAAAGTCAAAGGCAGTTCCTGCCTTCAAGAATGTTACAATCTAATGGGGGAGACAATATGCGAACAATTATGTATAAACAAAATATATACATATAGGATAAAACGGAGACGATCTCAGAGAAAAGGTACTAAGATTAAGGAAGAGTGAGAAAAGGCTTCTTGTAGAAGGTGAGATTTTAGGTGAGACATGAAGGAAGCCAGGAGGTAAAGATGAGGAAGGAGAGAACACTGGGCCAGAAGATAGCTAGTGAAAATGCATGGAGTTGGGAGATAGAGTCTAATGTGAAAAACAGTGAGCAGGATCATATCACTGGATCATAGAGTAATGATTGCAATGATTCTGTTATGATTAGCATTTCTTTTCATGAAAGGAATAAATTACCTGTCCCATACTCGATTCCCACTGTATATTGAGTACTTGTTATATTCTTCCTTTTGGGGAATTCCTAGATTATGCATTATAATTATCATCTTCCCCAGTGGCTAAGGAATAAGGATTCCACATATGGCATCAGGAAGACCTGAGTTCAAATCCTTCCTTAGACACTTATCAGCTGTGTAAATCCTGGGCAAATCACTCAACCTATGTTTGTCTCAGTTTCCTCAATTGTAAAGTGGGGATTATAATAACAGCTACCTGCCAGGATTGTTGTGAAGATCAAATGAGATATTATTTGTAAAAAAGCACTTAGCACAGCACCTAGCATATGCTTGTTCCTTTCTCTTAACCATGGTATACTCAAAGGCTGTGCCCTGGTCTCTCTTCTCTCTCTCTTTACTCTTGATGTTCTCATCAGATCCTGTGACTTTAATTATTATCTCTATGGCGATGACTCACAGATATGTATAAATATATATATATATATATATATATATGTATCTCCAACTCAAATCTCTCTCCTAAGCTCTGGTCCCACATTAACAACTGCTTATTAAACCCTTCAGTCTGGATGTGCCACAGGCATTTCAAATACAGTATGTCTAAAGATAAATTCACTATATCATCCCCTAAATCCATCCCTCTTCTGAACTTCCTAGTTTCTGTAAAGGGCCCCACCACGCTCCTAGGAACTCAGCTTCAAAATCTTAGGGTCATCCTTAACACTTCTCTTCCTTTATCCAATCAATTATTTCCACTGTCACATCTCTCACATCTGTCCTCTTCACACCATTCACACAGTTATCATCCAATTTCAGTTCCTTAACTCTGGCCTTGGAATTGATCTGTCAGACTTGAGACACCCCTATCTCTAACCCACCCTGCATACAGCTGTTAAAAGGGTTTTCCTAAAACACAAGTCTGACTGTTATTCCCCTACTTAATAAACTTAGATGTCTCCCTGTTACTCCTAGGATCAATACAGATTTCATTGTTTGACATCCAGAGCTCTTACCAAATCAAGGTCCAACCTGTCTTTTGAGCCCTATTCTATGTTACTTCCCTCCATACACTCTGTAGTCCAGCCAATTAACCTAGCTGTTCCTCGTGCAAAGATTCCATCTTTCTCCTCTTTGCCTTTGCATATAGGCTGCCTACCTTGCCTCGAATGCATTCCTGGGTAAGTGTCCCCCCTAAAAAAATTATCTCATATTTAAAAAAATTTTTTTGGAGGGAGAAGGCAGGGCAATTGGGGTTAAGTGACTTGCCCAAGGTCACACCGGTAGTAAGTGTTAAGTGTCTGAAGCCAGATTTGAACTCAGGTCCTCCTGACTCCAGGGCTGGTGTTCTATTCACTGTGCTACCTAGCTTCCCCCCCTTCTCCCCCTCCCCCCCCGCAAATTACCCCATATTTATGCAATTATTTTATATATCTTTGTATATACTTATACATACATATGTCTGACAGGACTGTAAGTTCCTTCAGGTCAAGATGTTTTGTTATTTCTTTCTTTCTTCCACTTAACACAATGTCTTGCATAGAGGGCTAGGGCCTGCACCTCCCACTGTTTTTGTTTTTGTTTTTGTCTTTTTGGAGGGGGAAGGCAGGGCAATTGGGGTTAAGCGACTTGCCCAAGGTCACACGGCTAGTAAGTGTTAAGTGTCTGAGGTCGGATTTGAAGGCAGGTCCTCCTGACTCCAGGACCAGTGCTCTCTATTCACTATGCTACCTAGCTGCCCCACCTCTTGCTTTCTTGGTATAGGGAATTTCCAGGTGAGGAAATTCCCACTACCTGTACAGGTCTTTGCACTTCTTTGCAATCTATCACCTTAAAGAATTGCCAAGAGCATTAAGAGCAGGCTTGACCAAAGTCACACAGCTGGTTTTTGTCAGAGTTGGGATATCAACACAGCTCCAAGGCTAGCTCCCTATCTACTATATCACTGTCTCTCTCTACCTGACAGTAATTGCTTAATATTTGCTTATTGACTGATTAATTGACTAATATATTCCTTTCTGGCACACAGCAGGTGCTTAATAAATGTTTGTTGCATTTAGTAAAATTCTTAGCATTTAACAATATATAAAGGGAAAGAAGTAATTCTTAAACACCCATTATATACCAGGCACTGTGTTAAACACTTCACAAATATTATCTCATTTGGTCTTCCCAACTACCCTGTGAAATAGATGCTCCTTTTACAGTTGAGGAAACTGAGGAAAAGAGGCTAAACAGCTTGCCATGGTTACATGGCTAGTAAATGTCTAAGGCCAGATTTTAACTCAGGTCTTCCTGCCCGGAGGCCCAGTGGTCTATGTACTTTGTCATCAAGTAGCCTAGGGTTCTACCTACAGTGGACGAATGTCAGGGGAGCTAGAGCGGGAAAGATTTAAATGTGAATGTAGCAAGGTTAAGGGAAGGGATTTGTTTCTCTTCTTCAAGAGTCAGAAATGAGGACTTGCAGAAACCCCCCAAAGTGGTGTGTATTTGTCCAGGTAACTTATGGCTTCTAGACATCAGTTTTCTGGTCTACTTTCTCCTTTCCCTTTCCCTTTCTGAGCATAGGTCAGAGACTAGAGTTTGTGAGAGTGGGTTTTCTCAGTCTTGGAGGTTGCCTGATTAGTAATCCCAAATTTGAGAATTCTAAGGTTTCTTAACACAGAATAGTTAAAACAAACTAAAATGGAGACTGTTGCATATGTAATATTCTGCATCCATAGTCTACCACCAAAAGGAGGGAGGTGTGTTTCGTCATTAATTCTCTGGAACCAAGATCAGACTTTATGTATAACTGAATTCTGGTGACTTTTAGTTTTGTATCTATTTGTGTTGTTACAGGCTTTGTACGTATTGTTTTTCTGGCTTTCTTCCCTCTGCATTAGTTCTTCCTGCACTGGAGATTTTCATCTTCAGCATTTCTTACATTATGATAATATATGATATAATATACAATGTAATATGCAATAATTACACGACATAATTTGTTCAGCAATTCTCTAATAGATGAGCATTTCCTGTTTCTCTAGTTTCTCACTCCTACAAAAGTGTTGCTGTGACTATTTTGGTGTATATGGGATCTTTGTTTATCTCCTTTACTTCTTGGGACATTCTAGGCATATCGTCCATAGGAAACCACCAGACCAAGGGGTTTTTACTGTTCAGTAACTTTTAAGAAAAGTATTTTTAAAGTGAACACAATTATTCAGTGACAAAGTAGTACAGATATGATGTCATTATCAGTTATGGTGTTGTAACAATGACTATGGATAGGTATGTTTAAGTTATCACATCATTGAAGACAGTGAGCAGTCTAGGATTTATAGTATCAAGGACTTGATGTGTACCCTAAGGAGGTCAAAGGCATGAAGGCCCAACATCTATCACAATATTCATTGTACTTTTTGTGGTAGCATAGACCTGGAAGAAAAGTAGATACCCACTGATTGGAAAAAAATCATGACTAAAAACCTGCCTATAGACATATCTACACCACACACATATGTATATATATGTCTATATTATATATAAATTATAGTGTAGATTATAATATTAATCTCGTGAGTATAAATTATAATAACACTAGCCTTTATATAGAGAGCTTGAAGGGTTGCAAAGCACTTTACATGTACTACATGTGTTATGGCCTCTGGGATCAAATACAAAAAGCTCTGTTTGGCATTCAAGCATTTCACAGCGTCGCCCCCTCCTACCTTCCCAGTCTTCTTGTACCTTACTACTGATGGGTTCTCTTCAAACCAGTGATGCTGGTCTCCTGGCTTTTCCACAAACAATCTACTCCATCTCTTGGCTCTGGGCATTCTCTCTGATTATCCCCCACGTCCAGAATGCTTTCCTTCTTCATTTCTATCTACTGAACTCCCTGGCTTACTTTGAGTCCCACCTAAAATCCCATCTTCTACAAAAGCCTTCCCCAACCTCCAAGTTCCAGTGCTATCCCTCGGTTGATTATTTCCTATTTATCTTCTATATAGTTATTCCTTCCACATCGTGGAGGTTAGGGGCACAGAACCCCTGCAATCTGGAAAATCTGTGTAAAATTTTTTGACTCTTCTTTCATACCAGAGAAGAAGTCTGATTTTTTCCCCTTTTTTTCTTTTATGGGGTATATATAGTACCTTATTGTAAAATTTGGGTTCAGCATTTGATCCTAAGCTCTGTATCACCTGCTGCCCTTTTCATGTCATCTGCGGCTTCTGCAAAACTTCCAAGAAATTCCCATTTAATTTCTTATGCCAACCTGTGACATATCGATACCATGATGGGGAAAGTTGAAATGAGGAAGGAATAACTGTAGTGTGCATTGTATATAATTATTTTCATGCTATCTCCCTCATTAGATTGGAAATGACTTGAGGCTTTTTCCTCCTTTTTCAAATCTCTAGTTTTTAACACAATGCCTGACACATAGTGGAGGCTTAAAAATGTTCATTGATCGATTATCCTATTTGATCTTCACAATAAATGTGAAGTAGGTGCTATTATTATACCCATTTTACAGAAGAGGAAACTGAGGCTGAGAGAGTAAATGACTTGCCTAGAGTTACAGAGCTAGGTAGTGTCTGGTGCTGGATTTCAACTTAGTTCTATCCTGATTCCAGTTCCAGTATCCACTATGCTACCTAGCTGCCTAGCCTCAGTGACTTATTATTGTGCTGTAAGAGATGATGAATATGAGAAGAGAAAAATGGACAGATTTGTGAACTGACAGAGTGAAATAAGCAGAATCAAGAGAATAGTATTCATTATAACTACAATTATGTAAATAAAAAGGTTGCTCAAAGGAAGCCAAATTCTGGCAGACTGGGGGAGAATTTAGATCATAGAGAGAGAGAGAGGGCTTCTGTGAGGAATTTGGGAAATATTTCCTGGAAATATAAAAGGAATTTGAATAGTGCATAGATCTTCCTGGGTATATGGATATTTTAAAGAGAGCAGTGCTAAGAATTTCTCAAAAGAAAGGGACAGTCTGCTAGGATTTGTTGGGATGTATTGCTAAGTGTTCAAGGAAGAAAGTTTGATGGGCAAATTCAAAGTTCATGTGTCTTGGATCCTCTAAGGCAGCACTAAAGCTGTCTCTTAATGCTGTCGTAGGGAAGGATGTGCAGTTCTGAGTAAGTGTTCTCAATGCTTGTGGGTCTGAGAATAGAAGACCTGATTATGACAACATAGGATCAGACATAAGAATGACATACTGAAACTCAGAACCAGACATTACCTCATTGGTTTCTCATCAAAAAGGCACTATTCTTTGCATTAGTCCTGATGAGGCTTTCTCTGTCTCTTGTCTCTGTTTCTTTCTCTTCTCTGTCTCTTAGTCTCTCTCTCTGTCTCTTTGTCTCTCTGTCTCTGTTTCTGTTTGTCTGTCTCTTCCTCCTTCCCTCCTTCTCTGTCTCTCTCTGTCTCTGTATCTGTGTGTGTGTGTGTGTGTGTGTGTCTCTCTCTCTCTCCCCCTCTCCCTCCATCCTTCCTTTTCTCTGTCTCTTTCACTGAAAAGGAATAGATCAATTGGAATAGATAATCCAGAAAATATTTTTGCCTTGAAATGGTCCTTGGACCAAGAAAGCTTGAGAACAAACATTTTGAGTGTTTTAGAGAGCTTGAATAGATAGGGAAGTATGGAAAATAAAATCTGGAATCATTGAATCATAATTAGAAAGAACCTTAGAGGCTATTTGACTCATTCATCCCCTACCTGATGAATGAAACCCTTCTCTAACAACCTTAAGGAGAAGGCTTCAATAACATATATTAATACTAAAGTTAATTGTTTCCCTATGGCTTCTTTCTACTATGACATAGTTGGGGGATTGTGCCTTTATAAGAACCTTTAGATTTCATGTAATAGAGAGAGATATATTGCTTTGGAAGGGAGAAAATAAAGTTTTGAATATACCTTGCATTTCATTTTAATGGCTTTTGAGTTCATGAGAAATTCTTGCTGATGGACCTTTTAGTGATCTTGGTTAAGGGTCTTGGTGACACAGTGGATAGGATCTTGGCTCTAGATTCAAGAATACTTGAGTTCAAATCTGGCCTTATACACCTACTTGTACGACACCGGGCAAACTGCTTAATATCTGCCTTAATTTCCTCATTTGCAGAATGGGGATAATAATGACATCAACTTTTAGGCTTGTTGTAAGGATAAAATGAGATAATAGTTCTAAGTGATTTATTGAAGTACCGTAAAAATGTAATCTATTATCCTTTTTATGTTTGTCATAAAAAGGCAGACAGATAACCACAATGATCATCCAATTCTGGACTAAATCTCTTACGTTTCTTCAACTTTCCTAGATAAGTTAAAGTCGCTTAACCTCTTAATGCTTCTGTTTCCTCATCTATAAAATGGGGATGTTAGAAACACCTACACCTACATCCTAGGATTGTTGTAAGGATGAAATAGATAATATTTCTGAAGTGTTTTGCAGAAGTGCTTAAAGTGCTATTCCAATGCTAGATCTTCTTACATTGATCATAAAAATATTCTTATTATATTGATCATAAAGATAACTACCAGTAGCATCCAATCCTAGATTAAAACTCTACTGCTACTTCAACTTCCCTAGAAAAGGTAAAAAATGTGCTTTTCAAACTTGCCACAACCTGGTCAGAAACACCAGACTCATGTTTAAGATTAGGACATGGTTTCACACCCTGGAAATTTCAGTAGTAGCCACTGAAATGACAGGAAAAAAAAAGGAACAAAATCATTGGGGTTCTCTGATGTTTTGCCTAGACATGTCTATCAGATCTTATGAACACTCAAAAAGTAAAATTATATCCCTAGCTATAATTAGATAAACTTGTAGCTTGAGGCTGGATTAAAAAAAAAAGGAGGGAGCAATTTTAATTTGGGCTTTCCACTCCATCTCGCCTTAAGAGGTGAAAGCCTCAGTATTAAGCTAATGTAAATGACTTTAAGGTCTTGATGTCCTAAATTTAAATATCCCAGGTCTGAGGTGAGTCTGCCCTCATTTAGCCTTGCATAGTCTTTGCCATTATCTCCTTAATTAGAGGGCTTATAACAACATAGATAAAGAAAACTATAATACGTATTACTGCAAACCTGTGTTTCTCAGGGCATGATGAACACACCAGCAATTCTGAGGTTCTTGAGGTCAACTTTTAAATGCCCCTGGAGTATGATATACCTCACTTCAAATATCTCATTTTCTACCAGCTTCTATCATTAAGTCTTTTGTTTGAAAGAGGTCAAGTAAGCTGTATCTGGCTATACAAAAGGTTTTTTCAAATGGATTTAAGTAGTTCCAGGCACGACCCTAGGCATTCAGTAAATAAATACTTGTGGAATTGAACTAAGGCACTTATTATCCTACTGGACTGTAGTTTTTACCATGGTTCACTGTCCCTTAGGATATTAGTCATTAAGTATTTATTATAG
Source organism: Pseudochirops cupreus (assembly GCA_028627135.1). Lineage (NCBI taxonomy): Eukaryota > Metazoa > Chordata > Mammalia > Diprotodontia > Pseudocheiridae > Pseudochirops > Pseudochirops cupreus. The sequence continues at coordinate 383,071,849 of CM053582.1, read as the reverse complement.
GCCTATAATGTGCTGAGGTCTATGCTAGCTAAGTACTTTGGAGAGCCACAGAGAGTTTAGAAGCTAGTTAGGAGCACACACAGGTGGAACCAGATAACCCAAGGTCTTAGAAGCTAGGCTGAGGAGATTGGACTCGTGTTGATAGGGAAAAGGTAGTCATTGTGTTAATGACATGACAAAAATAGCATATTTAAATATAAGTACCATGTAATAATACAAGGATAACTATAAATACTGCCTTCTCATCCTAACTATAGTGAGATATCTCTTATGTGTATGGGTTGGAGTATCTGAATAATTTTCAACAGTTTTTGAAATAAAACTTTTTTCCTTCATTTAGCCTAGGTAAGAATTAGGAATGTTTTGCCTGGGGAAGAGAAGACTTGGTGAGGGGGAGAAATGGTACCTGTCTTCAGGTATTTGAAAGCCTAGCATATAGAAGAGGTTTTAGTCTTGTTCTCTTGGCCCCAGAAGACAAAATAAGCAATAGTAGGTAAAAGTTGCAAAGGGGAAAATTTATTTTTGTTGAGAGGAAAATTTTCTAATAATTGTACCTATTTAAAAATGAAATTGTATGTCTTAGAGAGCGGAATCTCTTTTACCTGAGGGCCTCAAATAAAGGCCAGGTGACTACTTATATAATTCTATGAAGGTTTGACTATACAGACCTTACTGTCATAGTCTTGTCTCTAAATTCTGTGATTTTATGATTATAAAACAGTGACTTTCAACCTTTCTAGAGTGGTGTCACCATATTGATGATTCTTCCTGCCTTCCCGGAGTGCCGTGTAAATAGTCTGTGGGTTGTATTGAATAGAGCATTGGATTAGACACTGGATTCAAATCCCTTATTAGATATTGACTAGCTGTGTGACCCTACACAAGTCACTTTAAATCTCTGTGCTTGTATTCTTATCTGTAAATTAAAAAATATTTAAAATTTATTGATATCTTTTGTTTTTATTTTACCTTCATTTGTGAATATATACCTCCCCCCTTGTCCCAGGGATTCATTGCATATAACAAAGCATAAAAATGAGAAAAAACACAATTCATCAAACCAACCAATTACAGCAATGCATCAATTGTATTTGATACTGTATGTAGTATATAACCCTCCTTGTGGCCTCCCCCCACCCCCTTCCTCTACTTCTTTAAAGAAGAGAAGTAAGGGAAATACATTGAAAAATTTTCTTCCTTAGGGTCAATCCTGGTTGTTAAAATTATACCATTTAGTTTAACTTGTTCTTTTCATTTATACCGTTGTGGTCAAGTCTTCCCATGCTTTTCAAAATGGTTAAACCAGTTTACCATTAATTTGCTTATTTTTAAAAAAAAGAAAGGGGATTTAAATTCATTTAACTTTGAGAATTTTAGAATATTTCTTGAGAATACTTTGAGAGAACCTTGGATACCATCAAAAAAAGGATGGGAATCATCGCTCTAAAGTTCTCTAATCTTGCTTGTTACTGGAAGAAGGAAGTAATATTGAATGTGGATGAGCCACTACAACTGTCATTTCTGTAGTTTGAGTAATTTGAAGAGCTAGAGTCCAAGGTCATCGAGCATGAGATTAGCAAATCCAAAGGGACCCAAAGGGGTTATTCTTTGCCATTAGATACAAAGTTTTGCTTACATAGAATTTACCTTTCCTCGTGCTCGTTAGTGACAACGATTTAACAGTTTCTTTGTAATGAAGAATCCAAGGCTTTTTTTGTGTGTGTGCCCATGACTTGTTATTTGGGCCCAAAGGGAACTCTCCCAGAATTTATTCATTGCATCTATTGAATTCATTGGGTTCCAAGTATATGTGTGTAAACTCTCTCCCTTTCCCTTTTTAATTTGAAGGCTTGCCCTTACGTATGTCTAGGTAAATGTGTCCCCTTCAGTATAAACTAAGAAGGTGTGTGCTGCTTCTGTGTGATGTAGTAGAAAGAACCATGGCTTTTGGAAGGTCCTGAGTTCAAATCTTGGCTCTGATACTTTTTATCTCTGTGGCCTTGGACAAGTTATTTAACGTCCCTGGGTCTCAATTTCCTCATCTGTACAATGAAAGGGTTGGGACTAGATAATCTCTGAGACCCCTTCCAGCTCCAGAGCTATGATCTCTGTCTCTCTGTCTCTCTGTCTCTCAGTCTCTCAGAGGGTGTAGGACAGAACCCTTCTACCCAATCCAAATGGGCTTAGGATACCTACCAAAGGACCTTCAATCAGGGAGATGCAGAATCTTTGATCTTTACTCAATTGTGGCCCACATATATGAAGCTTCTAAAAGCCACTGAGTAAGACTCCATGTGACTGGGAGTACATTTTATCACTTTGGGAACTGTTAATATATTATAATTCCATTAGTTGATTCATATAAAATTTATCCGTATTGGGTGTATGTATTATTCAGTGAAAACTAGCACCTCTGGTGTGAAAGCTTACTGAGCCCTTTTCAGGGCTGTTCATCCACTTTTCGTGTCCACCTGGCACTCAACTCTCACTTATGACTCCAAGAAGCTGTAGCATGTGGCTACACCCCAGTAAACCATCTCAGCAGATGGGCTAAACCAGGTTGAGGGCCTCAAACCCATTGGTATAGGGTGATATCTACCCCAGGCATGTGAAAACTTTCAGCAGTGGATGAGAATAATTTGGCTGTGAAGGGGGCTAAAGCAGGTGCTCTGGAGCACTTAGAACTTGGTCGGACCTTGAAGATGGCAAGGTTATCCACTGCAAATCTGGGCCATCATCAGCTGTCTTGACTTTTGTCTTGCCACCAGACTTTGATAACTCTGGAAGAAGGAGCGAGGCTGACAATTTTGTGCAGCTCTGCCTCACTTAAATCCAATTCATGCCAAAGTCAAAACATCACCCTAGGATGTCGTTGGTCCTCTTCAAAAACAACATTATATGTATCATTTTATACACTAAAGTCCTAACATCTGTTCTTGAAGGCTGTGACAGAGGAACAAGTTCTAGTAGGTACTAAAAAATCGGAAAGATTCTAAGCCATAGTACAATGGAAGGGACATTGGCTTTGGAGTTCAGAGACCCTGGTTTAAATCCTGTCTCTGATACTTAATACAAGTGCGATATTCAAATTATTTAACCTCTTTAGGCCTCAGTTTCCTCATCTCTAAATTCAGAGGATCGGACAAGACAATTTTAGAGGTCTCTTCCAGCTCTAAAGCTGTGCTCCTAGGAATATTTCCTGGTTTCCATCTCTCTTGCCAGTCCCCTTGCCCAGGGCCTTCCTTCTGAAATTATCTTCCATTAGGAGATGTCTACATTCAGAGAAAGATCTAGAAAGAGCAGAGTTTAAATGGAGACTGAAGCAATCTACACGCTATCGCTCTTTTCCATGTTTGGTTTACTTTCTTTTTCCCACTGTTCTCTCCATTGGTTACAACCCTTCTCTACAACCAGACTGATGTCCAATGTGAAAGTATTTGCAGATCCTGTACTTGACTGTATGCCGCCATGTGTGGGGGCCGGGGGGAGAGGAAGGGGAGAAAATTTGAAATTCAAGGGATTCTGGAACTGAATCTTGTAAACTAAAAGTAAATAAACAAATCAATTAAAAAAAAAAAGAAATTACCTTCCATTGAGGTTGTATATATCTCGTAGGTACAAGTTTTTGTCTGTTGTCTCCCTCACCGTAATGCAAATTCCTTGAGGGCCCAGATTGTGTTTTTTGCCTTACTTTGTATCTTTAACTTTTAAGTCAGGGCCTTCCTGGCACATAGTATTCACTTTTTTAAGTGTTTGTCATGGACTGGTAAGTACAGGCCTGGTGACAGCCCCTAAAGTCAGATGTCTGAGGATTTATTTTGTTAAGCTGCAAAGCTCCTTAATAGTTTGCCTGAAGGGTGCTGTGTTTTGTTTTGTTTTGCTTTGTTTATTCCTTAGTAACTCTTGAAGACTATTATCTAGGTCACAGGAGCATTGTGATTACTTTGGTGGAAGGGAATTCCATAGGGATATTCTATATATTATTCCTAAATATTTGTACTTTTTTTTTTACTTTGTAGGACCATAGATTTAGAACTGTATAGAATTTTAGAGGCCATGAAGTCCACTCCTCTTATTTTACAAAGTAACTGAGACCCAAAGAGATTATATGACTTGACCAATCACACAGTTAGTATGACTCTGAGGTGGAATTTTTTTTTTGAGGGGGGGAAGAGAAGAGGGGAAGCTAATTGTTTTAAAAATTCTATGTATCACTGTGAAATCCAGCACAATCCATTCTGTTTTTGATAATTATTCCCTATGGTCAGTATCCAAGCAGCCAGCATGTTTCAGAGGAAGGTATAGTTATCCCTATACAAGTGATATGTCAAAGCTATTTAATGAGAAACACTAAGTTCCTTTAAGTCTACACTGAGGATTTCATATTTGTGTCAGACTGGAATCAGCATTCTATATATCACCAACAAAGTCCAACTGCAAGAGATAGAAAGAGAAATTCCATTTAAAATAACTGTAGACAATATAAAATTCTTGGGAGTCTACCTGCTAAGACAAACCCGGGAACTATATGGCAAGAATTACAAAACATTTTTCACACAAATAAAGTCGGAGTGAAACAAATGGTAAAAAATCAATTGTTCATGGGTAGGCTGAGCCAATATAATAAAAATGACAATTCTACCTAAATTAGTTTACTTATTCAGTGCCATACCAAATGCCCAAAAATTATTTTATCAAGCTAGAAAAAGTAATAACAAAATTCATCTGAGAGAACAAAAGTTCAAGAATATCAAGGGATTTAAAGAAAAAAAAAATGCAAAAGAAGACAATCTAAACATACCAAATCTCAAACTACAGTATAAAATTGCAATCATTGAAACTATCTGGTATGAGTAAGAAATAGAGCAATAGTTCAGTGAAATAGATTAGGTACATAAGACACAGTAGTAAATGACTGTAGGAAACTGGTGTTTGATAAACACAAAGACTCCTAGCTTCTGGGACAAGAACTCACTATTTAACAAAAAACTGCTTGAGAAACTGGAAAACAGTATGAGAGAAACCAGGTATAGACCAATATCTTACACTGTATACTAAGATAAGGTCAAAATGGGTACATGATTTAGACATGAATGACGATATCATAAGGAAATTAGGAGATCAAAGAATAGTTTACCTGTCCGATCTATGGAGAAAGGAAGAATTTGTGACCAAACAAGAAACAGAGAGTATTACAAGATGTAAAATGGATAATTTTGATTCTATTAAGTTTAAAAAGGTTCTGCACAAACAAAATCAGTGCAACCAAGATTTGAAGGAAAGCAGAAAGCTAGGAAACAATATTTCACAGTGTCTGTGATAGAGGTCTAATTTCTCAAATATATAGAGAACTGAGTCAAATTTAAAAGAATACAAGTCAGTCCTCAATTGGCAAATAGTCAAAGTTAATGACCAAGCAGTTTTCAGATGAAGACATCAAAGCTATCTATAATCATATGAAAAAAATATTCTGAATCACTGTTGAGTAGAGAAATGTAAATTAAAATAACTCCGAGAGTTGCCACATGACACCTATCAGATTGGCTAATATGACAGGAAAGGAAAATGATAAATGTTGGAGAGCATGCGAGAAAATTGGGACACTAATGCACTCTTTGTGGAATTGTGAACTGATCCAAACATTCTAGAGAAAACTATGCTCAAAGGGCAACGAAGCTGTGCATATCCTTTGACCTAGCAATACTACTACTAGCTTTATATCCCAAAAGAGATCATAAAAAAGGGAAAGTTACATGTAGAAAAATATTTATAATAGCTTTTTTTTTGTGGTGTCAAAGAATTGGAAATTGAGAGGATGCCTATCAATTGGGGAATGACTGAACAAACTGTGGCATAGGAATCTAATGGAATACTATTGTGCAATAAGAAATGATGAATAGACAGATTTCAGAAAAACCTGGAAAGACTATGAGCTAATACAAAGTGAAGTGAGCAAAGCCAGGAGAACATTTGTACACAGTAACAGCAACATTGTGTGATGATCAACTAGGATTGACTTGGCTCTTCTGAGCAATATAATAATTCAAGACAATTTTGAAAGACTCCTGATGGAAAATGCTCTCCACATCTAGAGAAAGAACTGATGGAGTCTGAATGCAGATTGAACCATACTATTTTCACTTCCTTTATTATTTTGTGTTTTTTTTTCTTTTTGTTCTGTTTCTTTTTTTATAACATAATTTATATGGAAATATATTTTACATGATTGCATTAATTAGTGATTGCACATATATAACCTGTATCAAATTGCTTAATGTCTTGGTGGGGAGGAGAAGGAAAGAGGGAGAAAATTTGGAACTCAAAATTTTATAAAACATTGAATGTTAAAAATTTTCTTTACATGTAATTGGAAAAATAAAATGGCATTAAAGTGTATAAAATAAAATCCATTTGATTACAATGGAAAAAAAATTGTGCAAGCTAGGTTTCAGCAATATGTGTACCGAGAATTACCAGAAGACTGGAATGATTTTCCATATAGTCAAAGCTGTGGTTTTTCCATTAGTGATGTACGACTGTGAGAGTTGCACTATAAAGGTTGTTAAGCACTGCAGAATTAACACTTTCAGATTGTGCTGGAGAAGACTTTTGAGAGTCCTTTGGACAGCAAGGAGATCAAATCAGTCAATAATAAATTAATTCAGTTGTTCTTTGGAAGGATAAATGCTAAAGCTGAAGCTCAAATACTTGGGCAGCATAATAAGAAAACACTGTAAAACACCTTGATGTTGGGAAAGATTGAAGGCAAAAGCAGAAGGGGACAGTGGAAGAAGAGATGGATAGACAGTGTCACGGAAACAATGAACATGAGCTTGGATAGACTTGGGAAGATAGTGTAGGATAGAAAGGCTTGGTGTGTTATGGTCCATGGAGTCACAAAGAATTGGAAATGACTGAACAAGAACAACAAACATGGTCCCTGAGAATATAGAGGAATAACCATTTCTTCCTTTTCTTAAAGCGATTAGAGGTAGCATTGAAGGAAAAGAGCCCAAATGGAAGCATTTTTTGGGGGGGGGGGGAAGTATTGAGAAAACAACTCATCTTTTAACTGAAAGTTCATAGCATGTCACCTCTATTTACCATACAATTCTCACTCTTGCCATTTAGAGCAGGTGCCTGGTTTTACAGTAGTTCCTTCTTCTGCTCTGGTTTCTAAGAAGAATGTTTACAAGTGATCCTGTTAGCATGCATGGTGTAATAAAAAAGAAGCAGTGAACCATTAGAACTGGGTTCTAATCTCATCCCTACCTTTCACTAGCCATGGTAACATTGGACATATCTCTTTATCTTTGTGAGCCTCAGTTTTCTCATCTGTAAAAAAAATAGGAGGCAGTTGGGTGATTTCCTCAGCTCCCTTTCAACTCTAAGATTCTACAATTCCTCAATTTATGAGTAAATAAGTTATTTTCCAAAAGTCTGTAAATCTTTCATTTAGATCTAATATTTTTCCTTAGAAACAATGCTATAAGTGGTAAATAGCTTCCCAGATGATTACAGAAAAGACTATTTAGTCAATAACTTGGTGGGATGACCAGACCTCTGATTTCATTGGTTAGTGAGGAAACCGCTTCTACCAATTTTGTTGTTGTTCTTTCATTTCTGACTCCTTGTGGGCCCATTTGGGGTTTTCTTGACAAAAATACTCAAGTGGTTTGCCATTTCCTTCTCCAGCTCATTTTACAGATGAGGAAACAGAGATAAACAGGGTTAAATGACTTACCCAGGGTAACAGCTAGTACGTGTCTGAGGCCAGATTTGAACTCAGAAAGATAAGTCTTCTTGACTCCAGGCCTGACACTCCATCTACTATGCCACCTACTTGCCTCTTTACCAATGTAGATGGCATCTATTCTGCCTCACAAAACAAACTCCTTAATAAAAGGATCTGCTCTATAAAACTTGGGCTCAGTCAAAAGGCAGCACCCAAGGACCTAGAAAGCCACATGTGACCTTGAGGCTGTAGATTCCCTACTCTGTTAGGCATTATACTTAATATTGTGGAAGCGAAGACATCTGTGGAAATAGTACCTGCCTTCAAGGAGTTTATCATTTAGCCAGGTTTTAGCCAACCTGACTTTATATAGTTATGTTCAAAATAGGTACAAAAGTAATACAAGGTGATTTTATGGGGGGAAGGTAATTGAGGTTGGGGAAATCAGGAAAGGCCTCATTTAGAAGGTAATATTTGAGCTGAAGGAAACTAGGAATTTTGAGAAACGAGCATATTTCAGACATGGAGGACAGCCTGGTGCAAAGACATAAGGGTAGCAGATGAAGTGCCATGTGTGAGGAACAGGAGGAAAAAAGCTAGGTTGGCAGTGTGCATGGAGGCAGTGTGCATTAATGAATAATAAGACTGCAAAAGCTAGGTTGGTTTCAGGTTTTGTAAGGCTCCATCAAACAGAGGAGTTTATATTTGATCTTAGAGGTCAGCTAAGAAGCCACTGGAGTTCTTGAGTAAGGGAATGACAGTCTAGGGCTTTAGAAAAATTGGATTGACAGCTATGTGGGAGATGGATTGCAAAGGGGGAGACCTGAGGCAGGAGACCCATTAGACTCGGGTCTTACAATATTCCAAGTGAGAGGTGATGTGGGCCTAAATTAGGCTGGTGGCCATGTGAATAGAGAGAAGAGGAGAGATATGAGGGAAGTTGTAGAGGTAGGAAGAATAAGATTTGGCAACTGAGAGGACATGTGAAATCAAGGATGACACTATGATTGTGAACTTGGAAGAATGGTGGGACCGTCAATAGAAACTGGGAAATTTAGAAGTTGGGTGAGCTTAGGGGCATGAAGGTGATTAGAGAATGTGATGAGTTCTGTTTTGGACACATTTATACATCTAGTTTGGAATGTTTAATTGGCAGTTGGTGATACAGGTCTAGAGCTCAGGAGAGAGACTAGGACTGGATATATAACTTTGTGAGTTATCGTCATAGAGATAATTATTAAATCTAGGGGATGCAATGATATCCCTAAGAAAGTGTGTGTGGAGAGAAAAAAAGAAGGCACAGGAATGAACTTTGGAGCATATCCTACCATTAGTAGGCATATTGTAGATGATTCAGTAAAGGAGACTGAGAAGAAACCATCACAGGGGTAGGGGGACAACCACGAAAGCAATCTCACAGAGAGAGAGAGACACACACACACACACACACACAGACACACAGACATGGGGAAGGAGAGGAGAAGGGAGAGAAGACCTTCTAAAAGGAAAGAGTGATCAACAATGTCATATTACAGGGAGGTCAAGAAGGATAAAGATCAACAGAGTAAAGGCCACATCTGATGATGTGATGATGATAAGAGGTCGCTGGTGACTTTGGGAAGGTCATCTTCAGTTGGAAATCATATTGGAAAAGGTTTAGATATGAGTAAGAGGAAAAGTGAAGGCAATGAGGGTATGCAGTCAGGCAACAAGTCTTTATTAAGCGCTTATCTTGTGCCAGGCACTGGGCTGCATGCTGGGAATACAAAAGTGAGAGATGACGTGGGCCTAAATTAGGCTGGTGGCCATGTGAATAGAGAGAAGAGGAGAGATATGAGGGAAGTTGTAGAGGTAGGAACAATAAGATTTGGCAACTGCTCTCTGGGAGTTTACATTCTAATTGGGATGAAAAGGGAGCTGTCTAAGGCAACCAAGAAGGAATTAATAGATAGGGGGAGACTGAAGATTAGGGAGCAGGGAAGTAATTGTGAGGGTTATCTGCTGGAGACTCAGAGGGCATGGGATAAAGGGTACCTGTAGAAAGTTTGGTTTTGGCATGTAGAAAGACGACCTTTTCATTAGAGAAGAGAGAGAATATGGTATGATGTCAAGGGGTTAAGGGTGGAGAGAAGGGGAAAAGAGGGACTTCATGGTTTGTTTGCTTTTTTTTTGGGTAAAGTAAAAGATAAGATCTTTAGCTGGGAGAGTGTTGCTGTCCTTGTTGTTGTATGATTGTGAAACTTGGACAGTATACCAGCGCCATGCCAAAAAACTGAATCACTTCCATTTGAACTATCTTGGGGAAAATTCTGAAGATCACTTGGCAAGATAAGATACCAGACATTAATGTCCTTTCTTGAATGAAACCAACAAACATTTAAACTCTACTGCAGAGAGTGCAATCATGATGGCCTGGCCACATTGTGTTTGAATGCCAAACGTATTCTTGCCTACAAATTATTTTATGGAGAATTCACATAGGGCAAGCGCCCACATGGTGATCAGAAGAAGGGACTACAAGAACACCCTCAAGGTCTCTTAATTTTGGAATTGATTGTGTGACATGGGAGACACTTGCACAGGACCACCCAGTATGGCATGACCTCAGCAGGGAAGGTACTGCACTCTATGAGCAGAGTAGAATTGATGTAGTTCAAAAGAAACACAAGATGCACAGTTTTAGAGAATCTGCTCCAAATGTTCACATGGACGGTTTGTGCCCAACCTGTGGAAGAGCACTCTGAGCTCGTCCTGGTCTGATCAGCCACCGTGGGACACGTTGTAACTTAACTTTAACATGGTCATGTCTATTTGGTCCTCTTAAGAATGAAGGACAACAACCAAGCAACTAACCAACAGAGAAGGTTGGAAGACAACCTTTCCATTAGAGACTAGAATCCTGGAGGAGATAGAATATGGGGTGATGGGAGTGGAGAGAAGGGGAAAAGAGATGTAAAGTAAGAGATAAGATCTTTAGCTGGGAGGGTGGGTTGAGGCAGGGTTATTTAGGAAAAGAGGAGAAGATTTAGAATAGCCACTCTGGGCAGTGAGATAGAGAATAAAGGAGAAAAAAAACATTGTCTGGCTGTGGGAACAGCCCAGTAGAGACTGGGTAACACAATGTAGTGGATCCAAGAAACTGAGGGCTATGGAAATTAAGTGAATTGTTCAAGATATCTCTGGTATATCAAGGACAAGGCTGTCGGGGAGCCATATCAGCTACTCTTATATCCAGATCACTCATAAATCAAGTGTTTATAAGTAGGAAATTGTTTTCTACGTTTTGTTTCTCTGCCCTACCTGGTTGTAGGACTGTAGCATTCTTTTTTACATACATACACATACATATACATACATAATTTACATAATATATAGTATATAAACTATATATACATACATATACAGATTTATTTGTATAAATAATTATACTTTATTTTAACATTAATTTCTTTATAAATTTGAGTACCAAATTCTCTCCTCTCCCCCCTTCCCCTACCACTTGAGAAGGTAAACAACATATCAATCATCATATGAAGTCCTGCAAAACATATTTCCGTATTAGCCATATTGCAAAAAAAAAGCAAGAAAACCAACATAAATGGAAAAACATGCTGTAGTCAGCACTCAAGAGTTCAGCAGTTCTCTCTCTAGGCGTAAATCTTATTTTTCTTGGTAGGACAATAGCATTCTTAATGCAGATGAAAGTAGTCAGCCCTGGTAAACACCTTTGCCAAGCAACTGTGATCCATTTTCAATCCTCAGTTTTAGTGCCTGGAGGTTTTTTACTTTATAGGTTTTGAATAACAGTTTGCCTAGTTGAGCTATTTTGCATGTGTCTTTGATGACAAGTTTTTCTCCTTCTGCTCAACTTATATAATAAGGTCTCCCTTTGAGGCCTTGGGTTCTAATAGGTGAACTTTTGCCTTATCTTACTGGGAACCAGGCCATCCCATTTCCTGGCCATCTCCAAACCATCTTGCCTGTTTACTGGCCCTCTTCTTCCTCACAATGGATCTTGGTCTCCGGTCTCTTCTCCCCAAGATCCCCAGATCTGAGAGGTGAGCTTTTATCTTCTACAAGATAAAATCTTGCAGAAAACCAAGTCACCTTGTCAATTCCTATCCAGCTCCAAACCAGGTCTCCTGCTACACTTGTACCTTTGATCATTCCTTTCCTTTTCCAATTCATCCTCCCTAATATGTGTTGTCTTCCTTTATTAAAATATAACCTCCTTGAGAGCAAGGCTAGTATTGTTTGTTTGGATTTGTATCGTTAGTACTAGCACAGTGCCCAATCCCTAGTAAACACTTAAATGCTTTTTCATTCCTACACAGTATTACCTTAATATAGAAATGCGAACTTTGGCTGGTTTTCACCTTTTTTAATAGGTTTGTGCTGGTGGTTTTGTGAGAAGCCACAGCTTCTGTTGATATCAGCAGATCCAGATTTCCATAGAGGTCAATCAGGTCGGCACCTATTGGAATTCTGACCTTCTGAGGACAGAGAGTAGAAGTGTCTCCTGAGGGAACAAGTCTAGCAAAAGAATTGAAAACTGTTTTCTTTGGAGAGTTAGTCTAAGACTAAGAGTCTCCCAGATATAGATTAGAATATCTCTTCAGATTGACATCTTGCTTTATTTTTTAGATAAGATAACAAAGTTTGATTTGGGGTAAAGTGATTAGATTTCAGATAATCCAGTCTTATGCTCACAACTAGAGGGAGGACGTATTGTCTTTGCTCTGAGTTTATAAAAGCTACAATTTTTCCTGAGTTGTCTGGAGAAGAGAAGACTCATAAGGAATGGAGAGAATGAAGGAACTCCAGTGGAATTTCCCTGGGAAGCAAAAAGATTTTCAGACTATGTTTTAGCTGGGAAATGGAGGGCATGATACATTTATCAGGAAAAGATGAAATATTTTGAGTTTAAGATTTTCTGTTTTGTGGTTCCAGGGATCTTGGATCAAGTCATAGTGCAATGCCAAGGGGAAAAGGTGTGTCAGTGACAGGATCTGGGGTAAAATGGATTATCACAGAGCATTTTTGTAAATCACACAGGCTAGCAAGATTAAGTGACTAAGTGAGGAATGCAATTCATTGGATCATCTTAATTTCAGATTTGGAAAGCATTTCAAAGGTTGTCAAGATCCTGTTTAAACAAAAATTCTTCTGCAACCTCTAGGACAGTTATCCAGAAGGTTTTGGAGGTCTTTGGTGAAAGGAAACCTGCCTCCTGCTGAAGTAGATCATTCCACTTTTGAATAGTTCTCATTGTTAGGAAAGTCATACAGGTGGCACAGTGGATAGAGTACAGGGCCTAGAGTCAGGAAGAGCTGAGCTCAAGCTTCAGATACTAGCTGTGTGACCCGGGGAAAGTCACTTAACCCTGTTTATCTTAATTTCCTCATTTGTAAAATGAACTGGAGAAAGAAATGGCAAACCATTCCAGTATCTTTGCCAAGAAAACCCTCAGAAAACCCAAACATGACTAAAATAACTCAACAACAACAAATTGTTAGGAAGCTTTGCCCTAAATTGAATTGAAATCTACCTCTTTTCAACTTTTCCCCCATAACTCTATGTTCTGTAGTTTCAAAAGACTTTTGGTTCATTAAAACTTGGGAGAACACAGACAGGTAGATAGATAGATAGAATGAAGAAACTATTTTAAACAAGAAAATTTAAATTAAAGGAGCCATCAAAACCATGCCAAGAAATGACAAAGGAAACTGAAGAAGCTGTTGACATTTCTTTATCCACTTAGGAGGTGGGAAATTCTTCAGTAAGCTTAATGGAATTATATGGTTGCTAACCTTTGGCTGGATGATGAATCAGTCATATCTCTGATAAACTCTAAAAACTCAAGAGAGGAGAAACTTTGTCATCTCCAGAGTGGAGGAAAAAGCCTTGAGAGGGGATTACTCTTCCGCAAGTCCTTCAAGGGGGAAAAAAAAAATCTTTTCTCTGCCTTCTTTGTCCATCAACAAGGACACATTGTGGCAGAACTCACTTGCCCAGTAGGCAGAGGTATCAAACTCACTGGCTGCAAAACTCCCAAGTGGCCTTCACCAAATTAAAATATAATTGAGAAATTTTTAACAAAATAAAAAAAAATTCAATACAACATAGACGATATTAATTTGTGGTTTTCTAAGCCCATAAGCAGGCCTGAAGGAACGGATTCCTTTCTATTCGAATTTGATACCACTACAGCAGGGAATTCTGTTTCCAAAAAAAAAAGCAGACCCAGAGAGTCCATCAACAGAAACTAGTTGGATGGTAGGGATTTGAATGCTTAGGGACCTCAGGTGAGTAATTGTCCAGCAGGGCTGATGTACCTGGGGCTTGAGGGTACCACAAGAAAAGAAAGGACATTGAGGTTTTGGGGTGCTGGAGGCCAAAATTGCCTTGGCTGCATGTGTACGCCTGTCTTTTCATGTATACTATGCATATTCCCACTCTTGCCACTAGATGTTGTGCATTTTTGTGGGAGAGTGTGCCCCTGGTTTTGGAAGGGAAAGTTTTGGTACTTTTGTTCACAGCATGCCATTTCAGTAAATTCCTTTTCTTTGAGCTATGTACCTTCTTGCTGATTGTTGAAGGTAAATACGTCACTGGAGGCTTGTGAGCTTTAGAAGTGCAGCCCTACAGAGTACCATGAACCTGATGTACTTATTCCCCAAAGGACTCAAACTCTGAGTGTGAGTTGTGACTTAGCCCCAAACAGGGTACTATAGTCATGAACCAATTAAGGAAAGATATCCTTAGGCTTGAGGAAATGGTATCAGACATTTTAAAAAGGTGGATAACTCTAGATTTTTAAAAAATTAATTAATTTTTAGTTTTCAACATTTACTTCCATAAGATTTTGAGTTCCAAATTTTCTCCCCCTCCCTTCCTTCTCCACCCCTGCTCCCACCGAGATAGTGTGCAATCTGATAGAGGCTGTACATATACACTCATATTAAACATAGGTTCACATTAGTCATGGATAAACTGTGTTTTAAAGGATGATTTTACTGCAGTCTAACCCAGAGACAGGGAGATAGATCTTTCACAATCTCTTTCAGTAAGGAATCTATCTGGATATGCAGTGTCTTAGGGCACATATTTAATTTTGGTTTGTTGAGGCCAAAACCCTACATGGTCTCTTCAGGGTCATTTCTGTGCCTTCTGTGGGCAGTCAATTTTACTTAAAAAGCTGTTTAGAACTGCCAGGTAAACATTTTAGACTGGAAGTCTGTTGAATTGCTCCTCAGGAAATAAGTTGCTGTGTCACTGTATTTGGAAAGCAATCATTTTAAGTTAGTCTTTAGGCAGGTGAAACAAACTGATTAGAAGGCAGCTGTCATCCAATCCTCTTGGGCCATTCTGAGGAGAGAGTGCCTCAATTAAAGGAATTGAGCAATGATTCCTGGCACCAATATGTATTTTGCTAGGCTGCTGCCCCACCTTGGGTTTTCGGTTTCAGCTATCCAGAACTATAACAGGCTACGTTACTTAGAAAATTCCAAGTAAGCACCAGAATGTCCGAGATAAGGGAGCCCTTTGTAAACTAAGGAGAAAAATAAAGAATACTAGCATACTCAAAGACTAATCTAGATATTAAGGGGCCTGCCAGTGAGACATATCCTCTCTTTCTTTGCCTGTGCTAGGAAGATTGTCTCTTGTTTTGTTTTGTTTTTAATAGGGAAATGGACAATAATATAAAGCCTTAGCAGGACCTTTTATAAGAAAGATTAGTTATAGGACAGACTTTGTTTCATCCCATAGAAAATACCTAAAGCTCAGGGACAAATCCAGAAGCATAAAGCCCTCCAATAGCCCATCAGCACCCCCTACAGAAGGGAACTGAAACTTGGGGTTGTTGGGGCAGCTTTGTTATGTTGGTGAGGTATCCTTCCCACAGTGTCCTACCCAGCTTCCCCCATATTCATACTAACCAACTCTGGCTTTAGGCTATCCTTAAATGCTAAAAAAAAATTCTTTGGAACTTGTTCATCGCTCCAAGTAAGATGCTATATATGCAGAACTCTTACAAACTGTTTTCTTCCTTTCCACAGAATCAAGAAATCTACTCATTAGAAAGTCAAGTGCCTAAACTCTCAAAATGAGAAGTTACCTACAAGGCAACTGTCAAAGATGGTGATGGTGGTGTCCAGTCATTTTCAGTTGTGTCCAACTCATTCATAACCCCATTTGGGGTTTTCTTGGCAGAGATACTGAGGTAGTTTGCCATTTCCTTCTCCAACTCATTTTATAGATGAAGAAACTGAGGCAAAGATGAGTCTTTCTTACTCTAACCCTGCTACTTTGTCCACTGACAAAGCTAGTTATGCACAGGAAATTTGCCAGAAGGGTAGATTCCAGGATCATGCTGCTCTGGTGATTCACAATCTCCCATCTTTTGCATGACAATTTGGCATGCAGTTACGGTGTCTTTGAAATCCCCTCTGGCAGGGAAGCACATCAGGGCATTTCCCCCCCCCCTAAAAATGTGTTTGAGAGCAATCTATTTAAAAAAGTTCAGCGTAATTTTAAAATAATATGTTTTTAAATATCTTTTTTTTAAACAGGGGAGAAGAAGCATGACAAGCATGACACAGTGAATAGAGAGCTAACCAGGCAGACCTGGGCTTAAGTGGCTACCTCTGCCACATACTAGATGTGTGACACTGGGCAAGTCACTTAACCTTCTTTGTGTTCTAGGCAACTCTGGCACTATAAAGTAGATAAGTGGCACAGTGGATGGAGTTCTGGACTTGGAGTTGGGAAAACCTGAGTCCAAATCTGGTCTTAGACACTTATTAGCTATGTGACCTTGGGCAAATCACTTAATCTTTGTCTCAGTTTCCTCAATTATAAAATCAAGATAATAATAGCACCTAACTCCCAGGGTTATTATGAAAATAAAATGAGATGTGTTTGTAGAGTGCCTTGCAAACCTTAAAGTGTCACATAAAATGTTATTTATTATAATTATCAGTCCCAGAGAAGATGCCAATCTGTGTTGGTAGAGGGAATTTCCTCACCCGGGAATTCCAAGGAAATTACCAAGGAAAGAAAGATATGAGCATTTAGTAAGCACTTACTATGGGCTAGATGCTATGCTAAATGCTTTCCAATAGCATCCCATTTGATCTTTACAACAACCCTGGGAGGTAGATGGTGTTATCATTCCTATTTTACAGTTGAGGGAACTGAGGCAGATAGCAGTTTAAGTGATTTGTCCAGGGTTACACAGCTTCTAAGTGTCTGATGCTGGATTTGAACTTGAATTTTCCTGACTACTGACCCAGTACTCCGTTCATTGTGCCACTTGGCTGCCTCTGTATTCCACACAAGCAACACACATAGCCAAAGTAACTAATGCATCCAGCACTGCAGATGACTTTTCTTTTCAACATGGCATCCTCATATTGTTTCCTTTATCTCTCTGTTG
The DNA here is from genome assembly GCA_028627135.1 of Pseudochirops cupreus. NCBI lineage: Eukaryota > Metazoa > Chordata > Mammalia > Diprotodontia > Pseudocheiridae > Pseudochirops > Pseudochirops cupreus. The sequence goes on along the minus strand of CM053582.1, from coordinate 383,054,675 downwards.
TGTGGTTTGCTCAGCTGGGCTCCATAGGGCTGCTATTCTCTGTAGCTCAACTCCAAAATATCAGGGCTGTCTCTTGACCTCCATTTTTGTATACTGTCTCCTACTGGTGAACTGTTCCTCCATGAGAACTCAATGACACCGAGGAGATAGGGGTGGGGAGAGAAATTCTCCTTCCCAACTGTGCTCTTTAAGAGACAAAAGGGAAAAGGTGAAGTGATTCCTTCTCAAAGCTGGCTTCTTCCTCCATATATGGCTCTGTTCTTGACTGCCATATATGATTCTTCCTTTTCAGAGTTTTTAGGGGCTTTTAAAGGCCTCATTTTTTCAGTCAACCAATGGCTATCCACCCTATAAGTTCGTCAAATTGATTGAAGAATTTTTCATACCTCCCAAAGGAATAAAGAAATATAATTTTTTCTTCTTTTATAGTGGCCCTTGAAATTCTGAAAGGGGATGAACTCATTACAAGGTGTGAACAAACTATTCCAGTTTTTCATCCTTTATGGAATGAGACTAGGTCAGTTGGGATGTAAACCACTAGAGGCTTCATGCTGTTTACAAGCTATGAATGCAACCATTTAAAGTCTGAATGATAGGTACAAAACCTTAGGAGTCAGTTGGTTAGTCAATAAACATTTATTAAGGGTCTAGTTTGTGCTGGGCACCATGCTAAGCACTGGGCATATAAAGAAAAGTATAAAACAGTCCCTGCTCTCAAGAAGTTCAATCTAATGGGGGAGATGTACAAACAACGATGTACAAACAAGATAGATTTTTGTCCTATATGGAAGAAGGACTCTAAAGATTTTTGAATAAGGGAGTGACAGAGTTGAACTTGAGGCAGTTAGATGGCACAGCAAATAGAACTCTAGGTCTGGAGTCAGGAAGACTTGAGTTCAAATCTGATCTTGGACACTTTGGAAATATTCAGCAGAAGGAAGGCATTCTCATTAAGGGGGACCAGGAAAGGCTTCCTGTAAAAGGTAAGATTGTATCTGGGACTTGAAGGAAGCCAGAGAATCCGGGGGTGGAGATGAAGAGAGAAAGCATTCCAGGCATGGGGGACAGCTTGTGAAAATTCCTAGAGAGACATAGAGTATCTTGTTTGAGGAACAACGAGGTGACTAGTGTCATTGGATCAAAGAGTACATGGAAGAGGTAGGGGGTGCAAAGTGTAAGGAAACTTGGGGGCAGATTATGAAAGATTTTGAATGCCAGAGGATCTTGCATTTAGGAGCCATTGTATTTTATTGATTAAGGGGTTGACATGGTCAGATCTTCACTTTAGGAAGATCACTTTGACTTTGACTGCTGAGTGGAAGATGAGATGGTGTGTAGAAAGACTTAAGGCAAGGAGATCAACCAGCCAACTATTGCAGTGGTCCAGATGTGAGGGGGATGAGGACCTGCATGCCGATAGTGTCAAAGAAGAGAAGGGGGCATATATGAGAGATGTTACAAAGGTAAAATCATTGGGCCTTGGCAACAGATATGGAAGATGAGAGAGGGAGGAGCAGAGAATGGCACTTTGGTTGGGAGCCTTGGTAACTGGGAGGATAGTGGTAACCTTACAGCAATAGAAAAGTTATGAAGTGGGAAGGGGTTTGGGGGAAAGATGATAAGTTCAGTTTTGGACATCTTGAATTTGAGATGTGCAATAGGCAGTTGGAGATACAGATTGGAGGTCAGCAGAGAGGTTAAGGATGGATAAGTAGATTTGAGAATCTTCAGAATAGATATTATAATTGAATCTATGGGAGCTAATGAGATCACCAAGTGAAATAGCATGAGAGAGGAAAAAAAAAAGAAAAAAGAGCTCAGGACAGAGTCTTGTGGAATGCCCATGGTTATTAGATGAATATCCAGCAAAGAAGACTGAGAAGGAGTAGTCCAGTAGGTTGGGGGACAACCAGAAGAGAGAAACATCATGAAAATCTAGAGAGCTGACTATCAAGAGATACGTGTCCTCCCTGTTAGCTGCCCCTCACATTCTTTAATTTCATCATAATTACTTTCCAAAGATGATCTCACTTGATTCTCACAAAATCTTTGTGAAGTAGGTGCTATTATTATCCCTCTTTTACAGTAGAAGAAACTAAGATAAAGGACTTGTCCAGTACATCATATTTAGTCTGTTTCCGAGGTCAAATTTGAACTCAGGTCTTCTTGACACTAGGCCTAGAGTTCTATTTACTGTGCCTCAAGTTCAACCACATCACTCTCTTATTCAAAAATCTTTAGAGAGTCCTTTCATATAGGACAAAAAACCTAACAAGCTCACCAACTCCAATTTGTATCTAAGGTCCCACAAACATGGTGCCAGCTTACTTTTATAGCCTCATTTCTTATTACTTTTCTGCAAATGATCCACATTCTAGCCAATTCTTTGCCAGATTTGTTTTGAATTCTCTCAGGATTTAGTACCAGTGCCTTATACATCCTCGAATAGTGAAGAATCTGTGATTTCATCTATGTAGGATACTTCCAGTATGGGAGGCTCTCTACTGATTACTATGAGGTAGATTCTAGGAAGGTGCGTGAGTCACATAAGAAGGTCAAATGACTAAGAGGATAGCTAATAAGCTTCTGGTGAGATTTGAACTCAGCTCTTTCTGATTCCAAGTCTAGTATTCTATCCACTCCGCTGCCTTTATGCCTAGAACATCTTAGGTAGTTGATATATTTGTCAAATTGAGCTGAATAAAATATGCAAAACTGAACTAAAAAGTAGATTTTCACATGATTGAAACAATTCAACTTGAAATTTTGCCCGAAATTCCTGAAAGGAAATGGTGGGGAGAAGGATGTGGATGAAGGGTACAAAAGAGATATTTTCTAACAAAATATGGAGAATGTGTATCTATCTAACTTTGTTGAGAAAAACCTTCCTCCTTTTTCATGCTTAGTTTTAAGGTTGTAACATGCAAAAAAGTAAGTTTGCTGATAGGCAATAATTGTCTGCTCACATGATATTTGTGTGATGGAAAAGGATTGGTCTACGCCTAAAAGAAATACACAAAAGAGAGAAAGATGAAAAAGCAGGAATGGTAAGCATTGTACCCCAATAGAAAGGATGAAATAAGTCTTTTAATGAGACAGTTCTCTCGCTTTAAAACGAGGGGAGAAAAAAATTCTGGGGAAAAAAAAATCTCCTTCTAAAAGTGTAAGGGTGGAACAGGGAACCTACATGCATTTAAAAAAAATTATACAAACAGGGTAGCTAGATGGTGCAGTGAATAGAGCACCAGCCATGGAATCAGGAGAACATAAAGTTCAAATCCGGCCTCAGACACTTAACACAAAATTAGTCATGTGACCTTGGGTAAGTCACTTAACCCCAATTGCTCTGCCTTCCCCCTCCAAAAAGCAAAAAAAAAAAAATACACTACTGGTAACAATACAGGGTCACTATGAAAAATCTTTGAAGAGATATCTCTCTTTAATTTTTTAAAACTCTTCCAGGGTTTTCTTGTTCATTTGCTCCAGTCATATCTAACTCTATGTGACCTCATTTGGCATTTTCTTGGCAAAGATACTGGAATGGTTTGCCATTTCCTTCTCTAGCTCTTTTTACAGATGAGAAAACAGAGGCAATAGGGTTAAATGACTTGCCCAGGGTCACACAGCTAGTAAGTGTCTGAGACCAGATTTGAACTCATGTGTCAATGTCTTCCTGATTCCAAGCCCACCACTCTATCCACTGCACTACCTAGCTGTACTCACTGGGCTAATATGTTCCACTTAAATAAAAGAAGAACACAATAAAAAACATTTATAGAGTATGTTCCAAACAACAGAATTATTAGATCAGACAGTATTATTATTTTTTCAATATTTACTGCATATTGCCAGATGGTTCTACAAAAAGATTCTATAAATTCTCAATTGAATCGACAGTAAGGGGAATGTACCTGTTTCTCAATAACCTAGTTTTGGGTTTCAATGAAAAATCTGATGTGTGGAAATGAAGCGATTCCCCAAACTGTTTTCACTTGCATTTATGTGCTAGCGAGATTGAGCATGTTTTCAAGGGATTATTCATACTTTATGTCTTTTCTTTTGAAAAATGCATATTTATATCCTTGTACCATTTGTCCATTGTAATCTAGTTGCCACTTCTTAAGAGTTCTTTATATTCTGTGTCAAGATTTCATCTGTCTTAATAGCTGAAAAAATTTTCTTTTGTTTTTTCTTCTTTGAAGTATATTGGTTTTTGTTCTACAATTTTTTTATTTTAACATAGTCAAGTACAACTATCTTGTCCCGAATAAATCCTCCCATTTGTTGAATTAAAAAGCAATTATTTCTCATCCATATGCCATTCCATTTTCTTCCACTTTTTCTAGAATTTTTTATTTTTAAATCCCTCGTCCAGCTGGAATTCACTGGGGTGTGTTGTATAAGACGTGAATCCAAATCTTTTCCTTGCCAAATTGCCAACCAATCTTCCCAAGTACATTTGTTAAATAATAACTCATTTCCCAATTTTCTAAAAGGCATGTCAAAGAACAATCTTTCATACACATTTGGTTGGATATCTGATATATGTATTTGTTCCATTGATGCACATTCCACCCTTCCTCCCCCCCCCATCCCCCCAACAACAGATAGTTCTGATAACTACTTTGTCACATTTTAAGGTCTAGGAGTGTCACATTCCCTTCATCAACTTTTTCTTTCATACCCTTTAATATTTTTCTCTGCTTGTTTTTTCCACATAAATTTCATTATGACTGTCTAGTCATTACTGCATTAAAACTATGTGCTTGCCTCTGGCTGCTCTCTTGTCAGTGCCCTTAGATTGGATCACTTGGATGGTAGCTATCTTTGGTTCATTGTACTTTCCGTGGGTCTGCACTGCTGAAAATATAACTCATGAGCACCCACTGATACATTTAATTTTAGTAATCATCCAGTAGACACAATTAACTCAAAGCAAAGGCATTTACAGAGATGATATTGTAAGAACAACAGTAATAAAAACTCCCCCATCCCCTCCCATAAACCTGGGGTACTCTCTCCCACATATACAATGTCAATATCAAGAGTAGGCAAAGAGATAGCTAGGTGGTGCAGTGAATAAAAAGCTACATCTGGAGCCAGGATGAACTGAATTCAAATACTGCTTTAGATACTTATGAGGTATGTGACACTGTTTAATTCACTTAAATTCTATCTCAATTTCCTCCTCTGTGAAATGGGAAAAATGATAGCACCTACCTCCCAGGGTTGTTGTGAGGATCAACGGAGATAATATTTATAAAGCACTTTGTAAATCTTACAATGCTATATAAATGCTGTTATCATCATCATCATCATTATTATTGTGAGAATACACTTGTAGAGAATCATATAGAATGAGTCTGCATGTGGCCAAGATAAGTCATACCTCAAGCACTGGATGGTCCCAATGTCTTTTTCCTCCTTGTTATGCTTTCATGTTGCTGCTCCAGATTTTAGCTGGGCAGGTTACTCAGCTGGGCTGTTTGTGTCTACTCTTCTCTGCAGCTCAACTATTTTTTAAAGAAAATATTTATTTATTTTTAGTTATCAACATTGACTTTTTATAAGATTTTGAGTTTAAAATTTTTCCCTCCTTCCTTTCCCCCCTCCCCAAGATGGTGTGTAATCTGACATAGGACATGCATATACAATCATATTAAGCATATTTCCACATTAGTCATGTTGTAAAGAAGAATTACAACCAAAGGGAAAAGCCATGAGAAAGAAGAGAAAGAGAGAGAAAATAGTGTGTTTTGATCTGCATTTAGACTCCATAGTTCTTTCTTTGGATGTGAATATTTTCCATCATGAAAATTTTGGAATTGTCTTATATTTTTGCATTGTTGAGAAGAGCTAAGTCTATCAAAATTGATCATCACACAATGTTACTGTTACTGTGTACAATGTTCTCCTGGTTCTGCTCACTTCACTCAGCATCAGTTCTTGCAAGTCTTTCCAGGTTTTTCTGAAGTCAGCCTGCTTATTATTTCTTATGGAAAAATAGTATTCCATTACACTCATATACCACAACTTCTTCAGCCATTCCCCAATTGATGGGAATCCCCTCAATTTCTAATTCTTTGACACCACAAAAAATACCTATTATGAGTACTTTTCTACATGTAGCTCCTTTTCCCTTTTTTATGTTCTCTTTTGGGATATAAAGCTAGTGGTATCTCAGTGTTGTTTTAATTTGTATTTCTCTAATCCAAACATCAAAACTTCTCCATATGCCTTTAGATAACTTTGATTTCTTCATCTGAAAACTGCCTGCTCATATCCTTTGACCATTTATCAATTGGGGAATGACTTGTATTAGAAATTTGCCTCAGTTCTCTATATATTTGAGGAATGAGGTCTTTATCAGAGACACTTGCTGTAAAGCTCATTTCCCAGCTTTCTGCTTTTCTTCTAATCTTGGTTGCATTGGTTTTGTTTGTACAAAAACCTTTTACTTTAATCAACATTATCTATTTACAATTTGTAATGCTCTCTATCTCTTATTTGGTTATGAATTCTTCCTCTCCCTTGCTGAAGCAAAGGGAAGTTCAACTGTTTGGAGGTCATCTACCCTCTGGAGAATACCTACTTGCTTGGAGCTGCACTGGCCACTCAGGTTGTGGTTCTCCGAGCTGGACTCTGCCAGTTCCCTGGCTATGCTAAGGCAGAGAGAGGGGAGGGGTTTCCTGGTGTTGGCATTTGCCTGCTACACCACCTGGGGCTCAGGAAGTGCCACTGGTTTGCTGATGTGGGGCTTGCTGGGACACCTATCGTGGGCTATGCTTCCCTTTTTATCCAAATGAAATGGACCTTTCTTGGAGATCCTCTCAGTTTCCCAGGCTGAGACTGCTTTTCCCTGTCTTTCCACTGTCTTTGCTGTTCCATGATTTTTCCTGGGGTGCTGTTTTTTGGGTTTTTTAGAAAGTGAAAGGGAGAGTGAAAGCAACTAACTGCTTACTCTGCCATCTTGGCTCCCAGAAGTTCTCTCTGCAGCTCAACTCTTGACAGCCAGGGATGTCTCTCTTCTCCATTGGTAGAGTTCACACTTTTTCAAGGCCACCTTGTGGCTCTTTTTTCTTCTGGGAGCCAATTCTTCTACTGGGTAAGCAGTTCTGATGTAAGACACCATTGCATGACCAATGAAGAAGGGGAGGAGATAGGCATCTCAAACTTTTCAAGAAGGAAGAAACAATTCCCCCAAAAGGGATGGTTCTTCCTTTGTTATTGATTCTCTTCTCTGCTGCCAGAGGTCACACTTTTGAAAACTGTCTCCTTCCTTGACTGCCTCCAGAGCTGGTAAACCTGTTGTTTAAAGCCTATCAGGGTCACAATCAGACTCTGGCCAGTCAATAATGTCTTTTAATTTCATCGAAAATTTTTTCATTTTTCATAAAAGAGTAATGAAGGGAGTCGCTGTGGTATGCTGGATTTGAACTTTGTATGTTTGTAAACTTGGATAATTCTCTTGGTCTCTATGAGTCTCAGTTTCTTAAATGTGGAGACTATAACCTTACAATTCCCTTATAGTTCTAACTCTATTTTACTACGATACTGTATATTCCTTTGCATTTCGTTTAAGACCTTGACACAGAGATATAGTTTCATTCAAAAGGTATGAATTGGCTTTATTCAAAAGAAAGCTCATCCTATAATATGGTATGGCCATAGAGGTGAAGTTCATGGTACAAGACTGGTATTTGAGTAATGTATTTTTTTAAAAAAATGTTTAATTTTTATTGATAACTTTTACTTTTATATGAAATTCATTTCCAAATACTTTCCTCTCTTGCCTCCCTAAAGAGTTAGTCAAGTCAAGACATCACAAACTTATTAAATGCCTACTACATGCCAGGCATTGTGCAAAGCACTAGGAATACAAAGAAAGGCAAAGCAGTCTCTACTCTCAAGGAACTCACTCTCTAGTGGTGGAGACAACATAGTTAGAAACTGTGTGCAATCAAGCTACGTACAGGACAGACTGGGCATGATCTCAGAGAGAAAGCATTAAGATTAAGGAGATCTGATCATGTCACCTTCCTACTCAACAAATTCCAGTGGTTCCCTATGGCTTTGAGGAACAAATACAAAATGCTCTGTTTCGCATTCAAAGCCCTTTATAACCTGCCTCTCTCCTGCCTTTCCTACCTTCTTACACCTTACTCCCCAATATGTATTCAACCTAAATATGCTGGCCTCCTGGTGGCCTCTGAACAAGACATTCCATCTCTCAGGGGATTTTCTCTGGCTGTCCCCATGCCTGGGGGACTCTCCCGCTTCTGCTCTAACTACTGACCTCCTTGGCCTCCTTTAAGTGACAACTAAAATCCTACCTTCTATAGAAACCTTCCCCAATCCCTCTTAATTCCAGTGCCTTGCCTCTCTTCATTATTTCCTCTTTATGCTGTATGTAGTTTGCTTTGTAGATACTTGTTTATATGTTGTTTCCCCTGTTAGATAGTAAGTTTGGTGAGGGCAGGGATTGCCTTCTACCTCTTTTTGTATCCCCAGTGTTTAGAACAGTGCCTGGCACATGGTGGGCACTTAATAAATGTTTCTTGATTGTCTGCAAGAAGCCTTTTAATCAGTCAGAGAACTTTAGCTGAGACTTGAAGTCAGGGACAGGAGGTGGAGATGAGTGAAGAGAAAGTTCTAGGGGTGGTGGACAACTAGGGAAAAGGCCTGTCTCAGGAGGGAATGTCACATGCAAGGAATAGCAAAGAGGCTGTGATACTGCACCTCGGAGTAAGTGTGAGGGAGGAGGGTGTAAACCAGTGGTGTCAAACTCCAGCAGAAATGGAGCCACTAATCCATACATAAGGATCCTTGCAGGATGCATATTGATTTAGTTTTAAAATGTAAAGTTATATATGTTCTATTATATTTTCATTTATTTTGTTAAATATTTCCCAGTGACATTTTAGTCTAGTTCTAGGGGCACTGAGGAGTGTTGTGGGCCCAGTGGGCTGTTTGACACTTCTGGTGTAAACTATCCCTTATAATAAAGGATAAAAAAAATTTAAAAAGCAATTTGGGAAAACTAATTAACACATCAAAGGACTCTGAAAGTATGTGCAATGTTCTGCCCTCCTAGTATTATACCTTTGCTAGAAAAGATGGCAGTACATTTTCCCATCGCTTCCCTGAGGTCAATTATAATTATTAAGCATTTCTTTCTTTCCTTTTTCCCTTCCTTCCTTCCTCCCTTCCTTCCTTTCTCCCTCCCTTCTCCCTTCCCTCCCTTCTCCCTTCCCTCCCTTCTCCCTTCCCTCCCTTCTCCCTTCCCTCCCTTCTCCCTTTTCCTTCCTTTTCTTTCCCTCCTGCTTCCCCTTTCCTTCCTTCCTCCCTCCTTCCTCCCTCCTTCCTCCCTCCTTCCTCC
>CM053582.1:383034575-383045196 GCA_028627135.1 Pseudochirops cupreus | reverse complement strand
GATTAAGAATCAGAAGACCTGAGTCTAAACTTGCCTCATATAACTCACTGTCTGATCTTGGAATCTTAACCTCTCTGGATTTTATTTTTCTCCAATGCAAATTATAGGGTCAAATTAGATGGCTCTGATTCTAAGGTCTCTCTCAACACTAACATTCTGTACCTCTTTATGTTGGTCTATAGGCATAACTTGTTTTTTGTCCTTTAGAAAGCTTTGAAAATAAAAGAGGAGTCTTGACTTTGTTGTCTAGATTTGTGTTTGCTACGAGATTTACAATTTTAGATGATTTCTTGTCTTCCACTTTAGACAAGAGAGGAGGTAGTATCATATGGATAGAATAACCAAACACCAACTCTGGAGGCAGAAGACTGGGATTCAAATACCATGGTGCTACCCATGTGACCACTGCCATACTACCCATGGCAGCATAATGGTGCAATGGATAGAGTGTTGGGCTTGGAGTCAGGAAGACTCATTTTTGTTAGTTTAAATCTGGCCTCAGATACTTAGTAGTCATGTGACCTTGGGCAAGTCACTTAACCTCATTTGCCTCAGTTTCCTCTTTTGTAAAATGAGCTAGAAAAGGAAATAGCAAACCACTCCAGTATTTATGCCAAGAAAACCTTAAATTGGGTCACAAAGAGTTGGACATGACTGAAAGATGACTGAACAGCAATCACCCATGTGACTTTGGAAAAATTACTTAACCTCCTTGGACCTCAATTTCTTTATCTCCAAAATGACATAGTTGAATGAGATGGCCCTTTCCCCAGCAAAACTAGAAGTTTCTTGTTTTTAGCCATGTGAGAGGTTTCTTCCAGCTCTTAATCTTTGGACCTTTGACATCAGACCTTTCAGGTAAGTATATATCCTGAGGTAGAAAGTTCTAGAGCTTTCTCAATTACTATCACAAGCAAAGCAATAAACCGACCAGAATGAACTGCTCTTTCCCTATCTACCCCATGCTTCCTTTTCTTTAGTGACTAGTCAAACCACTAGTTTAATTATAAGTACAAAGCTGGACCTCTAGATGACCTAGTATTAGAATAGATCTGGGATCTCATCGGTATAGGCATTCCCTTCCATGATACAAACTGCAACTCACTCATGCTTGCCTATTCTGTGTGGTTCTTGTCCATATTCTCCCATGAGTTTGCCCCTTGGGGTCCACCCCAGGCGCTGGTAGCCTACCTCTTATGCTCTTGGCATTGCATGGATATCAGCAGGGCACATGGTTGTTCACTAGCATAGACTTTTATGTACACAGCAATTACATGTGACTGTTGATGAATCTAAAGTTAAAAGTTAACAAAAGTCTATCACCATAAATTAACTTTATGCAAATTGAATCCTGTTTGATGGCTAAAAGCCCCTGTTTGTTTTCAGTTTAAAAAAAAAAGTGTGCTGGTAAGTGAAAAGAACAGTAAAATGAGAATTGGGAAATTTGAGTCCCAGGGCTAGTTTTTCCACTAACTAGCTTTGTGACCTTGGTCAGATCACTTATCTCTCTGGACGTTAGTTTCCTCCCTATAAAATCTCACCTATAAAAGAGAGTTGGCCCAGATAGAATGAGAGAAAAAGTATTGAGTGTAAACTAGGATCAAATGTAAATTCCTCTGTTTAGCTTTGGAAGCTTGCCACAATTTGTCCCTTTCCTACTTTTCCCATCTTCTCATACTTTACCCCTTTCCATATACCCCAAGGTCCAGGAACTCTGGCCTTTTTCATGTTCTTCATACACAATATTCTATCTCTTGACTCTGTTGACTGTCGTACACGCCTGCAATGTTCTCACTCATCATCGCCACTCTTAATTTCCTTCAAGATTTGTCACAAATCTTACCTTCTGAAGAGGCCTTTTTGATTCCTCCCAATCCCACCCCAGCTACTGGGGCCTTTCCTCAGAGGTTACCTCCTATTTATACTGCCATCTTCTATGTACTGAGTTGTTTACATGTGGTCTCCCCTATTAGAATGTGAACTTCTTGACCATAGGGACAATGTTTTTGTGGTTCCTTCTTATCTCCAGCTCTTAGCATAGGACCTGGCACATAAGTACTTGATAAACGTTTGTTGATGAGGATGAGGATGATAATATTACAAAGTGCCAAGCATTGTGCTAAACTTTGGGAATACAAATAGAAAAACTGGGATAATCCTAGCTGTCAAAGATCTCACAGTCTAGTTGAGGGAGACAACTAATAAAAGAGAGATCAGCTACAGGCTGTATATCAGCTAGGTGGCAACTGGAGTCAGGAAGACCTGAATTCAAATTTGACCTCAGACACTTACTAGCTAATGTGACCCTAGGTAAGTAACTTAATCTCATCCTGGCCCAATTTCTTCACCTGTAAAAATAAGGATAATAATAGCACCTACCTCTGTTGTGAGAATAAATCAGATTTTTTTTTTGTAAAACTCTTTGTAAACCCTAAAGTACTATATAAATACTAGATATTATTTTTAGCATCATTACTTTTATGCATGGAAAGACCTAGAAATCCTAAAAATGCACAGACAGGGAACATGGCAAGACCCTGGGTCTTTAAGGGTATATCAGTAGGTGATACGACAGTTCCTCTGGGGTCTGGCTGTCAGGGTGTACATAGTAAGACTAGGTGGATCTTAGGTGAGGGGAATATTGTGGGAGGGAAACAGTGGTGGAGAATATTGTAAGATTAACTAATTCATCTCACCTGGAGGAATAGAGTTGGTGTGGGAGCTCCTGAGAGTAGTAAAAGTAGCTATATTGCTCTTTTCAAGTGACTACCCTTTGTGGAATATGGAGCCTGGGAGTCAGAGGAAGGGCAGAGGGAAGGCAAAGGGGACACTTGCCCAGTGGCAGGTCTACAGCCACCAGATGGGTTCTCGAGGAGTTGGGGGGGGAGGTGTTTGGGGCAGGTGGCAAAGAGAAGGCAAAGAGAAAGGGCCAACCTTTTGAAGAGTGTTCGCACCTCCCCACCCCTTAGAAGGTCTGGGCCTAGGCTAGGTTAAAGCTCAAAAAGTCTATGATCAGGGTAGCTAGGTGGCCGCAGTGAATAGAGCACAGCCCTGAAATCAGAAGGACCTGAGTTCAAAGCTTCACACTTAACTAGCTGTGTGACCTTGGACAAGTCACTTAATCCCAATTGCCCTGCCTTCCCCCCCTCCAAAAAAAAAAGTCTATGATCCTGAGATTGAGTCAGTGTGACTGGTATTTCCTAAACCCAAACTATATATTTGGAACTTTGCCCTACTCTAATACACTGTCTCTTCAGACTCAAAATCTTTCTCTATTGTCATTCATACACAAATACTCAAACGGATCTACGATCTCTTCAGTTCCAAAGTTCTTTCTAACAACATAGCTTTCCATTCATCCGTGTTTGTCTACTCTGTGTAACTTTTTTCTTTGTCCTCTCATGAGTTCTCTATAGATTATCCACTCTCTGTGCTGGAAGCCTTCTTTGTTTTCTTGTGACATCAAGAAGGGAGCAGCAGAAGATTCCAGATGTCTACTTTTTATCCCTCACTCTTACCATATGACCAATTCATTTTCTCCTCTTGGCTTATAATTCTTTGGTGACATCTTTTTCTCTTTTGAAAGTTTTCCCAGATTATATGATACAGGCTTCTCATACCTACTATATATTCTCTATCACCCTCGGTGTGAAATCAATTTTTAATTAGATGGGCTCATTTTTAATTCTTCAGAGACTATCATTTCATGTCTCATTGCCAAATAAAAAAGTAGTAGACTGTTGGTATTATTCTGGGCCTTTGTTTTCTTTCTTTTTAAAAAATTTATTAAAAATTTATTTTATTTTTAATTTATGGAATAAAACAAGCATTTCCGTAATATAGTATAATAAAATGAAACTGCAAATCTAGGATGTACAACTTGATATTCCTTTTAAATATACAGCAAAGCTATCATCTAAATTTCTTTTTTTTCCCTTCCTCCCCTTTCCCTGCCCTAGAGATGGCCACTATTAGACACCAATAGATATCTGTGTATGTGTATATAATACATATGTGCATATGTGTGTGTATATATGTTTATATAGATAAAATTATTTTATACATAAGTCAATTGATCAGCTCTTTCTCTGGATGCATCTAGCATCTTTCTTCATATGTCCTTTATAGTTAATCTGGGTATTTATAAGAGACAAAATGACTTATTCATTCAAAGTCATTCTTAAAACAATATTATTGTTACTGTATACAATGTTCTCTTGGTTCTGCTAATTTCACTATTATTTCATGCAAGTGTTTCCATGTTTTTCTAAGATCATTGAGCTAATCATTTCTTATAGCACAATAGTATTCCATCACAATCACATACCACAACTTGTTCAGTCATTTCCACATTTATAGGCATCCTCGAAATTTCCAGTTCTTTGCCACCACAAAGAGAGCGGCTATAAACATTTTAGAACATAAAGATCTTTTTCCCCTTTTCCCATAATCATCTTTGGAAATAGAGCTAGTAGTAATTTTTTTTTTCTTTAATAGTATTTGGGCCTTTGTTTTCATGGGAAACTTGAGGTCAGTAAAGGAACTTTGAAATTTCCTTAAGGTAACCCAGTTTACTCTTCTCCTCTTGTTTAACTGTGGGTTCAACCTGTCCACCTATTCTGTTTTTCCCAGGTATAAATAGTGATAGACAAGCTATATATACATATATATATATATATATATATATATATATATATATATATGTATATATATATATATATATGTATATATATATATATATATATATATATTGTCCATCCGTATGCATGTTGTAATAGACATTACAGCAATAGACATTCTTCGTCCCCTTGGTCTTTCCTTTCTAGATGGCCAGGCCAAACTCCTTTGAGTGAATGCAGATCTCTTCTAGGAGGCTCTAAAAGGCTGTGGGGATTGGTTTAATAGGCACAGTATAATTTTAAATCTAGAGCACCTGGAGGACCTCATTAGCCACATGGGATTCTTCTCCAACTGAGACTCTGTGCCATTACATCATTTCCCCCATCATAATAGAAGACACCTTTTCTATGCCTTTCTTGATATTTATAACCAGAGGTTGTTGAATAGGGTTATTTCTGTTGTTATATTTTCAAATGAATCTTGAATCATTTTGATGTATGGATGGGATTCTCATTGTAAAAATCGTTTTAAAGCTGCATTTTATTCTACCAAGTCAAATGCTTGTTTTATGCTAAATGACTAAGCAGAGTGGATCACATAGTCTCTCTCAGTTAACTGCTAAAAGATAAAGCCGTGGTCTATTGTTGAGTATGGTTTGTGAAAACTGCTTTTTCTGTCCTACTGATCCCCCCTTATTGAGGAAATCCTTTGTGAATGAATTTCATTATGATTTTATACCAGTGACAGAGTGGACTCCTTGGTTGTTTTTACTGATGTTCTCAGTTGTCTTTTATTAATATAAAGCCTGAGATTTTTTCCATGCCTTTGAGCTATTGTTCTCCTTCATATTCTTTGTATTTCAGTTCCTCAGCACCCTCCAAACGCAACTCTCTTCTCTACATAGTTCATCTAAATCCAGCTGCTTTCCTCATCTTTGTTTTCTTTAGGGTCATTTCCTCTATGAGCACATCCAGGCCTGTGACATTAGGGTCCATGTAAAGAGTTTCACTGTCCTTGATGGAGAAAATAATTTGTTCTGATTATTTTTACAAAATTTTTCCCTATTTTTCTTCTGTTTGTTGTTCTTCCAATTTCATCTTTAAATGCCCCTGGGATGACTTTGTTTAGCTGGATATCTTGCCAAACTTTTAAAAAATTGGTTTTTTATTCTCAAGTGCTTCCCTCTGCTTTGAGACAATGTTGCCCATACTTGTCCATCATTCTTATTTTTAAAATTTACAAATGAGTTTACATTTTAGCTCAGTATTGCCTTTGGCAGCCATCTCTTTCTTTGGCGAGTAAGTCAGATGTTTGCTGACTAATATGCTTTCTGGGCTCTTTTGGTTTCTTTGCAGTGTTGGCTAATTTACATTGGTTAACCTTCTGTATAAAATCCTTATGGTTGATGTCATCATTTTTATTTTTCCCTTCCCATCCAGGGTTTGTTTGTTTCAGTTGTACAATTTTATCTTTGCTAATTCTGATGTTAGTTTTGACAAGTCAGTGATCTGACTATCCTTAGTCATAGCTAACTCAGAAATAACTCCAAAAGAAACAAATCTTTTTCTAACTATCAAAATATAACAAATTTCATTCTTTATTGCATTATCTTATGTTAACTATGGCCAGGGACTATTAATTTTTTTCCCAAGTCATTTTTTCCTAAACCATATTTTGTTTTTCAAATTGATCCTTAAATGTCATCTCCTCCATGAATCTTCCTAGAGGGGTGACAATTCCCTGGCATCTTGGCTATTTGTCCTCATTCTTCACCACCTCTCCCCTTCCCCAATAATGTATTTGAAAGTTTATTAAGTAGTATTATGTACAAAGTACAGTGATAGATACTGGGGTTACAAAAACGCAACCTTCAAAAAGCTTGCATTCTACTAGAGAGACCTGAAACACAAAAAGATAAATATAATACAATGTAATGAATGAAGGAGGACAAAGGAGACAGTATCAGAGGTGAGTTGGAGTCAGCTCCTGTGAGCTTGAGAGAATTGATGGTTAAATTTCAAGTGTCACTATTTACATCATGGAAACTGGCAAATGTTACAAATCAGGGCTTGATTTATTATTTTATTGATTGTCTAGGTTTAAGAGGGAGATGGAGAAAATAATAATGAAGATTAAGCTTAAAAGTGTGTCCTGAATTTTCTAAGAGTCATTTGTTAAACATTTAGCAGCAGAGTCCTGGATCAGTAGACCAAATACTACAGAAATATTAGAGGAAGGTAGAGAACATTATTAGCTTGGACTCTGAGAAGACAGCACAGGTGATAATGGTGGTGATGATGGTGGTGATGATGGTGGTGATGATGGTGGTGATGATGGTGGTGATGATGGTGGTGATGGTGGTGGTGGTGGTGATGGTGGTGGTGGTGATGGTGGTGGTGGTGATGATGGTGGTGGTGATGATGGTGGTGGTGATGATGGTGGTGGTGATGGTGGTGGTGGTGATGGTGGTGGTGATGATGGTGGTGGTGATGATGGTGGTGGTGATGATGGTGGTGGTGATGATGGTGGTGGTGATGATGGTGGTGGTGATGATGGTGGTGGTGATGATGGTGGTGGTGGTGATGGTGGTGGTGATGGTGGTGGTGATGGTGATGATGAATGGCACCTGAGTTGAACCTTTAAAAGAGAATAAGGAATTTGAAAGGTGGAGCTGTAGCTAGAAGACCATTCAAGCATACTAAGCCTATACAAATTCTCAGAGTTGGGTTTTGGAATGTCAAATTTGAGGAATACCCAGTAGTCCAGTTTGTGTGACAGACCTAGAGTGTATGAAAATGAGAACTGGAAAAATAGGCCAGAAATGTAGAATGGAGCCAGATTATAAAAAGTCTCAAATGTCAGGCTAAAGAATTCCCATTTTATCCTTGTTGTTGTTTGCCCTTTGTTTTCAAAGAAGACCAATGACATCATGAGTGATCTCTTGACTTGTGTGTAAATTGGATTTAAGGAGGCAGAGCTGCACAAAGTCATCAGCCTCACTCTGTCTTTCAATGTCATTGAAGTCCAGTGGTAAGACAAAAGTTAGGATGACTGGCAATGACCCGGGATGTAGTGGATGACCTTGGCATCTTCCATGTCTGGCCAAGCTCTCAGTGCCCACAGTGCCTGATTTAGTTGCCTTCATGAAACAAATTGTTCTCATCCACCCATTCTTGGGGTAGATATCCCTCTAATTCACCAATGGTTTGAGGCCTGTTGGTTACCCTCAACCTGGTTTAGCCCATCTCCCATGATGGTTTTACTGGGGTGTAACTGCTATGCATGCTACAGCTTTTTGGAGCCACAGGTGAGAGAAATCAAAGAACTGAACTTACAGGTCATCTAGTCCACTAAATGCAGGAACCTATTTTATTTCATCATCTATCCTCTGCTTGAATATCTGCAATTACAGGTAGCTTATTACTTCATAGATTGCTCCATGACTAGACAGCTCCAGTTGTTAGGAACCTTTTCCTTTTACTAAGCAGTAATCTCTCCTTCCTCCCATTTGTTTTAATTTTACTCTCAGGGACAAAAGGAAGAAAGGAAAGAAGGAATGAAACAAGCATTTATTAAGTGCCTACTATGTGCCAAGAGTTTTGCCAATATTATCTGATCTGATCCTCACAACAACTCTGGGAGGTAGGTACTATTATTATCCCTGTTTTACAATTTGAAGAAACTGAGCCAGATAAAAGTAAAATGACCAGGCCAAGGTCACATAGGTAGGAACTGTCTGAGATTGGATTTGATCTTAAGTCTTCCTTACTCCAGGTGTAATACTCTATCCACTAAGCCACCAGTATCCTCTAGTCGCTGGATGTACCTACCATTCACATACTTGAAGAAGTAGGTGGATCACTTGAGGTTAGGAGTTCTGAACAGCAGTGAAGCTAAAGTCAATTAGAGGTCCATACTAAGTCCAGCACTAAAGTGATGAGCCCCTGTGGGTAGGGGGATGGCTAAGGAAGGCTGGCTGCCTAAGGAAGTGTAAATTAGTCCAAGTCAGGAACCGAGCAGATTAAAGCTTCCATGCCAATTAGCATTGGGATCAGACCCTCAAATAGTCTCTATACTTCCAGCCTGAGTGAGATAGGGAAACCCAGTCTAAAAAAAAATGGTGCCCAATGTTCTTAATTTCAACACAATTGAAATTCCAGTCCCCTCTTAGTTCCTCAGTAAGTCTGACTTAATGCACTTAGGTTAGGAGCAACACAGAGCCAACTGCCATCATCAAGGCTTCTCTGTGTTCAAGGTCTACTGGCAAGAATTAGAATTTTTGTATCTTAGAGATAGCTTCAGATTTCTAACAACTCTTTGCAAATACTCCCTCATTTTATTCTTCAGGTAGTAGGGAGTCACTCAAAATTTTAACAAGATGCTTATACAATTAGGCTTCTGCTTAGGAAGATTATATGAAGCCTTCACAGTTTTGTGAAGGAGGGATTAGAAAGGTAAAGAGACTAGAATCAGGGATACTAATTAGAAGATTGTGACAACCCCCTTGGGAATGATGATAAGGACCTAAATTAGAGTGGTACTTGTGTAAATAGAGAGAAATGGATGGATATGGGAGATGTGGACAGAGAATCTACAGGGCTTAATAAATGATTGGCTGAAGGAAGAGTCAGAGATGAGTGAGATTTCAAAATTGGAAACCTAGGAGGATGGTGGTAGTATCAGTAGACCTAAAGAAGTTTAGAAAAGTTTAAGGGCTTGAAGGGAAGAAATTTTAAGTTCAATTTTGGACATATTGAATTTGAGGTGCCAGTGGTATATGCAAGTAGAGATGTGTGTTGATTAGATAGTTGGAGATATGGGGCTATAGTAAAGATATTAGGGGTGCATGTAGATATAATCTGGGCTTGCCTTGCCCATGAAACCATTGCCATAATAGGCAGACCACTTAGTGTTCCTGAGGTTCTTGGGATCTCATCCTTAAGCTTGAAAAGGTTTCTGTGAAAAAGCCAATAGGAAACTAGAGAGGAGGTTCTGTGCAAGCTTGACAAAGGTTCAGGATGAAGGGTCCATTTTAGATCATTTGAACTAGGAATACAATGATAGTCAGAACTAAAGGATGGTAAAAATGATCAGATTAGGACTCTGCCTGACTCTCTATTAGCGCTGCCTTTCCTTCAAACCTCTTGGCTTCTTCCCAGAAAGCTGATCAAGGTCAAGGACAACCCAGGAATCAAGGGAACTTTGGGCAATCTGTCCGCCATGGCAACCCCTGTGAAAAAGGGAAGGGTAGGGCTCCAGTGGGAGGTAGTAGTCACAGTCTGAGGGATTCAGCTCTACTCTCTTTCCAAAAGAGAAGAGGGGTAATAGAAAGGAGAGAATACCTGTCAACTCACTTGTTCTTTCAAAGTGTCACTTCCTGATTACCTTGAGATAGAGACCTAAGCATGTTTATATACAGCAAAGGAAGAACCAGGTAGGAGATACTGAAAATAAGAGAAACAAAGGGAATGATTGCTAGGATAAATTATAAACAAGACAAAAGGGGGCAGGATCAACTAGTTTTGGCAAAAAGAAGGTCCACTTTACCCTTTAGGACTTGAGAAATGAGAAAAAGTTCTAAAGGAATTTATGGGTGCAAGGTCAGTATGAGGGTGCAAAATAACCTTTGAAAAAGCTGATACAATTTTAAGCAATATGTATCATAGCAAAGAAGATACAACATTTTATTTTAGTGAGTATAACAACAACCCAATGAACCCTAATATTTTATTGGGCTCGCTTCTTTTTTTTTAAAGGGGTTGTAATCTTTATTTAGCACACAGTTCAGTGCTTATTAAATACCTACTTTATGTCAGATAAAAAGTGACCTAGTCCTTGCCTTAAAAGAGGAATTCAGAGAGGGTGGATGGAGAGAACCCAGCCTACCTAGAAAAACATAATCTTATAATTATTCCTGTCTTTTTAAAAATTTTTTTATTTTTAAATTTTATTTTTTTTAAATTTTATTTTAGTTTGCATCATTCATTTCCACAAGATTTTG
>CM053582.1:382988250-383034075 GCA_028627135.1 Pseudochirops cupreus | reverse complement strand
GGTTTTGAAAATCTTTCTTCAGCTCATCTCTAGCTTTAAGGCATTCTTCATGTTTATTGGAGGCCCCTGGTGGGGGCGCTCTGGCTGCGCTCTCCTCCTCCCTCTCTCTCCCATGATCTTTCTTTTCCCCAAAGAAGGAATCTAGGGTTTGGGAGCTGTTCTTACTTTGCTTCTTATGCTTATTCTTACTCATGGTTGGTCAGTCTGTGATTTTTTTTTTAAATCTCTGTGGGGCTCTGCTTCCAGAAGGGAAAGCTCTGTCCCAAATCACTGGGTTCCTCCCGGCTGCCGTAGCTCTCAGGAAGGTGCTGGGAGTCTTCCTAAATACTTCCGGCTAACTGGATAATAAAGACTCCAGAACTGAAAGCCCAAGACTGCGATCTGGATCCAGGCCGCTAAACGTGAGAGCTCTTGGCCTCTGAACAATTGCTTAGTCCCCCTGCTGTCTGTAGGCCGTGGGCTCGGAAGCTGCAACACAGAGGTGGGTGCAAAACCTCTGCCTTTCGCGTTCCCGCCCTGGAGGCGTTTTGGTGGACGCTTTTCTCCCCCAATTTTGCAAGTCCCGCTGACCTAGTTCTGAACGCTGCTCGCAGCTGCTGCTAATCCTCTCACTGCTCCTCCCATCCAGTCACCCCCAGGGCTCAGCCAGGGCTTCAGGCCAGGCTGGTTTCGGTTTGCAGTGCTGATGTGGTTCCTTGTAGCCGAGATGACTTTAGCGGAAGGTATATTTGTGTGCGTTTTGGAGTTCTAGGATTGGTTTAGAGACATATTTTATGGGTATTTTGGGGTGGCTATGTGAGAGCTGTGATATGTTGCTGCTGCTACACCACCATCTTGGCTCCGCCCCTATTGGGCTCACTTCTTAACCTCTTGGAATCAGCACTGTTACCGCTAAGATCTTGAAAAGATAAGATTCCAAGTGTTGGATAGGTGAGATGAAGAAACTTCTAACAGACGGCCTGATTTTCCCATCAAGTATAAAGCAAGGGCAATAAAATAAGGAGTTAACTAGATAATCTTAGAGTTACCTTCAAACTCTAAATTATTCTGTGGTCATAGAAGAGAGAGCCGGATCAGGGAGATATTAGAAACTTGAAGAGAGATGTTTGGAACAGCCACTGACTCAAGGTGCTATAGAATCACATTGTTCGGTCATCTTTCAGTTGTGTGTGACTCTTCATGACCCCATTTAGGGTTTTCTTGGCAAAGATACTAGATTGATTTGCTGTTCCTTCTCCAGCTCATTTTACAGATGAGGAAACTGAGGCAAACAGGTAAGTGACTTGCCCAGGGTTACACAGCTAGTAAGTATCTGAGGCCAGATTTGGACTCAGGAAGATGACTTCCTCACTCCAGGCCCAGTGCTCTATCCACTGTGCCACTGAGTTACTCCCATAGAGTCATACAGATATGAGAAGAAAGAACTCTCTGCAGTAGTGAGGACCCAATTTAGGTTGGAGAACATGATCCTGTGGTGGACCCAGGAAACATTGTTGGTTTTATAACTTCCTCCAGAAGCAGTGACACTAGAAATAGAGCAGATGGTGGGTGGGAGTATCCTTGAACACTGATAGGTTATGAATGTAAAATTTTTTTTTCTGTGCACATTTTTGTGACATTATCAATGTGCCCTTTAATATTGATATTATATTTTCTTAAATTTTAAAATAATGAACTCAAGTCCTAGCTTTCCTCAGTATTAGCTATGTGTCCTTGGGCAAATCACTAAACTTCTCTATGCTTGTTTCCTCATCGAAAATAAGAGCAATAATATTTGACACATGACTGTGAAGATCAAGTGATGTAATGCATGTAAAGGGCATTCTAACTAGGATGCAGAGGGGATGCCTATTCAGCTGCAAGACTCTGTGTGTACCCTTCTGCTTACAAAATTCTGTGATAAATAGGAGTTATTAGGACTACATTGATATATAATGAGCATGATTGCTATATATAACATCATGTGCAGCATAGACATATGCTTAAATATTTTTTTGGTGATACTACAAAATTCAATGCCCATTTCTATATGTAGAAGGATGAAGGAAGTGATGAAATAGGTTTTAGGGGCTCTTTTATGGAATCATAGAATCACAGAGCTGGACGGGTCCTCAGAAGTCATCTTATAATCCATGCTTGAATATAGGAATCTCCTCTCTAACATTTCCATCAAGTAATCAGCTAGTTTCCATTGAAAGACCTCCATTGAGGAAGAAAACTTAAGAGCTGTTTGAGGTAACTGATTCTACTATCAGGGGGCTCTAATTGTTATGAAATTTTGGAGATTTTTAAAAAACATGAAATCTAGAAATGACTCTTTCCTTTTTTTTTAATATAAAACCTAAATCTACCTTTCTACCTTCTAGTCATTGGTTCTACCCATTCTGGGGCCAAAAAGAGCAAATCTAATTCCTCTTTCACATGATTCCCTTTTAAATACTTGAAGACTACCATCATGTGTGCAGGTGATCTGTATATTGTTAATTTGGATGTGCCACTAATGATATAGATCACAATGCAGCTTTTTTGACTGTCCTGTTGTACTGTCATTTTAAGCTTGTGGGCCACTAAGACTTCCAAATTTTATTTTTGGTGAAGAAATCAGGATTAAGTGAGTTGCCCAGGGTCATACAGCTAGTAAGCAACAAGTGTCTGAGGCTAGAATTGAATTCAAGTCCTCTCAACTCCAGGGCCAGTGCTCTAATCACTGTACCACCTATTGCCCAAATCTTTTTCACATGAGCTTGTTTTTCCATCTCTTTCTTGTGGAGTTTTTTTTTTTTAATTTAAATATATGCTTTGTAGATAGCAAGATGATCAATTTCATCATTTGATCAATAATAAGTCAAGATGATTGATTACTCACCCCTCATACTAAATAGAATACTTTCGAACTAGATCAGTGATCTAATTTTAAAAAAAATAATAAAGAAATAAGAAAAAAGAACAATAGAGTAGCTATCTCAGCTATGGAGAAAAAGGATTTAAAAACCAAATAGAAAAATTATTGGAGACAAAATTTATATCAAGATCAAAAAGATTTTTGCACGATAAATAGGAATAGCTCTAAAATTAAAAGAAAAGATACAGGAAAATATTTGCAAAAAGCATCTCAGATAAATAACTGAGATCCAGAATCTATAAGGATATCTTCATATTAAATAGAATAATAATGTAGTATCTATTGTAGCGATTCTATTGTTTGTACTTGATTCAACTTTTTTCAACTGGAGCTGTGATTTCACTGATGTTTCATTTCATTCCCAGTTAGGAACTTTCTCTACCAATGTAGATAGGAACCTTCTCTGCGACTTAACCTATAAGCTTTTATTCCATAAAAAATAACAAAGGAACTCACTGTGAAAATATTAACAACTGATTTATTCATAATAAAAATACCAAACAATTGAAAAAAAAAAGAATTGTGATGCATTCAATACAATTGAATACTTTGGTGCCACTAAAATGATAACTTTGAAGCATACAAGGTCATATAGAAAGATCTATATGAAGAGATACTAAAAGAAATAAACAGAACCAGAACCATGTATATATTGACTACAGCTATGTTAAAAATGAAGTATAGGCTTTTTTTCCCTCTCCTCTTCCCATTTGCCCCCCACCCTCAAGTGCTGTTCTGACTGTGCTAGGTTCACAAACAGCTCTAGCATCATTACTGCCTCTCTGAGTGCTCCACCATGATCATCTACTGGGACCTATTATGAGATGTTCTTCAATAACTATAAGATTCTGGAGATCAAGAAATGGGCATTGCTTGGAGGTAGAGGAGATGGTTAGTAGGCACTCATTGGTGAAAATTCTTCTGCTAAATGTCCTAAGGGTAAAATAACAGATGCCACTGTAATCCCTGGAGTTGATATGGCAATGGTGAAAGCAGCTTCACAAAAGAATCCTACAAAAGAGCACATCAAAGATAAGATGAAATCTATCTAAAGCATACTTGAAGAACAGAAGCCAAATAGAGTAAAACCTCTTATGAAGGGAACTGCAGAACAAATCAAATCTGTCCATGCTAACGTAAAAACCTGTCAGTTCTTTAGAGATGCAATCATGCATCCAGGCAGCATGGGGACTTGATTGGACTTCCATGAAGGTGGTGTAACTCCACTTAGGATTTTCATTAAAGATGACTTAGAAATGTTCAGCTCATTACTTTGGATCATCTCTTATAACTGGTCACTGCTTTTTCTTATCTATGCAACACTAGGACTTGGATAAACTCAAACTGTCATCTTGACCTTTGTTCATTTATTTTTTTAGTTTGATTTATTTGAAATGGAGACCTTGTTCTTTAAAAAACATGACATGTAGAATGTCTAAAATAAAATGCATTTAAACTCATTTGAGAAAATTCCTCTAGGCCTAATTTTTTGAAAGTTCAAATAAAACTTGTTACAGAGTACCACAAAAATCATCACAGGGATCATTCCTTAGTCCTAGGTTGCTTCAGCCTAAGACTATCTTCAAATATACCTCTCTACAGTTGATTGCTTGTAAAAATGGAATCTAAATTCTTTACCTAGTTAAATCAGAGTTGAATAAGAACAGGGATGGCCACAGATGGGTCAACAATATAAAATGCTCCTTTTTACATTGTGTTTCATCATCTACAAGCTGTAAATCTGGAAGAGATCACGACCTTAAAACAAAACAAAACCAAAGGAAGAAAGAAATGAAAGAAGGAAGGAGAAGGAAAGTGGGAAGAAAGAAAGGAAAAATAAATGAAAAAGCAAGCTAAATGTGACAATTTTGGAGAAGCATGAAAGGAGATAAATTTTTTTACTCATTTTTATATGTTAATTCACTCATCTCTCTCTTGTTAAATGGTAAAGCTAGGACAGGTAGTTAATGCACTGAATAATAGGATCAGGATTCAGGTAGATATTAATAAGCTAGAATGTTGGGCCACACCTAATGAGATGAAATGTTATAGGCAGAAATGTAAAGTCTTACACGTCGGTTCAGAAAATCAACTTCCTAAATAAAATATGGAGGGTAGGTTGCTGTTTGTATTCCTGTATGCTGTTCATGTGGTAGAAAAAAATCCGGGGATTTTAGCGGATGTCAAGTCTATGGCATGATTTGGCCACCAGAAAGTAAATGCTATGTTAGACTGCATTAAGAGGCATAGTAACCACAACGAAGAAGGCAATTGTCCCACTGTCCTCTGTTCTCATGTGACCACATCTGGAATATTTTTAGTTTCTTTGAGAAAGAAAATTCATAGGGTGGAAAGCATCCAAAGGAGGGCAGTAAGGATGGTGAAGGGTCTTGAGATCTTGCCATTTGAGAATTGGTTGAAGGATCTGGGAATGTTTAACTTGGAGAAGATACAACTTAGGGCAAGAGATCTTAACTTTTTGTGTCATAGACCTTTTCGGCAATCCAGTGAAGTCTATGGATCCCTTCTCAGAAGAATGTTTTTGCTTTTTTTTTTTTGAAAGGAGGAAGGTAGGGCAATTGGGGTTAAGTGACTTGCCCAAGGTCACATGGCAGTTTTTTGTGTCAAGTATCTGAGGCTGGAATTTGAACTCAGGTCCTCCTGACTCCAGGGCCTGTGCTCTATTGCCTGCGCCACCTAGCCAGCCCAAAAGAATGTTTTTAAATGCAGAAAACCAAACACATAAGATTACAAAAGAAACAAATTATATTGAAATGCAGTCATCAAAATAAAAAAAAACAAGCACAAAGTTATGGACCCCCAGGGTAAGAACCATTGGCTTAGCAGGATATTCGACAGTGTCTTTGAGTTTTGAAGAATCATCATGTGGCAGAGAGAGAAAATTTGTTCTGCTTCAGCCCATGGTATTGAACTGAGAATTATGATTGAAAGCTGATGATAGGTCAGTTCAAGCTTGATGTAAAGAAAAAAAACCCCAACTTCCTAACAATTAAGACCAAAGTTGAATGAGCTGCCAAAGTAGACAGTGGGTTCCTTCTCACTTCAAGCAAAAGCTAGATGACCCCTTATTGGGCATGTGGTTGAAGGGATCCTTAGTCAAGTACAATTTGGTTGACGTGGCTTCTGTGGTGCCTACGAACTCTGAGCTTCTACTATTCAGTAATCCTAACATTTCAGTCTTTTTTTTATATATTCACTCATTTGCTTTTATTGATTGTGAAGTCCATAATGGTTTTTTAAAAACAGACAAAACCTGGTCACCTGTGTTTTGAAAAAGTGAGTCTCTTGTTTTGGTGGCAAGAACCACATAGTTTTCCTCCTTTTATTTACTTATTTTTAGTTTTCACCATTCACTTCCATAAGATTTTGAGTTCTAAATTTTCTCTCCCCCCCCCAACCCTCCCCAAGACAGGATGCAATCTGATATAGGCTCTACATATACATTCATATTAAACATATTTTCACGTTAGTCGTGTTGTAAAGAAGAATTAGAAATAATGGGAGAGACCATAAGAAAGAATAACAACAGCGACAACAAAAGAGAGAGAGCAAACAGTATGCTTCCATCTGCATTCAGACTCCATAGTTCTTTCTCTGGATGTGGATGGCATTTTCCATTATGAGTCTTTTCGAGTTGTCTCAGATACTTGCATTGCCGACGAGAGCTAAGTCTATCAAAGTTAGTCATCACACAATGCTGCTCTTCCTGTGTACAAGGAAGAACCATATATTTTAAAAAGTAATAAAACTATAAAACAAATTATCTCATATTACTCATTATACTGGAGAACATGCTTGGCTGATAAGGTAGAATTATATCCTTAATGAATATGGTTATAACATCATGTTCTATGTAATGAGTTTATTCCCACGTCTTGGTCAGCAATTCTTACAAATATGTCCTTGTTCCTGTAGTTACGTATTTTATCAAAGGAAAAATCTTTGCCCATTTAACAGTTGATTTAACAAAGCTGTTTTCCTTTGGCCACAATTTTTATGCACAGTCACTTTATTTGGACACTGTATTATGTGTAGCAGGAAGCAGTTTGGCATGATGTAACGGTTTTGGAGTCACTGAGTTCAGTGATGCTGAGGTAAGCTTCCTGACTCTTGGCATAGAGGTGGCTGTCTGTGGATGTGGAATGAGGTATGCACTGTCAGATATGGCCAATGAGTTGGTTTGTTTTATATAACTATACTTCTTTGTTGCCAAGGAGAGTTCTATTGGCTGGAGAATGGGAGAGTCAGCCAGAGGTGATAATAAAAAAGGGGGGACATTCATAAAACATTTATTTTTTAAAGTCCTGGGTCCAAACTCTACTTCTGACATTTCAAAGCTGTATGATCTTGGGAAAGTTACTGAATCTTGTCTGTGCATAAAACAACTCTCTAGGATTTATTTATTACATCAGAGATGGGTTGTGAACTATGTTGTAGGAGAGACTCCCTTCTGCAGACAAAATCACAGGCCCTTAACATATTTTGTGTGCAATGCCTGTCATCATATTGGTACTTGTTAATATTGATACCTAAAACTATAATTTATTTTATCTTTTTAGATACTCTTTCCATTAAAATAGATCACACAAAATCCCACACACCTTAGTACAGAGTTGTCAAACACAAATTACAAACAACATGTGGCCCACAACACTCCTCAGATTAAAATTTAATGGAGAAATAAATAAAAATAATAAATAAGACTGCAATAAAACATTGCTGTTGTTGTTGAAGTTATGTTAGTAAATGGTTTTATAAGTCAATATATAGCCTTAGGGGGCAGCTAGGTGGCACAGTGGATTGTGTGTTTGGCCTGAAGTCAGGAAAATTCATCTTCTTGAGTTCAAATCCAGCCTCAGACATTTACCAGCTATGTGACTCTGAGCAAGTCACTTAACCCTATTTGCCTCAGTTTACCCATATGTAAAGTCAACTGGAGAAGGAAATAGCAAATTGCTCCACTATCTTTGTCAAGAAAACTCCAAATGGAATTGCAAAGAGTTGGACAATACTGAAATGACTGAACAACAACCATGACAATGGCCTGCAGAGATCCTTATATACATTTTAGTGGCCCCCCACTTCTACTTGAGTTTGATGCCACAGCCTTAGTAAAAGGATAATTTGTGAGCATTTATAAAATGAAGCTGCAATCACTAAGTGCGAATCTAGCTTCACCAACAAAGTGTGCCAGAGTAACCAAGTCACTTGATAAAGTGTTTCTTGTTGTCTTTGTAGATAATATAAGGAACTTTGAGCTAGGTGACAGTACAATTAGATGGATTTGGAATGGGTTGAATGACTAGACATAAAAAGTAGGCACAAATGGATCAATATCTAATTGAGGGAAATCTTTAGTATAGTGTCCCAGGACACTGGGACGTTCCAAATTTATATCAGTGACTTGGATGAAGGCATAGATGTCACTGTGCTCAAATTTGTAAATGATACCAAGCTGGGATGACAAGCTAGCAAGGTCCAAAAGGATCTTGACAGGCAAGACTGTTCATACAATTCTAACGTGATACAATTGATAGGTATAGCCATAAAGCCTTACAACTCAGATTAAAACAAAACAAAACAACCCTGTCACACAAATATAGGTTGGGAAAGGTGTGACAGCAGTTTGTTTGGAAAAACCTTGGGATTTTAGTGGTACACGAACTCATTTTGTGTCATGGGAGCCTGGATCTAGAGCTGAAAGGAAACTTAGAGGCTCTCTATCCCAATCCTCTTATTCTACAGGTGGGGAAACTGAGTTTGACAGAGGTTAAGTGGCTTGCCACGGTCACATAGACATTAAGTGACAGAGATAGGATATTATATCAAGAATATTACATTGCAAACCCTCAAAAGCTCTCTTAGTCTGAATTGAGAGACATAGTATCCAGAAGAAGGGAGATAATTACTCTGGTCAAACTACATCTGGAGTATTGTGTTCAGTTCTGGTTGTCATTGACGTCACTGTGCCTTTTGAGAACAGATACTCAACTTTCAAATCAGCCAGGGCTGGTGAAATTGCAAAATATCAAATTGTATGCCAGAATCTGGCCCAAGAAGGCTTTAGAATACTTTAAAGAGAATTTAGAGAATAGAGGATTTAGTTCTAGTCAAACTACTGAAGTAGTGTGTTCATTTCTGGATACCACATTTTAAGGATGACATGGAGAAACTGGAATGCCTCCAGATGTGGAAACCATGATATGGGGCTTGTGTGAAGAACTGGGAATGTTTGGCAAAGAGAAGATTTAATGGGAGAGGAAGAGGAAAGTTGTCTTTAAGTATTTTAGAAGATAAACCAAGAGTAATGGATGAAAGTGACAGTGACTTGATTTAAGGAAAAACATTCTAACAATTCAAATTGCCCCCAAGTGGAGAAGGTTGCTTTGGGACATAGTGATTTCCCCTTCACTGGTCATCTCTGAATGAGGACCAGCTTCAGGTACAAATGGGGAAGGATGAATCTTCCAATTTTAAACTTCTGCACTTCTGTGAATACAATGATATAAAATGTAATCCAATAGATAATAATCAGTAATCCAAAGATCTGTGTTTCCATCTACATAGGTACTACCTCCTTTGATACAGATGGTGACCCCTCCTTGACTTTACAAAGCATCTTTGAAAGTCGTTGTGGATGGAAATTCATTACCCTGTGATCAGTCTTGTGAAGGGCCTCTGAATATAGGTCACCTGGTACTTGGAGGACAGACATATAGTTTGTCACTAGGTCAATACTCAAGTTCTTTTTAGTTTGCTAAGACCTGAAAGAACTAATGTTTCAGGTACTAGGGTGGGAGAGAACAAACATTTATTGTTGTTCAGTCATTCAATCCTGTCCAACTCTTTGTGACCCTGTGGACCATAGCACACTACTGCTATCCTCAGAGTTTTCTTGACAGAGGTACCGCAGTGGTTTTCCACTTCTTTCTCCAGGGGATTAAGGCAAACAAAGGTTAAGTCACTTGGCCACGTTCACACAACTACTTAAGTCTGAAGCTGGATTTGAACTAGGTCTTCCTGACTTCAGGCCTAGCACTCTATCCACTGAGTCAGCTAGCTATGCTCTAAAGGCAAACAGAAGTTAAGTGACTTACTCAGGGTCACACATCTAGTAAGTGTCTGAGGCTGGATTTGAATATTTATTAAGTATCTACTGTTTGCCAGGCATTGTGCTAATTGTCTTATAAATGTTATTTCATTTGATCCTCACAATAATCCTAGGAAGTAGGTACAGTTATTATCCCCATTTTATAGTTAAGGAAATTGAGGCAGATGGGTTAAGTGACTAGCCCAAAGTCACACAAATAGGAAATCTTTGAGGCTGGATTTGAACACAGATCTTCCTGACTCTAGGCCCACTGTATCGTCTAACTTAAGACTTTCCTCCATGAAGCCTTCACTAACAACTCCAGTCCATACTGCTTCTCTTAACTCATGCTGTTTTAACACTATTTTGCTTTATAAAAATTTTTAAAATAGTATTTTATTTTTTCCCCAGTTACATGTCAAGAAAAATATTTTTACAAGATTTTTCTCCTATACCTTCCCTTCCTCCCCTCTTCTGAAAATGGTAGCCACCTTAATATAGTTTACATATGTGCTATCATGTAAAAATTTTTCCATATTAGTCACAGTTGTGAAAGAAAAAACAGATAAAAAAACCAAAAGATAAAATAAAGTAAATGAAAAAAATGCTTCCATCTTCATTCAATCTGTCTTCTATCAATTCTTTATCTGGATATGGATAGCATTTTCCTTTGTGAGTTCTTTGTATTTGTCTTGGATCATTGTGTTGCCCAGAAAAACTGAGTCATTCAGAGTTGATCATCACACAATATTGCTAATACTGTGTCTACTGTGTTTTCCTGGTTCTCTTCAATTCACTTTGCATCAGTTCATACAAGTCTTTCCAGGTTTTTCTGAAATCTGCCTATTCATCATTTCTTATTATACAGTAGTATTTCATTACATTCGTATACCACATCTTGTTCAACCATTCCCCAGTTTATGGGCATCCTCTCAGTTTCCAATATTTTGTCACCACAAAAAGGACTGCTATAAATATTTTTTGTAAATGTAAATGTAAAAAATTCTTTATGATCTCTTTGCAGTTCAGACCTAGTAGTGGTATTGCTGGATCAAAGGGTATGCACAGTTTGGTTGCCCTTTGGGCATAGTTCCAAATTGCTCTCCAGAATGGTTGGATCAGTTCCCAACTCCACCAACAGTGTATCAGTGTCCCAATTTTCCCATATCCTCTCCAATATTTATGATTTTCCTTTTTTGTCATATTAGCCAATCTGATAGGTTTGAGGTAGTATCTCAGGGTTGTTTTATTTTGTATTTACCTAATCAAAACATCAGAACTTCTCCATGTGCCTGTACATAATTTTGATTACTTTATCAGAAAACTGCCTGCTCATATCCTTTGACCATTTATCAATTTATTTACAGTTATTTTAAATGAAATTTCTCTTTCTATCTCTTGCTGCTGGGCTGTATTATCTAACAAGGGACAGCACATGATGTTGGCCAGCTTAATGGAGGTCAGTGCTAAGATCAGCTACACTCATACACAACATGATTTAAAGGACGCAAAGATATAGTGGTATGTTAGAGAAAGAAAGGTACAAAGAGCCAGTGCTTTTTTTTTTTATAGACTCATGAAAGATCACTGTGCATTAAATGAGAAAATATTGTTAAAAAGTTCTTTAGTACAGTAACTTATACATGGCACTTAACAAATGCTTTCCCCCTTCCCATCAGAAATGAAAAACAATTTGTATGGGTTTACTTTATATCCTGCAACTTTGCTGAAGTTGTTAATTATTTCAAATAATTTTTTAATTAATGCTCTAAGGTTCTCTAAGTATACCATCATATCATCTGCAAAGAGTGATAGTTTTGTTTCCTCATTGCCTATTCTAATTTCTTATCTTATCTCTATAGCTAACATTTCTAATACTATGTAGATTAATAGTGGTGATAATGGGTATCCTGACCTTACTGGGAAGGCTTCTAGCTTATCTCCATTACAGATAATGCTTGCTGATGGTTTTAGGTAGATACTGCTTATCATTTTAAGGAACATTCCCTTTATTCCCATATACTTTAGTGTTCTTAATAGGAATGGGTGCTGTATTTTGTCAAAAACTTTTTCAGCATCTACTGAGATAATATGATTTCTGTCAGTTTTGTTATTGATATAGTCAATTATATTGCTTATCTTCCTAACATTGAACCAACCCAACATTGGTATAAAGTCCACTATGACACTGATCATAGTATATAATCCTCATGATATATTGCTGTAATTGCGTTGCTAGTATTTTTTTTTAAATTTTTGCATCATTATTCACTAGGAAAATTGGTCTGTAATTTTCTTTCTCTCTTTCAGCTCTTTCTGGGTAAGGTATCAGCACTGTATTTGTGTCATAAGAGAGTTTGGTAGGACTCCTTCTTCTCCTGTTTTTCCAAATAATTTATATAATATTGGAATTAATTATTTTTTTAAATGTTTGGTATAATTCACTTGTCAACCCATCTGGCCCTGGGTTTTTTTTCACCTAGGGAGTTCATTAATGACTTAGTCAATTTCTTTTTCTAAAATGGGGTTATTTTTAGGCATTCTATTTCCTGATATGTAGTCAATTTCTTTTTCTAAAATGGGGTTATTTATAGGCATTCTATTTCCTGATATGTTAATCTAGGTAATTAATATTTTTGTAAATATTCATCTATTCCACTCAGATTGTCAGATTTATTGGCATATAATTGGGCAAAATATTTCCCAATGATTTCTTTAATTTTTTCTTCATGGGTAATTTCACCATTTTAATTCTTAATACTGGATTTCCTTCTTTCTTTTTAAAAAAAATCAAATTAACAATGATTTATCTATCTTATTGTTCCCCCCCCCCACAAAACCAGCTCCTAGATTTATTTATTAGATCAACGGTTTTTTTAAAAAAAAGTTTCAATCTTATTAATCTCACCTTTGAATTTCAGGATTTCCAGTTTGGTAATCAATTGTGGATTTTTTTTTTTTGCCTTTTTTGGAGGGCAGTTGGGGTTAAGTGACTTGCCCAAAGTCACACAGCTAGTAAGTGTGTCAAGTATCTGAGGTCATATTTGAACTCAGGTCCTCCTGCCTCCAAGGCCAGTGTTCTTTTCACTGAGCCAACTAGTCACCCCACAACTGTGGATTTTTAATCTGTTATTTTTTTTTCCAGTGGCATATCTAATTCATTGATCTGTTCTTTTTCCATTTTGTTGATGTAAGAATTTAGAGAAATAAAATTTTCCCTAAGTAGTGCTTTGGCTACATCCCTTAAATTTTAGTATGTTGTCTCATTGTTGTCATTCTCTTTAGTGAAATTACTGATTGTTTCTATGATTTGTTCTTTGACCCACTTATCCTTTAGGATTAGATTAGTTTCCAATTATTTTTTAATCTATATTTCCACTTCCCTTTGTTGAATGTAATTTTAATTGCATTATAGTCTGAAAAGAATACATTTATGATTTCTGCCTTTTTACATTTGATTTTGAGATTTTTATGCCCTATTACATGGCCAATTTTTGTGTAGATGTCATTCATGTGCTGTTGAGAAAAGGTATATTCCTTTCTGTTCCCATTCAGTTTTCTCCAAAGGTTGGTCATATTTAACTTTTTAATATTCTATTTACCTCCTTAGTTTCTTTCTTGTTTATTATTTTTTTTGTTGGATTTATCGAGTTCTGAGAGGGGAAAGTTGAGGTTTCCCAGTAGTATAGTTTTACTGTCTATTTCTTCCTGCTACTAAACATGTGTGTTTAGTACTGATACTGCTTCATTGTTTATGGTACCTTTTAGCAAGATGTAGTTTCCTTCCTTATCTCTTTTAATTAGGCCTATTTTTGCTTTTCCTTTGAGATCAGGATTGCTACTTCTTTTTTTTTTTTAAACTTCTGCTGACGCATAATAGATTCTGCTCCTGCTCCAGTTCCTTATCATTACGCTGTGTGTATCTTTTTGCTTCAGGTGTGTTTCTTGTAAACAACATATTGTAGGATTGATTCTGAGTTTTGATCCATTCTGTCATCTACTTCTGTTTTATGGAAGAGTTCATCTATTCACATTAGCAGCTTTGATTACTAACTGTGTATTTCCCTCCATTCTATTCTTCCTGCTATTTTTCCTCTCCTTCTTTTCACCCTTTCCCTTCTCACCAGTGTTTTGCTTCTGTCTACTTCTTCCACTGATCTACCCTTGTTTCCGTAAGTTTCCCCTACCCTCCTTTTCCCCTCCTACTTCTCTGTCAGGCAACATAGATTTCTGTATTCAACTGACTGTGTATATTGCCTCTTTGAGTCAATACTGATAAGAGTAACGTTCAACCATTGTTCATTGCCCACCTTCCCTTTTCCCCCTCCACTGTAATAGGTCTGTAGTGCCTTTTCACATGAAATAATTTATCCCATTCTATCTCTCCCTTCTGTACCCAGTGTATTCCTCTTTCTCATTCCTTAATTTTTTAATGTTATTCCCTCAAATTCATCTTATACCTGTGCCCTCTGTCTATGTGTATTCTTTCTAATTGTACTATTAGTGTTACAATTTTTATTACTAAACCAAAAATTTGATCTCCAATATCAATTATATTAGATTCCTGGCTCTTTTCCTTTTATCTTTCCAAGGGGAATCAGGGAGTTACTTCACCCTCATATGGTTGTGCCTGGAAATCCTACCTTTCCTACAGTCATCAGTGCCTGGGACAAATCCCACTTCTTACTCTATGCTCTTAAGAGGGTAATAGTTGGAGTCTTGCCATTCCCTCCTCAAGTCACTTGGTTTGTAAGTCAGCTATGTTGGCAAGGCTGCAGCCTATTTGGAATTCAGGTTAATGCTGCCATTTTCTCATTTCTGTCCTCATCTCCAAGAGGGGCACCATCATCACCATCACTCCTTCTACTATACAACAAGTGTCCCCAACTAACAGCACAAGATGTTGGCCAGCTTAATAGAGGTCAGTGCCAAGATCAGCTACACTCATATACAACATGATTTAAAGGACATAAACACTGGATATACTGGTATGTTAGAGAAAGAAAGGTACAAAGAGCCAGGATTTTTTTTTTTTTACAGACTCGTGAAAGGTCACTGTCCATCAAATGAGAAAATATTGTTAAAAAGTGCTTTAGCACAGTGACTGGCATGTAGTAGGCACTTAACAAATGCTTTCCCCCTTCCCAACAGAAATGATTAAGGCATCCACGTATACAAACAGGAGATACTTTCTTAAAAACCAGGTCTCTGACTTCCACAGAAGAACAATGGACTTTACTCACAAAACTAAAGAAGAGGAAACAAACAAACTAACCCCACTACTACATCTGGCTCTTCACTAATCTCACTGCCTCGAGGCAAAGGGAGATGTGGATAACTCAGCCTCTCATTTCAACTCGTGGGAAAAACAACACAAAAACTTTAAGACTTCTTAACCTTTGAATTACCAAAGGGAATGAACAGCTAAATCTAGGCTTCTTCTGTCTGTTTTTCTCACTTGAATACCACGGAACTTAACTTTAAAAAAGCACAAGCCAACTTGGGGTGGCTAGGTGGTGCAGTGAATAGAGCACTTGCCCTGGAGTCAGGGGTACCTGAGTTCAAACCCAGCCTCAGACACTTAACACTTACTAGCTGTGTGACCTTGGGCAAGTCACTTAGCCCCAATTGCCCTCCAAAAATTTTACCTAAAAAAAAAGCACGTCATCCCTCAGAAATTACATTTCAGTTTCACTGTATACCTTTTGCATTTACACAGTTACTTGCTTCTTTTTCTACCCCGTAGAATGTAAGCTTCTTGAGGGCAAGGACTGTTTTTTGACCTCAAATGCTTAATAATTGCATATTGACTGACCATTCTCTCTGCCATCTCCCTCTTCACTTTTACATCGCAAAATCCCTTCTTATTGTTGGTCAGGCATTCAATCACGTCTGGCTCTTCATGATCCTGCGGATCCCAGGCCCTTCCACCCTCCACTCTCTCCCGAAGTCTGTCCAAGCTTGTGTTTATTGCTTCCATGACATTGCCTAGCCATATTACCTTCTCGTTTTGCCTTCAATATTTCCTAACGTCAGAGTCTTCTCCAGTGAGTCCTGTCTTTTCATTGTGACTCAAGCACTTAAGCTTCAGCTTTAGTTTTTTAAAATCCCTAGCTTCCTTCAAAGGTTAATTCAAATGACACCTTCTACATAAAGTCTTTTTTCTCACCCCAGTAGTTCAGGGGTTCTTAAAGTTTTTATGAAACAAAGGACCTCTTTTGCAGTCTAGTGAAATCTATGGATCCATTTTCTTTTCTTTTCTTTTCTTTTTTTTTGAGGGGGAAAGCAAGGCAATTGGGGTTAAGTGACTTGCCCAAGGTCACACAGCTAGAACGTGTCAAGTTTCTGAGGTTGCATTTGAACTCAGGTACTCCTGACTTTAGAGCTGGTACTCTATTCACTGTTCCACCTAGCTGCCCCTCTATGGATCCATTTTTGGAATAATGTTTTTAAACGCATAGAAGAAAATACAAAGGATTACTTATTCAAGCTCACAGACTCTCTGAAATATATCCATGGATTCTTTGGTCTTCCTTAGATTCAAAGTTAAGTGTTACTGCCTGAAGTTGACAAAAAATGGAACTAGTCAATGCTGGAGGGGTTGTGGGAAGACAGGCACACTAGTTACATTTTTAGTGGAGCTATCAATAAGTATAAACGTTTTGGAAAGCTATTGAAATTATGAAAATAAATTGCCTAAAATGTCCGTATTCTTTGATCCAGAGATTCTACTACTAGGCATATGTCCAAGGAAGTAGCAAGATAATCTCTATATCCAAAAAAAATTTTAACAAAGAACTGGAAACCAAATAGATGTCCTTCCATTAGGGAA
Organism: Pseudochirops cupreus; assembly: GCA_028627135.1. Lineage (NCBI taxonomy): Eukaryota > Metazoa > Chordata > Mammalia > Diprotodontia > Pseudocheiridae > Pseudochirops > Pseudochirops cupreus. Next base: position 383,017,230 of record CM053582.1, on the reverse strand, counting down.
TAGCTAAACAGATACAGAAATATAATGGAATAGTGTTGAACTGTAAAAAATGATGAATGTTATAAATACAGAGCAGAATGGAGAAACAAATGATCTGATGGAGAGTGAAGGAACCAGAGCCAAGAAAATAGCATATACAATGATTACAACAACGTAAATGGAAAAACAACCACAAAATAATCAGAAGCCAATATTGCAGTGCTCCAAAGAACAAGCACTGCCTCAAAGAAGAAATATGAAAAGATACCTCCCCTAACTCCCTTGCACAGGTGTGAGGTTCATGGATGTGGCACACTGCAGACATAGTCTTAGACCTTTAAAAATATATACTTTATTGTTGATGATTCTTTTGTCCTTTTCCTCAAAAATATTCTTTGTTATCTGACATTGTTCTTGAGGGAGGGAAGGGAGACTGGGAAAATTTTAGGTGATATAAAAAACAAAAGATTTCAATAAAAAATTATTTTTTTAAAAAAAGGAAACCCTGCTTTAGTTAATAGCACCTTTTTCTTCCCTCCAAATTACTTTTGTACTTATCTTGTATATATTTTGTATCTGTTTGTCTGTGTACATGCTATTTTTCCCTCTAGAATGTTAGCTAAAATCTTCTTCAGGACAGGACTGTTTAGTTTTTGCCTTTGCCCAGCACAAGTACCTGGCCTATTACCATTATCATTATTATTTATTATTTGTCCTGGCATATAATGGATGTTTAATACATCTTTGTAGAATCAAATTGTATTTATTTATTAGGAAAAAAAAAGGTGCATCATTGCTTGGGAACAAAATGGAATACTCTAGAAAACTGTTTCCTATTTGTTCTAGGCAAAGCACACCAGAGTCAGTGAAGACATTTTTAACTTTATTCTTTTCTATAGTGGCCTAGAATCATATGTTTGGGATCAAGATGCAACTTGTACACCAATTTTTAAAAAAATGCATTGAAATCAATCCAAAGTCAATTCTCTAAAAAAAAAAGAAAAAAAGGGACAAGAACAGCATCAGTTCCTTATTTTAGGATTTTCCTCATTAGCACTAAAGTGCCCCAAAGAAACTAGCATCACAGCCCAAGCCTACACACAAACTCAGAGTTTGGTCATAAGCTTCACAATCACATTATGTAATTTTTCTTTTTTTTTCATTAAAAAAATTTTTTTTCATTATGTAATTTTTCAAACTATCAAGAGACATTTCTGTAGGCACAGTACAGAGAACCACCCAGGCTCTATTCTAGTGTATCTATTGAACACACAACCCACAGAAATATCTGCAAAATCACTCTTTTCCAGTCATTCATTTTTTAAAATTAAATTTTCTTTTTTCTTTTTTTGGAGGGCAATTGGGGTTAAATGATTTTCCCAAAGTCACACAACTAGTAAGTGTGTCAAGTGTCTGAGGTCAGATCTGAACTCAGGTCCTCCTGACTCCAGGGCCAGTGCTCTATTCACTGGCCACCTAGCTGCCCCAAATTTTATTTTTTCAATCAATAAATATCTCCCTTCTCTTCCTCCCACTGTGTCCCTCCTCACCAACTGAGAAAGAAGAAAAGAAAAAACACAAAAAAACCCTGTTACCAAAGTGTATAGTCAAACAAAACAAATTCCCATATTAGCTACATCCAAAAAAAGATAAAGTCTCAATCTGCACCCTGAGTCCATTATCTCTCTGTCAAGAAGTGTGCAGCGTGTTTCATCATAAGTCCTCTGGAATTTGTGGTTAGTCATTGTGTTGATCAGAATTCTTGTCTTTCAAAGTTGTTTTTACAATATTGTTTTTATTGTATGAATTGTTCTCCTGGTTCTGCTTATTTTAGTCTGCATCAGTTCATACAAGTCTTCTCAAGTTTTTCTGAAATTTCCCCTTCATCATTTCTTAAAATATAATAGTATTCTATCACATTCATTTATCATAGCTTATCCAGTCATTCTCCAATTAGTTGGCAACCCCTTGGTTTCCTTTTTTTTTTTTTTTTGCTGCCACAAAAAGAGTTACTAGAATTGTTTGTGTACATATGGGTCTTTTTACTCATTTTATTATCTCTTTGGGGGTATAGATCTAGCAGTGGGAACCCTGGATCAAAAGATTGTTGTTCAGTTGCATCCCACTTGTCCTGACCCCATATGGGTTTTTCTTGACAAAGATACTGGTGTGGTTTGCCATTTCCTTCTCCAGCTCCTTTTATAGATGAGGAAATTGAAGTAAACAGGGTGAAGTAACTTGCCTAGGACCACACATCTAGGAAGTGTCTGAGGCCAGAATTGAACACAGGAAAATGACTTTTCCTGATATGAGGCCCTGTATCTACTATGCCACCTAGCTTGTTTGGGTCAAAAGGTAGAAACAGCTTGATAATTTTTGTGGTGTAGATCCATAATGGTTTTTTCAAGGCATCATTTTTTAAAAAGCTCTTTCTTTAATCTTTGCTAGCCTGCTCCACCCTATGCATAGGTAAGATAGGAAGTCCCTACTCAGTGTGAGTACTGAGTGAGAAGGAATTGGTTCTCTAGTGCTTGGTCCCTAATGCCTATTTTTAGGCATTGATAGTAACTGATTTGGATGCCAGCTGGCTGTTCACCTCCCCAGATTCCTAGGCTCCAACTTTAGTCCCAGCTGGCCTTTCTTCTCCCCAGTGACATTGCTAACCTTTGTCCAGTTAACCCATTTTGGCCTCTAATTCACTCACTCCCCTCACTCTCCCTTTAGTATTCCCCTGTTTGTACCTTCTTTCCTTCCTCCTTCACACTCTTCCTTTCCTACTTCCTTTTTCCTGCCTTCCCTTTCTCCCTTCTTTTCTTCCATCCTTTCTTCCTTCCTCCTTTCTTCTCTTCTGTCTTCCCTCCCTCCCTTCCTCTTTTCTTCTCTTTCCTTCTCTCTCCCTTCCTCCTTTTTTCACTTTCCTTTATGGCGAATCTATCTACCTCAGCTCCACGATCTTCTGATTACAGCCTACATATTTCTATCCATGGATTTCTCTTCCCTCTAGTCTGAATAAAAGCTTGTTGTGCAAGGTGGGGGAGAGAGGACTATTATGTTGTAGGAATTTAATTTAATTCAGAGCCATTCATTATTTATTATATCATTATATATTACATATAGCCACTATGTACTAGGCACTGTGTTAAGTGCTGGGGTAGAAAGACAAAACCAAAATATTTCTTATCCTAAAGGAGATTACAGCCTGGAGAGTGAGGAAGATTCTTTATACCTTTATGGTTGGAGGAGCCACTGCTTAGCAGAGGTACTTCCAGACTCAAGGAAGCTAAAGGAGCAGTGAGGAAAGCTAGGTGCAGCAGTGAATTAATTCTCTGGACATGAAACCCTGAGTTCTAATCTAAATACCATACCTTTAAAGTACTCTATATCTCATTAGGTAATAACCACTCCTCTTTTCTGTTCAAGTCTTTCAATTATTGTTTCTGTCTCTGCTAACTTGATTCATCTCTAGGGCCTACAGTGGTCTGGATCACTGCCTATCTGAATATTTAGAAAACTCCCATGATTTCCTGCTAGTTTAATCTGGAGCTGATTTCCTCCTCCAATACTGGATAGGGTGGGCTATTGGAAAAAGTCCTTACAAAGCTTTCCTGGGAACTGAATATTTTTTTAACATTATGTGTGGGAAAATATTCTCAAAATATGGAAGGGAGACTGTTTTTTCATCCACTTACTTCTCAAGCTCCATTGGGAAAAGAAGGTAATACAGGTCAAATCCTATTATAGGGAGTTCCAAGGCACGTCCAAATACTTCCATTGAACTGGACTGTTGTTGCAGTGAATATTGCTTGCAATAAATGGTCATGAAGATGTTTGGGCTAGATAGTGAATGCATTGTTGTTTGTTGTTAAGCAGTTCGATCTATAAACTTGGATTCCTCTCTGCCTGGGGTACTTACCAAGCTTGACCCAATGGCTGGAATGGGAAAACAGGCTGTCAATCCTGTCTTCTGCCTAGTAGTCAAAACAAAGGAAGGAAACACAGGCAAAAGTTTCTGTGAACTGAATGTCTGAGTCACCAAGGGAGAGTAGAAAAATAGCATGTGTCAGCCTGGAACGGTCTTGGTTAGGGCAGTTTCTTTTGGCTAAAGTATTAGGGGCCCCCTGGAGAGAACCAGAAGGCCTCACTTGGCTCTTTCTAACTGACTTTTTGAGTTTAGGATGAAACCATATTCAGGCAGATTCCATCTTCTTCATGAAGAAAGAAAATAGCAGTAAATGGAGGCCCTTGTGCCTGTAACTCAGAGCAGTATCTGAATGGGGTTGGGGGAAGGGGTCACTGTATTAAAATCAGCCAAGAATTCCATTTCCTCACTCCGTCCCCCCCCCCCCCCCCATCCCTTCCAAAAAAGAAAATTCAGAAACTTCCCTAGCATCTGGTGCTGGTGATTTTGACTGCCATCACCCAAGGAGTTAGGAGTTTCTATTCCAAAGTTCATGAACTTGGGACTTTGACTTTTCCCTTTTACTTTTACCCTATGTTTCTTTTTCTTTTTTGGTTAGAAGTAGAGTCTTGTGTGTCAACATTGCAGGTCAGTACTTCCTCTGTATTGTCTCAGAGCAGAGGTTCCCAAACTTATTTGGCCTACTACCCCCTTTAAAAAGCATTACTCAATGTCCCCCTAAAAATCTATTTCCTTAAACCTTTTAATGGTTTTGCTTTTAGAAATGTGCATCATTTTAAAAGAAAACACTTTTTAAAAAAATGCATCTTACATTTAGTAATTTATTGTAAATCTGTGGTTTTTTCATGTATTGAAATTTTGATGATGCAGTATTGTGTTACGTAGCTGTATAGTATCATATTGTAAACAAGTAATTACTTGCACATATTCCTGCTGATGCATGCTGGACTTCCTGACAATGCACTATACCTTCTCCTGCCAACACTTGCTTGTTAAGATCTGTCAGCAGACTAGACTACTGATTGGTTATAACTTGCATTTTGTGTGTTTATTTGGAAAATCACGTAATCACTACAACTTTAATTCTGTTACACAACAGATCAAACACATACTAACAGTTTTTAAAATATATACTTTCTATATACTTTCATTGCCTCCTTATTTTTATTCAGTGCCCCCCAATTGTACCTGAGGCTACTACTGCCCCCCTCATCATCCCAGCATCTCCCAATGGATGGTATTGCCCACTTTGAGAATCTATGCCAGAATTGCCTAGGTCACTGAGAAAGCTTAAGTAACTAATTCACCATATGTCAAAGGTAGATTCAATCTGGTCTTCCTGGTAATTTGTTATAAAATGGAAATAAAAGCAGTAGTTATTTCCTCCTAGTTCCATAGATTATTACTAATGCTTCCTTTAAAAAAGATTTTTAATTAATCAACAAAAATTTATTAAGCACTTATTATTTGCAGTGACTGTGCTAGATAGCTGATATACAAAGACAAAAATAAAATTCCTACTTTTAAGGAATTTATATTCTGTTGAGGGTTCTTCTAAATTCCTAGTTAAACTAGAATCTATGAGCTTTTAAAAATTATCATTATTTTGATAACTCTATTTCAATGTAATTGCTTTCTTTTGTAACTTCATGCATTTTATTTTACACATTTAAAAATATTATTCTGAGAAGGGGTACATAGGCTTCATTAGACTGCCACTATGCAAAAGAGATTAAGAATTCCTGCTCTAAATGAATACCGAGACCACCTTCTATATGAATGCCACCACAACAATCTATGTTGCCAATACAAATGGGCTGTCCCAGCATCTCTCGGGAATAAAAGTCCATCGTTTAATGCTAATGTTCTTCTGGTGATATTTTAAACACCACTTTTCAGCCTCTGAATGCTCATCTCCTCTATACTATGTAACCCTCTACTAGAGAGTTAGTATGATTGGGAGACATAGAGCAGCACAGTGTCTAGAGAACTGAAACTGAAGGTCACTCAAAAGACAATGGAGAGATGTGTGGTGGATGTGAGTAGGTCTTAGCATGTTATAAACAATTATGCAGAAGAAGTTGCCAAAAGGATGTTACTAAAGAAATGTGTGATTGAAAAAAAAGGATTGATTGGTCATGTGGCCAGAGGGAAGGATAACTGGGGAACGGTCCAGGTCATCTATTATTATCCTTGAGATGATAAGAGAATTTAGGGATGATCCCTAATGCTTCAGGTCAATCCCCTGTGATGAACTTATGTGGGGGGAATGACCAAGAGTTGTACAAGATGGGTAGGTATGGATGGGATTCACAAAATAGAGCTATTAGTTATAGAACCCTAGATCTGGAAAGGATCATTAAGATTATTTAGTTCAAGCCTTTATTTTGCCAATGGGAAAGTTGTCATCACATGTATTTATGTATTTAATTGCGAAATTGTTAATCGATGGATTATATTGACTATTTGTGTCAGAACTGTGATAGAGCTTTTTGAGCTCCTATTGGTCTGATCAGCCACAGTCAGACACACTGTACCTTGATCCCAATATAGTGATGTCATTTTGGTCATCTTTGAGAATGAAGGATAACAACCTATCAAGCAATGGATCTCTAGATGTTTTGTATGTAGCTATATGCCTCACTCTATACCAAAAATGTATTTCTATAATACATATATATAAAAGTATATATATCTATTACAAAGTAGAAAGTTTCCCATTGACTTACATCATATTTCTGAAAGGGTCAGTTTTAATTAATTTTTAATGGGCAATAACTACTGTTATTTATTTTTAAGCTTTTAAAAATTATTATTGTTCTAACCTTTTTGATTAGTAAATAAACACTAGAATCACAGCTTTAGAGTGGAAAAGAAACTTAAAGGTCAACTAGTCCAATAACCTCATTTTATAGATGAGAAAACAGGCTGGAAAGAATAAATGATATGCCCAGGATTACACATAGTAAGTCACAAAAGCAAGATTTGAAACTAGGTCCCCTAACTCAAAATACAGAGCTCACCCTCAATGCTAGTTGCCTTTCCTCTGTTGATCATCTTCATTTTTTCCTATATGTTTTGTATTCATACATAGATGTATGTATTCATACATACATAGAATACATTGTATTCATACAATGTATTCATACATTCAACATACATGGTTGCATGTGGTCTTCCCCATTAGACTCTAAGCTCCTTGAGGGTGGGGACATTAGCACTTAGCACAGAGCCAGGCATATAGTAAGTCCTTAATAAATGCTAACTGATTGACTTTCCAGAATATCATGATTTTTCTTTAAATTTAATAATGTACCCTGCCAATTAAAGGAATTCTGTGGTGAATCTTTCTGTGATGGAAACATAGCCACACCCATCCTCAGGTGACTGTCTTTTCACATGTGTCTACAGGTGCTTCTTCTGTCATCAGCCATTGTTGCTCCAGCTAATTACCTGGACGACTTCACAAGGTCACCACCCAGACAAATCCATCTCTGGATACTTGTTCATTTGTTCACCCAGGATAAAGGAAGAACAAACAAAAGAAACAGAGACATATTGCTCACAGAGACATGGTGGCCAGCTGGAGGAAATTCATCTGCTTCCCTATCCAGCAGTCCAGGGTAGTTTTTGCCTCATTTGCTTCCAGGAAGGAAAAGAGAAAGGTCATGAGGCCATCCCTTGTATATATGACCTTAGTTCTGGCCCAGCACCTCCTTAGTCACTAGTACTTTCCAATCTGTAGCCAATCAGAAGATTTTTAATCATTAGATAGCATAAACCCCTTTAGTCATGTATGACTAGAAATTGGCTTAAGTCCCATGCGTTGGATTTGAACCAAGAAGGAAATATTTGTACAAGCTCTTTATAGACCACCAGGAAGGACAAATCCAAGCATGTTGCCAAGGCCTTGGCCCTCATTGGCCAGTCTTCCCATTATACATTGTATGGGAGATGTCTGCTCAACCTTTAATGCCCATCAAAGATCAGCAAATTTATAGAGTATGTCTGGGTGAGTACTTGAGTTTTCAGTTTGGTGGTTTATTTAGCTGATGTTTTTTGGCTTAAAATGGTATTTATTTGGATTTGGCCACAAGTGAACTATCACCACAAGTCTATCTTTTTGTCTGCAATGATGACTTTAAAAACAAAAACAAAACAAAACAAAACAACAAGACTGTCTTTAATATTCTTCTCTTCTGCACTCCCACCTAGAATATAGAATGAACTCAGTGATTCAGTTCAAGTATTTGTCAAATGCCTTCAATGCTTTTAGAACTAAGTGCCAACCAGAGTAGGAGGCATGTGTGTTTGTGTGTGTGTGGTGTCTTGGAACAGGGAGATGGTGAAGTAAGTTCTTGTACTATTACATAGCAATACAGGTGCACAACAGAGAGACAACATGGCTCCTAAGGCAAAATTGAGCTGGTTTTGCTTGCTTCTGGGTGGAGTTTCAGGTATAGAGTTATAAAGTGAATAGCTGGCTCCACATCTTACAGCAGAATTGTGTAATAAATTTTTCTTTGTGATCAGGTTCCAATTCTACTATAGGGCCTGAATTGTATGTCTTTAGAGGGCTGCTAAATTGAGTTGCTCCTTTTAAGAAAGGTGAAGGTTAGAAAGTGTGTATCAGTGTTCAGACCTTCTGACTTAAATACGTCTTAAAATGTAGGTTTCCCTGTCCCCAGGGGAGGCTATAAGCAGGGGTGTGCGGGTAACACACTGTTTAACAACTGGGAAACATGTATACTCATGTACTTTTAAGTATAATCTGTGTTATTAACACTTGCTTAAGTCTAGACAATCAACAAAACAGTAAATAAAGCCCTGATTTGTAGGGGTAGATTTCTGACGAGTAAATGCTCACACTGAAACTTTTAACTGCTGGTTCTAAAGCCGGTTAGAACGGGCTCCAGCACATCCTGGACTATAAGTCTGATTAAGGGAAGGAACGTTAAGATATGATGATGACAGGGCAAATCTGGGCCTGAATAATAATGAGTATGTCTGATATCAGGAGAGGATGGTTGTATGAAGAAAGCAAGACATAACGGATGGACAGCCTGTATGCTCTGTTGAATGTTTTGTGATATGAAGAGAAGGTGAGGCAAAAAATCACCAGCCATTCTGTATAGTACCAATAAAATGCATCCAGAAGAGATAGAAAATTGCATTAAAAATAACTACAGAACATGTAAATAATAAGGAATTCACTTTCTAAGACACACAGAATTATAAGAATACAAGCACAATCATCTTTATAAAAATAAAGGAAGACATAAATAAATGAAGAGGTACTAATTGTTATGGCCATGCCAACATACTAAAAAGTGAAAGTGCTGCCCTAATTTAATTTATAGGTTCAGGGTTATGCCAATCAAATTCCAAAACAGTGACTTAATAGAGCTAGCAAAAAACCAAACGAAAAATGAAATTCATTTGAGGAATACAAGGCTAAGACTCTAAAGGGAAATAATGAAAAAAGTAGAAAGGAAAAGGTACCCTAACAGCATCAGCTCTCATCCTATGCTCAAAGTAATAGTTATTAAATTTAATTATGGTTAAAAAAATAGAAAAGTTGATCTGTGAATCTATTAGGTGCCAAATCCTGAGATAAAACCAAAGACTATAATTAGTGGGGAAGGGATTCACTATAGGACAAAACTGCTGAGAAAACTGGAAAGCAGTCTGTTATACAGGTAGGTACAAAAAGCCCAAATGGAACTCATGCTCTGAAGCAGCTGACATGGCTTTCCAGTCCAGATTTTTCCCCATGATGCTGTTCCTTTCTACCAGCAGAGACAATTCACCTGCCCATTCCAAAGTTGTTACACGTTGTATATGATGTTCCTTCACTGATGACCTGAGTTTCAAAGAGTAGAAAATAACAACCCTGGGATAATTTCAGGGCAAGTTTCCTAATATGAAGACCAAAAGACAAATAAAAATTCACCAGGAAAAATATCCATCAGCAGTACCATCAATACTATAGAAATGCTGGAAGGTATAGTACTCTCATTCTGCATTCCCCAGATTCATGGAGTTGGTGAGGTTTTGGCTGATGGTGGGCCAAAAACTATGCAATAAGAACTGGCCATGTAGTAGAGCGATGAGAGATTCTCACAGCTAGAGGGCTCAAAGTCAGAGATGTCAAGGTGACGTGGTGCTAGTGGATTCTTTTTTTCCTTGTCAGAGACATACAGATTTCACTCCCCCTGAATGAATAGACAAGCACCAGAAAAGCACCAACTGTCAAGAGTTCTGATTTTTACCCAACTTTAGACTTGGGCTTCTAGAAGTCCTGGGTCCTCAGTGAATGACCAGATCTATTGAATACATGAGTTGAACAGAAGTTGCAAACTGTGTTGTATTGTATGTACTCTTTGGCTTGCTCAGAGAGGGGAGTGGGGAAGGAACCAAACAAATGTACACACACAGATACACACATACACATATATGTGTACATACACACACCTATATGTATTCATACATGTATATGTTCCTATGGGGAAGTAACTTCATTGCACAGCTAGGTATACAGTAGGAAGCACATAAGACTGGGAGTCAGGAAGACCTGAGTTGGAATCCTGCTTTAGATACTGTTTTACCACAGGCAAGTCATATAAGATGTCTGTACCTCAGTGTCCTCATCTCTAAAATGGAGGCAATAGTACCTGCCTCACATAGTTGTGAGGATCAAGTGAGTTGATGTATGTGAAGTACTTTGCATATCTTAAGATGTAATCGATACTTGGTATTGTCGGATGATGACAATGATGACGATGATGATGCTGATGATGCCAAGCTCACATGACTTGGGCTCAGAAAAGTTTGTTCAAGGAGGAAGTGAGGTTTTTTTTTTTTTTAAATATAGGGGTCTATCAATGATTCCGATTGGGCAGATCCATCCTCTCTAGATAGCGAGTTGGCGCTTAAATTCAGTGAGAAACAGAGTTGGGGGAAAGAATTGTTGTTGTTATTCATTTGTTTCAGTTGTAGCTGACTTTTTGCAACCCCCATTTGGCTTCAGACTAGCTATGTGACCTGGGCAAGTCATGTAACCCTGGTTGCCTCAGTTTCCTCTTCTGTAAAATGAGCTGGAGAAGGAAATGGCCAACCACTCCAATATCTTTGCCCCTGTTTGGGGTTGCAAATAATCGGAAACAATTGAACAACAAAAAATGTTAGCTGATTGAAAGACTTTAAACAAGGTAAATATAGACATTTATCTTTCATCTTATACAAGACTCATAATTCTACTTAGTACAAGTATTCATATGTTCTTTGGCACTCAAAATGACCTAGACTCCTTGCCTATAGCAACAGGGCTAAGCTTTTATTATTATTATTTTTATTTTTTTGCTTTTTGGAGGGCAGTTGGGGCTAAGTGACTTGCCCAAAGTCACACAGCTAGTAAGTATGTCAAGTATCTCAGGCAGGATTTGAACTCAGGTCCTCCTGACTCCAGGGCCAGTGTTCTATTCAGTGTGCCACCTAGCCACCCTGGGGCTAAGCTCTTTGTAGTTTTGCTTTGGAAGACTTTGTAAAGTCGAAAAAAAAAATTCTGAGAATTTCTAGACATTACCCAGAACATATTCAAAGACCTGAATACTCTTTAGCATATGAGACAGACATGATAGTTATTTTGTAGCACTGATTCAGGTCTGATTTGAATGTGCTAAGACATTGTAGACCAGCTTTCTTGCCTGTGATATTCTGTAAGTGCCATGTCAAAAGAGAAGTCCTTTGAGTTTGTGTCAATGTCTTGGGAAGCCTGAAATCCCAGTAAGGTGAGAGTGTGTCAGTCATTTTGCCTGACTTGGACTTTCATCTGGCTTCAGATGGTCACCCCTGCTCTCCTGGGAGTCCTTTGGTCAAATCCTTTACCTTCTTATTGCCTGGCTTTTGGGAAGAACTTGGCCTTGAGTAAAGGTGGTAGAGATTTTCTGCTGTATTTTACCTCCACTAAAGGGTATGCAAGGGGAGGTGAGATGGGGTGAGACTGGGAGGGAAAACTTCATGAATGAGGGCATAACACTTCATTTATAGTGGCTTCCCCTCCAGCCTTTTCCCTACCACTTGGCCCTCACTAATTGTCTAGAAAGGCCGTCTATTTGTTACCCTACCTACTCCCTTCCCCATACCCCTTTGTCTTTATATTATTTAGGAGGAAATAAATCTTTCTAAGGGAAGTCCTAATTCCTTTCTACTTCCTGTCTCTAAAAAGAGCTCTAACTAGGGAGGGAAAACCTGATCTTTGTCCCAAGGCACCAAATTTGGAAGATACTGACAAAATTTGCCAGTCCTTCAGAAGTATAGAAATGATGGAGCCCAGCACCTGGTTTACAAGAATCATTAATTAAAATGGAAAGCTACCAGGAAAGGGGTTCAGGTGAGTTTCTCTCTTAGTCCATCCCATCTGCTGTCTCCCCAAGGAGAGGGCCTCATGCCCTTGTCTCAGGGTCTCCTTTTCTCCACCATGGTATGGTGTCCTGATCCTCGCAAACTCACCTAAGGGTATGCTTCACACACAGGTGTTTGAACCTTGCACAGAAATTCCCGTTCAAACCTCTGCCCTCAAACTCCCTACCCTTTCCCATAATGCCCTGTCCTTAGGTGATACATTAAGCTCCACAAAAGTCAGGAGAATATGCTACAATTTAAAAGAATAGAATCTCAAACTTTGTAGATCTACTCCTGTCTTTTTATTTCATGGATGAATAAATTGAGCTGAAAGATGATTATTTTGCCTAAGGTCACATTGCTAGTTAGTGGAAGAACTGAGACTAAGCCCTAGGTTTCTGGACTCCCATTTCAATATTTTTTCCACTTTATTTTTCCACTTTCCATCTTTATTAGGCAGGAAATTTCTGGGGAAAGAGGATTTATGCATCAGAAGTGGGAAAACAAGCCCAAGGGCAGGTATTGGGCAGAGAGAGGGGGATTTGGGAAGCAGAAATTATGGTGCAGAACCAAAGAATGCTTCCAGGGTCAGATACCTAGATCCTAGAGGCATTCCTGGGCTGCCATGCCCACCTGGAAAGCATTCCTGGTTGGGAGATGGAGAATTTCCTGGGCTTTTGAAGGTCATTACTTTATTCACCTTGGGAGTGGGGGAGGGAGTATTTGTCCTAGTCATGTGCTCAGGGACAGAGTGGTAGGTAAGACACTGTCTGGAAAGGTTGCTGCTGTTACTGCCACTTTACTTATTAATCTTTCAAGTTGAAAACAATTTAGAATGTAATTCATTTGCTTTTTAACACTTTCTCCTTCCCTGACCCCTAAGCAATGTCAAAGCTGGTTTTCATATCCAGGTTATCTAGCATTAAAGCTAGTTCTTCCATTGTACTTCATGCTGACATTCATTTTTTCCCATGTACTTCTCCTTTCTTTTGAACCCACAAGTCCATGATTTCTGCCTCACCCACTGGGGCCAGTGAATGGCCTATAGATTCATTCATCTGTTCATTCATGCAAAAAAAAATTGTTAGTTTAAATGCCTAGTATATGTCTTAGTCTATGGATGTCCTTTACGTCCTTTTAAAAGTGTTTCATAATGGCATATGTCCTTTTATATGAAAAATCCTGTTATTTCTCCTACCTCCAGTGTTCCTTAGTGACTGGTCAGAACAGAACAGAGATACAGAGGGAATATAGAGGAAGGTACTGAATATAAAAGGAAAAGAACATGTTCATCAATGAATGATGCACCTTGTTCACCGTTCCGTGTCCAGGCATTGAGTCAATCAACAAGCATTTACTAAGAACCTATCACAGAGAGACACCCTAGCCTAGTGGATAGAGACGGGAAGGTCTGGGTTTAAGTGCAATCTAGGATACATATAGGCTGTGTGATGGGGCAAGTAATAACCTCTCAGTGCTTTCTAGGCAACTCTCTAGGATTGTAAATTAAAGAGAATGTGCCATCATGGATGGGTCCAAGCAAGTTTCCTATTCCAGGGAATTCTTTAGCCTCTGGAATCATAGGTTCAGTCTTCATCCCTACTATATGCTAGGGCTTGAGGACACAAATACAGAAATGAGTCAGTTTCTCTTCTCCAGAAGCTTACATTCTGATTGGATAATAGAACTCATACCCTGAAAGATCCTCTACCAAAGTATAGCACAGAGATATACACTTCCAAATTCCAGTGAAGGGCATTCCAGGTAAACTACTGGATTGTAGGTATGGATGTGGGCTTTAGGAATCAGGGGAATAAGGGAAGACAGAAATTAAACAGAAAAGGTAATGTACCTATATGGTGCTAAGAATACCTGCGTTTGAATATGGACCCTGGATAAAGCATTTAACTCTCTCATAGCCTCAATCTTCTCATCTGTAAAATGGAGACACATCCCACTTTTAAAAGGATCAAATGAGATAATGTAGGTAAAGCAAACCTTAAAGCACTATCTAAATGTTATTATTCTGGTGGACTGGTGGGTTTTTTTTGAGGGGTGGGGTTGAGCGGGATGGTTTTTATGGAGGTTTTCCCGGGAGGTCTCAGGAGCAGCTCCCAGCACACGCGTGTCTCCCGGAAATCTCAAAACTCACACTTTCGCAAACTTGGAAATTATGACTGGTGAGAATTTTCTCTAGCCTCTAGTGCCCCCCGGTGGCGCCTACGCTACAATGTTCATGCTCACTTTGAAGGCACGAATAAAGTTTTCTTCTTCAAATAAACAGGAAGTGCGTGCAGGCCTGGGGCACGCTGGGCCTTCCGGGATGAGGAAGGAAGCCGGGGGTCTGCGATGAGCGATATAGTGGAGAAGACCCTAACAGCGCTGCCTGGGCTCTTTCTGCAGCACCAGGCGGCCGGCGGCTCCGGCGTGCCCCGGGTGTCCGTCTCCTCCCGGCTGGGCAGCCTCATCCGCAGCATCACTGCACTCACGTCCAAGCACGTAGGTGGCCGCGGAGGGGAGGCGGGGCGAGGGGGAGGCTCCCCGGGACGCCCCTCTGCCTGGCAGGATCCCCTGGACACCCCCCTCAGCCAGGTCCCCCACCTCCAGAAGCCCCTCCCCACCTAGGGCCCCTCCGCGATCCCTCCTCGATCAAGGTCCCTCTTCAGGCAATGCCTCCCCGGGATCCCTCCTCGGCTCCTGGGGTGGGGTAGTCACGCTGCTCTCCGGGCTGGGGACGGCTGGGGAGGTGGGAGGGCCCCCAGCATTGACTCAGGTGGAGGGGCGTCCCAGGAGGCGTTCTCCAGACTCGTGCCTGAAACTTGCGAGGCCCTCAGCCCCCTCGGGGTTTCCCTGCCATAGTTTTCGCTCTTACTCGAGTGACTTCAGACGCCGAGCTTCCGTAGAGCAGGGACTGTTAGGTTTTTTGGCCTTTGTATCCCCAGCGCTTAGTACTTATTAGATGCTTAATAAATGTTCGTGGAATTGAACTGAGGCTGAGAAAGATAGTGAGATTTGCAGATTGTAAAGGCTTGAGAAAGAATCTAGTGACTGACTGACCCATCACCCCACTTGAAGTAGGAGTCTTCTCACATGACTTGCCAGGGACTAATTCAGTTTGATCAGTGTTTATTAAGGGTCCCTAAAGCTGAAAAAATGACAAAATGCTTGCCCTAAAAGGGTTTAAGGTCTTCAGGGAATTGTGTGTGTGTGTGTGTATGTGTGTGTGTGTGTGTGTGTGTGTGTGTTTGTGTGTATGTTATTGACTTAAGGAGCAATGGTTATTGATACCAGTGGTTATTGATAATTAATAACTCATGTATATGCCACTTAAAGTTTGCAAGGAATTTTAGGTATGTTGTCTCATTGATCCTCACAGCAGTAGGTTGCTATTATCCCTGTTTTTACAGATGAGGAAACTGAGGTTTTTGAGGCGTGTTTACACCTAATTACCCCCTTCCCCCTTTCAGCTTCCTTGTGTATGTTGCCTTCTTCCATTAGATCTTAAGCTCGTTGAAGGAAGGGACTGGCTCCCCCTCTTTCCCCCCACCCCCATTTGTAGCCTTAGCACCTGCACAGCCCCTGGCGTATAGTAAGCATGTCATCAATGTTTATTAGATTGAACTGAAGCTGAGAAAGATAAGTGACTTGCAAATAGTAAGAGCTTGAGACAGGTTTTGGACTCAGATCTCTTTGATTTTTAAACCCTAGATTTGTTCATTCCAAAACTTCTGGAATGTAAACTCATCTTTAGGCTGACTGAAAGCCTTGGAACAAATACAGTAACAGTCAGAGTAACCCCTGAACCCCTAGATACAGGATAGCATATGATAAGGGCTAAGGAGAGAAGCAAAGGGATCTAGGAAAGTCTGAGGAGGAGGAGATTGTTTTCATTTGGGAGGATGCTACAGATCAGGGAAGGCTTCTTAGTGGAGGTGGCATCTTGGAAAGATCTCATTAGGAGAGATGGGCAGGGAACTTTTAGGAATCTGAAAAAGATGAGAGATTTGTAGGTATTGTGGCACAGTGGATGGAGTGTTAGACTTCCACTCAGGAAGACCTGGGTTCAAGTACTGTCTCAAATATAAGTGGGCCCTATGACCCTGGATAAATCTTTTAACTTCCATGAAATTCCAAGACTAAATTGAAGAATAGCCTGATCTTTATTGGTACTTGGGAGCTCCTTACACTAGACCAAATAACATGAGCATAATGTATATGTAAGCATGTACATGTAATTTATCTGTATATATCGTGTAACATATGACATATATAATCTCACTTGTGGCTCCAAGAAACTGTAGCATGTGCAGTAGCCACACCTTGGTAAAACTCTATGAAGATGGGCTAACCCAGGTTGAGGGTTACCAACAGGCCTTAAACCTGTTAGTGAATTAGGGAGATGTCTCCCCCAAATGTGTGTGAAGATTTCTCCCTGTGGAATGGGCGGATGAGAACAGTTTGTTCCAACAGCCATGAAGGTGGCTGAAACAAGTCCTGTGGAGTCTTTAGAAATTGGTCAGTCATTCACGATGCCAAGGTCGTCCATTGCATCTTGGGCTATCAGCATTCTTGATTTTTGTCTTATCACTGGACTTTGACAACTGGAAGAGAGAGTGAGGCTGATGAGTTTGTGTAACTGCTTCACTTAAAATCCAAATCATGGGCAAGTGAGACTATCACCCTCATCAGGTCATTGATCCTCATCAAAAACAAAGGACTAACAACAACATATTAGAGCATTTATAGAGTGCTTTAAAGTTTTCAAAAGTGCACATGTGGTTTCTCATTGGAGATTCACAATAATTCTGTGAGGTAGATGTTATGATTATCCTCATTTTACAGATGGAGAAAATTATTCAGAGAGAGCTTAAGTGATTTGCCCAGGGTCACACAGCTTGTAAGTGTCTGGGCAGAATTTGAGCTTAGGGCTTCCTGACTGCAAGTCAGCACGCTTACACACCGTAACACCTATCTGCCAAATGTATATAGAGCATGGATCTTCCAGTCTTGTTGTGAGTACCAAATGAGATAATGTATGCAAAATGCTTTGCAAATGAAAAACATTACAAGAATCATCTGTTATTTAGTAATAATCTTAGTATCATCTTAATTCATTCGCATTCAGAGAGAAAGGGTCCTTGCTATCCTGCTATTATTCTTTTATGTGTATTGTTATGTGGACCATTGTGCAGGTGACTAGAATAATTTTTTTGCAGTTTGAATAAAAGTTTTGGAGTATAAGCTCATCTTCAGACTGACTGAAACCCTTGGAACGAATACTGTAAGAGACAAGATGGCAAGATTGTTAGGCATTTCATACTGTTTGCATGTGATTGTTATTTCTTCAGTTAAGTCTATATTTTGAAAGCCTTTTATTCCAGATAGCTTGGAGATTATTGGTATTTAGTATGGCTCCATCTATTAAGATGTTATCCTTACATTTTTCCAGATCGATGTTATGTTGGGGGGATTGTAGGCAACAGTTTTGTATGTGGTGACAGTTCTAATACAGTGTATTTGAATTCTGACAGATATTTTGAGGTCTTTATTTGTAGTATTAAGATTTGGAAGTTTATGGAAGATAGTGAGTTTCTAATGTATATTTCTGGACATCTGGTCATATCTTGCTGTGCATTTGGTAGGTATTAAAGCATTATCATTTTGGGACAAAGTTGGGGAATAAGTGATGGTTTCATTTCACTGGAACTAAAATATATGTAGGAAGGTGGAGATTAGTGTCAGATAAGTCTGGAAGAGTAGGTTGGAGTTAGATTATGGAAGACCTTAAATGCCAGATTAAAGAATATACTTTTTATTCTGTAAGAAGTAGGAAGCCAGTGAAGATTTTTGAACAGGTGTGTACCATGGTCATACCTTTGTATTAGGAATGTTTTGGCGGCTGTTGCGTGAAAGATGGGTTGGTCAGGGGAAAGATAGGAACCAAAGATATCAGACTGATAAAATGCCTCAGGGTGAGAGATGATGATGTAAACCATCACACTTAATTGTGTGGAGCACTTAGTTGAGGGATCTTTCAAGTCTTCCAGTGTTTTATTAGGTAAGTAAAGTGAAGGGATCTTGGGGACGCTTAAAATTTGCTGAGAAACAGCTAACTCTGAAGTTGCTCGAAAGTGGACAAGTATAATATATTTACTAACTACGAAAAGACTGCTTACGTGCAACTTGTGCAGGTATGAGCCAAGCTAAGCCTTCGGGCATTTAGAAGCTAAAAATTATTTTGCTGTTTCATTATTAAAGGAAAGCTGTCACTGAAGGAATGTCATAGCAACTATAAGAAAGGGAGCCTTAGAAAAGACATCAATTAGAAGGAGTCTGTGTCATACCTGAAAATCATTATTTGAGGAGTTGATGTCTGTGGTAAATTACTATTTACTCAGACATTTAATAAGATGTTATTCTGTCCTGACTCCTCTCAAAGTAGAGAAAATATTATATCCTTCTGCATTTGTTGCTAACAAAAAAGGGCCACTATAGAGCAAAACGTGGCCCTAAGGGCTTTCTTCCAGCAAGAATTTGAATATGCATACATTATCCTTTACACATATAGCTACTGGTAACTGACCAATTAGTATTAGGAATCAAAACACAAAACAGGGAGACACATTCTTATGAAAGGTATTTGGTGTTGTGGAAGCAGTTCTCCTTAATGTAAAGTGGGATAGGAGTTCATTGAAGATGGAGAGGTCCTCAAGATGCACCCTTTTATAGCTCATGTTGTGCTGATTATGTCAAGCCCCAGAATGTTATGGTACCTCTTTAATGAGGTCCGTGATCATTTGATAGAGATTGGCGTATTATCCATATGGAAGGATCAGATGAATGAAGAATGCATATTATCTATTTAGGCCATAGAGTTGGATGCCAGTCTATTGGATTAGTAAATCAGTATGTATATGTATGATAATATTGGTGTCAAAGAACTGGAAACTAAGGGAGTGCTGTCAATTGAACAAAGCATGGTATAGGATCATAATGGAATAGTATCTTGCTGTAAGAAAAGATGAAAGAGGAGGACAGGTTCAGAAAAACTGAGGAAACCTAATTTGAATGTATGGAGAGTGAAGGAGAAGAACCAGGAAAGCAATTAGCAGTATAAAAACAACACTTTACTAATTCCAAAACATTTTCCAGAACTGTGAAATCTGAACTTTAAAAAAAAAAATCTTAAATTTTGGCATATCCTTGTTTTTACATTGCTTTTTTATATATATCCCCATCTCATCTCCTATTCTACCTAAGGAGCTATCTCTTATAAAAAAAATTTAAAGATTAAAAAACAAAGAGGAAAAAAGCAGATCAATAAAATGTTTATGAGTATATGTCCACACGTATAGTCCATTATGTCTGCAAAGAGAAAGAGATATATTTTCTCAACTCTTGATACAGTGTTTGTACTTTGAGGACACACCTCAGGAACATGGCAGTGGGGAGATAGTGTCAAATGGAAGAATTTTTTTTTTTGAGTCCATGTAATTTTTAATTCTCCCCACCACCTGATAATGAGATGATGGACTAAATATACAGAATGAGAGACACATTATTGGAAATGGCTGAAGTGGGAATTTGTTTTGCTTGACCATGCCTGTTTGTTATAAGGGTTACTTATTTTTGATGGGGTAGGGAAATAGGTGGGCCAGAGAGAAAATCACATGTTTGTTAATCAAAGAAAAGTTTTAATTAAAAAAAAAGAAAAGATAGTATTGACTATTAATATAGACAATGAGTTGGGCCTAAGATTGAATAGGAGGAAGAGTGTGGACTAGATTACTTCTTGGGAAATTGCATAGTGCTTTTAATTGTTCCAAGCTATTCCACAGCACAGAACCTCAACTTTATTTTTTTAAACTGGTTTTCCAGCGCAAATCTTAGAACACCTCAGCCTTCAAAGAATCAAAGTTACAGGTGATCCAGAAGACAGATGGTTAGGCTATAGTGTCTCTTTAGCAGTGATCCATAGACAAGTGGCATAAGGGATATACAAGAAATATATGACTGACAAAGCATCATGACATCTTAACTTCAGAGCTAGAAGTAACCTTAGTGGTCAGAGTTCAATCTTTTCATATTATAGATGAGAAAACTGAGACCCAGAGAAATTAAGTGCATTTTTCTCAGCTCTTTGGGGCTAAGCTTGGTCATTAAAATGACATGGACTTTAAAACAAATTCTTCCATTTGACACTCTTTCTCTCAATATCCTGTTGCTGGACGTGTATTCAAAGGAGGTCAAAGAGAGAAAGAAAGACCCTATAAATACTCAAGTGCTCATTACTATCCTTTTTGTGATATCAGAACACTGGAAACAGAGTGGGTGCACAGCACTTGGGAGTGGCCGGACAAATTTTCAAGCAGTATATGAATGTTATGGACTCTTATTGTATAGAAAGGGACGATAAATATGAAGAATTCAGAGAATTCTCATAGAATGAGTGTGGAGAGACTTTTATGAATTGATGTGGAGTGAAGTAAGTAGTACTAAGAGAACAATATATATGTGACCACAGTAATGTAAATGAAAAAGAAAAGTAAAAGGAAGCAGAGCTTTGAGTAATTGTAATGACTGATTTGGGTCCCAGAGAACAGTTCATGGGACATACCCCCTCCTTCTGAGCTAAGGTAGTAGACACACTTAGAAAATGTTTCACATGCTATCGGTATGGTCAGTATATTGATTTTGCTTATCTGTTTTTTCTTTGTTATAAGGGAGAATTCAGTGCTAGAGGAGGATTTATATCCAGATATAATTGTTGTAAAAGCAGAAGATATTTGTGAAACTTATTTAAAACAGAAAATATCTTACTGTGGATTTTCATTGTTTCCCCTTCTTTTTCCTTAACTTCAGCAAGACATTTCAGTATCTATGTAGCAAGACAGGTAAAGGAAAGTTCTTCCACGACTTTCTATCTTCCATTCTTTTCTACTTCATTTAAACTTGGTAACAAGTCATGAGGGGTAATAGAGATTTGAGTGAAGACGGAAATAGTTTATTTGTGGTGAAGCTTTTGGACTGTCTGCTACTGAGTTTGATAGTGAAAATAACGTAAGGAGGGAAAGGATAGTAGTGCATAACCCATACATAACCTTCTTTGGTTGTAAAATTGTCATATTATCCGAGATATCCTGGGAACTGGATACTTTTGGTGCCTTTAGTCATATTGAGTGCAAATGATCTGGTCAGTCTTAGTGCCATAAAACTTGAAATTTATCAAAGTAACTGCTTTGTAAAGCACCATTTTAATTAATATTATTTATGATCAGGAATAATTTCAAAATCCCTTTGTTCTATGCCGTTAGATTTTAGATTTTAAAAAGAAAGTGGTCCTGTGAGTTAAAGGCCACTAGGTGGCACTCTGGACAGAGAATTGGGAAGACCTGTGTTCTAAGGCTACCTCAGATCCTTACTAGCTGTAAAAATCTGGGCAAGTCACTTAATCTCTCAGCTTTGGTTTCATATGTGTAAAATGAGCATAAGAATAGTACCTCGGTTCATGAGATAACATGTGAAGTGTTTTGCCAGCTTAAATTACTATATAAATGCTAGCTATTATTGTTATTAAGACTTAATAATGATATGTTTATAATTTTTACAGGAGGAAGAGAAATTAATTCAGCAGGAGCTGGCTAGTCTGAAGGCAACTGTTTCTGCACCTGGTACCACACTAGTAAGTTTGAAAAGTTAATACAAATAGGTTTGGGACTGTTGTTTGGTGATGTTAAGCTATTAGAGCTATATATAGCATCTAGTTCATCAATTAGATTAACCCTATGTGTGTTAGTATGAGACATTGCAAGGGTACCATTGGAGCACTCTGGATGTCTACCTGTCATCTCTTGTTTTTTCTACATGACTAGTCTCTTCTCTTCCTCTCATATAATTTCTTGATGACATCTTTTACTCCTGTTCTTCTTTAGAATTCCTTGTTGGTTCTTATCTTGTAGCCTGTGCACACCACCATAAACCTTTCCATTTGGTTTACTGCTATAGCAACATAGGTAGAATGTTAGTATTCAAAATACAGACCTTTGCTTTTCATGGGAGACTTGGTTAATAAAAGAAATTTTTTCATTTTCCTGAAAGCAGTCCCCCAGTTCTCCTTCTGTTCAACTCTGGGCCCAGTTTGTGGTCTATCTATATTGTCTGTCCTAGATATACCTACTGTTGGATAAGGTCCATATTTGTCCTTCCAAATGCATCTTGTAATCTAGCAAGTAGACATTCTTAGTACATATCTCCCTGTTTCATGCTTCTGATGCTTATTGTGAGAGGATCATTTGATAGGGTTCTTTCTGTTATATTTTCTAAGGACTCAGGAGCATGGTATAGTGGATAGAGCACTGAATTTGGTGTTAAGGAAGACAAGTTGCTTAGTCTCTCTGTGTCTTAGTTTCCTCATCTTCTAAAATGAAGAATTGGGCTTGGTCTAAATCTGCTATCCTGTGCATCTTGAATGATTATGATATATGGATAGGAGATACTTTGTTATGAAAAGCCTGTAGGGCAGTGTTTGTTTTATGGAATCAATTGCTTTTTCATAACAAACAAGCACAGTGGGAACATAAGTCCTCCAGATGTTTCAGTTAAAATATTACTTATGATGGCTTTGTTATTTCTTATTAATACCTTCATCAAGGATGCCTTTGATTTATATATAAATGACTCTTACAAATATATTGTATAGATGGGAGAGTACACAGGTCAGTAGTTAATGATCTATTTTTATATTTATTTTATTTTTTCTGGTTGCATGTAAAAACATTTTTTTTGGTTTTTCTTTTTGAAGGGGGGAAGGTAGGGCAATTGGGCTTAAGTGACTTGCCTAAGGTCACACAGCTAGTTTTGTGTTAAGTGTTTGAGGCCGGATTTGAACTCAGGTCCTCCTGACTCCAGGGCCGGTGCTCTATTCACTGCATCACCTAGCCACCCCAAAAACATTTTTTTAATACTAAAAAAATTTTTTTTGAGTTCCAAATTTTCTCCTTCCCCTTTCCCCTCATTGAGAGGGCAAGCAATTTGATATAGGTTGTACATTTGCAGTTAAACAGAACATATTTCCATGTTGTGTTGTGAAAGAAAACAGACCAAAAAAACCCCCAAGAAAAATAAAGTAAAAAAAAAGCATGCTTTGATCTGTATTCATGCTTCATCCATTGTTTCCCTGGAGATGCCTGGAGATGGATAGCATTTTTCATCATAAGTCCTTCATAATTTTCTTGGCTCATTGCGTTGCTTAGAAGAGCTAAGTCATTCACAGTTGATCATCTTTATGATATTTTTCTTTCTGCATACACCATTCTCTTGGTTCTACTCACTTTACTCTGCATCAGTTCATTTAAGTCTTTCTAGGTTTTTCTGAAAGCATCCTGCTCATCATTTCTTATGGCATATTAGTATTTCATCACAGTCATATACCAGAACTTGTTTAGCCATTCCCTGATTGATGGGCATCCCCTCAATTTCCAATTCTTTGCCACCACAACAAGATCTGCTGTAAATATTTTCACACGTGTAGCTACTTTTCCTTTTATTTTTATTTTTAAAAATCTTTTTGGGATATAAACTTAATAGTGGTATTGCTGGGTCAAAGGGTATGCATAGTTTTATAGTACTTTGGGCATAGTTCCAAATTGCTCTCCAGAAAGATTGCATTAGTTCACAACTTAACCAAGAGTGCATTAGTGCCTCAATTTTCCCAGCTCCCCTCCAATGTTTATCATTTATCTTTTCTGTCCTATTAGCCAATCTAACAGATATGAGATGGTGCCTCAGAGTTATTTTAATTTGAATTTCTCCAATAAGGATTTAGAGAATTGTTTTATATGACTATAGATAACTTTGATTTCTTCATCTGAAAACTATCTATTCAATATCCTTTTATCATTTTTCAGTTGGAGAATGACTTGTATTCTTGTAATTTGACTTGGTTTTCTATATATTTGAGAAATAAGGTCTTTCTCAGAGAAACTTAATTTTTTCATTGTCATGTTTACTGTATATTTCCCTTCATTTAATTTTTTCCTCCTGTTATCTTTCTCTATTTCTCTCTCTTTCCTTTTGCCCTGACCCTCCTCAAAAGTGTTTTGCTTCTGACCACAACCTTCCCCAATCTACCCTCCCTTCATTGGGGCCTCTTCCTACGTGATCTTTCCCTCCTTTATCTTACTCATTTCCCCTCTTACTTCCCTGTAGGATAAGATAAATTTCTATACTCAACCTCATGTATATGTTATTCCCTCTTTGAGCTAATTCCTAAGAGAGTAAGGTTCAACAAGCGTTGTCCACCACTCCCCCATTTCTGCTCCACTGCATAAGCTCTTTCACAGCTCTTTTTTGTGAGATAATTTACCTCATTCTTTACTTCTCCCTTACAACTTTTCCCAATCCCTCCTCCTTTCTCACTCCTTAGTTTTATTTTTTTAGATATCATCTCATCATAGCCAAATCACACCTGTGCCCTCTATGTACACTCTTTCTAACTGCCTTAATAATGATAAAGTAAGGAGTTACAAATATCATTTTCCCATGTAGGAATGTTATCAGTTTAACCTTATTGAATGCCTTATGAGTTCTCTTTCTTGTTTACTTTTTTATGTTTCTCTTGAGTCTTGTATTTGAAAGTCAGATTTTCTGTTCGGCTTAGGTCTCTTCATCAGGAATGCTTGTAAGTCCTGTGTTTCATTAAATAACAGTTTTCCCCCCTGAAGGATTATGTTCACTTTTGTTCCTTTGTCCAAGGCTTCTGATCCATTAATGTAGATTTGTCTTGTGTTATCTTGACTGGCTCCATGATATTGAAATTATTTCTTTCTGACTGATTGTAATGTTTTCTCCTTGACCTGGGAATTTTTGGGATTTGGCAATAACATTCTGGGGAATTTTCATTTTGAGATCTCTTTCAAGAGGTGATTAGTGGATTATTAAAATTTCTGTTTTACCCTCTGATTCTAGGATATAAGAGTAACTTTCCTTGATAATTTCTTGAAATGTGATTTCTGTGTTTTTTTATTGATCTTGACTTTTGGGTAGTCCATTAATTTAAAAATTATCTGTCTTTATCTATTTTCCAGGTCATTTATTTTTCCAATGAGATATTTCATATTTTCTATTTTTTCATTCTTTTGACTTTATTTTGTTGTTTCTTGATGTCTCATGGAGTCATTGGCTTCACTTGCCCAGAGCTTTTTTATCTCCTTCTCCATTTAGCCAATTCTGCTTTTTAAGGAGTTCTTTTCTTCAGGGGATTTTTGTCCCTCTTTTACCATTTGGCCTATTCTGTTTTTTAAGGTGTTATTTTCTTAAGTAAATTTTTATGCCTCCTTTATGATGCTGTTGACTTTTTTTCCTATGATTTTCTTGCATCACTGTCATTTCTTTTCCAGGTTTTTCCTTTGCCTCTCTTGTTTGATTTTGAAAATCATTTTTGAGCTCTTCAAGGAATTCTTTTTGGGCTTGAGACCAATTCACATTTTTCTTTGAGGCATTGGATGTAGCTGTTTTGACTTTGTTGTCTTCAGAGTTTATGTTTTAGCTTTCCCTGTTACCATAATAACTTTCTGTGGTCAAGTTTTTTTGTTTTGTTTGGTTCGAATGGTGGTTGTCCTTTGCTTATTTTCCCAGACTATCTCTTGACTTTTAGCTTTGTGTTAAAGTTGGGCTCTGCTTCTAGAGTATAGGGGGCGGTGTCCCAAGCTTATGGTTTTCCATGCTTCTGTTTGCAGAGCTACTTTGGGTGGAGGGGAGGAAGGTGGGTTTGTAAGTTTTTAGTACTTCCAAGGAGAGGTGTGGACACTATTCTTCTGGTCTGTGAGCCACCACAAGCATTCTTTTCCACCCTGCAGCTGTGACCAGGGTTGTTCTGTGTGTGACCAGTGTGACAGTGTTCACTTGTGGCTACACATTTTAGTGTGCTAGTGCTTTTCCTTGCTCTGGGACTGTGATCTGTAACCTCATATGACCAGTACAGTGGAGAGTATTGCTCATAGTGCCAGCAAAGGGTTCCTAGTAATCTCCTTTCTAACCTCTTTACCGTCTGTGGGCAGAGAGCTCCAGAAGCCACTGCTGCTGATTCGGTTTGTTCCTCCCTCCCCCCTCCCCAACCCACCCACTCCCCCAAGGCCTACTGCTGACTTGCATGGCCTGTGCTAGACTGCACTCCACTCACTCCAATGAGACAGACCTTTCCTGCCAAGCTACTAAGTTGTCTTGGGCTGAAAAATTGTTTCACCCTGTCCTTTTGTTGGTTCTGCTGCTCCAGAATTTGTTTTGAGGCATTATTTTAAAGTTGTTTGGAGGGGAATGTGGGATATCTCTGCCTTTACTCCCCCATCTTGCATCTGCCCTCCCATCATGTTCTCTTGATTACTCTTATTTGGTATTAATAAGGCTGGACATTTTTTCCATGCATTTGGTATCTTTCAGAGACCTTGAATATTGGTCCCTTAACATTGTCACAATTGGAGCCATTAGGACTCCCCTATAAATGCTTGGTCAAACTGGCTGTTTTACCCATCTTTATTTTCTTTAGTGCCATTTCTTCCTCCTCTATAGATACATTTGGGACTGTTTTGTTAGGTTACAGGTGTGGTAGTCTCGCTGTCCTCGATGAAGAGAACAGCTTATTAAAATGTTTTTTGCAGATCTTTTTCATTTTTCTTCTGTTTGTTGTCCTGCTTCCATTTTCTTTCTTAAATACATTTGGAATAACTTTGCTTCATTGTGTGTTTTGTCAAGCTTTCTCTAAATTGCTTTTACCCCCACAGCTTTATGAGATGATATTACTTATGATTATCTATTATCCTTCTTTGTGTTTCCAAATGAGCATGTAATCTTAGCACATGTGCCTTTGGCAGCCACTTCTCTCTATTTGGCAATAAGCTAAATGTGTGCTGATTAAGGTGTCTTCTGAATTCTTGGTCTCTTTGTTATGGCAGTTAATTTACATTGGTTAAACTTCTAATTAACATTATTGTAGTTTATGTCTGTTTTCCATTCTTGATTGTCAGTTATTTGTTTAAGTCATTCAGGATTAAGTTGTTTTAATTGTACACTGTACTTTTTTCTTCTTTTTTTTTAAACTAATTTCTGATCTTACCTCAGAAGAGTTGATGGTTTGGCTACAAAGAAAGCTGACTCTGAGATAGCTTCTACAGCAATAGCAAGTCTTTTCATCCCTGTTAAAATGTCATCTGTTTTATTCTTTATGGTATTACTGGGTTTTTGCCACATCTAACATGTATGTTTCTTTTTTGAAGGAAGTATTCATGGTATGGTGTCATGAGACTTTGGTATAACCTACTAATCTCTGGACTCTTTCCTTCTTGGTTTTTGAACCTTGCTGTCCCAGGTAGTTCTCCCATTCTTACTTTTTTTTCCCACCTTTGCATTGAAGTCACCAAGTGTCAGGATGCATGTTGATTTGATTTGGAGGGTCTTATTCCTAGAATTCTTCAACTACTTCATCCTCAGCAACCAGTGTTCTCACATAAACTGTACTTACTTTCATAGTGGTCTTTTTACAGATCTTTATCATCAGTATTGTAATACGTGATGACAAAATATCCCATGAAATTATGTTTCCTGTTGCCTCTGTGCATATGATAAAACCTCCTTTGTCAACTTCTTGGCTTCTCAAAGGAGTGCTTGTGAGCAGCTTTCCTTCCCTTTAGCTGCTGTGTCCTTCTGCTTTAATTTATAGCAAGAATGTCGAGATTGATATACTTTAGCTCCTCTGGTAATGTGTCTGCTCTTTGACCATTGGTCAAATATTGACTAGCTGTCAAAAGTTTATTGATAGTCTAAAAGTTCTGTGATTCTTCACATTTTCTGTCTCCTTTGCTGCCACTCTACTCGTGTCCCTGCAGAAACAGACAGAGACCGCTCACACCTGAGCCATTTTTCATTTTTATTTGTTTTTTGGGCGGCCGTGCTCAGAGTTCATCACCAGTGCCTGTCATTAGCTAGTTTGGAAGTTGGAAAAGGGATTCAGTTTGTTACAGGGGCCGCCCTGTTCCCTTCCAGCATTGCTATAAGAGCTTATGTTCTATTGGCAGAGCCTTTGAGACTCCAGGGTCATCATGCCATGATAGAGCCGTGGGGTAGGATTTAGTGGAGGACAAACTAGAGTACCACTTTATTAATTTGCAGTGAGAAATGTAGCTGTTGAATTGATTAAATTGTTTGCCAGCTGGTCAGAACATTCTTTTCAATAGGAAAATTAGCTTAAAATATGCATTAAGGGAAAAGCTTTTTGGAAGGATAGATCTTAATAGTAGGCAAGCCACCTGGGCACAATACATTGGTGTGTGTGTGGGCTTATAACTATATATAAGTATATTTTAATACTTTAAAAAAAATAAATATACCTATTTTAATGCCAGAATATTTCAGCATTTTAAAAACATGACTTAGTGTAATGAGAATTGTTATTCAGCATTCAGCTAGTTGTAGCTTATACACTTTAATATTACTGTATCTCCTTAATAAAACATTGTATCATCAACCAAATTCATGTACATGCAACATACATGGTTAGCCTATAACATAGGTCTTAGTCCTAAGTAATTTATTTTTTATTTTTTATTTTTTAAATTTTGTTATAGTTTGCATCATTCATTTCCACAAGATTTTGAGTTACATATTTTCTCCCCGTCTTTCCCCCGCCC